>JARPMR010000001.1:11535975-12735975 GCA_029955525.1 Oeneis ivallda
TAGCATTAACTGGAGTGACAAAGAAAGTGTGTATTATTACTTATAGGCTTAATTTTATAAGATTTATTAGTAGGAGCGGATGGGTAGGTATTGCTGATATTGATAAAGTAGTCATTAAACGCATTTGCTATTGAGACAGGATTAGTATGTATAGTGTTATCAGAACTAGCTATATGTATTATTTCTTTTTCTACTTCTGGTTGTTCTACACACTTTCAAGTAAAGATATTTATATAAACCCTTGAAGATGATACTGCCATTGGCGCAATTAGAATGCCATAAGCCTACTTTGTCGTATTAGTTTACATATTGCGAAAAACCAAATTAAATTTGAATTACGCGGGCAGACCCGTATATTCCACCTTAAAGCTCTATTTCCGAGACTAGCTGTTGAGATATTTAAAAAAGAAAAATGGCGTTGTGTTATAATATTTAAAAACGTTATTTTAAATAAATAAAACAATATCAGTCAAATACCCAATTAATGTGATTGTCTGAATTTATAGCGTTCTTTCTGCAACTATGCAATTATTTTTAGAGAATCCCATGTCAGGTTGACTGTGTGAAAGATTTATAGACCAGCCTAAGGTAAAGCGCATACATACAACTTTTACATCGACTAAACTGTTTAGTCGAGTTGTGTACTTTTCGTAAATTCCACACAGCTAAACTATAATCAAAAGCAAATCGATACGGCTTTTTGATTTTTTTGTCGAGCAACTATCGTGTTGATAGTTCGCGCACATTCTATGATCGCAGTACATTCCTATAAACTTATGAAACACAACTAAATAGTTGTTCAACTAAAAGTTGTATTGCGCTGGGCCTAGGTGTCATTGTTTCCATTTGCAATTGCGATTCAAAGTTCATTATATCATTGTGTAAAAATTTCGCTGTATATTTACAATGAATTTCATATCTCCAATCCCACCTTATACATAAGGTAATACATGTTCAATAAGGGTTGAGAGAAACAAAACTACACGTTTCAGTTTTACATAGGGATTGCTACACACTTATTCGGGTCGGTTTAAATCAGGTGAACAAATATATTATTATGTAAGTCGGGTTATTGATTCGAGTCGGTTTTGTTGTTCAACTGCCGAACCTAATAAGTGTGAAGCACGCCTTATATTTTCAGCACTTGATTATTTTATTAAGAAGTTCAACTAAGAAAATTATTGGAACGAAGTTCCTCTTCGGATGGTTTGGGTAATGGAGGCTAGGCGAAAAAACGTGTCACAATTTTCCGTCACAACCCTTGTTGCCTTCGTTTATCATATCATACTAGCTTTGCTGGCGTATATGTATGGCGTATCATATCATACTAGCATTTATCATCATAGCTTTGCTGGCGTAGCAATTAAACAAAGAAGTGAATTTATCAGTTCGGTGATAATCCTGATTGATGAGTCAGGATTATCCCCGTTTTTTTTTAAATCTTTGAAACGAAGTTTTATAGAAGAAAAATTGCAAAAATATTTGTGGCAATTTACTAACGCCATCTATTGTGGGCAGCTTGAACTTGCTTTTATGTCTGCTTATTTTTTACGAGATGGTTCTAACATTTGGCGATAGATGGCGTTGAATTTAAAAGGTAATGTTTTAAAAGACAGTTTGTTCTGACTGAGTGTTCGTGTTCCACGATACTCACGCTTTTTTCCGTATTAAATAAAAAGTCAATAAATAAGTAACAAAAGCATTGAAAACTTTACATGTACACAGTAAAGCTATATAGATAACTAATAAATATCTATACTAGACAACTCACTTAGAGCGCGACAGTCCAGATCTGTCCACAATGTTCGCCTTGCCCTCTCCGCTACTGTGGCTGCTTAAGGCTGGAATCACACCTGTACGCATCAATTCGGCTTTGCGATGCGTACACGACTCCATACAAAATGACACTTAAATGGATAAAATGGGAATCGATGCACACAGATGTAATTCCAGCATAAAAAGGGACGAACACACTTGGTTCGTTTTATTTGAGCGTGACTTGAGATCATACTTGGAAGTAGAGGAGCGTACAATAGGTTTGCGAACATGGTGCATTTGATGTGATGCAATTTTGGTTTTTTATATAGCTTTGCGAATGTTTTATTTAAATATGATTTAACCCTATTTCATCTGTAGTTATTCACCCACTCACAATCGTTTCGTATATGGATTCATAGTTTTAAATAGGGTATTTCACTCTTTTTTGGAAAGTGTTTCAAATTGATCCTAAGGTGTTATTAAACTACTAGAAAAATTACTAAAATTTTATTCAATCGATAAGTACCAAAATAAAAATCGGCCAAGTGCGAGTCGGGTCTCGCTCTTTTAGGGTTCCGTACATATGACCAAATCATTTTTTGAAACTAGATACATATTTAGATCGAAAACTGTGACAGCCCCCCATTTCTTCATTTTTGTAGCTAAAAAATAAAAAATATATATTTGAACTCCACTTAATGAGCTCTAGACAATGACGCCCCACATGCCGGCGTAAAAAAATAAAACTTTAATTCGATTCCTTTTCCATGTATGGGAGCCCTCTTTATTTTTCAATTTAATTTTATTTTTATTATTTGTTGTTATAGCGGCAATAGAAATACACAATATGTGAAAATTTCAACTGTATCTATTACAGTTTACGAGATATAGCCCGCTGACAGACGGACGGACGGACAGCGGAGGCTTAGTAATAGGGTCCTGTTGGCACCCTTTTGGTACGGAACCCTAAAAATGCATTTAAATTTTGCATTTTAAATTTCCGCGCGTAAATGCTAGACGCCATGTGATGACGTCGTCTGTATAGTAAATTCGTCCGCTCAAATGGTTGGCGCCCTTTGTAAACCCGACCCGAAGCGGCCGCTGGTCCATGCTGAAGGCGGCGCGACTTGAGAAGCGCTGTGAACTTTAGTGCGTCGCGCAAAATTTTTGTGTGTTGTTTTGTGATGATAGTATATGTATATAAACTATAAAGTGATAATTCAGATCTAATACTACCAGTATTTTGATTTTGTGTTGTTTCATTCATCTAAAAATCTTGAAATAAGTGAGGTACTAAATGATTAAATAATGTATTTATTTATTTTCACATAGTTTCCAAAATACCTTTTACTTGTACTGCAAACTATTGAGCGGATGAACTATATATAGACTACTGACATTATGACGTAGTGTAATGGCGGGTACTGATTGACGTTTTGCATATTTGTAGCACAGATTAAAAAGTGAAAACTTTGAAATAAAATTTATTTTATAATTTTGTGAACTGTAACTTACACTTCCCGATTTATTATTGCATAAACTATCATAATTAGATATTTTTAAATTATTTCTCACTAGGAGTAAAATACCCTATTGCTAATTTCTTTTAATTATTATGTATAATTAAAAACATTTTTACCTCGCTCGCTCGAAAAGCGCACCTTTTTGCCAAAAACCAGTGACCAAAAGTTTATTTTGCTCACACGGCGAGGAAAACTACTGTGTTTTGGATAGTTAGTACACACTTACTGTTCTAAGCACGTTTTAGTCTGACTGGATTATGCTCGGTTGATCAATATAAATATATCATGCAAAATTGCAAGTTAAAAATATTGAGCGCCATTAATAGCCATGTGTGAGCTTATAACTTTTTTACAGATCCTTAAAAAAAGTTTAGAGTGTATTGCATGGTATATTTGACGGTTTCTGAGCTGGCTAAAAATATCAGAACAATGACATCTGCGAATTAAACACATATCAAAAATTCCGAAGCCAGCGGGATTCGAACCCACATCTCTTGGGATTCGCGCCCGAGTGTGTTAGCCACCTACACCCATGGCTACGGTCGAACTACAGGTCAGCATCGAAATGAGTGATATCTACTTTTTCAGTTAGATGTCGCTAACAGTTGCTTAAACTGAAAAAGTAGATACATATCACTAATTTCGATGCTGGCGTGTAGTTCGACCGTAGTCATGGTGTAGGTGACTAACACACTCGGTCGCGATTCCCAAGAGATGTGGGCTCGAATCCCGCTGGCTTCGGAATTTTTGATGTGTCTATAAATTTATTCTGATATTTCCTTAAGTGTAGATTAACACTTTAATAAAAATAAAAATTGCTTCTTATAGTTCTTATTGTTTTTATTTTAGTTTTCTTCTGGCTCGCGCTTGGTCGTGAATTTAGGAACACCCTGAAATCACTTCAGAAAATAACCGGTCTCCCCCTGGCACGAGCGGCGACCGGAAGATGCCGGAACGAGATAGTTACTAGGTGTTGCCCATGACTTATTTAATTTTAAGTAAGACCGAGTAGGTCGGAAAAGCCTAAACTGGCCGAAACTACGAAAAAAGGTGCTACTTCCGGTACGCAAAATGACCTAGGTTTTACGTCATCAGATACCGGAACGCATTTAATGGCATCAGTTAACCGTTCATTAGTAGGTATCAAATCAACTTGTCTGCCAGTTCCTCATTGGCCGGAAGTACTTGGCAGACACGCGAGAAGTGACCAACCGGACCCCCAATCTACGTCATCAGATACAGCAACGATCTAAATGTTAAGTGGTAGGTATTGATGTCCTCTATACAAATATATAATATGTCTGCCAACGCTAATTTGGCCGAAACACCACGGCAGACAAGAAAAACCAACATTAAGAAAAAGTTTCTTTGTAAAGTATTTCGCTCATTGTACTCCGTATACATGTCCCTGTGACGTACACTTCTGGTCACAATATTTACTTATTATTTTAGTCAAATCTTTGAGTTTGCTATCGGTATGTATATCTTAGGTATATTATATTTATTTAATACTAGCTGACACGGCGAACTTCGTACTGCCAACTTAGCTATTATATATTTTTTTTATTAAGTATTAAAACCTTCCGTGGACCTTAAGGAACATACAAAAAAATAAATTAACCGAATTGGTCCATCCATTCTTGAGTTATGCGCTTACCAACATTCATTTTTATTTATATAGAAGATAGATAAACATGCCCTCTTTATTTGAAGTCGATTCGGCACCGATCGCGGTGTTTTTATGGCCTTTAGCGATTTTATAGAGTTTTGCGTGCATCGCGTTTCGCGCGATTCTGCGATCGAAAGCGATGAAGACGCGAACGCGTTTGAGGCCCGATTTTCGCGCGCGCGTAACGCGATGCCCGCAAAAGGCCATAAAAACACGCGATCGCTGTCGGTAAAAGTAGCCAGTCTGCCCTCTCCCTAAATGCTTAGTAGTAGGTATTGATGTCTTCTATACACCACAAGAAAACACCACGCAGGCAAGAGAAATCAACAAAAAAATTACCCTTGGAAATAATTTTACTCTATATTACACAAAACAATGAAACATAAAGTAAAGGCGTAACTACATAGAGTAAGAGGATTCAATTACTGACCGAGCAAAGCGAAGGTCTCTGAGTCTACTTGAGTGAATTTGCACTTGTCCGTCCGTCCGACTGTCTGTCTGTGCCTTATAACTTTTAAATTACTGAATGTAATTACAATTCAATATTATTATAGATATAATATGTAAACCGATGGCCTCCAGCCCAAAATGGCTTAAAAAGTTATAAAAATCTTTATTTCAGGGGGCTCTCATAGAAGCAAATGCTAAGTAAAATATTTTTTATAGCGTTACATGTAAAGATAATTTAAAATTATAAATAACTAGCGAACTTCGTACCGCCAACTTATCTATAAAAATTAAACAAATAAACTATGCCAATCCAAAAAACTATCCTATCTTTTAAGATGGACCAAATTACAGATAGTTACGAAGTTTGATAAAAATCGGTTCAGTAGTTTAGGAGTCCATCGCGGACAAACAACGTGACACGTTATATTAAGATTATAAATTTTAAATTATATCATTGTAAAGATACAAAATATAATAAGGAAACTAATTTATTTAATTTTTAATGAGCTGCAGTATTTTTAACAGAACTTCACAATGACGTCAATAGATGGCGCTCTCATCTCATATTGCAAACGCAGCTTTACGTAAACTATTATAAGGTGCGATAATTTTCAGCGAAATCTAGAGCGCAAAAAGGGTTGAAGGTCGTTTGGGAAAAGTATTTTTGACAGAAAACTACCTATTGTATGGTTGCAAAGTAAACTTATTTCAACTAATGAATAAATACACTATGTTTAATGATAAATTGTTTGAGAATTTTCATACTCCTAATCTTATTTATCTACGCCCAAAATTGTCATAAATTTAGTGTTAAAATATGAGAATATTTCGAGGCTCGCAACTTAGCAATATTTTTTTCAATGATTTATATATCAATAAACCTAGATAAAGACGAGACAAATCGATATTATACTTAGTTTTGAGCCTACCATAACAAATAATCACTCTTCTACGTTTGTATGAAGAAAGCAATGGATTGGGTACCCTTAATGTTTGTTTTTCTTGTCTGCCGTGGTGTTTCAGCCAAATGACGGTTGGCAGACATATATATTTTCACCTCACTAGCTCAAAAAGGGCGCCTTTGCTGCCCAAAACTAGTGAGCAAAAGTGGTTTTTGCTCACTCAGTGAGAAAAAATGTTTTGAATTTAGAACGCTTTGGATTGTCATTTAGGGTGTGTTCCGAAATACACTGGACCACTGTAAAGTGTAACGTCAATCCAGTAATACTGTGAAGTCGTTCCTTTTTAGTTCATACATTTCGAAGTAATGGCTGGGTCATGCGTCATGCTCGTGAACGGGGTCACCGGCGGGAATTTCTTACTAATAATATAAATAATAATACTTTCAGTCTGCCCGTCTTAACATCTGTTGAATTATAATTAGGTATGCTTTTGTGGAACCTCTCCTCATTGTGGAAACACTGCATACATAGCATAGTATCTATTGTACTGTGGACTTGTTTTGAAAAGCGCAACCGCCGAGTTTCTTGCTGGTTCTTCTCGGCAGGAAGGGCATTCCGAACCAATAGTAGACTCATCGCGACGATTCAAAAGCACTTGTAAAAAAGTTTATTTGATAAAAAACATTCTATTCTATTCTATTCTATTTTCCCTATGGTGCTGCGGCAGTGTACTGGCAGTCTCTAACGGAACAAATTTTTCACCACTGAGAGTATTGAGCAGTGCTCGCAGTGTATTTCGGAACACACCCTTATTCAATTCATCGCCTCAAAAAAAGTTTGGAAATATTTCATTTATTTTTATTTCATTTATTTCATTACTTTTATTTCATCAAAAGGAGAAAGAACATGGGCGTTACCAAGTTTTCTTACGCGTAAAAACCAAATTATTAAAGGAAAAATAACCATAATTTTTTTGCAACCTTTGGCATCAATAATTTGATTTTTCCTATCCGGATTTTTATTTTAATATTAAAAAGATACTTTCATATCAATGCACATATCCGTTAAAATATAAATAATAACCATAGACTAAAGAGTAATCACTCCGCCTAGAATTCTAGATAATAACAATATTATTTTCGACGCCAGCCTGTCATAGAGAAACGGAATAGAATCGATTTTCGATAAAATCGGACTAAAACATCAAATAAGCGAGTCAATTTATCGAATTAGTCGATATTTTTAATCTTCTTTTAATGGAATAGTTATACAAACTAAGTTGATTTCTTTGGAACTATGAATTACGACTTATTGATTTCGTTTATTATAACCAAACTATTTAATCTGCGATAATTAGATAATTCTTAAACTCCACTACAGGTACTGAAGGAAAATGATGGGGTTGAAATAGTCGCAATTCCTAGTTCCATGGGTTGAAAGTAAAAAAAAAAAAATAGTTTGTAGGTAAGATACTAGGTTAGGTTAGGTTACAACCTAATTTTTAAAAAAAATTTTACAAACAAAAGTGTTATTTTTTTGATAACTCGTATAATTTATTCTAATACTTTTATTTAAAAAATATAATTATTATTATCATTACTTTAATCTATTTTCACTATAATTATATTAATTTAACTATTGCATCTCTACAATATAATTCGTCTATGCTCTAATAATTACTATGTCCTGTTTTTAAACTGAATTGTACTGATAGTTCCAAATTCAAATCGTAGTTTTTCAAACTTGAGGTTGACGTACGCTATTAGTGCCTAGTATTATCTAATTAAGTGGATTAGGTAAGTACAAGTGTGTTGTGTGTTCTCATAGACTTTTTAGGTTACTAGGACTGGCTGTTTTAATGTTAGCAGTAAGCTAACTGTTTCAGAATCTTTTTAGAGAGATTATACTAGCAAAAAGCTGAGCTTTGTGAGGGCTCGAGTAGTTGTTCTATTTTTTTTAATGTTTTCCCATTCGGGAATATGGTACTCAATGTACTTATCAGTTAATAATCCACCACTGTCGCTTTCCCGTCAAAACTCCGCCGTTATTTTACAACCTGATTATAGTGGTGTCATCTAGTATTAATTACATTAATTACAATGTATTTGAATACTGAGTTTAGTTCTGTTGCAGCGATGTTAACTTTTTGTTTGTGTAACAGATCTAACTGACAGTTTCCAGGGTCAAATATGGTGTATCTGCTTATTTCGAAACGATAAGGTATATTATTTTAAATAACTTATACCCCAGTGTGCACATAATGAACAAAATAAAGAATATTATGTGGAGTTATAAATTAAAAAAAACAATTTTTGCATATAATATATGCAGTAAGAGGCAGCTAAGCGGCATGAGTGACGCAACTACAGCCTGGTTTTTAAAATTGTTCATTACTTCGCAATCCGGATTTTAATTAAAAAAAAAAATCAATTGTAGGAGTTAATATGGGAAGCATAAACTATAAAAAAACAAGTTTGGATTTGACACAACATATGGGCAGGATTCCATACATCCATGTTCTTTGTCCTTTCTATTAATTTTTTGTTAATATGTGTTTTAGAATTTATAAATCTGTTAAATTGCTGTTAAACAACATGAAACGTAATTCGTACGAAGAATTATATTTAATTAGTTCTTTTTTTATGAATGACACAATTCCAAATGCAGACAAATAGGAATAAAACATGGCGGGAAAACAAAAGAAAATTTGTCTATTCTCTTAATAATTACGTACCTACTTTAATATAATTATTATAAAAGTTTTAACAGCAAAATGAAGTAATTGTAGGGATGATTTAACATCAGAATTAAAGGAAACAGTGTTCAACGCTGAATTAAACTTTCATCCGGAAAAGTCGCGAAAAAAATACTTGAAAGCCTGTGAATTATTTAACGATTGGAGACTTGCTAAAGGTGTGAAGTCCTGCTCAGAAACTGGATTTATCCTATTTAAATACGTAATATACATGAATGAAAAAATTCCTTAGTGTTTCAATAAATATTTTCCTTTCATCTTGTATTTTTTCGCTATTGAGGTGAAAAGTTGTATATATCACACGATTGCAAAGATTTTTGTTTCTTGTGCCTTTGAATCCCTCACTACACTCCTGAGTGTAGTGAGGGATTCAAAACAGGAAAATTCAGGAAAAAAAATTGCTATCTTGTTGAATAAATAACTATTGTATAGAGGACATCAATACCTACCACTTAACATTTAGATCGTTGCTGTATCTGATGACGTAGATTGGGGGTCCGGTTGGTCACCTTCTCGCGTGTCTGCCAAGTACTTCCGGCCAATGAGGAACTGGCAGACAAGTTGATTTGATACCTACTAATGAACGGTTAACTGATGCCATTAAATGCGTTCCGGTATCTGATGACGTAAAACCTAGGTCATTTTGCGTACTGGAAGTAGCACCTTTTTTCGTAGTTTCGGCCAATTTAGGCTTTTCCGACCTACTCAGTCTTACTTAAAATTAAATAAGTCATGGGCAACACCTAGTACCTATCTCGTTCGGGTATCTTATGACGAAGCTAAACTTGCGGTCACTGCTCGCTCCAGACTAATAAATCAATCAGTATTAGAGTAAAACTCAATCAGCACAGAAAATATATACATAAATATAATTTTACTGTATTTTACGTTACAGCCAAATGCCAACATGATGAACTTGCCGGTGGACATAGTTAAAGGGATGAAGACCGAAGACCAAATACTAGCACAAATGAGAGCTAAGCAAAACACAGCACCTCCAGAAAACATTCCATTCCTGAACTGTCGCTCTCCCACAACCACTTCTAGCTCCGCGAATATTAGTACGAGTGACGATAGTTTCAACATTCGGGCAACACCTGAGTTAGAGAAATTGCAGCAATTACTACAGAGTGACACACAGAGGCCGGCTAGTGAATCTAAATCCGAGAGCGAGGAATCAGAGGTAATTCTATAGTATCTTGTTTCTGAATTTTATTTTGTTAATATAACTTTGTATTTTTAGGATTTTTAGGTCATGGTTGTGCCATGGTCAACGTTGAATATAATTTTGAGATCTGCACTTACTCCTACCAACAATATTGTGTATAAGGACGTTAGTTTGGGCACTACTTATATTTGACAGTATACAAAACGAGGATAATATTGATGTGTAAACTAAAAACTCTTATATAAATGTTTATTTTATAGGCAAAAAGTGAGAAACCTCATAAAACTGAGAATCCAGCCGATCCTGTGGCAGTCAAAACTGAATCTACACTGAAAGTTCCGTCCGAAACTAAGTCAACCAAACAGGCTAAAAGCGAACTTGAGAAACCAGCGAAGACTAAAGATACCAATGCCACCAAAACTAAAAATAAAAAGAACAAAGACGATAAGAAAGACGAAACAGAAGCTAAAATGAAAGAAGAGGAAGTTAAACCTGGGGTAGGATTTTTTGATACTCATACTTTAAACTTAACTAAATTGACAAAACTAAAACACAGGGACTATCTTTTTGTTTTCAATGTTTCTTGTGTATAAAAGAAGATATAAAGTAGAAAAATGATAGCATTACATTTAGGGTGAGATCTATAAATGGCACTCTCACTGAGCTCAGACTCAAGGCTGAGTTAAAACGAGACAGATTTATGTCGGAACATGTTTGTGTCTCGCTTTAACTATCTTGAGTAGAGTTAGAATACGGTCTATAGATCTCAGCGTGAGAGCTGTCAATTCAATTAGTTCAGAGATTTTATCCATTGAACCTAAGAAAAATCAGCCAAGTGCGAGTCGGGCCTCGCTCTTTTAGGGTTCCGTTAAAAAAAATTAAATAAAAATATTTCCATGTACCCATGGAAATATTTTAATTTAATTTTTTTAATTTAATTTAATTTTTATTATTTGTTGTTATAGCGGCAATAGAAATACATAATATGTGAAAATTTCATCTGTCTATCTATTACGGTTTACGAGATACAGCCCGCTGACAGACGGACGGACGGATGGACGGACGGACAGCGTAGGCTTAGTAATAGGGTCCCGTTGGTACCCTTTGGGTACGGAACCCTAAAAACTAGGTAATAGTATTGGTTGAAATCCAACCTACTCGCACAAAACGCTTCAGTTCAACGTTTCTGAATCGAACCGCTAAGGTGTGGAACACACTTCCAACATCTGTGTTTCCGGCCACGTATAACCTCAGTACCTTCAAGGCAAGAGTGAATAGACATTTTCTAGGCAAGCGCGCTCCAACCTAGACCTCATCAATGCTTTCCAGTATTGATTGTCGTCAAGCGTAAGCCTATCTCCAAATTAAAAAAAAAAAAATTAAAACGAAAATTCCATACTTAAAACATCTTTATTTTCAGAGGGCATTGGTGGAAACGTCGCCTACCAAGAGCAAAAAAGAAGAAAAACTTAGTAAGAAGGAAATTGAGAAAGAAAAAAAGGTATGGAAGATTTCAAGTTATTTGTTCCATTTACAATAACATGTGCAAAAAGTTGATGCTGAAATTCCACCATCTTTAATATTGATTGGGTACCTCTATACCTTTAAAACAAGAGTGAAATGGCATATTCTAGGCAAACGTGCTGCGTTTTACGGTGTATCTTTACGTACCATCAAGCGCTAGTCTATGTATTTAAAAATAAACATGCCTGCCATAGCTATCATGTTATTCCATAAGTATATAACCATGCACAACTTGTAGGAATGGATCAAAGAAGGATTCACCATCGTGAAAGGAGCCGAGAAGAATAATAATAAAGAAAATAAGAAGAAAATGGAAGAGGCTAAGATGGTGGAAGAGTTGGAGATAAAAATGTAAGTAACTCAATCAAATTAAAACTGACCCATCCAATCTATATAAGAAAATGGTCAGATAAACTTCTAAACTTTAGAACTGTCGAAATGTTTACCTTTTATGACTTTGGTGGCAATCTTGGGCATAGAGATTAAAATTTTGGGTGCACTAACTTTTCAATTTGGATATTTGTTGATACATCAACATAACTCATCGAGTCGCGAAACTGAAGTAGAAATGGGCGGGGCACTTAGTTCGAAGAGCTGATAGTCGTTAGGGTCCCAAGGTGCTGGAGTGGCGACTCCGCACCGGGAAGCGCAGTGTTGGCAGACCCCCCAATAAGTGGACCGACGACATCAGGCGCCGCAAGTACGAAGCCTGTAGAAGTCCATGGAGGAGACCTTTGTTCAGCAGTGGACGTCTATAGGTTGATAAAGAAGAAGATTTGTTGATACTCTTAGAGAAAATGAAAATCGACCGTCAATTGAAAAAAAATTTTACAGGAAAGGAGAAGAAAAATTAGCTTCGGAAGACGAGAAGAAAAAGAAAGTAGTAATCATGGTCAATAAGAAGGAGATGGTATGATGTTTTCTCAATGTGCTCAACATACATCCTCATATAATTTTTATAATTTTAATTGTTCCTAAAACTAACTACCTATAAATAAGTCCATTATTTACTTTTTATCTAAATTGGTATATTTTTATTGGATAACAAGCTGTTTCCATCATGAAATCCCACGTAAAGTATAAAGAAATGATATTACAGATTTTTTTGGGCCAGGAACTCTCGCGGGCGTCCCCAGAACACCCTACCAAAGTTTCATCACAATCTGATCAATGGTTTCCGAACGCATAGAGGACAAACATACAAACATTGATTTTTATTTATATATATTAATAAGGGAATCGATAAATATATTCACAATAAACTCATAAAAGGTCTCTTGTTTCCTAGACGAAAAAAAAGTCTTTTCCATCAGTATCTATAATAGTAGTATCTTTTATATCATCAATAACTTTATGCTAACGAATATGAAACGAATATGAGTTATATCAAGAATCTTAATAAAAATTGATGGTTGGATTATTTTCAAGGATCTACAGCAGCAACGTCAAATTTCCGATTCGCTAGCAAAGAGGGCGCCGTGGTCGGTGTCTTCTCAGGCCGTGACCAGCAATAAGGGCGGGCTGACTCTGTCGGAGATACAGCGTCTCGAGCGCGAGAAGAAGCTCGAGCAGATCAAAGAGCAGCAGCACATGATGCACTTGATCGCGCAGCAACAAGCCGCGGCGTTGGCGCGGGAACAGGTGATTACATCCGCAACTTGTGTGATACAAATCGCTTGTTTTATCGCCATGGTCCATAGGTCTAGATTGCAAACCTACTTTGAAAGCTAACATAAAATTTGGTGTTTGAGCTTTTAATCAAAAATGAAGAAAAATTTTCACCCCAAAGTGAATAAATAGGGGATAAATGTTTGTATGAAAGTCCCCTCATTTTCCAAGATGATCCATGAAACTTGGTATTTTGCCTTTCGATAAAAATTAAAATGAATGTACTTCTTTCACAGTTTGTGAAAATGCCACACCCTAATTCCATGCGGACGAAGTCACCGGCGCAAAAGCAAGTCTTTTAATAATAAACATGAATAAAATTAAAAATGAAAATTGTTTTTACAGGAAATGCAGGCAAATCTGGCTTGGGCAAGAAATAATTTGGCTAATAATGGGACGGGACCGAGCTTAGCAGAGATTCAGGTATTAACATAACCATTTGTTTTATATGGTCTGTTTATTCGACATACAGTTGCGGCGAAAAGTTATCTCACTCTAATGCACTATGTTGTGCATAGGCGGAAACGAGACGGCAATCAGCGGCGGCAGTGGCGACGGCCACCCAGTCCATAGAAGAGGTTATACCACTCCCACCGCTACCAACAAACCTTGTGCCGTGGGGCACTTCGACTAATGAAGGTATGGCCCCATAGCTATATCTAAATAAGGCACTATGTATTCGTGGGAAAAGATAGGTGAACATATGTATTTAAAAAGTGTTGTGATTGAAAAAAAAAACTAAATGATTAGCTTGTTTTACATACGTCATGTACAATTAATTTTTATTTAAAAACTAAAGTTAACTTATTTTGCTTATCATGCATTCAATAATGTGTAAAAGAGCACCCAACAACTGTATCGAAAATCAATAATCATACTCAATAAGTTCAAACACACACTTTTTTCTGTAAGAATCATTGTGAACCTCATTGAACATGACCTTATGCATTCAATAATTTGTAAAAGAGCACCCAACAACTGTATCGAAAATCAATAATCATACTCAATAAGTTCAAACACACACTTTTTTCTGTAACAATCATTGTGAACCTCATTGAACATGACCTTATGCATTCAATAATGTGTAAAAAAGCACCCAACAACTGTATCGAAAATCAATAATCATACGCAATAAGTTCAAACACACACTTTTTCTGTAAGAATCATTGTGAACCTCATTGAACATGACCTTATGCATTCAATAATGTGTAAAAATGCACCCAACAACTGTATCGAAAATCAATACGCAAAAGTTCAAACACACACTTTTTTCTGTAAGAATCATTGTGAACCTCATTGAACATGACCTTTCTCAGATGATGCTTGGTGAAACAGCATGTAAGCAGAATTTTAGCCACTGGCTTTCAGTTCCCTCGTTTGAGTGTCAAGTTTCTTATAAATCTTTTATATAGGCGGATTCTGGGACACTCAGGCTGCCTCATCGAAGCCGGAGAAGCCCGAGGAACCTGTCAAGCTGGTCAAGCCATCTGAGCCAAAGAGCAAGAAGAAAATCACCATTTCAAACACATCCACTAATCCTACTACTGCGAAGAGGGAACCCACTCCAACCAGCGAATTTGAAGCCTGGTGCTCCACTGTGCTGGCATTGTGGAGGACCAAGATTGATGGTAAGTCGCTTTCATGCAAACATATCAGCAGAATTATTATTTAATATAATCTTTTTAAAAACCGACTTCCAAACACCTGTGCATACACCATAACAATAAATGATATACTTGTACCGTGCATGCACCGTACAAGTATATCATTTATTGTTGATTTTTTAAAACCGCTCGACCGATGTCGATAAAATTTAAATGGGACCACCTGAGAAGTATACCCTTTCAAACAAAAAAGAATTTTCTAAATCGGTTTAGGCATCTTTGAGTAATCGGTGAACATACATAAAAAATATTCCGACGAGAACCTCCTCCTTTTTTGAAGTCAGTTAAAAAGGTGTTTGAGATGTAGAGTAAGAAGTAGGTCAGTGTTCTCAGCAGTTCTATTCCTATGAAGAGGGATGCTATACTATGGTAGCATGGTGCTCCACAACACTCCACAACCAACATTAATGGTAACTCTTTGTAGTAAGATCTTCCCAAAATATAATAGTCGTAGATAGCAGAAGGTCAGTATTCTCAGCAATCCTAAAGATCAAGCTCAGGGAAGTTGCTGCTGTAAAGACAGCAGCAACTTCCCTGAGCTAAACTAAATGGAGTTTGAAGCCTGATGCTCGCTTTTATTGGCATAGTGAAAGACAATTTATCGCAAGCCTTCTTCATATTATCGTCTCCTTGAATATAATCTTTGCCAAACACATTTAAGCCAAACTGTAATCCAATTTTGAGGAAAAGATAAACTGCTGAAACCATCTTGGGATTTCAGATGTCTTCGAGACCATAATATTTATTCCTTGAGATTTGAGATCAATATGTCATCCATAACAAGGCTATGTAGTTCGTAAGAAAGTCTTGAGTTATTCATTTATTCAGAGTATAATGGAGAGAGCTGTACTTGGGGATTCTTCATGTGTTCGCATCTGAAATGAAGAGATCCGCAGAAGAAAAGTGAAAGTGGAAACGTGGTTTACACATTGCGGTAATATCCTCCGAAGTGCAGACGATACACCGAAACGACTCCACAAGTCGGAAAGCTTTGGCCGAACGCAGCAAAATTAAGCGATTAGCCTTTTTCATAGCAACGACTTTTAATTATTATTTTTTGCTTCAATTAAAGCAAATGACTAACTCGTAGTGTTTCTCGAATTACAGTGCCAACCTTCGTGGGTTTCCTGAAAGATATTGAGTCACCATATGAAGTAAAAGACTACGTTAAATGTTATCTCGGCGATTCCAAGGATTCGAGTGACTTCGCAAGGCAATTCCTTGAGAGAAGGTTTGTATCAAGTTTATTGTTTAACTGAAACAAAAAACTTCTTTTTGTATGGATTTTTAATGGCAATGGTTAGAATGCAATCTCCTATATCCTCCCCCCCCCCACTCCCATTTCTACCTAGGAGGCCCTCCCTACCCATATAAAAATTTAATACGTCTGAAACTGAATGGTCGCAGGTTTGATCCCCATTATTGTCGTACCCACTCCTAACAGAAGCTTTCAGCTTATTTGAAGGGAAGAGAATATAAGTTAGGTTCAGTAGCTAATATTCTTATAAATAAATATATATATAATCATCATCATCATCAGCAACCCATCAACGGCTCACTGCTGAGCGCAGGTCTCCTCTCAGAGAAGGGTTATAGGCCATAGTCCACCACGCTGGCGGACTACACACACCTTTAAGAACATTATGAAGAACTCTCAGGTGTGCAGGTTTCCTCACGATGTTTTCCTTCAAAGTTGAAGATAGTGATATTTAATTGCTTAAACGCACTTGACTCCGAAAAGTCGGGCGTACCCGGGATCGAACCTGTGACCCCCCGAATAGGAGACCACAGTCCTAACCACTAGGCTATCACTGCTTGATATACTGGCATATATTCAGTCATGTGACATTTATTCAGGTCTAAGCTTCTCCGCGTGGGCATGGTGACACCGTCAGACGATCTCTGCTCTCCCGCCATAGCCATAAACCCTCGCGCTCCGCTCTCAGACTATCAGGAAGTTAAGGTTAGTTACAACCATTGACAATATATTTACTACCGTAAGTAGACCACCTGACAGCCGCAAAACGCGTAACTGATTTTGATTTAACAATAAATGCAACTTCTAGTGACGTCTTCTTATTTTGTCGTGACCAAAGTGACGAATTGTCTTTTGAAATATGTTCATAGCGATATCAGATTTGGTTTCCTTTTCTATCTTCATTTATTGCCGTAAGAGATTTTTTCTCTCCTCACTCCTTTGTATGTATTTTTCCTGTAGTAAATATATTGTCTATGTTTACAACCAACAATTCTGTAGCTAGTTCCGTATTTTACACGAATTTTTACACATGTGATACAATTCAGGGTAGCGAATTGGGTATTTTGCTGTAGTCAAAATGTTGATATTCAATTTTATAATCGAAAATGTAACATGTAAGAATCGGAAAAGACATCGGTCAAAAAGTAAATAATTTATAAGCTGTTTTACTGTGATTGTATGTCTCTTTCGAAAACGAAATTTCTATAGAGCGTGTATGGAGCTGCTGACTAACAGGAAACTTCAAAGCTCTATATTTCCGAGACTAGATATTTAACTAAATTAACTTCCCCTCATTGTGGAAACACTGCATACATAGCATAGTACCTATTGTAAACTTGTTTTGAAAAGACCAACCGAGTTTCTTGCTGGTTCTTCTCCGCAGGAAGGGCATTCCGAACCAGTGGTAGACTCACTGACGATTCAAAAGCACTTGTAAAAGTTTATTTGAATAAAAAATAATTCTATTCTAATATGACTGTTTGAAGCTTTTCGATAAAAGTGGAATATAATATGTAAAAATTCTTTTTAAAAAAACCGACTTCAAACGCCACTGAAAAGTATAAAATAATTTCAGTTTGTACACGTATGTTTAAGTCGGGCGGGCCTAAACAAAAACGATGTAACGAATGCGCCACGCTAGCCAGAATATTGATTTGTAGGTCCAGTCACAGAATATGTACCTACTTGGTACAGGTACACTGAAGTCGGGCGAGCGTTGCAGTTTCATAGTTCTATTGAGGCCCGCCCGACTTCAACATACGTGTGTTCAACATACCAATCCAAATACTACCAGATGAAGCAGCAAACCCATTACTTCCATGCAACTTTGTCAACAAGTATTTGTTATACAAGTGAAACTATAGAGTATTCGAAACAATGACACTTCTGAATCTAACATAATTTCTAATATAATTCAGTTCTGTGAATCTAATATAATTGACATGCTATGACAGTTTTAAGTCTTAAAATAAAAAGTTTTTTTCTTTCAGGGCAAAGGCAAAAAGTCGAAAAAGAATAAAATGCTCAAAGTAGACGCCCGTATACTCGGTTTCTCAGTGACGGCTTCCGAAGACCGGATCAATGTGGGCGACATTGACACCGTGTAAACAAACGCCTTGTGATATCCGCCGAAGGTTTTTTTAACAGTTTCACCCTAAAATGAATGCGGTGCCACGACGCCCGTTGGTATCCAACGACCGTCGATGCATTGCATTCGACACATCCAAACCGATCCGCTCTTAGTAAATCCGTTGTGTTGGGACGCGACATCAGTCGGAGTCAAACATTTTATATCAAGTCATCACTCCTCCATCGTTTTAACACGTTGAAATTGCGTTTCAACACACCACATAATATGCCTGCAAACGGGAACGTTTTAAATCAGAAATACAGAAATTATACATAATCATAAGTTTTACCGATTTTACATTTATGACTGTTTAATTTTTCGTTTTTTGAATGCATGAAATTAAATTATTTATTTTATATATACACCAACAATATACATTGTAGCCATATTGATTATAAGAATTTTATCAATACATTACTGTCTAGTTAAATATAACGCGTTGATATTGTGCCTTTCAACACAATATATAAAATGCCTGCAAACGGGAACGTTTTAAATCGGAGATACAGAGATTATACACAATCATAATTTTTACCGATTTCACCAACTGATTTAAATTTATTAGTGTTTAATTTTTCAATGAATTTGAATGCATGAAAATGAATTTTATATATACACCAACGATATACATTGTAGCCATATTGATTATAAGAATTTTATCAATACATTACTGTCTAGTTAAATATAACGCGTTGATATTGTGCCTTTCAATACACCACATAAAATGCCTGCAAACGGGAACGTTTTTAATCGGAGATACAGAAATTATACACAATCATAATTTTTACCGATTTCACAAACTGATTTTAATTTATTAGTGTTTAATTTTTCAATGAATTTGAATGCATGAAAATGAATTTTATATATACACCAACTATATACATTGTAGCCATATTGATTATAAGAATTTTATCAATATGTTACTGTCTAGTTAAATATCAATGATTATATAGCATTGAATGTTTAGGTTTTTTCAATCAATAATAGTAACAATACAAACTGTTAATTTTAAATCCATAATTAACTAATAAATGTTTACAATTGAGATTTTAACAAGTTTAACACAAAACAAAATAATAATAAAATGATATGAATTTCAACTAGTACATTCACTCGTGAACGTCTCCCCTACTGCTTTGATTATATTAGAATGCTGTGCTATTTTACACTATTTCACTTATAAAAGTAGATAAAAACGACGCAATACAAAAATTTTCGAATCCGCTATGACGGTACTGTCAGGGTCACTGGCTCCCTGTATATTTGGTTTTCTCTTTACTGGTAGCTGATCGGTTTCTATTTCTGCCTTCGCGCGGTACAATTAAATTACTCTCTATTTTAATTAGTTATAAGTATTGTATTATAATAAAAATAAAATGAATTTGTGTAGAGCAACCTTAAAAGCCCACTTTTGTATGAAGTAATGAATATTGTTATAGTTCATTTCGGTTTTACAATTAATAATGAAATTTATAAATATGTACATTTTAAGCACAATCAAACTATTACGTTCGTTGAAAGATCTTTCATTAATGAGATTTTCTTTTCAGACTTGTCAGTGCAAATAATAACTTGTAAATTGTAGCTGCTCATACAATTGGCCTACATGTTTGAAATGTTGAAAGTGGCCTTATAAAGTTGCTCTTCTATACTGTATTTTAACATTTATTTATGTCTTAAGTGTTAAGTCTTAAATTATTAGAGTTGCGGCGCAAATTTTGATACCTTAAGCGCCGACAGTCAATTTTGAATGTTTACGTGTAAGCATAATTTGCTCAATACATTTGTAACATTGCCTAACAAACGTTTGTTTTGGCGGCGTTGTCTTGTTTGAAGCAATTAATAGTACCATTTACCATGGGTTCAATTCAGATTTTCACCAGTATTACAGCTCTTTACTATAAAAAAGTCGAAAAAGTTGGCTGTTTCAAACCAGATATTCTGTTTGGCTTCGATGACAGAAAAAATAAATGTGGATACCGCATGTTAGTCCAATTTGGGTAACCATCTCAAAACTCTGAGGAATTCAAATACAATCAAATACATTCAAATACAGCAACCTGGTTGGATAAAGTGGAGACAGCTTCTTTAAAATTATTATATTCATAGCGGACACTTATTATTTTTACTAAAAAATCTTTTTAGGAACATGTACCAACTGCCAGAAATTTTGAATTTTGAATGTCACACTATTGCAATCCTTACCCTACAAGCCATCTTACTCAAGTGATTTACTTATATAACATTTAAACTTAATTTTCAGGAATTAGTAATTACTTAATTATTTAATTTTAATTAAAATTAAATTACTAATACTATAAATAGTAAAAATGTCTTTACCAGTAATATTTTCTTTTATTTTATTTATTTTTCTTTATCTATACAATCTTACTTATCTTTTAGTTAATCTTATATTTCACTCTTATTCAGTTGGATTACTGGCTTTAGGAGGGAGGAAGAAATGTTCACAGCAATACATTGATGTGTGTAATTATTATGATTTTAAATTTTTGTAATGTGGCTATAATAATTGAAATGAAGTGGTGTAAATGTAAATGAGTGTTATTATTAGAATTCGTCAAGCGCGTATTAGAAAACGTAAGGTTCCGTATTCATGTTTAAATGCTATAAAAATAATTTAATCATAAAACTAAAAAGCCACTATCCACAGTTTTGAGCCGACACAGCTCACAGCATGTGTCACAAAAACGTTTGTCAAGGAACAATGTCGCATTTGAATATTAGTTGAAGTATGAAGTACTGAATCTACTTTTTTCTGTCATCGATGTTGGTTACAGCCCTGTACAAAAAAAATTTTTACAGTTTTTAATGTGTTCTCGTGCAAATGTATTGAATAGCAATGTATTTTATTTGTGTATTTAACTTATGTAGTCCAGTTTAGTTTTAAAAGTTACAAAGCCCATAAAACATTCATAATGAATTGGTGATAGTTAATTTTGTTGGTCTAAGATCCCACTATAGACTTAAAACTCGTCGCATATTGCATTAACAATTACCCTTGCGACGCTTGTCGAATGAATCGCCTTTGACTTCGCACATCTCACTCGCTTGGATCCCTGTAGAATTGTACTGAACCGCGAGATCGGTATAGGCGATGTTTTTATACTGATTCCCCACGCCTAGTCGAACTTTCTTTTTAGTTAGATGGAACATGTCAACAGCTCTCGAAATTTCCAATCAAAACAAAACAAAAATAAAATGGGT
Source organism: Oeneis ivallda (assembly GCA_029955525.1). Classification (NCBI taxonomy): domain Eukaryota; kingdom Metazoa; phylum Arthropoda; class Insecta; order Lepidoptera; family Nymphalidae; genus Oeneis; species Oeneis ivallda. The sequence goes on from JARPMR010000001.1 coordinate 11,557,671, forward strand.
ACCTAAGCAGATCTTGTAAACAATTGAATATTCGACGAGTTGTCGAGAACAATAGAAGGTACTTCTCTCGTAGGTACTTTCAATACCACTTAGCCCCGATTTCACCAACGTCGCGTGATGTTTATCCTCGGAATAAATTGGGCGTTCTGACAGGTTTTGTATTGAAAATACTGTCAAAATATCAAATTTACGCTCGGACAGGATTTATTTTACGTTGGTGAAATCGGGGCTTAGTAAGCGAGATTGTGGTACGCGGTTCGCTTCCGCCGTTGCCTTGCCCAACTGTTAGTATCACAAACTGTTTTATTTCTTGTTTAGTTTTTTAAAGGATGTGCCCTCAGTAAAATGATATTCTATTTAAATAATATCGCAAGAGTCGATCGTGTGATTTTAGACTTATTAAAGTTAAACTCAAAGTTAATCCGGCTAGCACATGAATTTTATTTAAAATCTTTTAATGCTTAGTTAGGTGATAAATATTATTTACACGTTGTTTAACACATTAGTTATTAGCGTAAGTTATTTTGATATTGTTTTAACCCCTAATTTAATTTATACACATAGCTGAAAATGATCATAATTATCATTCTCTAAATGATGCATTTTGTTTTAATTTCTAAGTCTAGACAGACTGACTTTAAAATCGCAGTTTGGATGCAGTGGACATAATTTTTTAGTGCAGTTCTAGTACAGCAGGCTCAGTCAGCCCAGTCAGTTGGTAGTTGGTTTGCAGTTATGTCAAATGAACCTCACCTTTGTCCACTTCATCTATTATTATTTTTAAGATTTTTTTTTTGTTCATAAATAATAAAAATAAATAAACTACATCCAAAATGCAATTTTTAGTCCAAATGCAGACACCCATTAATAAAATATTGATATAAAACCAAATAATGAAATAAAAAGCCATTTATGGCACTGTTCACGATATTATAATGTATTGTATGTTTGTATGCCTTTCAGGTCCAATTTCACCAACGTAAAATAAGTCTTATCCAAGCTTCAATTTCATATTTTGACAGTTTTTGTATTGAAAATCTGCCAAAATTTCAAAACACTTGGACTTATTTTACGTTGGTGAAATCTGCCCTTAATATTGCAATAATGATGCCTTTAACTAATTTAAGAAGATAATACCAAAACGGCGTGTTTTAAATGTAACTAACGCATAATTTATCGCTTAAGGTTAAATCCTCGATCGATCCGTCGTTTATTAGTTTTGAAGAAACAACTCGGGGGATTTTTGTTGCCCATAAGTGTTGGAAATAATTCGTAAAAGTATAGAAATTTTATTAGTAGATAATTACGCAATCTATAAACTTTGTATATACTTTTTTTACCTTAAATTAAAGCGTATTTTAGCGTAAATTAAAGTTTGAATTTGAATGTTTACTTGAACCTGAATAAATTATTGGATTAAAAGGAGAGGCTCACTGCCCGATTTTAACAAACCAGTACAAATATAAATTAAGTTTGAAGCCTGTGAAAATATTTTTAACAACCCCGCGTCTTCATTCATTACAGCAATCGATTGCCGGCTTTAGCCCGGTCTCACACTATCAGAAATATCTGTAACAAATAATTCAGAAATGCGCTGGAATGACTGCTCGTTTATTTTGAACATAAACACGTCACAATACCATCAGAACTTTTCTGATCGTACTACCTTTCTTAAGCTTGCCGAATGTCTGAACTTCAAACGTTTTCTGATCGAGAAAGGGTCTAGTATTTCCACGGCCAAACTGGTCCCTATAGGAACCTCTACATTATATATATATTCCTATAGGGGGGGTAGTTTGAGCATGGAAGTAAGGCCTACCTTTTTGCCAATAAACAGCTGCTCGTGATATATCATGAATGTCTAAATAATAATTTTATGTACCTATAGTTCTTGCAATTCACGAGGGCGACTGACTTACGGTTGTGTGTGTGGTATCTGTATAAGTGTGAGCGAGCGCAATGCTCGCGCCTGCCCGCTCCCATCTGGGCTTTGACAGGCACGCACACTTATGCAATGTGCATGTACACGAAGTAGCCATGAGTTAAGCTCACTCGCCTTCGTGTATTGCAAAAACTGTACTAAAGTTAAAAGCAAACTGCAGATTCCTTCATGTTTTCTAATCATGTGTCATATGTGTATGTAAAAATGGATCAAGATGGTATTGTGTGTGTTAATGATTCAAATTAGCCTTTCTCACATAGATATTTATAATGTTCTCATAAAGATAATATTCCAATAACATCAAATATGAAAAAAATATAGTACCATTTTAAAGATAGGTTAGGTGTTATTTAGTATTGTTACGTTAATGGTAATTTTTAGGTAAATGAATATTGCAATAGATTAATTAATACATACCGTTTATGATTTTTAATCACTTTTTGTCGAGGTCACCTTGAGAAAGGATAAATCCTAGCTCACATACGCGCATTTTTGCGTCCTAAAAAAGTTTGTATTTTTATTAAATTATATTTTGTATTAGGACGGATGCGATTTTCATACAACCCTGAGATAAAATTTTTCTCAAAACATAATATAAAAAAACATACATTTTAACCTATTATATTTTAAAATTTGCATACGTAAAGTTCGCGACACAATCTCAGCATTTGAGTGACAAAACGATACTGTAGAGTGACCAGTGTATAGTTTTCTTTGCCTGTGGAAGCGATCTGAAAATAGATATTTTATGCCACTCGTTTATGGTTTGCCTGAACTGAGCATATTGTGTTGGTGGGATTTGTTGAAGTTTGATAGAACACAGCCACTTTTTAAATTAGATTTTGTATATACAAATACCTGAGGGTCATACAATGTCAAGTAATCACTTTAAGGTTGTCATTAGAATGTGATATCTCAAAATAATATTGAAATAATACTGCTTTAAGCGTTGGTGGTAAAGGCCCAGTAAGTAAGCCCAAAGATGCCACATAAACATTATTTTGCATGAGAATATATTTAAGGTTGATTATACGGATCGAGTTGGACGTGCGAGTTACTCACAAATTAGTTAATATTCTGACTAATTTCTTAAACTGGACACTTTCAAGTAGATTTTTATATAAACCTGTGAAGATGATACTGCCACTGGCGCAATTAGAATACCATAAGCCTACTTTGTCGTATTAGTTTACAAATTGCGAAAAACCAAATTAAATTTGAATTCAGCGGGCGTCTGCGTCCGCGAAATTCAAATTTAATTTGGTTTTTCTTCGTGTCTTCCACCTTAACCGTGTTGCACTGGTCTTCGAGTATCGGTTTGTGCGTTGGCGATCGCTTAGATATGCAGATCTATAGGGACAGGGCAGACTAGTTACTTTTAGAGGCAGCGATCGGCTTTTTAATGGCTTTAAGCGTCTTTGCGACTGCAACGCATTTCAACGATTTTTGATCGCAGAAACGCTGCGCAATGTAGCGTTTTTGCGATCAAATCGCTGAAACGCGATGCAGTCGCTTAAAAACGCTAAAAGCCATAAAAACTCCGATCGCTGCCGCTAAAAGTACCCAGTCTGCCCTCTCCCATCTTATCTCATATAGATAACGCCTTGCAGATTAGAAATATAAAATATCATAATATGTGGCACTTTAAAAACACTCATAATAGTTGTAGTTTTGTAAATTGAATAAGTATTCATTTTCTCAGACAGTGGTTATGTAACAACATTGCGCGAAGCACTCGCAACATTTCAATACTGGGGGCCACCGAAATAAGTCTTGTCATTCAAATTACGGTGTATCTAGCTACTCCTTTAGTAGACTCCCGATCCTCGTGTCAAGCGTCAGTCGCCCGCGTTAGTGACGGAGCGTCAGTGGCGCCTCGTCTGCGCGTCTGTACTATGCACTATGTTAAACTAGGGGAAGCCAATTCGACCCTAGAGCACCAATAACGCGCGTGGCACTGCGTCAGTGACGCGCGGACTCAGACTGACGCTCCGTCACTGTCGCGAGGACTGACGCTTGACGCGATGATCAGAAGTCTATTTTAACGTTTAACCGACGAATAATTTGGATGTTTTGGCAGATTTTCAATACAAAACCTATCAGAAAATCTAATTTATTCCTTACTGAAACGTTAATGGTGGGAATGGCACTAAATCGGATTCCATTTGTAAAGTCATATTTGGTCACTTTAGAAAGTTGTCAAGAGTGTGACAGAAAAAATAATTCGCAGAAAAAACTTCGTTTTCTTTAAAAAAATATGTACTTATAAATAATTAGCTGTTCGGGGCCCCCACATCGGCCCGTTCGGGGGCCCGTAGCATTTTGTTACGCCACTGTGATAAAATAAATTCATTAGGGTACGTCAATAGGGTAAGGCACACGCGGGGCGCTGCGCGGCGCGTGGCCATGTGTTTAAGTAAACCGCGCGCGACACGACGCACCACGCACCGCGTGTGCATAAATTTAATGTACCCTAGACCGAAAATGTTAAGAGATTTTAATTTGTAAATGATTTGTTTTAAAATCGTTGTTTTGTATCATAATTATGTGTGAACACACATCGTTTAAAATGTAAATTAATAGAATTCTTAATATAAAAATATTACAGAGAAATTAGTAAAATGATTGATAAATGTGTTTTGGTATTTAAGTAATATTGTCATTAAAGGCTGATAGAAACACAATGCGGGAAGGCATTTCCGGCAGCAATCACACCGTTACTCTATGCGACACGTCACACTGCAGCGGCTGATGACGACGGTAGGAGTTTCTTAGGGTGAGATCTATAGACAGCACTCTCACTCAAGACTCAAGACTCAAGACTAAGTTAAAACGAGGCAGATTTATGCCAGGACTTATTTGTGTCTCTTTTTAACTTTATCTTGAGTCTTGAGCAGAGCCAGAATACGATCTATAGATCTCATAGACAACCTCTCTTAGGTGTTTGACTCAAATACAAAATCAGGTGTGTTCCCTTTATGGTCCGTCAAAGGACGGCAGGCAGTGCGAGTATTAAATGACCGGCTTCATACGTCAAAACTTACATTCACAAACGCATGCGCGCATAGACAGTCACAAATATACACGGCGAAAATTTTGTGGTTTTAAAGCCCCAGAGAATCCACTAATTTTTCACCGTGTATACACAGAAACATACATACATACATACCTATATACGTATAATATGTCTTATCATGTTCTATGCAGTATGCGTCAGTATTAACAACTTGAGTGCGCTATGCCATCCCACATTGTCTTGTGATTTGGATGAAATTATTGCAATAAGAGCCTCCCATTAGATCGACTTTCAATACAAACGTAGTTGTACACGTTTTTATCGCAACTCTAACTTATGGGAGGCTGTATCATGTATGTAATTTTATTTTGTAATGTTTGTAACTGTGGAATTAAATTATTATATCCTGCTCATATTTTATTTGTTTAAGCGGATTTGTTTGTTGCTTTGTAGGATTATTTATTAATGAGTTTGTCAGTGGCAATCACTCTGGTATTTATCTCTCTCTAGTGCTGAGTTGTAAGAGTGAGTGGTAAAACAAATAATTAAATGTTATAAAAATTACATTGAGCATCTGCGTACACACACATAATTCATGTTAAACGTTTCTATTTTACGTGGTTTGACTAAATGTTTGTTTAAATGATGTGTAAATATTAAAGAGTTAAAATGTAAATATTTGACGTTTTGTTTACATAGCCCTATTCTCATATTTCTGATTCCGTCGCTGGCGAAAGTAATCTTCGATCATTAAGGGCACCCCCGACATGTGAATCTATGTAAGTACGATAGATCCTGTTTACCAGTTTTCTGCTCCATCAGATCCTCCTCGATCCTCCATCATCATCAATCTACACCTACTCATCGAGATCATTCTAATGAGCCCAAACACACTATATCTGCTATAAGTTGCCGAGGAGTTGGCAATCCTGCAGACTACTTGATGTTGCAGAATCAACTCAAGTTTAGAAATCACACCAGTAAAAGACCCTTTAAATCAAGTAGCAAATTAGCGGATAATCTTCAAAATCCTGAGTAGATCTACATAGAAATTATAGCTAAATAACGTCCAGCTCGATTGGTATCTAGATCCGCACAATTGTGGTTTCACCCTTATACCTACTACATCTGCCTGGAAATACTAAGGGTGGAACCACATTTGTAAGGATCGTTTGTTTCGGATTTCGCCCATACAAAACTGTCAAATTCCATAGAAACGTACGGATCAAATCGGCTTTTCGATGCGTACACGAATGTATGGAAAATGACAGTTTTGTATAGGCAAAATCCGAATCGATCCTCACAAATGTAGTTCCACCCTAATACGACAAAGTAGGCTTATGGCATTCTAATTGCGACAATGGCAGTATCATCTTCACAGGTTTATATAAAAATCTTTACCTGAAAGTGTCCAGTTTAACAAAATATCGACTAATTTGTGAGTAACATATACATCCGTGTATGGAAAATGACAGTTTTGTATAGGCCAAATCCGAATCGATCCTCACAAATGTTGTTCCACCCTTATTTAGAGCAAGATCCCAGTGCCGCCAGACCTAAGTTATTTTCTCAGCAATTATTTGTGTACGATAGAGTACTGTTCGAATGTCCTTTCAGTATATGCGTACCAGCTAGATTGTGCCGACGGCCAATTTCCAGATACCAGGTGCTAAAGGTAGGTAAAAACTAGAATAACTTATCTTAAATTCTCAGGGCTGATTTTCATATATGTTTTAAAGAATATTGTAAAAATTAATAAATTAATACTGCCAGACGCTTACCGCCGGCGGTTACTTTAGCCAGACGCTTTGAAGCTCCCAAAAAAATATATAATTTAAGTTAACTTATATTCTCAGTTCTGATTTTTATACATAATACTCAGGGAACTATTGCGATATTATCTGTAAGCTGCCAGACCTATTGGAAGGGTGAAACATCCCCCCAGACACACATTATGCGTCCCCATATGTATGAGCGCTAGAACATGATTCACTTGTTTAAGTGTGTGAGAGATAATATCATCATACTATAATATTATAATTCGAAAGTGTGTTTGTTGGTTTGTCCTTCAATCACTCTGCAACAGAGCTACGGATCGACGTGATTTTTTGCCTGGGTATAGCTTGCAGAAGATATTGCAATAGTTCTCTCTCTCTAGATCCTAAACTATACCCAGGCAAAAAATCACGTCGATCCATAGCTCTGTTGCAGAGTGATTGAAGGACAAACCAACAAACACACTTTCGCATTTATAATATTATAGTATGATGATATTATCTCTCACACACTTAAACAAGTGAATCATGTTCTAGCGCTCATACATATGGGGACGCATAATGTGTGTCTGGGGGGATGTTTGACCCTTCCAATAGGTCTGGCAGCTTACAGATAATATCGCAATAGTTCCCTGAGTATCATGTATAAAAATCAGAACTGAGAATATAAGTTAACTTAAATTATATATTTTTTTGGGAGCTTCAAAGCGTCTGGCTAAAGTAACCGCCGGTGGTAAGCGTCTGGCAGTATTAATTTATTAATTTTTACAATATTCTTTAAAACATATATGAAAATCAGCCCTGAGAATTTAAGATAAGTTATTCTAGTTTTTACCTACCTTTAGCACCTGGTATCTGGAAATTGGCCGTCGGCACAATCTAGCTGGTACGCATATACTGAAAGGACATTCGAACAGTACTCTATCGTACACAAATAATTGCTGAGAAAATAACTTAGGTCTGGCGGCACTGGGATCTTGGACCAATTCAACATAATATCGGTAGGCTTAAAACGTAGTCGTAATTCCTAGTTTTTAACCTCATTGACATTTTACGTATAAACGTAGTATCCTCTAATCTGTGGACATTTTGCTTGCTGACGTGCCACGGACATTCAAAATATGATTTGGGAAATTGGGATTGGTTTGTTGTTCCTGGTCTGTGATTGGTTGTACGCCGTAACGGCCGCCAAAAACTTCAAAATTTAAACTTTGAAGCATAAAACTGTTTGAACATGAAAGTGGCAGAGTTTGAAAATTGGAACCCAAGAGAATACTGGAACCAAATGTTATAGGTATTATAATTTATTGCAATAATTGTGATTTCGTCTTATTTTTAGTTAATATTTTGTTCAATGGGTGCAGTGTTTGGTGGATTTTTGTCTAAAGCTGTCTTGTCTAAACTGGTTTGCAGAAAACGACTGTATATCAGAAAATGGATACAAACATAAAGGTAGTTCTCAGAGTGCGACCCATGAACGAGAGAGAACTAGGACAGAATAATCGCACGGTGATCGAAGGTATTGACGAAAATCGGCTGGTCTTCGACCCTAAGGAGAAATTACAAAGTCAGGAGAAAGTACTGCAACAACCTAGTAAGAAACACCTTAAACGCGCCAACAAGAATTTGAAATTCGTTTTTGACAGTGTATGCGGTCCGAACACTACTAATAAAGATGTTTTCGAGAGTGCAACAAATGATATGGTCGCAACCCTAATGGAAGGCTATAACTGCTCAGTGTTTGTGTATGGAGCGACAGGCGCCGGCAAGACATTTACAATGATGGGCACTACAGAGCAGCCCGGCATCACACATTTGATGATGGGTCATTTGTTTCAAGCCATAAATCGTTTTCAACGGAATAGAGAGTTTGTTATTGCAGTATCCTATATTGAAGTAAGTGAATGACTCTTTATCTATCTTTGATACATGACTGACTGCAAGTAGTTAACTTTTTAAAAATCTCTGGGGACCCTTTGTTGTTCTGGGATGAAAAGCCTAAGTCATTCTGCAGCTCTTCAACTATACCCATGCAAACAATTATTCATCATCATCATCAGCAACCCATCAACGGCTCACTACTGAGCGCAGGTCTCCTCTCAGAGAAGGGTTATAGGTCATAGTCCACCACGCTGGCCCAATGCGAATTGGCGGATTTCACACACCTTCAAGTACATTATGAAGAACTCTCAGGTGTGCAGGTTTCCTCACGATGAAATTGAGTTCTAATAGTTCATAGTTCTTTATTGCATTTCACATGTAACAGGTAGGTACATATACACATGAGACCCTGTGAGGGTATGGCAAACGAAAAATATTACATTTAAAGATACATACACAGGAAATAAAATAAAATAAAATAATACAATGTCAGTTAAAAGCTGGTTAAAAGTAGTTAAGTTCAAATTTCAATTAAAATATTAATAAATCCCAAAAAGTCATGTTAATTACAATCATAAAAAGTTTATTACAGTCTATGTCTTTATATAATATTAATTATTATTTTATTAAATTAAAGAAAAAGTTAAAAGAAATAATAATTTACAATGTCAGTAAAAAGGTAGTTGAGTACAAAAATTTCTAATCAATATTTGTAAATCCTAAATGTCTTTTAAGTATAAAAAGTTCATTACATATTACATACAAACTATTTTTTTATACAATATCAATTCAATGTTATGGTTTACTTTACTTTGACGTTAATGTCATCAAAAACGATTACGATGGCATAACTTTAGACAAGCACACCTCTGATGTAGCCGGCTATTAAAAGCTTGTTTATTTTAAAATGAAATTTTTAATTTCCACTTGTTTGCCCTCAGGTATACAATGAACATGTGTTTGACCTATTAAAGCCATCCTCCACCCCTCTGCAACTGAGGGACTCCAACCAGTGCGGAGTGACAGTGGCAGGGCTCTCTATACATAACGTCCAGACGGCTCAGGAGCTGCTGGACAAGCTGGAGTTTGGCAACTGCAATAGGACACAGTACCCAACAGATGCCAATGCCGAGAGCTCATACAGCTCATACAGCCATGCTGTTTTTCAGGTAAGGCTGTAGAACAAGGCTTGCAACAGCTTTTTAATTTACAGGAAAAGGACCATACAAAAAATTGTATGGGCACTGTCCGCACCCAGCAACAGATGTGGCACTATTTTCAATATTATTGTGATGTCTCATAAAATGACTAATAACCATTATCAATTCAGAAATGATTGGGGTTTAAAAAAAATACAAAGGTATGTACATGTACAGGTGACGAAAGGGCGTGAGGTGGTCAGAGGGAGCTCGGGCAGCGTGCAGAGTGGTTGAATGTGGTTAACTTCTTTTTAGTTGGTTAATGCTCCTGTATGTTCATTTTATAATTGTAAAGTACTAACCAGTTTAACTGGTATCCAAAACAATTATTCACTTAAAAATAAATAAATAATTCTAACATGACGAGACACTCTTTTGAATGGTCATTTAATGCTGCCCAGCTGAGTTGGATTCGGCGGTTGATCTTTTTTGATTCAATATCATATTACAGGTATTTTAGACATACACTATGTTTAACATAATATGTAATTTTTTAGTTGTGAGCAATTTTTAAAATGAATAATTATTTGGCAGGTTCATGTAACAATGAAATATAAAGTAAGCGGCCAGTGTTTCATGACAAAACTGTCCATGGTAGACCTGGCGGGCGAGCGCCCCTCCGCCAACCTTGGTCCCGGCGGGCGGTTCAAGAAGGGTGCTAACATTAACTGCAGCCTGCTGGCCCTAAGAAACTGCATTAACAAGCTGGCTGACGGCAACGCTTTTATCCCGTATAGGTGAGTGTCTTGAGCGTAGCCAGTGTTGGTACACCCCCTCACTAGGATAACAAACGAGTCGCAGTGAGCCGCTGGATTCAGGCGAAGCAATATCGAAGCCTGTGGAAGTCCATGCAGGAGACCTTTGTCCAGCAGTGGACGTCTATAGGTTGATGAAGAAGAAGAAGAAAAAGAGTGTCGTGAGGCTGAGGAAGAGTGGCATGACAGACCTGGCGGGCAGCGCCGCGCATCCTCCGCCAACTCGGCAACTGCATTAACAAGGTGGTCGACGGCGGCAAACCAAGAAGGCTGATGCAACCATCACTATTATGCTGAAGATGCTGCACCGTTTGTAGATCAAGGCTTCTATCAAGCCTTGACAATACTTTGACTGCAGAATTTGTCGTATATATCGTTTCGACTTGTGACGCCTATGTGTCACTTTTTCGAAATCACTTTATTTATTGATTTTTAATTTTATTTTACTACCATTTTTTATTTAAATTGACAATAGCAAAGTCAAAAGCATAACACCCTCTATTATCACATATTTTTTGTTGTAGTCAGTTCCCTTATATTTTTTCCAGTTGACGGTTTTTTAATCAATTATCTCGTAAAGATGGATTTTACAATATGTTTTAAAGTCGCAACAACGATATAAAGTATCTGACCAGGAGACCAGGGATTAACAAGTATGCTGCTACTGCTGATATACGCTGACATACAGCAGCTTGGCAAGCAACTTTTGTAGGTCAGCAGTTCAACAGATATGCTGAATTTGCCAATTGTTGAGGCTCACGTTCACGAATCAAACTTCTGATACAATGTTCTATTAAACCAGACTATCAAAAAAGTTAATAAAAGTCAATCAAATAAAGTTGGGAGAAAAAAAGATATTCAATCTAAGATAAAGGATTAGTAAATTGTTAAAAACGAGGTTAGGTTTCCATTGAATTATTTTGGCAAATTACCATAATAACATCTATTAAAAGATCATTGTCTGAATATACCAAAGAGAACACGCTTTCTTTTAAACAAAACAGCTAAAGCTAACCTACACTCTGTAAATTATAGCATGAGTCCTGTGACAGATTTCACCCAAATGACGCCTATGAAGTTCAGATTTTAATGTATGAAAGATATACGTCAAAAATATCATTCTTCATTGGTTTATGCACATTAATAGTGATGTTCCTTTTGTTATCGTAACCAAAGTCTATAACTTACGTGCACTAGATGTACTTTAAATCGGAATAAGTTGTTGCTTTTTAAATTAAAAATCTTATTATTTACATTTTATTAATATCATTAATTGTAAAACGACAGCAATTAAATCCACTGGTTTTATCTAAAGTCACTTAAAAACAATTTGGGTAATATTAACAGATTTTAGGGCTTACAGCACTGAATACAATAATATAGGTAGTGGTTAGGTGAGTGGTGGGGTTTCACAAGTCATCAGCTGCCATTTTGTGTTTGCCACTTGCATTATCCTGTATTTTGACAAAATGGGGGTGGTTTTCAAAAATTCAAGATGGCGGCTGTCGCAGCGGCCATTCGGTTTGAGATACGAAAAAACGCTATTTTAAAATTCAAATTTCTCACAGTTGGCAACGTTGGAGCGTTTCAACTTGTAAGGGGCGATTGTGTATACCGACTCGAGGTATGGGTTGGTGAAAAAAAAATTACCCCATTTCTCGGGAAATTTTCAAGATTTACCCCAAAAATGAAAAAATCGAAATACGGACTTTTTGCAAAATCCGAGTACCAACAACCGCGTGTCTCACTCGCACAAATGACATTTGGGTATTTTCGTCGCCGAGGACTGGCAACACTGGAAATTATCGAAGTAAAAGTGATTTTCGAGATGGCCTTTTTTCAGAGGCGATCATTTCGGCTGGGTGCGAACGAGATGAAAAATTGCAACGTCATCGGGATCGGTATATCCTGTAGTTGATGGGAAAGTTATAAACCTATGTGAAATGTTTCTGTAGAACGAGGTGGCGGCCATTTTGTATTTTTCTTTGTGGTTTTGAAAATTTCGATCATGTTTTTGAGGCAGTTGCCAACATTAGAGAAAGTTGACATGTATGGATCGATCGTGTGACTCGACCGGCAGTTTCGAGCTATATAAACAGTGTTGCCACATTTGGGGTAGTTTTCGAGATTTTTCCCAAAAATTTCCTCCTGGAAAATTTTGTATGAAAAAGTATGGGTGAGGAGCACGGCCAGGATATTGAAGATAGGTGGGGGGGGTGCTCGAACAAATGTCACTCGAAACCTCATCCAATTGCCAGTTAGTTGAAAAAAATTCCAAAATGGCGGATTCAAGATGGCGGCCATACAAAATTCGTCGCTGTCTATATTTTTTTCTTTTCTTTATTTCTTTTTTTTCTTTTTTCTTTTCTTTTTTCTTTTTATTTTTTTTCATTTTTCATTTTCTTTTTTTTTTCTTTTTTCTTTTTTTCTATTTTTCTTTTTTTATTCTTTTTCTTTTTTTTCATTTTCTTTTCTTTTTTTCTTTTCTTTTTTTCTCTTTTTCTTTTTTTTCTTTTTCTTTTGTGAATGCGGAGCACGGCCAGGTTATTGCAGATAGGTGGGGTGTGCTCGAACAAATTTTTTGGCAAAAGATGACCAGAATCCAAAGGTCTACTTGATGACTAAAAAAATCGCGGTCCGCTTTAGCGGGCCGCGCACCCACGCGCCCTACTTTTAGTAATAACACTTCCCGCGAGCTGCTTTAGCAGCTCGCGAACTGAGCAAATACTAGTTATTAATATATATATAGCTGCTGGGGCTGATTGACTGATTCACTCACTCACTCATTGATCACCTCTCCTGTAAAATTTTGTATGAAAAATTTTTTTTTCGCCGATGGTTTCGTATAGTAGCAATACAAGCACAAAAGGCCTTTGTCGGAACCCTAAACAGGAAATCATTAAAAACACATAACATTCATGCGTATGCGCTATGTTCCAACAACAATAACTCTGAAAATATTAGACATACAGTTATAAATTAAATGTTGTATTATAGCTTAGCTCAAAATCTCTTGATCTAGTAAAAAAATAAAAAGGGTTGTCGGCGGTGTTTTTGCAGTTATTTACAATAATTTGTTGATTTGCATGATTTTACGATAATTTTTTTCGGGTTTCACATTTTTTTCAAAGGTAATGGAAATGTGAACACTTTGTTTTGTAATGTAGACGGTAGGATAGTATTGTTGCGCTTCGAATAAGCCCATTTTTATCTCAGTAAGACCAAAACTTTGAGAGATATGATTTTTTTTGTACATGCTTAGAGAATATTTCAGCAAAAAAACAAAATGGCTGCAACATAGAGGGGAAGTGGATTGAGCCCAAGTTTAGAGTGTATTTGTACTTAAAATTAGTTGTTATATAATTAGTGTTTAAAATATCGCTAGTTCGTGTCCGGACACACTGTATATATAGCTGCTCGTGCTGATTCACTCACTCACTCACTGATTGATCACCTCTCCTGTAAAATTTTGTATGAAATTTTTTTTTTCCACAAATAGATTCGTATAGAAGACAAAAAATCATTCGGAGGAAAATTATGGAGAGAGCTGATGATTGAGGATTTCGGAGACGGGTGAGGAGCACGGCCAGGGTATCGAAGATAGGTGGGGGTGCTCGAAAAAATGTCACTCGAAACCTCATCCAATTGCCAGTGAGTTGAAAAAAATTCCAAAATGGCTGATTCAAGATGGCGGCCATACATATTTCGTCGCTGTCTATCTCAGTGAGTATAAAAGATGGAAGAGAAGTTTCTTGGCAACAGATGATCAGTGAATCAGTCAATCAGCCCCAGCAGCTATATATATATATATATATATATATATATATATATATATATATATATATATATATATATATATATATATATTAAAGAACTAGTAGGGCGCGTGGGTGCGCGGCCCACTAAAGTGGACCGCGGTTTTTCTGTTCATGAATTAGACTTTCAGGTCTTGATCATTTTTCACCTAAGCTCTCCGAGATAGACACCTTTGAAATTTGTATGGCCGCCATCTTAAATCCGCCATTTTGAATTTTTTTCAGCTCACTGCCAATTGGATGAGATTTCGAGTACTTTTTGTTTGAGCACCTCCCACCTATCTTCAATAACCTGGCCGTGCTCCTCACCCACCTTTCAAACCCTCGATCATCATATTTCATCATTTTTCAGAATGAGAATTCTTCTATAATAACAAATTTTAAAAAGGAACCGTATCAAAGTCTTGCATAGTTCTCAGCTTCTAGTTTCTTTAATATTCGCCATATATTTTGAATGGAAAAAAAATCCGCCATTTTGATTTTTTTTTTCTTTTCATCAAGTAGACCTTCGGGTCCTGATTATCTTTTGCCAAGAAACCACTCTTCCATCTTTTATCCTCTCCGAGATAGACACCGACGAAGTTTGTATGGCCGCCATCTTTTTTCCGCCATTTTGGATTTTTTTTCAGCTCACTGCCAATTGGATGAGGTTACGAATGACATTTGTTCGAGCACCCCCCACCTATCTACAATACCCTGGCCGTGCTCCTCACCCGTCTCCGAAATCCTCAATCATCAGCTCTCTCCATAATTTTCCTCCGAATGAATTTTTGTCTTCTATACGAAACCATTAGTGAAAAAAAAATTTTTCATACAAAATTTTACAGGAGAGGTGATCAATCAGTGAGTGAGTGAGTGAGTGAATCAGTGAATCAGCACGAACAGCTATATATATATTAATAACTAGTATATTTTGCTCAGTGCGCGAGCTGCTAAAGCAGCTCGCGGGAAGTGTTATTACTAAAAGTAGGGCGCGTGGGTGCGCGGCCCGCTAAAGCGGGCCGCGATTTTTTTACTCATCAAGTAGACCTTTGGATTCTGGTCATCTTTTGCCAAAAAATTTGTTCGAGCACACCCCACCTATCTGCAATAACCTGGCCGTGCTCCTCATTCACAAAAGAAAAAGAAAAAGACAAAAGAGAAAAAAAAGATAAGAAAAAAAGAAAAGAAAAAAGAAAATGAAAAAAAAGAAAAAGAATAAAAAAAAGGAAAATAGAAAAAAAGAAAAAAGAAAAAAAATGAAAATGAAAAATGAAAAAAAAATAAAAAGAAAAAAAGAAAAGAAAAAAGAAAAAAAAAAGAAAAAAAAAAAGAAAGAAAGAAATAAAGAAAAGAAAAAAAATAAGAAAAGAAAATGAAAAATGAAAAAAAAGAAAAAAAAAAAGAAAAAAAAGAGGAAAAAAGAAAAACGAAAAAGAAAGAAAAAAGAAAAGAAAAAATGAAAAAAAAAGAAGAAAAAAAAAAGAAAAAGAAAGAAAAAAAGAAAAAAGAGAAAAAAAGAAAAGAAATAAAGAAGAATCAATTTTCGCCATATATATTATGTATGGAAAAAAAAATCCGCCATCTTGTATTTTTCCTGATCATCAAGTAGACCTTTGTGTCTTGATCATCTGTTGCCAAGAAACTTCTCTTCCATCTTTTATACTCACTGAGATAGACAGCGACGAATTTTGTATGGCCGCCATCTTGAATCCGCCATTTTGGAATTTTTTTTCAACTAACTGGCAATTGGATGAGGTTTCGAGTGACATTTTTTCGAGCACCCCCCACCTATCTTCAATATCCTGGCCGTGCTCCTCACCCGTCTCCGATATCCTCAATCATCAGCTCTCCCCATATTTTTCCTCCGAATGAATTTTTATCCTCTATACGAAACCATCGGTGAAAAAAAAATTTTCATACAAAATTTTCCAGGAGGAAATTTTTGGGAAAAATCTCGAAAACTACCCCAAATGTGGCAACACTGTTTATATAGCTCGAAACTGACAGGTCGAGTCACACGATCGATCCATACATGTCAACTTTCTCTAATGTTGGCAACTGCCTCAAAAACATGATCGAAATTTTCAAAACCACAAAGAAAAATACAAAATGGCCGCCACCTCGTTCTACAGAAACATTTCACATAGTTTTATAACTTTCCCATCAACTACAGGATATACCGCTCCCGATGACGTTGCAATTTTTCATCGCTCGCACCCAGCCGAAATGATCGCCTCTGAAAAAAGGCCATCTTGAAAATCACTTTTACTTCGATAAATTCCAGTGTTGCCAGTCCTCGGCGACGAAAATACCCAAATGTCATTTGTGCGAGTGAGACACGCGGTTGTTGGTACTCGGATTTTGCAAAAAGTCCGTATTTCGATTTTTTCATTTTTGGGGTAAATCTTGAAAATTTCCCGAGAAATGGGGTAATTTTTTTTTCACCAACCCATACCTCGAGTCGGTATACACAATCGCCCCTTACAAGTTGAAACGCTCCGACGTTGCCAACTGTGAGAAATTTGAATTTTAAAATAGCGTTTTTTCGTATCTCAAACCGAATGGCCGCTGCGACAGCCGCCATCTTGAATTTTTGAAAACCACCCCCATTTTGTCAAAATACAGGATAATCGCAGGCGCACCAAGAACAACTTATTACCCTCGACCACCCCGTTTCGGATCTGTGGCGCCGCGGTTCGGGGTCGAAAAATCAAAAATTTTAAAACACTACAGCTCGGCCGCCATCTTGTTTTTCCAATTTTTTCCACTTTTTCTGTTGATCGTTCACTAATTTCTTCGATTCTTTGTGAGTTTCAACGAAATCGGTTGGAAAACAAAAGAGTTGCAAGAATCACGTCGGCCGCCATCTTGTTTTTCCGAAATGTCATAATTTTTCCCTACTCGAATCCCCCACCCGAACATATCTCCCGTACATCATTGTATCATTTTCTGTCTCTTTCTAGGAGAACAATCGTGTCAATCAGTGAGTCAGTCAGTGAGTCAGTGAGTCAGTGAGTGGTAATTGAGCTATATCTATATATATAAAAGAAAGTGGTGTTAGTTACACTATTTATAACTCAAGAACGGATGAACCGATTTGGCTCAAAATTGGTGGAGAGGTAGCTTAGAACCAGGAGACGGACATAGGATACTTTTTATCCCGTTCGACCGCGTTTCGGTCAAGTCAATATAAAACCTGGTTATAACAAAAATGCATCTGACATGGAATAAAAAAACGAAAATGACAGTGGAAGAAAAAAACGTAGATAAATGACAGCTAAACGTAATTTTGTATTTGGTTAATTATTATGGTAGAAAATTATGGTAAAAACAATTATAAAAATTATAGTTTAACGTAATTGATAATACCTATCATCAGTAATATGTTTTCTCTTTGAATCATCATTAACAATGCCGCGAGCAAGACGATCAAATGTTTCCTGCTACAAAGCTACGGATTGACGTGATAGGTATAGTTGAGAACCTGGAGGGTGACAAAGATTTCCCGCGGGATGTTATGAACTAAATCCACGCAGACGAAGTCGCGGGCATCAGCTAGTATATTATAAAAAGTGGTGTTAGTTACACTACATATTTATAACTCAAGAACGGATGAACCGATTTGGCTGAAAATTGGTGGAAAGGTAGCTTAGAACCAGGAGACGGACATAGGATACTTTTTATCCCGTTCGACCGCGTTTCCGTCAAGTCACTATAAAACGTGGTATAACAAAAACGCATCTGACATGGAATAACAAAACGCAAATGACAGTAGAATAACAAAACAAAAAAAAACGTAAATGACAGCTAAACGTAATTTTGTTTTTGGTGGTAAAAAATTTGACAATAATAAAAAACAATAAAGCATTACTGATATTATAAATGCGAAAGTGTGTTTGTTTGTTGGTTTGTCCTTCAATCACGTCGCAACACAACAGCGGATTGATGCGATTTTTTGCATGGGTATAGTAATGGATGTAGTAGTGGTGACTCAGACCGGGACAGATACTTTTTATCTTGGATAATGAAAGAGTTCCCGCGGGATTTTTAAAAACTAAATCCATGCGGACGAAGTCGCGGGCATCAGCTAGTTAAACATAAAAATGTACGTTTTTCACAGTTGTTGAAAATTCTACCCCCAAAGTGGTTAAATGGGGGTTGAATGTTTGTATGATAGTCTTTCATTTTTCAAGTTATATCCACGAAACTTGGTATTTTGGCTCTTGATTAAAAATAAAGAAGTACGTATTTTACACTTTTTGAAAATTCTACCCCCGAAGGGGTAAAATGGGGGTTGATAGTTTGTATGAAAGTCCATCATTTTTTAAGTTATACCCATGAAATTTGGTATCTGGGTTTTAAATTAAAAACAAAAAGTAAATGTTTCACAATTTTTCAAAATTCATCAATCCGACATTTTTTAAGTTCTAGTTAGATACCTATGGAACTTTGTATTTGAGATATCGATTAAAAACAAAGAAGTACATCTTTCACAATTTCTGAAAATTCTACCCCCAAAAGGGTTTTAAATAGGGGTTGAATGTTTGTATGATAATCCTTCATTTTTGAAGTTATTTTTCAATTTGTGTTTATGAAACTTGGTATTTTGGCTCTGGATAAAAAACTAAGAAGCACGTATTTTACAATTTCCGAAAATTGTACCCTCGAACAGGTAAAACAGGGTTTGATAGTAGTTTGTATGAAAGTCCTGAGTACAAAAACAAGGTTATGTTCAATCAACACGTTGTCCCGATACCCGTGAACGTCGAAAATGTTGGAATCGAAATTGTTTCAGAATACAACTACCTTGGTCAGATACAACTGGGTAGAAACATTTCGACGAAGAAGCCAACAGAAGGATACGGCTGGGCTGGGCGGCATTTGGAAAATTAAGTCAGGTCTTCTCATCGTCAATACCTCAATGCCTGAAGACGAAAGTCTTCAATCAATGTATCCTTCCCGTCTTCATTTATGGCGCTGAAACGTGGACACTAACAAAAGGATCCATAAATTGATCCACAAATTTAAAGTCACTCAGAGAGCTATGGAAGGGCTATGTTAGGAGTTTCTCTTAAGGACAGGATTCGGAATGAAGGGATCCGTAAGAGAACCAAGGTCGTCGACATAGGCCACACCATTAGCAAGAAATGGCAGTAGGCAGGCCATGCTTGTCGCAGAAGCGATGGCTGTTGGGGCCGAAAAGTTAAATAGTGGAGACCGCAAACAAGAAAGCGTAGTGTGGGGCGCCCTCCAGAACTTTGGACCGACGACATAAAGCGCGTGGCGGGAAGTGGCTGGATGAGGAAGGCTGATGACCGGTTGTGCTGGCGTTCTCTGGGAAAAACCTATTTTCAGCAGTGGACGTCCGCAGGCTGAGATGATGATGATGATGATAATGAAAGTCCTTCATTTATTAAGTTCTATCTATGAAACTTTGTATTTGGGAATTATGAAAAACAAAGAAGTACGTTTTTCACAGTTTTTGAAAATTCTTTCCCCAAAGGGGTTAAATAGGTGGTTGAATGTTTGTTTGAGCCTCAGGTCATCTGTTTCGTTTGCCGTCTCTGGGGTACCAGTCGCAGACGGTTGTACTCCATTTATTGCCTTGCCTGTCTCTGTAGCCGGCCCATCTCTACTTCATTTGATCTATTCGAGTGAGAAAGTCAGTTACTTTGGTTTTTCTCTTATTGTACTACTTCTCATTTTGTCAGTTCTCCTTATTCCTGTCATGCTTCTGTCCATGGCCCTCTGACAGCGCTCCAGTTTTTCTCTGTGGAGCGAAACATGGGCACCACCCATGTTTCGCATCCATAGGTAATGACTGGGAAGTATGTGCAGGTGTTAAAAAGATTTTCTTTTTATAGACATGCTTAGCTCTTTTGACTTCATGATTTCTATCATGACCAGTATTCCATCCATTTGCTATTCTTCTATTTACTTCTTTAGTTAATTGTTCTTTATGCGAGATTATTTGTCCTATATAGGTAGATATATTCCTGTACATATTCAAGTGGTTGGTTTTCAATTTCTATAGGCCTTTCTGTGGATTTTGTAAGCAGCTTCCTGACCTGACCACCTGAAACCTGAAATTCAGCTATTACTTCTTCACGCCACAACTAATAAACCGATTTGGCTGTTTGGAATGTAGATCGGCTATACCCTGGATTAACACATATACTACTATTTATCTCTTAAAAATCGGCCAAGTGCGAGTAGGGCCTCGCTCTTTTAGGGTTCCGTTAAAAAAAATTAAATAAAAATATTTCCATGTACCCATGGAAATATTATAATTTTTTTTTTAATTTAATTTAATTTTTATTACTTGTTGTTATAGCGGCAATAGAAATACATAATATGTGAAAATTTCATCTGTCTATCTATTACGGTTTAAGAGATACAGCCCGCTGACAGACGGACGGAAGGACGGACGGACGGACAGCGTAGGCTTAGTAATAGGGTCCCGTTGGTACCCTTTGGGTACGGAACCCTAAAAATCCATGGTTCTCGCAGGATTTTGTAAAACTGAAATTCACGTAGTGCTTCTTCACGCCACAACTAATGGTCTGGTTTAGCTGAAATCTGAAACGAAGATAGGCTCCTTTTTATTCCGTTAAAATTCATGGTTCCCGAAATATTTTGAAAACCCGAAATTCACGTATTGCGTCTTCACGCCACAACTAATGAACCGATTTGGCTGAAATTTCGAATGAAGATAGATTATAGCCTGGATTAACACGCAGGCTACTTTATATCCCGTAAAAGTCGATGGTTTCATCAAAGTTCGCCTACCTACCTACCTACGGCAGATTGTTGAAGCGTCTGACAGGGCGTAAGAACCATCGGAAGTGTCTGACTGCTGAGGAAACATCTTCTGATAGGCCCCCAAGTAACATATATAAAACTCAGCTTTTATACTATGACGAAATAATCCTCAGAATTTATGCACCTTTACTACCTGATATCTCCCAAAGCCACCAAGATCCAAACTTCATAGTCGGGGATCGTTCTTATCTCTATTGGGGACATACGCGCAGAGGAACTTTAAGCTTTTATAAAATAACGAAGGTCAGACCTTCGTTATTTTATACCGTCTTGGCTCCCAGTCCATTTGGAGTAATCGATGAATGCCATATATAGATGTTTGTTATATTCTTTGTATTTATAGAGAAATGAATCCTATTACATTAGATAAATTAATTATTTCATTGATTCTTGGTTATAGAGAGGGAGCCAGCACGTTTCAGACCTTCGTTATTTTATAAAAGCTGAAAGTTCCTCTGTGTTTGTCCCCAATAGAGATCAGAACGATCCCCGACTATGAAGTTTGGATCTTTTTAAATATTTTGAAAACATCAAATTCACGCATTACTTCTTCACGCCACAACTAATGAACCGATTTAGATGAAATTTGGAATGTAGATCGGCTATACCCTGGATTAACACATGTACTACTATTTATCTCATAAAAATCCATAGTTCTCGCAGGATTTTGTAAAACTGAAATTCACGTAGTGCTTCTTCACGCCACAACTAATGGTCTGATTTAGCTGAAATTTTAAAACGAAGATAGACTATACTATGTATCAACTTATAAGTTACTTTTTATACCATAAAAATTCATGGTTCCAGAAATATTTTAAAAATCTGAAATTCACGCATCAGTTCTTCACGGCACAACTGATAAGCTGAAATTTGGAACAAAGATAGACTATACCTTGCATCAACATAGAGGTTACTTTTTATATCGTAAACATTCATGATTACAGAAATATTTTAAAAACCTGAAATTCACGCATTACTTCTTCACGCCACAACTAATGGTCTGATTTAGCTGAAATTTGAAACCAAAATAGATTATACTTTGCATCAACATAGAGGTTACTTTTTATATCGTAAACATTCATGGTTACAGAAATATTTTAAAAGCCTGAAATTCACGCATTACTTCTTCACGCCACAACTAATGGTCTGATTTAGCTGAAATTTGGAACGAAGATAGGACTATACTTTGCATCAACTTATAGGTTACTTTTTATACCATAAAAATTAATGTTTCCAGAAATATTTTGAAAATCTGAAATTCAGCTATTATTTCTTCATGCCACAACTAATGAACCGATTTGGCTGAAATTTGAAATGTAGATCGGCTATACCCTGGATTAACACATATACTAGTATTTATCTCATAAAAAGTCCATGGTTCCCGCAGGATTTTGAAAAACTGAAATTCAAGTATTGCTTCTTCACGCCACAACTAATGAACTGATTTCGCTGAAATTTGAAATGAAGATAGACTATACTATTCATTAACTTATAGACTCCTTTTTATCCCGTAAAAATTCATGGTACCCGAAATATTTTGAAAACCCGAAATTCACGTATTGCGTTTTCACGCCACAACTAATGAACCGATTTGGCTGAAATTTGAAAAGAATATAGATTATAGCCTGGATTTACACGCAGGCTACTTTATATCCCGTAAAAGTTGATGGTTTCATCAAAGTTCGCCTACCTACCTACCTACGGCAGATTTTTAAAGCGTCTGACAGGGCGTAAGAACTATCGGAAGTGTCTGACTGCTGAGGAAATATCTTCTGATAGGCCCCCAAGTAACATATATAAAACTCAGCTTTTATACTATGACGAAAGTATACCCATAATTTACTACAGTTTAAGGGTGTCTGACACGGGGAGGAACTATCGGAAGTGTCTGACTGCTGAGGAAACATCTTCTGATAGGTCCCCAAGTAACATATGTAAAACTCAGCTTTTATACTATGACGAAAGTATACTCAGAATTTATGCACCTTTATTGATATCTCCCAAAGTCACCAAGATCCAAACTTCATAGTCGGGGATCGTACTGATCTCTATTGGGGACATACACAGAGGAACTTTCAGTTTTTATAAAATAACGAAGGTCTGAAACGTGCTGGCTCCCGGTCCATTACTGTCACCATGCCGGTTATTTAAGCAGAATTTCTTAAAAGTCTATGTTTCGATCACCAGGGATTCTAAACTTACCCAAGCTATCAAAGATTGTCTTGGTGGGAACTGCAAGACAGTCTTGATAGCTAACATCTCACCATCGTCAATGTGTTATGAAGACACGTACAATACACTGAAGTACGCGGCGAGAGCGAAAAAGATCCAAGTACGTCTCAAAAATAACATCGTCGACGTTAGCCCGTGTGTAACGGTCGCCAAAGAGCTGAAATGGCGACTCGATCAGGACAAGAGGAATGACACGCAGGTCAAGGTGGAGGAGAAAATCGCCGAGCTAGAGTTGCTGCCATTTTCTACCAACACAGTGACAGTTGGTAACAGCAATGGTAAGCATGACCGAGTTAGGCTGTGTTCAAATCTAACGTATTATCAGCCGCCGACTGTGAGCGGCTTTATATCCTGTGGCTTTTCGCAGTTTACTGCTTTTGTATATTCGACTTTTCGTTCACACCAAACCGACAATACTCTACTATTACGCTATGTGTGGTCGCTAAATCTCGGCGGCCGACTAATATACTACGCCACTGCGTACTGCGGACGCTGATAGGCTTCGTTGCTACAGCGTATGGTCAGCATAGTGCGAACGAAAAATGCAGTCTGACTTCACGTTCACACTGGGACTCACAGGGAGCCTTGTTTTATCCGATGAGAAGCTAGTCCTTGACTGGCGATCACGCCTGATGGTAAGTGATGATGCAGTCCAAGATGCGGGCTAACTTGGAAGGGGTATGGCAGTGAACATTCAACAGTCATTCAACCGGTTTCTACACGCCATCGTGCCGGAACGTTAAATCACTTGGCGGCACGACTTTGACGGTAGGGTGGTAACTAGCCACAGCCAAAGCCTCCCAGCATACCAGACCAGAGACAATTTAGAAATTGTAAATACCCAAATTGGCCCCGCCGGGAATCGAACCCGAGACCTCCCAGTTATACCTATATATGTTATAATAGAGTGGTAGACTCATCGACGATTCAAAAGCACATATAAAAAAGTTTATTTGAATAAAAAAAACATTTCTAATAGGTATATTCTATTCTATAAGACAACAGCGCGCTCACTAGTGAGCCAGTGAGGTTGTCAAAAGTCTGCTCCTAATCGGCGGTTGACTATCCGTTTGGTGTGAACAAAGTGTTCGAATTGATTGAAGTGAAAACTTCGTTCAGGCGCGTCGGTAGGGGAAAAGCGTGTGGCAGCCCATGATCTAGTACGAGATCTATGACCAGCTGTTGAAGTCTATCGAATGACGATGATGTATGCTGATATGTTATTACACTTCGTCCGCGTGGATTACTATCGGTTGCGGCGATGAATCTTTATTATCTCCCACGATATAAGGAGTAATGTACAATATAAACTATAATGAAGAACTTTTTCGCAGTGTTAGCGAAACGCGCATTTTGGAGTGAACGCATCAACGAGGCGGAGCTTGTACACGAAGCGCTGGAGAGCAAGTTGCTTGCTCAGATGAGTCATGTGCGCGTGCTCGCACTCAGGCATTTTCTGCGCACGCGTGCCTTCGAGCACGTAGCCGATCTCGCGCATCGGTCGTCGTGCGACGAGCTGGAGGAGGTAAACACAATTTGTATTCTCTTTACTACTACCTACTTTTACTTAGATTGTTTATCCATGTATAGCTTGGCAAAAAAGAGTAGTAATGGAACTTATTTTTTTCTTTCCTGGCAACACACAGGATGGCGCCATTCATTAGTTTTGGAAAAGTTTGGAATTTATAAATTTTATTAATTCTGTGATAAATTGTACGAAATACTTGAAAATGAATCGATTAATATAAATTAAACTATCCTTAGTTCAATTCAAGATAGTCCGGGAGGAATCGGCGCATGAGTAGGTACCAAAAACTATTCCATCTCAATTTTTTATGCGATCCTCTTCAAATTGCCCTCCTAATGATATAAATGCATGTTGCCATGGCGCAACCCGGTGCCATATTGTTTAAACCGAAATTGTTTAAACAATTGCAAGGAATTGTTATTTTTCAACCGGACATTTTTTTTTATATTCGTTATTGAAATACCAATAAAAAAGGTCCTATGACTTTTCACGATAAAGTTAATATTTTTAAAGATATGAATTTTTAAAGGTTCGAAAAATCTCAAATTTGGGTACTTTCGACCCATGAAAAATATATTAAAAAAAACATAATGTTAATTAATATTTTTTTTAAATTCTCTATACAATAGTTAACTAGTGGTTCGCCCCGAACTGAGACCTCGCGGTAACGGTTTCCCATAATTACTTATTCATTCAATAGAAACATGACGATCAAAATTGACATTATTATTATGCCCGTTTTCACCAACCATACCTAAATCATCCCCTTTGTAGAAGTCTCTTTACGTAGGTAGCCCCTAAATACAATCCTAACATCCCAATGTCATTTTCACCTTTAGTTGTCCCGTAGAGGTTTGTAATAACAAAGTTGACAGAAAGTGTCAACTAACTTAACATATGTAGCCCGTAAAGGTTAGGGAACTGTTATAGTGAAATCCTCAAGGCCTCAATCAAACTTAGGTACATATAGTTTTTTGGAACATTCAAATTAAATTACTTGTACACAGCGTCAACTATCGACACGATCAGAAAACATGTAAAAACAAACTGCAACGTGAAGTTTTATTGATCTTTGCTAAATGACTAAATAATAATTTTAATTGAATATTTGTTACATATAGCTGCATTTGCTATATGAGATGAGAGCGCCATCTATTGACATCATTGTGAAGTTCTGTTGTTGTTGCTCATTAAGAGTTAAACTAGTGGTTCGCCCCGAACTGAGACCTCGCGGTAACGGTATCGCATGATTATTCATTCAATCGATACATGATAACCAAAACTGACATTATTATTATGCCCGTTTTCACCAAACATACCTAAATCATCCCCTAAGTAGGAGTCTCTTAACGTAGGTAGCTCCTAAATACAATCCTAAGTCCTAACATCCGTCCCAATATCCTTTTAGGTGTCCCGTACAGGATCGTGATAAATAAGTTGACAGAAAACATCACCTAACTTATAGGTAGCCCGTAAAGGTTAGGGAACGTTAGTGAAAACATTGAATTATTATGTAGGTACTAACGAGTGAAACCGGGTTACGGGCATCTGTACAAATCGTCATCTATCGACGCTAATAGAAAATATACAATATTTAACTAAAATTTAACTAAAAAATAATTTTAATTGAATAATATGGTACAAAAAAAATACAATACAATTATTGTATTATATTATGTAACTAAATAATAATGGTCGACGCAAAACTGTTTTTGGGATAGGTCGTAGTCGTAACTCGTAGTTCTATGGGAATAGTTACTGACTGCGCCATCTATTAGCATTATTGTGAGGCTATGTTGATGCTATATGAATTACTGATGCCCATTAAAAATTAAATAATCTCGTTTCTTTATAATATTCATATAATTTAATATTAATTTATATAAATTAAAATTTAACATAAATTTTAGTATTTGTTGTTCAAGTACAGGATGTAAGTGACCTAAAAAAATAAAACCAGTTTGAAAATCCATAGCGGATTTTCCTAGAGAGCGTCTTCAAGCGAGCGTATAAAATCGCCACTTTGAAAGCCCCCCATTTCGTCAATTTTAAGGGAAAAATTAAAAAAAAAATATTTTTGTACACGGTTCAAAATTATCTTTAAAATGATACGTAACAATTTTATGTAACGCGATAATTTTTTTTTACTTCGCATTCACTTCTATGAGAGCCCCCCTGAAATAAAGGTTTTTATAATTTTTTATCCAATATTCGGCTGAAGGCCATCAGTTTGCATATTATATCTAAATTTGAAGTAATTACGTTTAGTAATTCAAAAGTTATAAGGATCTGACAGACGGACGGACGGACGGACGGACGGACTAGTGCAAATTCACTCTAGTAGACACAGAGACCTCGCTTCGCTCGGTCAATAATTTAGTTTCCTTATTACATTTATCTAATTTTAGTATTTATTGTTCAAGTACATTATATTACGCTAAAATTATAAAACTTTCAAGCCCCAGCTTTCAATGGTTATTCCGTTGTGAGGTCAAATATAATCTCCACTTTGAAAGCCCCCCATTTCGTCAATTTTAGGAAAAAAATTAAAAAACAAAAAACTTTTGTACTCTGTTCCAAATTATCTTTAAAATGACGTACTGTAACCCTATGAAAAGCAAAAAATTTTTTTTTCTTCGCATTAGCTTCTATGAGAGCCCCCCTGAAATAAAGATTTTTATAACTTTTTAAGCCATTTTCGGCTGGAGGCCATCGGTTTACATATTATATCTAAAATTGAAGTAATTACGTTCAGTAATTCAGAAGTTATAAGGCTCTGACAGACGGACCGACGGACGGACGGACGGATGGACAAGTGCAAATGCACTCAAGTAGACTCAGAACTTCCCTTCGCTCGGTCGATAATATTGTTGAGAGATTTTAAAAAAATCATTGTTTATATCTTTTTTTAATTGTTAATTTCGCGCGCTCACAAGTATGCGTCGCTTACCTTTAAGAAAATTTTTAAGAAAATTTTATTGCATTATAACTAGGCCAGTGTCAATAACTGGGTCTTTTACTTTATATCCCTCATATTTGATACCCAATTATTCTTTTCTTTTAACTCTTTTTCTGCCTTTCTTACACCTCCTGTTTTCTTTATGTGTTCTAGAATAGTTTTGGATCTGTTTTCTTTTCTGTGTTTTTTAATACTTTCGTTTATTTTCTTGCTTATGTCAGCTATTTCTTGTTTGAATAATTTTTTATTTTTAAGTAAATTTTTCCTGGTATCGAGTAGTTTAGTAGCTTCCTCCCCAATTTTGTTTGATTTATTCAATTTTGCGGTGAATTTTTCTTGGAGTTCCTGAATTTCTTTTTCTAGTATATTGTATTTGTCTTGAACTGAAATAGCTGTATTAAGTCTATTCTTCAAGTTTTCTTTTCTATCTTCTATTATGTAGTCAGGAATTTTTATACAGCGACTGTAGATTTGTCGGGTCTGTCTTATTTTTTTAGGTTCCTTACTACTCATTATGCCTCTTACTGGAAGATGATCTGTACTAAAGTTTAGTGTATTGATGATATCAATGTCTTGGAATACCCTTGGTTTATTAGTGAGACTGAAATCCAGTTCGTTAAAAGTTTTCCCATCTGGTGATCGCAAGGTCCACTTCCTGTTATTTTTCTTTTTAAATAGGCTGTTCATTATGACTAAATTGTTTTCAAGTGCAAAGTTAATTAATCGGTTACCATTATCATTTCTTTTACCTGTACTGTATTGTCGTCTGACTTTATTTTCATTTAAAATCATATCTCCTGTTAAAGTCTCCCATAATAATTTTGTTTTTGTAGGTATCCTGCATAGCTGAGGTTAATTCTTCATAAAAATTGTCTTTATCTTCAGGCATTGTTGCTTCATTTGGTACATAAATTTAAATTATTGACCATTTTTCTTTATATCCAGGTAGTTGTATGTTTAATATAGCTATTCTAACTGATTTTCCAATAAATTCTTCAACTCTGTCCTTTAAATGTGACTTTACTAGGAAACCAATGCCATTTCTTCCCCCAGTCTCTCCTTTGTAATACATAATATACTTGTTTGGTATCTCTAAGATTTCTTCGCCCGTTCTTCGTACCTCACTGATTCCTAAAATGTTCCACTTTATGTTGTTGAGTGCATATTCCAATTCATTTTGCCTTTCTTGGGATTTAAGTGATCTTACATTTAAAGTGACAATATATATATTATTTGAGTTTTGTTCCTTCCTTGCATTTTTTCTAGTTTTTCTGTAATTAATCTCTGAAGGGTGTTGGTCTACAGTCCCATGGGGACCAGCCGGGTTGGGACCTATGTTGTCAGTTATCTTTATAATATGTCTTGTTGTTTGTTTGCCGATTTTCGTTAGTTGCTAATCTTTTGACATTAAGTAGGCCTTTGCTCGCATAACATCAAATGCATTTGTCTTACATAATTTTGTACTATTATTTCGCTCAGTTGCCTGCATTTGCGTGTTTACTATGGGAGAAATCGACTCTGACCTCTTCCTTTTATCTTTATCACTTTTTTTTCCTTTTATTACAATTCTGTTGTGACGTAATGTAGGCAATATTACCCTTTTCACGTTCTTGCTTTAATTGCTCTTGTAACTTCTTTCTTATCTCTAGTTCTTCCTTACTATTGTCCTCTGTTATGTAAGTGTTATGTGTCATTTTCTTTTGTTTTCCAGAATTTCGATTTTACGTTGCAATGTAGTTGTTACAAGTAATATAGGCCTAATGTTAGTACCTTTTCCTTGTATTTTTTTGCCTATTGTATGAATTTTGTCTATTTCGGACACTTCTATCTGAACATCAATTTTTTCAATAATTCTATGGTGCACTCAATAAGTTCCTTACTTTTTTTCTCAGATTCCAAGACACCATGAATTATTAGGTTATTTTTTCGTGATTGTGTTTCCAACTTACTTATTTTGTTGTTCAGTCTTTCAATTTCCGATTTTAACACTATTATTAGCTATCAGAAGCGGATTTAATTTAAAAAAAAGAACTAATCAGGCTTTAAGAGAACGCATCTCTTAAAACGCTGAAACCCTACCTAAGCCGTCTCCACCAGCCCCTACAACGGCCCCTTTCCACTCAGCTAAACAACAGCACGACCGACAAACCACCAACTGAACGTGAGTGTAACTATCAAAATGGACAAATCAACCAATGGACAATTATTATGACTCATCACGATTAAAAGATGTTGGCGGTACGCTCGTCCCAATAAAAGAGAGCGAACAAATAACTTATAAGGCCGACGATCGCTCCATCGTCGCCTCTCCCGACTCGTAGATCGGCTCGGGGTTACTCGTGCGCGCGCTCGGATTCGTCCGCGCACGTTTTTGCTTCAAGATGGCTTCAGTCCGCTAACACGGCCTCTCCTGACACCCTGGTGTCCTCACCAGGCCCGTCATCGACTGAAGATCCAGAAATCTGTCTAGGCAACGACCTGACTGGTGCATTAGTTGGAGACGGTTGATTCTGAATCGCAATTCAAGTACTTGTCATCACTGTCAGTGGTTTCTGAAAGAAATACACGATTACCACAGAGTCCAATATCAAGGACGAGCTATGTTAGTAATTTTATAAGTCAATCAAACAAAGAAAATGGTTTGAAATATTCAACTTGTGGTCATCGCGTTGCTCACAAGTCAAAATTCCAGAACAACATGCGGGTACGTAGAACAAGTAAAATGAAAAGGGTTAGGTTAGCTGTATCGAAACACTGAGCACTTACACGGCTTAGTCACGGTTAGGAATCAACTAAGCCACTCAGTGGGGCTCTCCAGTACGGGCCCATACTGAAGAGCTTCCTACCTACACTGGAGGCAAAGAGCCATGTACTCCTCCAGTGACTCTTCGCAAAGCGAAAAGCATTCCATGCCGGGGGAAGAAAAAGGAGTGTGTACTCTCCCCCCAACGGCTCGCCGATAAGCGGTAAGTCTTCAAGGTAACTCTTTCAAGAAAGCAGCACACCCACGGTGTCTCTTCCTCCGAAAGCAGGCACATACAAGGTACTTCTTTCTCCAGAAGCAGGTCGATACAGAATACCTCTTCCTTCAAAAGCAAGCACATACAGGGTACCCCTTTTTTTCAAAAGCGGGTACATACAGGGTACTTCCTTCTCAAGAAGCAGGTCACAGTACCTCTTCCATCAAAGGCAAGCATATACGAGGTACTCCCTTTTCCAAAAGCAAGCACATACAGGATACCCCTTTCTTAAAAAGCGGGCATTACACACAAACCACGTCCTTTCATCTCAATCTATTCATTACATACAATGCTGTCGATTGCCATCCCCTTGCCTAACAGAACCTAACGTTACCTACTCTCAGCTAATCGAACCTACACTGATCTAAGTGACCTAATCTGACCTAAACTTTATCTAACGGTATATCTAAACCTATTAAATAGAATGGCAGCAAACAGGGCTATAAGCAACGTTTAACAAGATTGACATAAAACCAGGCTTATAATCATTGTTATCATCAGTCAATAATCTTGGATTTGGATTCGGAAGGACTGCCGATTTGGGGCTGGTTACCCTGCTGTATAGTCCTTGAAGGAAGGTCTCCATTTTGGGGCTGGTTACCCTGTCGTATGACCTTGGATTTGGATTCCTAGAACTTTATCGGTGTCAGCCATCTTGAAGCCGCCCCCTTTTTGCTAGCATCGCGTGTTTCGAGTCGTCGCGGGTGTCTTCTTTGAGGACGAGTTCATAGAACATTGGTGTAAGCGAAGTGATACTGACTGTTTGCCGAGCGGGCGCTTTATCTTGGAACCTGGTTATATAAAAAACATTTGAAGTGTTAGTGCATTATCATACTGCTGAGAGCTTGTGCGGAGCTGAAATAGTGCTGGATTAGTGGATCCATAAGGCCGGCCGCATATCTGCGCACACGGGCGCAACGTCTATCATCCGGAAGGGGACCCAGGGGCACACACGACTACCCGATACTCTCACAACACTTTACACCACACCTACTTACGCCTCTAGGTACCTTGAAGGAACCCACCGCGGAATCCTCAGGTGAGTAATAAAGATACGTCAAGACTATATAACATTTCCATCGGCCACTTTGGGCCCGCCCTCCTGTTGCCCGTCGAGGGGCTACTGATGGGCCCTAGCCCTCTCAACTTTCGTTTGGGCAACTGAGGGCCGTAACACGGCCCTTAACATATAATTTAACTTCATATCGAGAGGTGTTATCTGTCAAAAAAAATATAATTCAATACCCATAAAAAAAATTCACATTAACAATTTTGTATTCATTGGATAGAATGTTATTGTACTATTAACGCGAGTAAACCAAAGTAACTCTTTGGTTTACTCGCGTTAATAGTACAATAAGCTCGCTGCAACAGAACTTATTACCCGTTAGAAAAACTCCGCGAGCCCTCACAAAGCTCAGCGTTTTCCTAGTTTACTTTGATGCATATAAGTTGCCTGCAGAGGATTGTTTGCATATTACAATTAACCCTGTATGCAAAAATGTGTTTGTTTGTCGTTCATTCACGTAGCATCAGAGAAACGAATCGATGTGATTTCTTGCAAAAATTTGTTTTTGTCCTTGAATCACGCGGCATCAGAGCAACGGATCGATGTGTTTTTTGCATGAGTATAGTTGAGATTTGGAGAGTGATATAGAGGCTGCCATTTATCCCGGAAAAACAGATTTCCCACGGATTTTTAAAAACCTTCCTCCGAATAATAAAAATATTAAAAGCTAGTTTTAAATAAAATTTAAACCATCTATGAAGTTTTAAAACTTTTTGACCATAAACTGTAAAAACTTATGATTACCACTTCACATCTCTTCTACGCTATCGGCATTGCGCTTAATGGCCGGTTCACACGGTTCTATTTCAGTTGATGAACACTAATTGTTCTTCAATAATAAATTCTTCATTTACAATGCTTTTTTTGATTGAACGTCTGTTCAGACTGTTTGAATGACATGCGATTTTGCAGTTGATCGACTATAAATTATATAAAAATTCTTTAAAAAAACCGTCTTCAGACGCCACTGCAAAGTATAGAATAATTTTAGTTTCTACAGGTATGTCGAAGTCGGGCGGGCTTCAATAGAAAGATATTAAACACTAGTCCGACTGTAACATAGCTATACAACCTAAAATTATTTAATACCTTTTAGTGACGTTCAAAGTCGGTTTTGCAAAAATAATTTTTATAAATTATTATTTTAAGCTTTTTAGTATCGCTTCATACGATCAATTTTCGAATTATCTGATCGCGAACGATTTCCGTCTTCCATCATAGAAGATATTCTTCGAATCTTAACCAAATTTAAATGGAACCAACCTGACGATAAATGTCATTTCAAATACAAAAAATACTGAAATCGGTTCAGATTTGACGAAGTTATGGAGTAACATCGTTAAAAAATCGTCGAATTGATAACCTCCTCCTTTTTTTGAAGTCGCTTAAAAATCGAACCGTGTGAACCCGCTATAAATGATGCATTCAACTCGCCAGCTTTGTATTAAGACATGACTTCTTTCCAGATTTGCACCGAAGAGATCCCACGGCGGGAACGCCCATCAGTTAACTACGCGACAAAAATCGTGAGGCGGAATCTGAAAATAATTGATGCACGCAAAAAAACCGAAGAAAGCGGCAAAACCCTTCATAATTTAATGGAAGAGTGTTTAGCCGACTGCCCTTACTTGACCGACACCGTCGAGAGAGTCAAAATGCAAGGCAAACACAGAAAATGTCAAGCGATCAACGACTTAAATCACAAACTCTGCACAATGATGATAAACGAAATTATAGTTTCCGACGAATGGATGGGTGATGCGTTCAGTATGTTGAAAAAAATGTATCTAACTATAAAAAGACACAGCCTTGTACCACCCTCCTTGACTGCAGAATACGTGGCAATATTATGCAAGCTGAAATCGGCCAAAAACATCAGCTGGTCGGACGAGAACATCAAACGTGATATACTTTTAACGATAATATCGACTTTGGATCTAGAAAATCCGACACTCCCCTACGTAGATGGAGACGAAAAAAACAAAAACACTACAATTGACGATCTAACAGATAGTGACGATCTAACCGACATCGAAAATCGTGCAACGTGTTCCAAAAATCTAAAACTACATAATAATGACACTATTATCATAAACGACTCGCTGGAAGCTTTGGATGCGAAAAGTATTAACTCGGCGAAGAGTATTAAAATGGAGACTACAAAGGGATTTGAAAACTTGAACAATTTTGACGCACTCGATCCAGCTGATTTAAACACAAGTTTTGAGCTGCTTACAGGAGAGATAGATATATACAATAAATATAACAATGACGTTGTAGGTAAGAATGTTTTTATTATGACTCCCAGTTGAAAATTAGCTCTTGAAAATAATTCATACCGCACCGGGAAACACAGTTGGCAGACCTACATGTAGACTGACAGCAGATGAGTCGCAGAAAGCTGCTGGTGTCATGTGACGCAAGACCGAGACCTGTCAAAGTGTGTATGCCGGAGTTATGTGCGTTTGAGCAACTAAATATCACATGCTTTAACGGTGAAGGAAAACATCGTCAGGAAACCGGCACTGCCTGCCCGATTGGATCACGAGGTCTCTACATATATAATGCTCTCAAAGGTGTGTGAAGTCTGTCAATTTGCATTAGTCCAGCGTGGTGGAATCCTGTAGCCAGCAACACATTGGTGGTGCCTTTGGTACTACAAGTGGTCATGGGCGGCGGTAATCACTTAACATCAGGTGACCCACCTGCTCGTTTGCTCGCTATTCTTATTAAAAAATACGATGAAATCAGAAACGATTTCCTTGTTTAACCGGTTACGCGAACGAAACCTTAATCGAAATAAGCCCAATATCGGTGTTATTGACCGAAATTTTGTTTGTCTGGCGGGAGGCTTTGGCCGTGGCTAGTTACCACCCTACCGACAAAGACGTGTCGCCAAGCGATTTAGCGTTTCGGCACGATGGCGTGTAGAAACTGATGAGCGGTATGGGTTGAATGTTCACTGCTATACCCCTTCCAAGTAAGCAAGTAACGTATTGTCAGCCGCTGACTGTGAGCGAGCTTTTACTGCTTTTCCATATTATATATCGTCGGCCTAATTTGTTAACCTGCTAAGTCCATTTTTGAGCAATTTTACTTTTTTGACCGGTCAAAAAATTTAGACGATTACCTACATTATGATAAAGGAATTACGTCGATAATCCGTCTAAAAAGGTTAGAAAAGCCATGCTCGAAAACCTGCTTTCTGACTAATAGCAAATCTACCCATAGAAAAACTGCTAAATCCTATTAGAGCCTCGGTTTTGTACGGACAATGTTCCCCAGCCCACGTGTTTGTTGCGACGTCCAAAGTTTTGTCATTCTTTAAGTAAGTTTTTATTCATTCAGTGGCTAAATCATATGTTTTAATACCACAATAATGATACACGACGACACAAAAATCTGTTGAAGATTTGGTTAAATATCCCAGAGCCAAACTGACCCGATACTACAACGAAGAAATCCCGGACATCAGCCTATAAGAGATTTATATGTCTCCCAAACAGCTCAAGAACAACAAAGCGCCTAGTCATGACGGAATCACTGCGGAACTCCTGAAAGCGGGTGGAAAACCGGTACTTAAGATCTGTCAACGATTGCTCAATTCCGCCATTCACTAGTGTATAACGCCGGAAGCATGGCACAGGACTGTGGTAGTCGTGTTCTTCAAAAAGGGCAATTATACCTTGTTGAAGAATTATAGACGAATCTCGCTGCTGTGTAATGTTTATAAGTTGTTCTCGAGAGCCATTACAAATCGTCTCGCTCGTAGGTTCAACGACTTCCAGCCTCCCGAACAAGCTGGATTCCGAAAAGGCTTTGGCACTGAAGATCACATTCATACGCTACGGCAGGTAATACAAAAGACGGAAACGTGTAACCGACCAAAGTGGTCGTGGCTTAGTGTTTGTGGACTATTAGAAAGCCTATAATTTGGTGGAAACTTGGGCTGTATTGCAGAGATGCCGGATCTACTACCAGTATATCCAAGTGTTGAAAAACTTGTACGAAAACGCCACTATGTCAGTACGTATACAGGACCAGACTACGCGGCCAATCCACTTGCAGCTTAGAGTGCGACAAGTGTGGAAACGTAATCTCCCTGAAGCTCTTTACCGCTGCGTTGGAAGACGTCTTTAAGCTTTTGGATTGGAACGGACTTGATAAACGGCGAGTACATCACTCACCTGCGATTTGCCGATGACATAGTAGTCATGGCAGAGACTCTGAGAGACCTCAATACAATGCTCAATGATCTCAGCAGGGTTTCTTAACAGGTGGGCCTGAAAATGAACATAAGCAAGACGAAAATCATGTTCAATGCTCATGCTCCGCTCCATCTAGTCACGGTAATATTATCTGTATACAGTATTGTAACTTCATACAAACGGACGAAGCGCGAGCTATGCCTACGCGCTTCGATCTCGGTAAGCGCTCGGTACGCAGACAGTCGCGACTGTGCCGCAGTGACGAACGGACGGTGTTATGTTTTTTAACAATAACTGCGCAATTTTTTTTACTAAAAATAAGTTCAAGTACATATTTAATATGACGAGGAGGATATATTGTGCTGTTTTTGGTTGCATGAATTCGTCAATAACGCATCCAGAGATAACTTTTTTTAAATTACCTGGAAACTCTGAAAGGTAAGACTCTAAAATAATTTTACTTACTAGTAGGTAGGTACAAAATGTGTGTATTTTTAATGGATAAGGTATTTCCTTTTATCTCCCGAAAAAAAGATGTCTGGATTAATAAATAAAGTGAATAGAGTAAAGGAAAGTGATTGACACGAGTGAAATAGGTAGTTATAGGCGGTTCATGAATCACGATACGGTACGTACGCTTGTGTTAAAACCTCGGGGCATGTGTGTTTTGTTTTGTTAGTTTGTATAATTCAATGTAAAGACGTGGTATTTTATTATTAATAATACAGCCGACTCTCGTTGATTCGAAACTCGAGGGACTATTACGAGATATAATAAGGGAAATATTACGAATTATCGAGTGTTTGAAATATCAAATGGTTCGAAATTTTTAAGAGAAAATAAATAAAATTTCGAATTATTAAGTGTTGATGTTTTTGATGCTTAGAGTAGACGCGAACTCTTTTGCTTTTTCCTTTAACAAGTTTCCGCTAATAGACACTTTTTGTCCTCTACACTGCTGCTATAACAACATATACCACTAAAAACCGTTTTTTTCTCTCGGTATTAATAACAACAACAATAGCAAGACTCATGAAATATTCACAGAATATTTAGATATTTGAGAGGGTTGTGAATAGTTGTGTATAATAGTGGCCCAACAACATTGGAATAAGAAAAAATCAAAAATTCTTTTTAGTTTAATTAAAAAAGAGGAAAAATCGGGAGTTTGAAATTTCAAAGTAAGATAACTATACCGAGTGGGGTATCATATGAAAGGGCTTTACCTGTACATTCTAAAACAAATTTTTATTTATTTTTAAATATAATAGTTTTTGAATAATCGGGCAAAATGTCGAAAAATATACCGTTCCCCCCTCCCCCCTTATCTCCGAAGTTTACCAATCGAAAAATCAGAAATAATTATGGTCAATAGAACCTCTATGTATATTTTAAAGGAAAAATAAAACCAACGCTCTAACTAACATAGTTTTTTTTATATTAACAATAGACCTCCACAAACAAAGTTAACGATTAATAAGCAAATTTATATAATATTATCGTTTTACTTTTACTTCTAGAGTACGGAACCCTCGGTGTGCGAGTCCGACTCGCACTTGGCCGTTTTTTTTTAATTAAATCTACCAATCAAAAAACAACACGCATTTTTATTGAACACTTCCTATTTAATTCACAAAGTATTTTATTTGTTTATATAAAAAAAGTATATTTACAATCACAAAACTAAATGGAAACACAAAGTAGGCAAATGTAATTAAAATGCTGGAGGCGGGCAGCCCTATCGCATGTTTACGTACCGCGCGGCTGTAGGCATTTATGTCAAAGATACGGCCGAGTTACAATACTGTATACAGATAATATTACCGTGATCTAGTAATTGTTGAGAACTCTGCACTCGAAATTGTGGACGAGTATATATACCTGGGACACACAGTACAGCTAGGTAGGTCCAATTTCGAGAAAGAGATCAACCGCCGAATCCAGCTCGGCTGGGCAGCGTTCGGGAAGCTCCGAGATATCTTCTCGTCCAAAATACCTCAGTGCCTGAAGACTAAAATCTTTGAACAGTGCATGTTGCCAGTGATGACTTACGGATCCGAGACATTGTCGCTAACTATGGGCTTCATAAGAAGGCTCAGGGTCACTCAGCGGTCGATGAAGAGTGCTATGTTCGGAGTATCCCTGCGTGATCAAATTAGAAATGAGGAGATCCGTGGAAGAACCAAAGTCACCGACATAGCTCAGCGATACTGTACAGGTACAGCGATACAGCGAACTTTTTTCCATATAACTTGTAGGTTTTCCGGAAATCGAGATAAACCGTTTTTACCCTTAAACCCCCCCTCCCCCCACTTCCCGACCTCAGATCGCCCGTAATTTATTTTTCCTTTCATTTTTATTGCATTCTGTTCCTTTTCCAATGGGTTTCATCCTACTATTATTATTTTTTTCACTTTTTATTATTTTTTAAGGCTTTTACCCTGGCCTATAAGGAGTAATGTACAATATAAACTATAATGAAGACCTTTTTTTCAATAGCGTTAGCGAAACACGCAATATGGAGTAAACGCATCAACGAGGTGGAGCTTGTACACGAAGCGCTGGAGAGCAAGTTGCTTGCTCTGATGAGTCAGAAGCGCGTGCTCGCACTCAGGCATTTTTTGCGCACGCGTGCCTTCAAACACGTAGCCGATCTCGCGCATCCGTCGTCGTGCGACGCTCTGAAGCAGGTAAATACAATATGTACCAATATTGTTATAATTTGTTTGTATTCTTTTTACTTCTACCAATTTTTTTAGATTGTTTATCCATATATGTATAGCTTGGCAAAAAAGAGTAGAAATGGAACTAATTTTCTAAGTTTTAGTCCGACTCGCATTGGCCGGCTTTTTTTTAAGTAAGGTTTGTTAAGCTTAGATATATCGAGTGTGTCATTTATTCTATTATAAATTTTAGAACTAAGGAAACAGTATTGGCGTCCGGCATGTGCGAACCTCCTTGGCAAAATTCCAAAATCTTTTGCTTGCGTCTTTTAAGAATATTAACATTTACTTTAGGTTGAGCTATTTTTTCTGAGTGTTTGATGATGCATAGAAGTTGCCTGTAGAGGGTTGTTTGCATATTAAAATTAACCCTGTATGTATATGCAAAAATGTGTTTGTTTGTCGTTCAATCACGTAGCATCAGAGCAACGGATCGATGTGATTTTTTTGCAAAAATGTGTTTGTTTGTCCTTGAATCACGCGGCATCAGAGCAACGGATCGATGTGTTTTTTGCATGAGTATAGTTGAGATTTGGAGAGTGATATAGAGGCTGCCATTTATCCCGGAAAAACAGATTGCCCACGGATTTTTAAAAACCTTACTCTATGAAATTTTAAAACTTTTTGACCATAAACTGTAAAAACTTATGATTACCACTTCACATCTCTTCTACGCTATCGGCATTGCGCTTAATAGCCGGTTCACACGGTTCTATTTCAGTTATCAACACTAATTGTTCTTCATTAATAAATTCTTCATTTACAATGCTTTAAATTGATTGAACTTCAGCTCAGACTGTTTGAATGAGAGCAACTATAATATATAAAAATTCTTTAAAAAACTGACTTCAAACGCCACTACAAAGTATAAAATAATTTTAGTTTCTACAGGTATTTTGAAGTCGGGTGAGCACCAATAGAAACATATTACACACTTCATGAACGGTTTATTGCAGGCAATACATCGCGTTTGTTATTAAATAAGCTTTTTTTTGATATATATTCTGATTGGTAAACAAGTGGGTGAAACTCGCTAAAAAAATTAATAATTATTTTTTTAATTAATGATAGTCATGAACACATTTTGATAGGCAATACATACAAGACGTATTTGTCTATGTATGCAATTTTATAAAAAAAATGTTTCATTCGGTAAACAGATGGGTGAAGGTCGATGTTGGTTGGTCGAAGGTTCGGATCTTAGACCACTAGTCCGACTTCAACATACCTATACAACCTAAAATTATTTAATACTTTTTAGTGACGTTCGAAGTCGGTTTTTTAAAAAGAATTTTTATAAAATTATTTTAAGCTTTTTATATAGTGTAGTGTCCAATTCGCATTGGGCCAGCGTGGTGGACTATGGCCTATAACCCTTCTCTGAGAGGAGACCTGCGCTCAGTAGTGAGCTGTTGATGGGTTGCTAATGATGATGATGATGATATAGTGTAGCTTCGTAGGATCAATTTTCGAATTATCTGATCGCGAACGATTTGCTCTTAGTCATTGAGGAGTTCCGTCTTCCATCATCGAAGATATTCTTCGGATCTTCACCAAATTTAAATGGAACCAACGTGACGATACATGTCATTTCAAATACAAAAAATACTGAAATTGGTTCAGATTTAACGAAGTTATGGAGTAACATCGTTAAAA
The DNA here is from genome assembly GCA_029955525.1 of Oeneis ivallda. Taxonomy (NCBI): domain Eukaryota; kingdom Metazoa; phylum Arthropoda; class Insecta; order Lepidoptera; family Nymphalidae; genus Oeneis; species Oeneis ivallda. The sequence goes on from JARPMR010000001.1 coordinate 11,598,253, forward strand.
AAAGCGTCGAATTGATAACCTCCTCCTTTTTAGGGTTCCGTACCCAAAGGGTACCAACGGGACCCTATTACTAAGCCTACGCTGTCCGTCCGTCCGTCCGTCCATCCGTTCGTCCGTCCGTCTGTCAGCGGGCTGTATCTCGTAAACCGTAATAGATAGACAGATTAAATTTTCACATATTATGTATTTCTATTGCCGCTATAACAACAAATAATAAAAATTAAATTATATAAAAAAAATTAAATTAAAATATTTCCATGGGTACACGGAAATATTTTTATTTAATTTTTTTAACGGAACCCTAAAAGAGCGAACCCGACTCGCACTTGGCCGATTTTTTTGAAGTCGCTTAAAAATCGAACCGTGTGAACCCGCTATAAATGATGCATTCAACTCGCCAGCTTTGTATTAAGACATGACTTCTTTCCAGATTTGCACCGAAGAGATCCCACGGCGGGAACGCGCGTCAGTAAAGTACGCGAAGGAAATAGTGAGGTGGAATCTGAAAATAATTGATGCAAAAAAAAAAAGGGAAGATAGCTACAAAACACTTCATTATTTAATGGAAGAGTGTTTAGCCGACTGCCCTTACTTGACCGACACCGTCGAGAGAGTCAAAATGCAAGGCAAACACAGAAAATGTCAAGCGATCAACGACTTAAATCACAAACTGTGTACATTATTGATGAACGAGATCACGGTTTCCGTCGAATGCATCGGTGATGCGTTCAGTATGTTGAGAAAATTGTATCTAATTCTAAAAGGTCTCGGCGATGTATCACCCGTGTTAACCGCAGAGTATGCTGGAATACTCTTAATGAGCAAGCTTAAATCAGCCAAAGACATCAGCTGGTCGGACGAGAACATCAAACGTGATGAAGTTTTAATGTTAATATCTCCTTTGGATCTAGAAAATCACGAAGAAGACAAAAGCACTACAATTGACGTTATAACAAATAGTGACGATCCAACCGACATCGAAAATCGTGCACCGTGTACCGAAGAGCGTAAAGGTACACCGATAGAACTACATAGTAATGACAGTTTTATCATAAACGACTCGCTGGAAGCTTTGGATACCCTAAATATTAACTCGGCGAAGAAAATCAATATGGAGACTAGAAATATGAAACTAATACCGAGACATATTAACTTCAGCTCGCCCGCCTTCGGCTCCAGTTAAGCGCGCGACGGCGCCAACTTCCACGCAGTGCAAGGTACTCATTCAAGTTACTTACTATTGCAGTTGATATACAGTTGTGGTCTGAAAATGTTTACCACTTTAAGGTTAAGGTACTTACTATTGCAGTTGATATACAGTTGTGGTCTGAAAATGTTTACCACTTTAAGGTTAAGGTACTTACTATTGCAGTTGATATACAGTTGTGGTCTGAAAATGTTTACCACTTTGAGGCTAAGGTACTTACTATTACAGTTGATATAAAGTTGTGATCTGAAAATGTCTAGATACCACTTTAATGTTAAGCACCTGAAAGACCGAGCTTTGCTAGGTTTTTGTTTCTTTGGTAAATCGTGTTTTTTGGAAATTATATTTAGATACGAATTACTTACTGATGAAATATGAATTATATTTTTTGATCTTACCGACAAAATAATAAGAAAATATGAACGGTTATTTAAATAAAAAATCACGAGTGCAATTACGAATTAAATGCGTTGATAATTAGAATAGAATAGAAATGTTTTTTATTCAAATAAACTTTTTTACAAGTGCTTTTGAATCGTCGATGAGTCTACCACTGGTTCGGAATGCCGTTCCTGCCGCCGCGCCCACCAGCGCCCACCAATAATATTTTTCCTCACAAAAGAAGGAACTTAAAAAAAAGGGGAAAAAATAATCATCTGGACTCGAACTGGGGTCTTCTGGTTTCGGGACCGCCCGATTTCCCAACTGAGCTATTATAACCTTGTAGTTGGTGGCGAAATTTACCTTCGTATTCTAATGATATTGTAGGAGTTTTTCATTGCCTGAATGAAAACACAGATAAAACGACGTTTTCTAAAAATGAAACTTAGCTAGATCAATTTACCGTTGCCGAAACCCCCTGCACACTAAATTTCATGAAAATTGTTGTGCCGTTTCCAAGATTCAGATTATATATACCTACAAAAGAATTGTTCGTTTAAAGGTATTAGATTAGATAAGAAAATATTACATATAGAACAATGCCAAAGAAAGAGAATAAAGAGAGTGCTACTGAACTGTGATATCACAAGACAGTAGCTCCATACACTCTTCATAGAAAATTTCGTTTTAGAAAAAGACATACAGTCACTGTAAAACATCTTATAACTTAGTTGTTTTTGGACCGATTTATTTTCTGTTTTAGGGATGTTATTCGTCCATGTTATATTTTCGATTATAATTAATGAATATCAACAGTCAAATACTAAACGGAGTGACTAGTTGTACGGGTACTGGACGAATAAATTATATTTATTCGTACAGTTCTTCAATTTTTTTTTGAAGGCATTGTGTTCGTTATTTTCGCGGTACAATATCAGGACTCCGTAGCCTAGTGGCTTATGCAGTCGCCTAAAAGTTAACAGTCGACGATGGTTCGAATCCCGGCTCGACAGACTGAATTTTCTATTTTTTTTTTTTTATTTTCTATTTTCATTTTTTTTTTTTAAATTCCACATGTAGAATTTTTTTTAATTAAGAATGAATTGGATGATTAGCTTGTTTTTTATTTGTCAATTTTTTTTTAAATTAGTTACACTGTAACACGTTGGCAGAACCACCAGACTGTGCAAAAACTAAAGTTAGGTTAGGTTAGGTTAGAACATAAAAGACTCCGGTGCCAGTATTATTAATTATAAATTGTTCGTACAGTACCCGTATTAATAGATTCAGCCAATACCAAATTGCATGCACACATTTGTGTCAGAAGATTGACATGTGATTTGATTATGCATAGACCATCCATTTTAAATATTAGTCGGTTTTGTATCGCTGCAGTAAGTGGCTACCATAGACTTAAACGTTGAAATGTAAGAAAAGCGGTAACTTTTAAAAAAATATTTTTAAGCTATTGCATAGCTTTTATCGCAGGCTTTGAGCGCGGCGACCGAATCATAAAATTCCGTAACGAAAATAAACCTAACACCGTCGTTTCAGTTTGGCAGACTTCGGCACGGTGTTTGTGTGCGTGCGACTAGAAAATGCTATGCAATAGCTTTACCGTGGCAGTCCCCGAGTGCCACACGTATTTTTTTTAATGTAAAAACTTATTGTTTTGCAAAATACCTTGATAAAGCGTTTTAGACCTCATAAAACAGTGTTATAAAATATAATATATTTTTAAAACTGTAAACATGAATGATAAGTAAACACAAAATAATAAGTAAACATTTTCAAACCGCGACTGTACAAAGAATAGAATAGAATAGAATAGAAATATTTTTTATTCAAATAAACTTTTACAAGTGCTTTTGAATAGTCAATGAATCTACCACCGGTTCGGAATGCCTTTCCTACCGAGAAGAACCAGCAAGAAACTCGGCGGTTGCTCTTTTCAAAACAGATTTACAATACAGTAAATACAAGGCTGTTCCATAAGTCTTGCAATAGAAATAATCGAAGAGGTTTTGACGTGTATGGCTGAGCACATGATAATCTGTCACTAATTACAAGTTCATGCATGGACTGTGTGATGAACCTTCCATGAGTAATCTTTGGGAAATAAATCGAAAAAATATTAAAAATGGATAGTCTCGGTAACAGAAATTACAGAGTGATTTTCTATTACAATTTCAAACGTGGATTATCTTACTAAGAGTGCCACGAAGAAATGTCCAGTACCTTTGGTGAAGAGTGCCCTTCCCTTTCTACCGTATTCAGATGGTACAAGGAGTTCTAGAGAGGTAACTACAGTTTAAACGACGATGAAAGACCGGGCCGACCCATTGCAAGCAGGACCCAAGAAAATATAGACGCTGTCAGAAAACTAATAACTATTAATAGGCGAATTACGTGCAGACAGATAGAGGAGATTCTGAACATTGGTGCATCTACAGCTAATTCAATTTTACACGAAGACCTAAAAGTAAAAAAGGTATGTTGTCTTTGGTTCCCTCATGCTCTCGACGACAGTCAACGCATGGCGCATGTTGAGTGGTGCAAGAAAATGCTAAAATAATACGACTCAGGCCGATCTAAGGATGTAAACTCAATAGTGACTGGTGATGAAACTTGGCTGTACTACTTCGACGTTCCAAGTAAATCAAGATCGAAAATTTGGGTTTTCGAAGACCAGCCAACCCCAACACAGGTCAAACAACAAAAGTCAGTTAAAAAAAGGATGATCGCTGTTTTCTTTGGCAAGAGAGGCATCATAGCTAGAGTTGTATTAGACACGTAGAAGAATGTCAATGCTACCTGGTACACTGAGGTTTGTTTGCCTAAAGTCATCTGCGAGCTGAAGAAACTGCGACCAAACTCGCGTCTGAACAGTTGGCACTTTCATCGTGATAACGCTCCTGCTCATCGAGCGAACACAAAGCAAAAGTTTTTGGAAAAATCGAAGCTCACGGTGCTTGACCATCCTCCTTATAGCCCCGACCTTGCGCCGTGTGATTTTGGTCTCCATCCTCTAATCAAAAACCAGTTGAAAGGACGACGGTTAACGACTGATGACGAGTTATTGAGTGCATGGGATGAGGCCTGCGCCAGTATTTCAAAGGATCAATGGAAGAAGATATTTGATACGTGGTTTAAACGCATGCATAAGTGCATTGACAGTGATGGATATTATTTTGAAAAACATTAATAAATAGTGACATTTTTGCAAGACTTATGGAACAAGCTACGTACTATGCTATATATGCAGTGTTTCCACAATCAGGAAAGTTCCAAAAATGCATACAGACTAACTTCTATCTTAAGATGGGCAGACATAAAGTAGCCCCATTCCCGCCGGTGGAACCCGTTCACGAGCATGACGCATGACCCAGCCATTGCTTCGCTCAACCATATTTGAGGTAGTAATACAGTAGTTATTTTCATCATACCTATTCGAAAAACGAATATTAGCTTCAGAGGATAGCGGGAGCAAAATTTTATTTTAACCCCATGGGACTTTTCATTTCTCTCTTCTGATTGGTCCGCGTTCTTGCTTTAGTATGTGTATGTGTGATAATAGTCTAGGCAATGAAGCTAGTGGACCCCAACATCAATTCCTCAGGCGACGAAACTTTACAGAATGATAAAGTATCAGTAGTTAAACGTATTTTATAAATATCCAAAAAAAAATTAGAACGGAAGTTAGGTATTTTTATCTAAACTCTTTTATGCTTAATATCTCAGTTCGGCAAAATGCTCGGTCAAAACTTTCTTCACCTGAAACATTCATGTAAAGTCTAGAAACAAAATATAAAATATCCAAAATATACTCCTAGTCGAAACCACCAAATTTTGAAAAATACGTTTTTTCAATGTAACTTGCAGCGAAAAATTGCTCTGTGAATTTTTTTCACTGGAATGTCCTTTTATAGCCGTTTTGTACCTACAACTTGAAAATCCAAACAATATACCAAGAGACTATATTTTTTTCAAAAACTACCCTTTTACTCACAGTGCAAAATTTCTCCATCCATTTTTTTTATTGATATGATTACAATTATTTTTTTTGTATCAAGTATCAAAATATCCAAAAAAATAATCAAGCGCATTAAAAACTATAAAAATTTTAGAAAGAAATATTTTATATTTAATCCATCAAGGGAAGCAGGAGCGTGGTGACGTCACGAGACCCCGACATATTATCTGCCTATTATATCGACATATTTTTTCTACGGTGACGCGAGCCTGCACTCGATAATCGACTGTATTTCGTTGAATCGACAGTGCAATTGTAAATCAAAAACTGTTGCCAACGACGGTGACTATGACGATCAATTATTCGTTATGATTTATGAACTATACCGAAGATGTCCCAGATGTCAGTCAGCCTATACGAGATTAAACTAGCGGCACGCTATGATGGCCGGTTTGACACATTACAATAGTGATGTGGAATGTCAATTTATTCTCGAACAAAAAACAATTAAGTTTTGTATTTGTACCTGATTAAATAGGTTTAATAAAACAAAAATGTATATGTTTATTTAATTTATTTGAACGAACTGAATATTTGAATGAAAATGAATATACATACTTTATATGCACACAAGAAACATATGAATACAAAAGATACCAAAAAAGGTGCCACAAAAGGCCATAATTAATCAGATTCGTCCATACTACTATTTTCACTGTCGTCACTGCTATCATCACCTACATTAATAATTATATGTTCGTTTTCTATAATATTATCTATTTTCACATCTCTTTCATAATCTTCCCTTATTAATTTAACAGTTCTATTCACAACCTTTTCCCAGTCTCCTTTAGTCACATGTTCACAAGCTTCTTCTAATAATTTTAGCATTTTTTTTGTGGTAAATGGGGGTTCTGTATTGTGTCTTGCAGCATATCCCTTAATTTGAGCCCACACCAACTCAATCGCATTATACTCACAATGGTAAGGCGGTAACCGTATAACTCTGTGCCCATGTTCTAATGCTATTTCGTCAATGACGTATCGGATCTTGGTTGGTTTGTTTTCTTTTAAAAGACGTACTAATTCCGCTTTTAACATATTCATGTTTGCATCTACGCCATTTTTACGAAGCCATGCGACGATATCAGCTTTCTTTTGGGATTGGGCAGGTGGCTTGTCAATTTGCATCGAGTGGTATGGGGCGTTGTCCATAATTATAATAGATGGTTCAGGGAGGCTACACAACATTGAGGTAAACCATTCAGTAAACTTTTCTCCATTCATGTCTTCATGATAGTCTCCAGTGGTTTTTGACGCAAAAGCCATGAGAGAACCTTCGACAAACCCGTTGATGGTTCCGGCGTGACAAATTATAAGTCGCGATCCTTTTCCTACAGGAACTTTGGAAGTAGATGCTGCTGTGTCATCGTTCCAAGAACGGCCTACAGTATGGTTAGCATTAAGCCATGTTTCATCCAAGAACACAACATTTTGCCAATTTTTGATTTCTTTCACTTGCCGTAAAAAAGTATACCTTGCCATCGCTATATCAAATCTTTCCATCAATATTTTGCGTTTGTTACATTTTTTGTATCGAAATCCAATGGTCTTCAAAATCTTCGTTAAAGAACTTTCCCCACCGAAGAATAATCCAGCTTCCTTCAGTGAATGCACCAACTTTTTTCTTGTTGGATACTCCTTCTGTAAATAGTAGCCGTAAACATGTCTTCGGATAGCATCGGCATCAAAGCTATCGATGCCTACGACTGGTTTTGCTCGTTTTCTCTTTTTTGGTGTGTGAAGTTTATTTTCTTCTGTGCCAGTCTCGCCATATTTTTTTTTAGTTATCCGTCTAACAGTTCGTTGTCCAATATTAAGCGCATCAGCTACGCGTTCAACCACTGACGTTATAGGTAAAATTGGCCCTCCATTTTGAGCTTCACGATCGAAATAGTTACGAAGGCGTATTACGAACTCACGTGTCTGACTATTTAGAACAGTTCTCTGCGTACGTTCGGTCATATCGACGAAATCCACAACAAAGGGCTTGAACAGAGTCCAAATTAACGAGCAAGGGTCAACAGTAATGCAGTATCAATATTTGAAATCCAAAGCCAGGTCAAAACTATATCACAATCGCATTGCACTGACAGTTTATACTTTTCGAAGCAACGTCAATTCGAAACTGCTTTGTTTTGCATTGAGCATTGACGCGAGTTTGCCGGAGGTAGTAGTTGTGCTAGCCAGCGATCCTATGTGACGATCGTATTAGATTCCATTTTTAAAAATTTTCAATTTAGAAAACCAAATGCCGAGTTGTGGTATATATCATATAAAAATAAAAATTTTACCTGTTGTATGAAACAGCTGATATTTTTTTGCGATTTCAGAGGTTCGTCCACATAGTGAAAATTGTTCATATTCACAAGTACATTCACCCCTTAAATGGTGCAAACTGATTTTTCTACACTTGTATACATTTTAGAAATCAATTTAATAAATAAATTTTGAGTCCTAAACCTAAAACTACATTCGATAAAATTTATGAATCTCTGCACATCACTATCGTCAATAAAGTAATACAATTATTTCCTTCAAAGTCGTTATCAATTAATACGGAACTTCATGAGCGGACAAACGTCAAACCGGCCATCATAGCGTGCCGCTAGTGTAGTATGGCTCTCAAACAGCTCAAGAACAACAAAACGCCTGGTGATGACGGAACCATTGCGGAACTCCTGAAAGCGGGTGGACGTTTATAGGTTGATAAAGAAGAAATAGATATGAATATTTTTTACTTTTTAAAATTAAAAAAAAAAAATTTTGATGATATTATGTTTTAGCTCAAGCTTTACGACCATTAGAATAGAATAGAATAGAAATGTTTTTTTATTCAATTTTTAGGGTTCCGTACCCAAAGGGTACCAACGGGACCCTATTACTAAGCCTACGCTGTCCGTCCGTCCGTCTGTCAGCGGGCTGTATCTCGTAAACCGTAATACATAGACAGATGAAATTTTCACATATTATGTATTTCTATTGCCGCTATAACAACAAATAATAAAAATTTAATTAAATTAAAAAAATTAAATTAAAATATTATCATGGGTACATGGAAATATTTTTATTTAATTTTTTTTAACGGAACCCTAAAAGAGCGAGGCCCGACTCGCACTTGGCCGATTTTTTACAATCGTCAATGAGTCTACCACTGGTTCGGAATGCCGTTCCTGCCGAGAAGAACCAGCAAGAAACTCGGCAGTTGCTCTTTTCAAAATACTTTTACAATATACTTAATAGATATTATGCTATGTATGCATTACATAGTGTAGTACCATTAGTAGTGACCTATTTATTCGAAAAATCATGTTTAAGAACACCAAAAATCTGGGTCGTTAACGACATTTTTAGCGAATATTGAGACGTAAATAAGACAGATCGAAAGAGCGTTAAAAACTGAGTATGATACCATTAAAAAGTTCAAGTTTTGGCCAAAATGTCCTTTACGCCCTTTGTAATCCGAGGTCCGTGTGTAATCCCATACATCGATGCTGGATATTTCAAATTTTGTAAGCGACAATCCCCTAATTTTCAGGAGGACCAAACAAAATTTTACCTTTTAAACTGTCATAACTCTCATTTTTAGGGTTCCGTACTCCGTACTAAAAACGGAACCCTTCTAGAATCACTTCGTTGTCCGTCTGTCTGTCCGTCTGTCAATACCCTTTTTCTCAGGAACACATGGAGGGTATCAAGTTGAAAATAGTATCAAATACTCAGGTCTGCAATCCCTTGTAGCTGTGACAAAGTCTAAGCCGACGCAATCAAAAGATACGGCCTTTTATGGTCCATCTATGCCGCATATTTTAACACTCGCAAGACCTAGAGGGTACTTCCTGTTGACCTAGAATCATGAAATTTGGCATGAAGCAATGTCATGTAGCACAAGTAAAGGAAAAAATCCGAAAATCGTAAATTTGTAGTTGCATCACAATTTATTTTTTTGTGATGCAGTATATCCTACTATCCTAGTTCCTACTATGCGATGCGATGACTATGCAAAAGTTTGTGAGGATCTATGGATGGATGTTTGGATGGATGTTTATTACTTTTTCACGCTACAACGAATGAATCGATTTGGCGGAAATTTGGAATAGAGATAGCTTATAAACAGGATTAACACATAGGCTACTTATTATCCCGGAAAATTACAGAGTTCCCGTGGGAATCAAAAAACCTTAAATCACGCGGACGAAGTCGCGGGCATCATCTTGTATAGTATAACAAAAAAATATGAATAATCAATTTAATATAATAATATCGAAAAATTTTGGAATAAAATAAAAAAAATTGGTTGTCTGTAAAGTCGGTTTACGGACCATAGTTTTACGTGATAACGTCATAAAGAAACATCGATGAATAAATGTGTCACAAGCCAACGCTTGGGCCGATCATGCCTCTCTATCGTGTAAGGTTACGTTGTATTTGTGGGGGTAGAATGTGATTTTAAGTGTATTTTATAAAAACAATACTGCATTTTAGTCGTCCATTTCCGTCAACATTCGATAAATAGTTGCTAATATGAGTATGTCATTATACTACTGTCATGATAGTCAGTATACAATGTCAATATACCTTAACCACGTGACCTGTCAACATATTATAAATACCAGTGTACCTCGTCGAAACGGGCAGTCTTTCTGTGAGTTGAGTGGACGCTAGGCGCGGTGAAAGTACTTAAGCCAGATGGGCAATATTGCAATTAAATAAAGTATGAGAATGTGAAGTTGGTGTTTCTCTCACGTCCAGAACAGGACAAATCTTACATCTCAGAAGTGAAGATACCACGTCCTCAATATTTTCAAGGAAGAAATGATGAAAAAGGTTGGAACGAAAGCTACAACAAGAACGGAAATTCTTCGGCAACACGAGAAAAGCTCACGGCGGACGTCAACTGAGAGGCGGCGCGCAGCGTGCAGATACCCATGTATCTGGCTTCCATCAGCCGGTTACCTAACGCTGGGTCGGAGGCGCTGCGCCGGAGTAACAAAGTGCGACGAGGAAAAATGGACCGCGGTCGTCGCTCATCTCATATCAGGTCATGTAGTCTTTCCTTTTTCTTCCAATTATGTTCTTAAATATGCAGTCTTTAAAAGTGATTGATAAAATGCATCAAATCAGGGCTTTAAATGTGTTTGATATGGTTTCTGCAGAATACGTTTGCCACTGAAACAGTTTTTGAAACGTTTTTGTAAAATTATATTTTGAAAAACGTTTTTCTCAAATATTACTGAACCAAACATTCAACCAAACGGGGCATAATATTTCTCTAAATTATAATTAATATTACCCTCTATTAATTAAATCTAAATTACTGCGTATATCAAAAAATATATAAATAGGTATTAATATTAGTTAAACAGTGTCCTATACTTTAGCGAATTCTTTGTAGATATTCCATGAACTGGCTAGAATAATTAATTCATTCCGTCCCGATAATCATAATATTGTCTAGTTTGAATAGATTCGCGTCGCGATTTTCTCGAGCTGTCTACACAAAAGTGTTGGATTAAATAATTTAGAATTATCATGGCAAATCGTCTGAGATCTGAATGTGGGCATAAACGCCTGCGATTTGACCATGGGCAAGATTGATCGTGACGAATAATGACTTTACTGAGATAGGTCGGAAACACGGACATGTTTAATTGCAGAATGGCCAAACTTTCAGATTCGTGTTTAAAATTGATAACGATTTTTAGAAATGATAAAGATATCATCATTTTACATTTGACCTTGTTGACAACATGGGCACGCCATCTTATATTATATTACTTACTATTTAAATATCGCTAATTTAACGTAACGCATTCAATGACAGTTTCTTTCCTGACTTATTTATTTATTATTATTATTTGCATTTATGTATATCCACTTAATTACATATATTGTTATGTAACGCCCCGTTAGGGCGTTGCAAAGTTACATAAGTAGGTTAGTATAAATTAGTTAAAAGTCGAATTAATATTATTCATTAACAGATTGGAAGTCATTCATATGTCAAAATAGATCGTCATAACATTATGATAATGTCTAATTCATTTTGGAACATAGCCTGATGCGCAATTGAGGTCTTAAAGTTTACTGCTATTTTTGGAATAGTTCGTCTATCTCGTAGAAGCTAATTTTTATTAGCCATTCTTTTAGTTTTCGCTTAAAGGTTCTAATATTATTTTCATCTGTAATATTATTTGGGATTTTTATATATGTTAATTATTTATTGTACTTATTTGACTAGAAGATGCTCCATGATGTTGAAAATTGGATATGCGTGTAGTTTAATTTGGCTTTTGCGTGGACTCATTTATATATTTTCTGTAATTTTGTATCCGCCCAAAGTTATATCCATCATCAACATCCATTAATGTTCAAAATCGAATTGCAGTTTAAACTATTATTTTTGCATGTAATCTAAACTTTTAAACATGATGAATATTTTTCAATACTACGGTAAAAGATATACGTAGGCTATACGCTAATGGGGATTAAATAATTTACGATAATATACGTAACGAAGCTCCTAATTTAATTTCAATGCATAACGAAGTTAGGAAAGGAATAGGCAAGGACTAGAGAACAAAAACAGTATTTTATTATGAAAAGGGTAGCACGTATGTAGGCTTTTCCAATATTTTGTGTTTACTCACACAAGTTACTATCGACTTTTGGTGAATCGACCCTGTCTGTAAAATCCAACTTACTTTTCTATGGGAATAGGCTGTAACTTTTCATTGAATTAAAGTAGAAGCTTGAAAATTCCACAGCATTAGGAGACCATTGACCCTAGTATTTACTATAAACTTCAACTTAATACTTCAAGCCGTCTTTGAGAGAAAGGGCCTAGACACACGGACAGACAGGCGGACGACAAAGTGGTCCTATTGATTTTTGACAGTTAGAACAAAAACACTGTTTAAAGTGGGCATGTATATTTATTTCTTTTATGCAATCGAGGATAAGAAAACAATGTTTATCATTTTAAGCAGAAGATAAATTAACAAGAAAACCATCTAGAAACCCTGTTATGAGACTTAAAAAAAAAAAGGGGGTATTGTTTTAGTCTCATAGTTAAAACATGAGTTTTGCTGGTTTCATAGCAACCAAGTAGATAACACTGACAGAGAATAAAGTATCACTACTTGCAAGGAAAACTCTCTGTTCCTTTTCTAAGCTAGCTGTCCTAGCATACGGACTATTTCAGCATTCAAATACAAAAAAAATCCCTATTATATATTACCTTAAATAGATACTTAACTATTTCAGCATTCAAATACAAAAAAAATCCCTATTATATATTACCTTAAATAGATACTTAATTAATTCAATACTAAACAGCTAATTAGCGGATTGCCAATGTCACTTTTTAGCTTTGGTTCATGAAAAATGAAAACTCACTTAGACGTAACTTTTATCGAAATCCATATTGACATCTCACTTCAAGACTCGCACAATCACATTTTTTTATACTGATATTTTTACTGAGAGTGATGATAGTAAATTGTCAAAATTAATTAGCTGAAAAGATACCTTTTTGTCTCCCATGGATCTTTTAAAGACTGTATCAATAAACAACAATTTAACTATTTATTTATAACGGAATTGATATTAAAGATGTACCTAACTCTATAATTTAAGATAAGAATAATTTGATCGAACTATTCAAGCTACAGTGTGATTTTATCTTTGCAGGTCAGGCGCGAGAATTGATTGGTTCGCAAATTGACCCCGAGAATTGTCACGTGGAAGTCCTTGAGAATTGATTGTTTCAAGGCAACATAAAGCACAGGCACATGAACACACAGACACAGCAACATAAACAAACAGGCTTATATAAAGCATAATTAGGGACTACAACTAAGAATTGATCGGTTTAGTTGTAGTTAGGAGAAGTTATTTTAGCGCAGGTAGTTAGTACAACCAAGAATTTGTAATGTAGAGAACTCCTTGAGAATGGATTGGTTCAAGGAGTGTAGTTAATGAGTATTAGGGACTACAACTAAGAATTGATTGGTTTAGTTGTAGTTAAGAGAAGTTATTTTAGCATAGCTAGTTAGTACAACCAAGAATTGATTGGTTTGGTTGTAATGTAGAGAACTCCTTGAGAATGGATTGGTTCAAGGAGTGTAGTTTATGAGGCTATTAGTTTGCGACCATTGGAGTGAGCGTGCTGCCATGGCGTAGATGATACAGATAAAGAGTTTAGGAGGCTATTAGTTTGCGACCATTGGAGTGAGCGTGCTGCCATGGCGTAGATGACATAGCTATAGAGTTGATGAGGCTGTTAGTTTGCGACCATTGGAGTGAGCGTGCTGCCATGGCGTAAATGATACAGTTAAAGAGTTTATGAAGCTATTAGTTTGCGACCATTGGAGTGAGCGTGCTGCCATGGCGTAGATGATATAGCTTTATTTACTTATTCATCAGTATTAGGGACTTTACTTTAGGGTATGACATAGCTATAGAGTTGATGAGGCTGTTAGTTTGCGACCATTGGAGTGAGCGTGCTGCCATGGCGTAAATGATACAGATAAAGAGTTTATGAAGCTATTAGTTTGCGACCATTGGAGTGAGCGTGCTGCCATGGCGTAGATGATGTAGCTTTATTTACTTATTCATCAGTATTAGGGACTTTACTTTAGGGTATGACATAGCTATAGAGTTGATGAGGCTGTTAGTTTGCGACCATTGGAGTGAGCGTGCTGCCATGGCGTAAATGATACAGATAAAGAGTTTGTGAAGCTATTAGTTTGCGACCATTGGAGTGAGCGTGCTGCCATGGCGTAGATGATATAGCTTTATTTACTTATTCATCAGTATTAGGGACTTTACTTTAGGGTATGACATAGCTATAGAGTTGATGAGGCTGTTAGTTTGCGACCATTGGAGTGAGCGTGCTGCCATGGCGTAAATGATACAGATAGAGTTTATGAAGCTGTTAGTTTGCGACCATTGGAGTGAGCGTGCTGCCATGGCGTAGATGATATAGCTTTATTTACTTATTCATCAGTATTAGGGACTTTTCTTTAGGGTTCAAGCAGTGTAGTTAATGACTATCAGGGACTATAAATAAGAATTGATCGATTAAGTTGTAATTAAGAGACGTTATTTTAGTGTAACTAGGAATTGTAACTAGTAAATTGATTGATTTAGTTGTGGCATAGAAAAGTCTATGAGAATTGATCTGAGAATTGATTAGCTGAATTAGCTTTGTCTGCTCATCTTAAGATTTATTGCATTGTTAGTAGATATTCATCTTTAGAACTTCCCCTCATTGTGGAAGCACTGCATGCATAGCATAGTATTTATATTTTATTGTCATGTAAACTTGTATTGATGTTTTGAAAAGAGCAACCGCCGAGTTTCTTGCTGGTTCTTCTCGGTAGGAAAGGCATTCCGAACCAGTGGTAGAGTCAAACGAAAAGGCAAGCGTACACTTAACACACACACACAAAAAAAAAAAAAAACCTTTTTTGAGATTATTATTTTGGTTCATTAAAGTAAAATAGATTTTGATAAACCGTACTAACGCAACAATGTAGTTCGGTTGTAAACTAGAATTGAAATCAAAATCCGTACTTTAGAAAGATTAAGTTTTTAAATTAACTCATTTGATGGGGTTTTGTACATTTCGTTTTACACATCCACCTAAGGCCTAATGTAAGGTTATCACTTGATTCGTGTATGGGGGCATACACGATGTCAGGATGGTCGAATGTAAGGTTACGTTGTATTTGTGGGGGTAGAATGTGATTTTAAGTGTATTTTATAAAAACAATACTGCATTTTAGTCGTCCATTTCCGTCAACATTCGATAAATAGTTGCTAATATGAGTATGTCATTATACTACTGTCATGATAGTCAGTATACAATGTCAATATACCTTAACCACGTGACCTGTCAACATATTATAAATACCAGTGTACCTCGTCGAAACGGGCAGTCTTTCTGTGAGTTGAGTGGACGCTAGGCGCGGTGAAAGTACTTAAGCCAGATGGGCAATATTGCAATTAAATAAAGTATGAGAATGTGAAGTTGGTGTTTCTCTCACGTCCAGAACAGGACAAATCTTACAATCGCTTGTTCCGCGCTCTCGCTTTCACCCTCAGGCTCAGGTGGAACGTGACACTTTGTCGTGCGTGCAGCTGGTGTTCATTGATTTATAAGACGTTATCACGTCAAAAGAATCTTACACCTTAAGCCTAATAGTATAATAGAAGTAATTTTGTCGTAACTGCCTGAAAAGTCTTGCTCACTCAGCTATGAATTCATGATATAAAGCTTATAAAATTATCAGATTAATGACATGAGTCGCTTGTCAAAATTGGTTCGATGACAATAAATAGAAAATAGTATAAAACCGTATTGATATTGTTCTATATTTGCATTAAACTTTTCAGATCATTGCAGTTTGCCACAGATATTTCAGGTTCCAATTCAATTCTTACATCTTTAGAAGATTTTTGGTGCATTTGAAATGTTGGACTCTTCTTCCATTGATTTTTAACAATCATTAATTTTCATTGAGACACATTTTGTAAATTGACTTAGTTTATTAACAAAGAGCTTTTGCTATTTGTAAATAAACTAAGCTAATGCCTTTTGCTGTTTGTGTCGTTTAGGCTAAGGTCGATTCTTAAATATTAAAAACTTATTATATCAAGACCAATTATTATTATACCAAGTATGTTAAAAACAATATACTTTGTAATGTCTTTGGATGTTATCTAGCACATTCTATTGGAATCAGACCATATTGCATAGACAGGGTCGTCTTAACCACACTGGACACCGGGGTGAGAAAATCCGCCTGCTCCCCTCTTGCCAACAAAAAAAAAATTAATTAATTTTCCATTTTTGTATTTCATTTACTCTAAAATAAAGTTAGATACTTTATAATTGACTTCAAAAAAAGAAAGTTTATATCGGCGCGCAATCGGCTCATATTTTTTTCCATGCAGGTATGTACACCAATTTCTTCGAGATTTCAGACCGTATCGCATTTTTTTTATTTGAAAGAGAATGTTTGCTATTAACTATGAAGATTTAGAAAATATCGATTGTGTATTAATAATGTAAGTAATAGGTATCAAGCATAGACTACATCGTTAAGCTCGAGGCCCCAACTCCTCAATTCTGATGCTGCAGGGTGCTGCACTCTTAAGCTGTGAGTATTTAGGAATTTTTGATTGTGAATTCATATTGTAAAGACCAATTACCTTTAGTTAGACTACACCACGAACTCCAGATTCTATCACCTGACCTGAAAATCAGACCTGATGCTGCAGAATATTGCACTCCTAGGCCACTAAAAATAATAACGATTTTCAAAAAACTAACTTCAAACGCCTCTATAAATTACATATATAATCTTTGTTTCTACACGTATGTTGAAGTTGGATGGGCATATAAGAAACGTCGAAACAAACGGAAGCGCAACGCACACCAGGTTCACACATTTGCCGCCAGTAGGCTATTCAAATTTTGCCGCCCCTACAAATCTCTACAATATTGTGTCAGTTCCTAGATTATTTTAACGACCCAATGATTTAATTAAGGCTAGCTGAGTCTGGTGGGCCGAAGCCCAGCAGCATCAGGATTGAGGAGTTGGTACCTTGAGCTCAATGATATAGGCCAGTGATTAACGGCCGTACTACGCAGCTATTTATTCCATACTTGATACCTAAAATATCAATCTGTAATGGAAATTTTCGCGAGCGAAGCGATCGTGAAAATATTTACTAAGTCAGAATCTAAAATTTGATCTATACGATCTAAAATTTTACTTTTTTTATTACTTACTACAAATATTACATCTCGTATCTCCAGTCCTTATTTATAAGAGATATCAAAATTTGAAATATACAGATCGATAGAGATAAAATTTCAAGTTCAATGGTGTATCAAGTGTACTTAGGACAAAATGTCCCTTACGACATTTGAAATTTCCAGCGTCGATATCAATTCGTCGCTACTTACGTCAATGTTAATTCAAAATTTTTAAATACCAAAATAGATTTTAGATCGTAAAGAATTTTTAATTTTTGTAGACGCGTTACAGCATAGAAACCAGACAGTTTGAAATGAATTACGACATTACAAAAAGCTACAGTACCCGGCCATAAGGCCGATGTGCAATATATATCGCCGGGTACTGTATGTACCACTACTATATACTATATATATAGATGTCGCAGGTTCGAATCTCACTCGCGAAGAATTGACAGTGCGCTTTTCTTGTTTGTTTGTTTTTTAATTATTTTTTTGCATAATTTTTATTATGCAAAAAAAAATATTGCATAAATATTATAATTGCATAAGTTGATAGAAATGCTATGCAATTACTGCGGCAGTCCCCGAGTGCCACTTAATTTTTTATTTTAATTTACTTACCTAGACATAAGCTTACAAAAAAAAAAATTATGAGCCCTTATTTAAGCTCATTTATCTTGTACAAATAAATTAATGTTCAGTTACACGTTTATGTTCAATATTTAGCATTGTAGAAGGCATGTAGTAACATGTATTTATTATTTTGTGAAGTCGCTTCGCTCGCGCACGCTAAACTATACCCAATGTTTCAAGAATTAAGGTGCATTATCGCGAAAACGCAGTTTAGATTTCAAGATATCTGTTTCAATATCAATGTTCTTCGTGATATTTTTTTTGGATATTTAGGATAAGAGTGTAAATGTGACTATCTACTATGATAAAAAAAAGAAATTGGATTGAGAAATTTTTCATACCGAGTTATAAACAATTTTCAGTTGAAGTAAGATATATAGATTTTGGTATGGATTTTTTTTTGGATTTTCTTACACGTTATGCTAAATTACATTTTAAGGACATTTAAAAATGAAAAATTGACTGAGCAATTTTGTGGTCGAAATTACGGACAAAAAAGGAAACCTCTTTAAAAAGTGACTGTTCCGTTTGAAAAAAGTTTTGGATTTTTATCAAGTACCTCTTATTAAGGCTAATAATTAGTTTGGTAAAAAAAAATTGGACGGAGAAATTATTTATTTCAAAATATTGAGCTATTTGTACTTTTAGGTATAAATACCTAACTTCCGCATGGATTTTTTTTTGGATATTTTTGTGTAAATTTTGGGTCATCCCATACTACAACCCTGCCAAATTTCATCGACTGAGGATTTGATGTGGGGGTCTCCATACAACAGACCGCCCCATTGCCTAGGCTATAAGTCACGTGATCAATTTGTCGATCGGATATACGCCCATACTGTATCCAACATAAATATTAATGTTTAATTATTTAATGATAATTTATTTGTGTTTTATAAAAAATTTCAATATACGATGTCTATACATAGTAGGTTGACACTCCTAGCTTTTTCTCATAGGTAATGATGAAAAATAGTGTGTGTCATTCGGGGCCAAAATATTTTGTTCTCGGGCGGCGTATATTGAATTCCTCGCTACGCTCAGGATTCTAAATAACGCCCTCGGGGAACAAAAAATTTCTTTGGCCCCATATAACACAATAGTTATTTGTAATAGTTATATGGGGCCAAAGGAATTTTTTGTTGTTGTTTGAATTGAAAGGGTTTCAATTCAAAGCAGTTCGAGCCAGCGTCGCCAGAAGGTTACTTTTGTAATCTTTTAGGTGAATTTAAACTCCGTTAGGTTACTTCTAGATTACACTATTCAAAGGTTACTTTTTTATTTATTTCAGGTAAGTTTTGGCTTGCCCGTGCTGGCCGCACTAGTTCGAGCGCGTCGCCGCTGACGCCGCCCAGAAGTGAACACTTCTTGCCTAAGGAGTGGAGCTGAAACGTTGTATCTATTTGATAACAATTGGGTAGTTGACTGCTATTTTTTTATTTGTTTTCAATGACTTTTTAACTATTATAACACAATACCATTTTTCTTTTTTAAAATTCTTACCTGACATTTTTCTTCTGACCTAGTCTCGGAAATATAGAGCTTAAAGTTTCCCTTTAGACAGAGAGAGCGCTACTGAGGTGTGATGTCACAAGTCCAGCAGCTCCATACACGCTCCATACAAAATTTCGTTTTAGAAAGACGTTTTATTGTCCACCTCCTCCCATGTCCACCTTATGATACCTCCACACGTTCCTGACAAAAAGGGTCTTGACAGCCGAACACACAGACGGAGAACTAAGTGATCCTATAAAGGTTCCGTGTTTAGTGCGGAGTACGGAACACCAAAAAGACGATGACACGCACATTGTATTATATTAATGACAAGACCACATGAGACAAGACTCAGGTGCGATGCCTGTTTTGATTTAGTATTTAGTGTTTAATAATTTAGTTCGCACGAACCTTAAATTAACTCCCTTAAATTTTGATCGCTTTTGTGGTTCGTATTTAAAAGTCTATTGTCTTAAAGTATTTAAAACTCATTGTTACGCGAGTTCGTAATGTTTGTATGTTTTTTATACTTTACTTAATTAAATAAACTATACTTAGAGTTTAGAGTAATACATTTGCGAGTAAAAAATCGTCCCACGCCGCGCTTTTCTATTTGGAATAACATTTCTCGAAAATATCCGTAAATAAAAAAAAAACAAGTTTTATTGCCCTTTGGTAGAAGAAAAGGTAAGGTTTCAATAACCGTATTGCAAATTGGAACTGAAAATTGATTAACAACTTTACAGGCTTAAAACGAAATCGAAAAAAAGAAAAGAGGAGGGTGGCTCGATTTTTTTACACGCAAGTTTAATTTCTAAATTCTAGTAATCTTTGTACCTAATAATTTACTGGTTCAATAAAATTTTTAACGCTTTTAATAGTTAATATATAATAATAGCTTAGCAGATGGACCTCAATAGTTGCTTAAAAATGTGATAATAGTTATAAAAGGTTTTTAGCTTTAACATAATAATATAATTTTTATTAAGTAAGCATGTATATTGTATTTTTTGTAGCGTAATATAGGTTTTCAGTCAGTTAAAATAAGAATAATAAGTAAAAATAGATACCTAGTCATATCCTGATCGCAATATTATTTTATGAATTGTATTATCCTTTATTTTTTGTCTGTTTAGAATTAAGTTTTAGTACAAGTTTTGTGGTAGAAATATAATTGTAACCCGTGACTCGACTTAATATTACGCAATGTGTCTTTAATTTCAAACCTTAAGCTGGCTTTTCACTGTGGGATATAATATCCCATATAAATATCCCATAGTGAAAAGCTGGCTTTTCACACCTATTACTCTAAGATTAATTTACCGATTTTAATTGTCTTTTAGCCATTGCATTTTGTTTCAAAATTGAAATAGCAATGTGTTAGGAGTTGTGTCAGAACTTTAGTGCTAAGGAAACAGATTCACGCTAAAACCCCCCAATACATTGCAACTTCGTCGGGTCCACAGTATTTATGTCTATTTCGCTTTAAAAAGCTGTTTAATTTTTGTGTATTTTTATGGCTGTGTGAATAATTAGTACAAAAACTTAGTGTTATAATAAAAAGGTATTTTTAACATGATCTTTATTGAGCGCTGTGATAAATAATAATGTTAATACAGGTTTAATCGACATTGTATTATAGTGAATAATTCAGATTAATAAATAGATTTTGCATAATTTGATTATTATATTTTTGTTTTATTTTAGTTACCCATCGAGTTGAAGCTGTACTGAGGCTCAGATCTATAGAGATAAAACATGTCTTGACTTAGATCTGTCTCGTCTTAAGGCGCAAGCCATACCGAACTAAGCTAATTTATCTTAGCTTAGCTTAACTGGCGTCTTTTCATACTTAGTTTGCATAGCTTCACTTAGTAGCCAAGGCAGAGTGTACGAACCAAAACTAAGGTAAGTTAATAGTTCATGAAGTGGCTCACGCTTAAGGATGATTATACGGGTCTGCCCGCGAAATTCAAATTTAATTTGGTTTTTCGTAATTTGTAAACTAATACGACAAATTAACTAGGCTACACTCTAATTGCGCCAGTAGAAAAAATATATACTAAAAATCTTTACTTGAAAATGACCAGTTTAAGAAATTAATCAAAATACCGAGTTGGACGTGAGTTACTCGCAAGTTAGTATTTCAAGTAAAGATTTTTATGTAAACCTGTGAAGATGATAATTCTACTGGCGCAATTAGAATGCCATAAGCCTACTTTGTCGTATTCGTTTACAAAATGGGAAAAACCAAATTAAATTTGAATTTCGTGGGTAGACTCGTATAATCCACCTTAATTGTCTTTCGCGATCTATGTACCTACTCGTATCTCAGCCTGAGATGCCTGTGCTAGAAACTCAGATATTCAGCAAAGTTAACGCAAGGGTCGACGCATAATAACAGCTAAAATTTTGAAATACGGTTTATAATCCTACTAATATTATAAATGCGAAAGTTTTTGAGGAGGGATGGATTTTTGTTACTCTTTCACGCACAAAAAATGAACCGATTCTGCTGAAGTTTGGAATGTGATGGAATGATGTATGATCAAATCATACATCGATGATCGATTATTATCATTGTTATTGATAGTATTTTAACTATAATTACCTGCAATATAATTGAAGCCTCAATAGCCCAACAGTTAAAGGTGCGGACTGAAAACTGAATGGTCGCAGGTTCGAATCTTACCCATTGCACTATTGTCGTACCCACTCCTAACACAAACTTTCCGCTTATTTGGAGGGGAGAGGAGAATATTAGTCAAGTTCTACTTGGCTGATATTCTTTAAAAAAAATACTATTGATATCTAGTACCTATTCTATAGGTACCTACTGCTATGATTATTATCAATAGTATTAAGACGTAGTAGTATCTATAATATAATACTTATAATGTACCTATCAAGGATGTGAGTTGTGACGTGTGAGCTGATAAGAGTTCAATCCAATATGGCGGATTGCTGAATTTTATAGATTTATTTTACCTAAATAAATGTATAGCTCCTTCAAAGTAGAAAAATAAGTAGGTGTACGTTTCTAGGGTTCCGTACCCAAAGGGTGCGAACGGGACCCTGTTACTAAGCCTCCGCTGTCTGTCCGTCCGTCCGTCTGTCAGCAGGCTGTATCTCGTAAACCGTAATAGGTATAGAAATTTTCACAGAGTGTGTTTATCTATTGCCGCTATGACAACAAATAATAAAGATAAAATAAAAATAAAGGGAGCTCCCCCAATACATGAAAAAGTCCAAATAAAATTTTATTTTTTCATATTATTAAGTAGACTTCAAATATATTTTTTATTATTTTTTTAACAACGAGCAGTTTTCCCCATTTTTGAGGGTTCCGTAGTAAACAAGGAACCCATATAGTTTCGCCATGTCCGTCCGTCTGTCTGTCTGTCTGTCCGCGGTTTAGCTCAGAGACTTGGTACTAGAAGTCTGTAATTTAACAAGGGTATAAATATCAATCACGCCGACAAAGTGGTGAAATAAAATTGTGAAAAATATTTTTTTTTCGGGTACCTACATGTAAAGTGGGGATGAATTTTTTTTTCTCATCTATCCCATAGTGCGGGGTGTCGTTGAATAGGTCTTTCAAAAATATTGTGGGTTTCGGAACACTATTAGGGTTCCATACCAAAATGGTAAAAATGGAACCCTTATGGTGAGACTTTCTCCGTCCGTCTGTCCGTCCGTCTGTCACAGTCGATTATTTCAGTAACTATCTTTAATAGTCGACATGAAATTTGGCATAGCTATGTATAATAGTGGCCCAAAATCATTAGAATAAAGAAAAATCGAAAATTATTTTTAGTTTTAATAAAAAAAGGGGGAAAATCGGGGGTTTGAAATTTCAAAGTAAAACAACTATATCGAGTGGGATATCATATGAAAGGCCTTTACTTGTGCATTCTAAAACAGTTTTTTATTAATTTCTATATATAATAGTTTTTGATTAATCGGCCAGAATGTCGAAAAAAATAACGTCCCCCCCCCCCCCCCCCCCCTTATCTCCGAAGTTTACCAATCGAAAAATCTGAAATAATTATGGTCAATAGAGGTTTATGTATATTTTACAGGAAAAATAAAAGCAACGCGAAAATTATTTTAGTTTGATTAAAAAAGGGGGAAAATCGGGGGTTTGAAATTTCAAAGTAAGATAACTATACCGAGTGGGGTATCATATGAAAGGCCTTTACTTGTGCATTCTAAAACAGTTTTTTATTTATTTCTATATATAATAGTTTTTGAGTAATCGGCCAAAATGTCGAAAAAAATACCGTTCCCCCCCCCTTATCTCCGAAGTTTACCAATCAAAAAATCTGAAATAATTATGGTCAATAGTGGTTTATGTATATTTTACAGGAAAAATAAAATGAACGCGAAAATTATTTTAGTTTAATTAAAAAAGGGGGAAAATCGGGGGTTTGAAATTTCAAAGTAAGATAATTATACCGAGTGGGGTATCATATGAAAGGCCTTTACTTGTGCATTCTAAAACAGTTTTTTATTTATTTCTAGATATAATAGTTTCTGATTAATCGGCCAAAATGTCGAAAAACATACCGTTCCCCCCCCTTATCTCCGAAGTTTACCAATCGAAAAATCTGAAATAATTATGGTCAATAGAGGTTTATGTATATTTTACAGGAAAAATAAAATCAATGCTCTAACTAGCACAGTTTTTTTTATATTAACAATAAACCTCTACAAACAAAGTTAACGATAAATAAGCAAATTAATATAATATTATCGTTTTACTTTTACTTTTGGAGTATGGAACCCTCGGTGCGCGAGTCCGACTCGCACTTGGCCGGCTTTTTATTTTTCAATTCAGGGATCCGTTGGTGAAATATGATATTTTGAAGTGCTAAATTTTATTAGAGTCAAGTGTCCCACCCCTCTGCCAGCTAAATGGTTGTATAAAGCATACATGAAAAAATTCACAGCAGTAGTATATATAATGAACTTTAAAGGAAAACTATCACGGCTAAGTAGGGTTTATTAGTTAAGGAGTTATATCTATTTTTTCTAAGTTAGGTATAACACGTAGTGTAAGTTGCATATTTTGTAGTATATTATAGTATTTAAACCATGGAACTCAAAATATATTCAATAATCATTAGTAAAATAAAAGCACTATCCTAGGTCAGCAATAATGTTTGTGACTTGCAACTACGGAACCCTACACTGCGCGTGGCCCGACACGCACTTGGCCGGTTTTTGTTATATACGATATATGAGGGATGACGTCAGGCAGGTGGCCGGTATTATAGTATATTGTTTAGCCGAATCAGTAAGTCCCGACCCCACCACTTAATGAGCTATGAGCATTAGTTATTTGTGTTATATATAACACAAATAACTAATAAGAAAATTGTTATTTGTGTTATATGGGGCCAAAGGAATTTTTTGCTCCCCGAGGGCGTTATTTTGAATTCAAAGCGAAGTGAAGGATTCTATAGTAGACTCCCGAGCGCAGCGAGGGATTCTAAAGTAGAATCCTGAGCATAGCGAGGAATTCAATATACGCCGCCCGAGAACAAAAAATTTTGGCGCCGAATGACCCACACTATTTTCCATCATTACCTATGAGAAAAAGCTAGGAATATCAACCTACTATGTATAGAGTATAGACATTACCAATACGTATATTGAAAGTTTAAATAAAACACAAATATTTTTTTATGAAATAATTACATAGACATTAATATTTATTTTGGAAGTATGGGCGTATTATATCTAATCGACAAATTTGATCACGTGACATAACGAAGAAAATAGCTTCTCAAACATTTATGAATTTCGACACATTTTTGAATTCTCTCTTCTGATTGGACCGCGTTAGTGCTTTAGCATACTAAAGCACTAACGCGGTCCAATCAGAAGAGAGAAATGAAAAGTCCCATGGGGTTGAAATTAAATTTTGCTCCCGCTATCCTCTGAAGCCAATATTCGTTTTTCGAATAGGTATGATGAAAAAATTTTTTGCTCCCCGAGGGCGATATTTTGAACTCCTCGCTACGCTCAGGATTCTAATTTAGAATCCTTCACTTCGCTCAAATTAGAATCCTGAGCGTAGCGAGGAGTTCAAAATATCGCCCTCGGGGAGCAAAAAATTTTGGCCCCGAATGACACACACTATTTTTCATCATTACCTATGAGAAAAGCTAGGAGTATCAACCTACTATGTATAGATATCGTATATTGAACGATAAAATAAAACACAAATAAATTATCTTTAAATAATTAATCATTAATATTTATGTTGGATACAATATGGGCGCATATCTGATCGACAAATTGATCACGTGACTTATCGAAGACAACAGTTACTTAATAAACATTTTTTTAATTTCGACACATACTAAAGCACGAACGCGGGTCAATCAAAAGAGAGAAATGAAAAGTCCCATGGGGTTTGCTCCCGCTATCCTCTGAAGCCAATATTAGTTTTTCGAATAGGTATGATGAAAATAAAATTTTATTTCGACTCCTTTTTCATGTATCGTCCCTTTATTTTTAGGGTTCCGTACCAAAATGGTAAAAATGGAACCCTTATGGTGAGACTTTCTCCGTCCGTCCGTCCATCCGTCTGTCACAGTCGATTATTTCAGTAACTATTAAAGCTATCGACATGAAATTTGGCATAGTTGTGTATAATAGTGTCCCAACATCATTGGAATAAAGAAAAACCGAAAATTATTTTTAGTTTTAATAAAAAAGGGGGAAAATCGGGGGTTTGAAATTTCAAAGTAAAATAACTATACCGATTACCGAGTGGGGCATCATATGAAAGGCCTTTACTTGTGCATTCTAAAACAGTTTTCTATATATAATAGTTTTTGATTAATCAGCCAAAATGTCAAAAAAATACCTTCCCTATCCCCCCTTATCTCCGAAGTTTACCAATCGAAAAATTTGAAATAATTATGGTCAATAGAGGTTTATGTATATTTTACAGGAAAAATAAAACCAACGCTCTCTTTTTAGGGTTCCGTACCCAAAGGGTACCAACGGGACCCTATTACTAAGCCTACGCTGTCCGCCCGTCCGTCTGTCAGCGGGCTGTATCTCGTACACCGTAATAGATAGACAGATGAAATTTTCACATATTATGTATTTCTATTGCCGCTATAACAACAAATAATAAAAATTAAATTAAATTGAAAAAATTAAATTAAAATATTTCCATGGGTACATGAAAATATTTTAATTTAATTTTTGGAGTTTACTCCTTAAGAATCGATTTTAGCAGCCCGGTATGAGAAAAATCCGGGCAGTAAAATCAATTTATCAATGACCTCGTTACGTTTTTCACAACGTTGAAATTTCTACCCTAACGTTGAGTAAATAAAGTTGGTTTTCGTGCAAGAGCTTTCGCTTCGGGTAGCCGAGCGCGTAGCGATCGGTTCCCCGAAGCGAAAGTCGGTCGGGGCGCGCTCGGACCCGAGTCGCGCGCATAGAGAAGGATATAGCGTCGCGCGTAAACTCCAGTCGTGCGTCGGAGGCCGGAGCTGACACACACTTTTTTTTAACGGATTACGGAACCCTAAAAGAGCGAGGCCCGACTCGCACTTGGCCGATTTTTTATATTAACAACTAGCTGCCCGGACAGACTTCGTTCTGTCAAAAGTTAAAAGTAAAAATTTTTTTTAATTAAAACCTGTGGTGGAAAACCTTCTTTGGAGCTGGCCGCTCGTCCTGTCCTGGCAGCTTCTACTTCGATCAATGTTATTTTTATATAAAGAACGTGCTCATAATTTGAAATCGTGTGATAGACGTACATGCGTGTTTAATGTGCGCGCTAGTCATTAAGATTCTAGACTTCGACTAGAGGTCGCACTGGCCTAGCAGTATTATTGCTTATTATTTTATATCAGTCTGTCTCAGAACCTTGAAGCGAACGCATCTCCTGATTTTTGACATTCGATAGTAACTAACTCAGTCTATCACACAAAGTTCAATTAACAACCCAGTTACGCAGTATTGTTTTCTCAGTGTTCTGTAATGTTATAAGTAACCAATATACAGTGGAAATATAACCAATTTTTCATTGATGAAGAGCTTAGGGACTCCAGCAGGAAATTAAGCAATTTATAGTGGTGGCCTACCACTATAATTTGGTGACCCCGACGTGATCAATGCAATTTTTATTTATGATGGAAGCAATACTCGCCCGCATCGATGAGTTGAGCCAAGAGGTCTCGAACATCAAAAGGAGCGAAGAATTTCAAAGATCGCGTAATTATTCGCGAGGCACACATAGGCCGAGAGATGGTCGCAATTTTAATTTATGTTGGTATCATTATAGGTTTGCATCGCGCGCTGCTAAGTGCGTGATGCCATGTAAATATTTCAACCAACCGGATCGTTTTCAGCGACACAATTCGCGACGATTCAACAACAACAGCAACAATGTAAAGGCGGTACCAGGCGTGCATCCCGCGCGCAGCCGTCGTTTATTCGTTAGTGACTGGAAATCTGGTAAACGTTTTTTAATAGATACAGGGTCTGATGTTTCGTGTTTCCCAGTTTCATGGTTAAGTCATCGTCCTAAGGTAGCTGATTATTGCATGCGCGCCGCTAATGGCAGCGACATAAAAACGTTCGGCACTATTTTATTATCGCTTGATTTTAGACTGAGGCGCGATTTCAGGTGGAATTTCATTGTATGCGATGTTACAACTGCGATTATTGGTGCAGATTTTCTCGCTTATTTTAATTTATTGCCGGATTGCAGATCAGGTCGAATTATAGATAATTCCACTGGTCTCACGTGTGTTGCATTGATTCATTCGCACGAGCAAGCGAGCGTTAAGACTTTGGTTTCTAGGAACGACATTTTATCTGAGTTTCCTGCGCTTACTCGTCCACCTGGTCCGGATAAGGAAATAAAACATAACACCGTGCATTACATTCGGACTACTGATGGTCCTCCTGTATGCTGCCGACCACGTCGCCTTGATCCTCTCAAGTTAGCCATCGCTAAGAAGGAATTCGACAACATGATAGCTTGCGGTTGTGCTAGACCGTCTGATAGTCCGTGGTCTTCCGCCTTGCACTTAGCTCCAAAAGGTGAATCGGATTGGCGCCCGTGCGGAGATTATCGCGCATTAAGCGCGAGGACAATCCCAGACCGCTACCCAGTAAAGCATATTGGTGATTTTAACCAAAATTTGGTTGGTTCATCGGTATTCAGCACCATAGATCTTGTGAAAGCATATCACCAAATCCCAGTAGCAAAAGAAGACATATGTAAGACCGCTTTGGTGACACCTTTCGGTTTATATGAGTTCCCTTTTATGACCTTCGCTTTAAGAAACGCAGGTCAAACGTTCCAGAGGTTCATCGACGAGGTTGTTCGCGGTTTAGATTTCTGTTTCGCATATGTTGATGATATTTTAATTTTTTCAAAAGACAGCGAACAACATGCAAAGCATTTACGTATTCTTTTCAAACGTTTGGAAGATACCTATGAAGATATATATTTCATCATACCTATTCGAAAAACGAATATTAGCTTCAGAGGATAGCGGGAGCAAAATTTTATTTTAACCCCATGGGACTTTTCATTTCTCTCTTCTGATTGGTCCGCGTTCTTGCTTTAGTATGTGTATGTGTAGTCACGTGATCAATTTGTCGATCGGATATACGCCCATACTGTATCCAACATAAATATTAATGTTTAATTATAATATAATAATAATAATAATATCATTTATTTAATCCAATATCATGATTTTACAAAATGGGTTTTGCCATGCAATTATTTAATGATAATTTATTTGTGTTTTATAAAAACTTTCAATATACGATGTCTATACATAGTAGGTTGACACTCCTAGCTTTTTCTCATAGGTAATGATGAAAAATAGTGTGTGTCATTCGGGGCCAAAATATTTTGTTCTCGGGCGGCGTATATTGAATTCCTCGCTATGCTCAGGATTCAAAATAACGCCCTCGGGGAACAAAAAATTTCTTTGGCCCCATATAACACAATAGTTATTTGTAATAGTTATATGGGGCCAAAGGAATTTTTTGTTGTTGTGTTGTTGTTTGAATTGAAAGGGTTTCAATTCAAAGCAGTTCGAGCCAGCGTCGCCAGAAGGTTACTTTTGTAATCTTTTAGGTGAATTTAAACTCCGTTAGGTTACTTCTAGATTACACTATTCAAAGGTTACTTTTTTATTTATTTCAGGTAAGTTTTGGCTTGCCCGTGCTGGCCGCACTGGTTCGAGCGCGTCGCCGCTGACGCCGCCCAGAAGTGAACACTTCTTGCCTAAGGAGTGGAGCTGAAACGTTGTATCTATTTGATAACAATTGGGTAGTTGACTGCTATTTTTTTATTTGTTTTCAATGACTTTTTAACTATTATAACACAATACCATTTTTCTTTTTTAAAATTCTTACCTGACATTTTTCTTCTGACCTAGTCTCGGAAATATAGAGCTTAAAGTTTCCCTTTAGACAGAGAGAGCGCTACTGAGGTGTGATGTCACAAGTCCAGCAGCTCCATACACGCTCCATACAAAATTTCGTTTTAGAAAGACGTTTTATTGTCCACCTCCTCCCTTGTCCACCTTATGATATCTCCACACGTTCCTGACAAAAAGGGTCTTGACAGCCGAACACACAGACGGAGAACTAAGTGATCCTATAAAGGTTCCGTGTTTAGTGCGGAGTACGGAACACCAAAAAGACGATGACACGCACATTGTATTATATTAATGACAAGACCACATGAGACAAGACTCAGGTGCGATGCCTGTTTTGATTTAGTATTTAGTGTTTAATAATTTAGTTCGCACGAACCTTAAATTAACTCCCTTAAATTTTGATCGCTTTTGTGGTTCGTATTTAAAAGTCTATTGTCTTAAAGTATTTAAAACTCATTGTTACGCGAGTTCGTAATGTTTGTATGTTTTTTATACTTTACTTAATTAAATAAACTATACTTAGAGTTTAGAGTAATATATTTGCGTGTAAAAAATCGTCCCACGCCGCGCTTTTCTATTTGGAATAAGATTTCTCGAAAATATCCGTAAATAAAAAAAAACAACTTTTATTGCCCTTAGGTAGAAGAAAAGGTAAGGTTTCAATAACCGTATTGCAAATTGGAACTGAAAATTGATTAACAACTTTACAGGCTTAAAACGAAATCGAAAAAAAGAAAAGAGTTTAATTTCTAAATTCTAGTAATCTTTGTACCTAATAATTTACTGGTTCAATACAATTTTTAACGCTTTTAACAGTTAATATATAATAATAGCTTAGCAGATGGACCTCAATAGTTGCTTAAAAATGTGATAATAGTTATAAAAGGTTTTTAGCTTTAACAAAATAATATAATTTTTATTAAGTAAGCATGTATATTGTATTTTTTGTAGCGTAAAATAGGGTTTCAGTCAATTAAAATAAGAATAATAAGTAAAAATAGATACCTAGTCATATCCTGATCGCAATATTATTTTATGAATTGTATTATCCTTTATTTTTTGTCTGTTTAGAATTAAGTTTTAGTACAAGTTTTGTGGTAGAAATATAATTGTAACCCGTGACTCGACTTAATATTACGCAATGTGTCTTTAATTTCAAACCTTAAGCTGGCTTTTCACTATGGGATATAATATCCCATATAAATATCCCATAGTGAAAAGCTGGCTTTTCACACCTATTACTCTAAGATTAATTTACCGATTTTAATTGTCTTTTAGCCATTGCATTTTGTTTCAAAATTGAAATAGCAATGTGTTAGGAGTACCTACTCAGAACTTTAGTGCTAAGGAAACAGATTCACGCTAAAACCCCCCCAATACATTGCAACTTCGTCGGGTCCACAGTATTTATGTCTATTTCGCTTTAAAATGCTGTTTAATTTTTGAGTATTTTTTATGGCTGTGTTAATAATTAGTACAAAAACTTAGTGTTATAATAAAAAGGTATTTTTTTTAACATGATATTTATTGAGCGCTGTGATAAATAATAATGTTAATACAGGTTTAATCGACATTGTATTATAGTGAATAATTCAGATTAATAAATAGATTTTGCATAATTTGATTATTATATTTTTGTTTTATTTTAGTTACCCATCGAGTTGAAACTGTACTGAGGCTCAGATCTATAGAGATAAAACATGTCTTGACTTAGATCTGTCTCGTCTTAAGGCGCAAGCCATACCGAGAACTAAGCTAACTTAGCTTAGCTTAACTCGGCGTCTTTTCATACTTAGTTTGCATAGCTTCGCTTAGTAGCCAAGGCAGAGTGTACGAACCAAAACTAAGCTAAGTTAGCTTAGTTCATGAAGTGGCTCACGCTTAAGGATGATTATACGGGTCTGCCCGCGAAATTCAAATTTAATTTGGTTTTTCGTAATTTGTAAACTAATACGACAAACTAGGCTACACTCTAATTGCGCCAGTGGAATTATCATCTTCACAGGTTTACATAAAAATCTTTACTTGAAAGTGACCAGTTTAAGAAATTAATCAAAATACCGAGTTGGACGTGAGTTACTCGCAAGTTAGTATTTCAAGTAAAGATTTTTATGTATACCTGTGAAGATGATAATTCTACTGGCGCAATTAGAATGCCATAAGTCTACTTTGTCGTATTCGTTTACAAAATGGGAAAAACCAAATTAAATTTGAATTTCGCGGGTAGACTCGTATAATCCACCTTAATTGTCTTTCGCGATCTATGTACCTACTCGTATCTCAGCCTGAGATGCCTGTGCTAGAAACTCAGATATTCAGCAAAGTTAACGCAAGGGTCGACGCATAATAACAGCTAAAATTTTGAAATACGGTTTATAATCCTACTAATATTATAAATGCGAAAGTTTTTGAGGAGGGATGGATTTTTGTTACTCTTTCACGCACAAAAAATGAACCGATTCTGCTGAAGTTTGGAATGTGATGGAATGATGTATGATCAAATCATACATCGATGATCGATTATTATCATTGTTATTGATAGTATTTTAACTATAATTACCTGCAATATAATTGAAGCCTCAATAGCCCAACAGTTAAAGGTGCGGACTGAAAACTGAATGGTCGCAGGTTCGAATCTTACCCATTGCACTATTGTCGTACCCACTCCTAACACAAACTTTCCGCTTATTTGGAGGGGAGAGGAGAATATTAGTCAAGTTCTACTTGGCTGATATTCTTTAAAAAAAATACTATTGATATCTAGTACCTATTCTATAGGTACCTACTGCTATGATTATTATCAATAGTATTAAGACGTAGTAGTATCTATAATATAATACTTATAATGTACCTATCAAGGATGTGAGTTGTGACGTGTGAGCTGATAAGAGTTCAATCCAATATGGCGGATTGCTGAATTTTATAGATTTATTTTACCTAAATAAATGTATAGCTCCTTCAAAGTAGAAAAATAAGTAGGTGTACGTTTCTAGGGTTCCGTACCCAAAGGGTGCGAACGGGACCCTGTTACTAAGCCTCCGCTGTCTGTCCGTCCGTCCGTCTGTCAGCAGGCTGTATCTCGTAAACCGTAATAGGTATAGAAATTTTCACAGAGTGTGTTTATCTATTGCCGCTATGACAACAAATAATAAAGATAAAATAAAAATAAAGGGAGCTCCCCCAATACATGAAAAAGTCCAAATAAAATTTTATTTTTTCATATTATTAAGTAGACTTCAAATATATTTTTTATTATTTTTTTAACAACGAGCAGTTTTCCCCATTTTTGAGGGTTCCGTAGTAAACAAGGAACCCATATAGTTTCGCCATGTCCGTCCGTCTGTCTGTCTGTCTGTCCGCGGTTTAGCTCAGAGACTTGGTACTAGAAGTCTGTAATTTAACAAGGGTATAAATATCAATCACGCCGACAAAGTGGTGAAATAAAATTGTGAAAAATATTTTTTTTTCGGGTACCTACATGTAAAGTGGGGATGAATTTTTTTTTCTCATCTATCCCATAGTGCGGGGTGTCGTTGAATAGGTCTTTCAAAAATATTGTGGGTTTCGGAACACTATTAGGGTTCCATACCAAAATGGTAAAAATGGAACCCTTATGGTGAGACTTTCTCCGTCCGTCTGTCCGTCCGTCTGTCACAGTCGATTATTTCAGTAACTATTAAAGCTATCGACATGAAATTTGGCATAGCTATGTATAATAGTGGCCCAAAATCATTAGAATAAAGAAAAATCGAAAATTATTTTTAGTTTTAATAAAAAAAGGGGGAAAATCGGGGGTTTGAAATTTCAAAGTAAAATAACTATATCGAGTGGGATATCATATGAAAGGCCTTTACTTGTGCATTCTAAAACAGTTTTTTATTAATTTCTATATATAATAGTTTTTGATTAATCGGCCAGAATGTCGAAAAAAATACCGTTCCCCCCCCCCCTTATCTCCGAAGTTTACCAATCGAAAAATCTGAAATAATTATGGTCAATAGAGGTTTATGTATATTTTACAGGAAAAATAAAAGCAACGCGAAAATTATTTTAGTTTGATTAAAAAAGGGGGAAAATCGGGGGTTTGAAATTTCAAAGTAAGATAACTATACCGAGTGGGGTATCATATGAAAGGCCTTTACTTGTGCATTCTAAAACAGTTTTTTATTTATTTCTATATATAATAGTTTTTGAGTAATCGGCCAAAATGTCGAAAAAAATACCGTTCCCCCCCCCCTTATCTCCGAAGTTTACCAATCAAAAAATCTGAAATAATTATGGTCAATAGTGGTTTATGTATATTTTACAGGAAAAATAAAATGAACGCGAAAATTATTTTAGTTTAATTAAAAAAGGGGGAAAATCGGGGGTTTGAAATTTCAAAGTAAGATAATTATACCGAGTGGGGTATCATATGAAAGGCCTTTACTTGTGCATTCTAAAACAGTTTTTTATTTATTTCTAGATATAATAGTTTCTGATTAATCGGCCAAAATGTCGAAAAAAATACCGTTCCCCCCCCTTATCTCCGAAGTTTACCAATCGAAAAATCTGAAATAATTATGGTCAATAGAGGTTTATGTATGTTTTACAGGAAAAATAAAATCAATGCTCTAACTAGCACAGTTTTTTTTATATTAACAATAAACCTCTACAAACAAAGTTAACGATAAATAAGCAAATTAATATAATATTATCGTTTTACTTTTACTTTTGGAGTATGGAACCCTCGGTGCGCGAGTCCGACTTGGCCGGCTTTTTATTTTTCAATTCAGGGATCCGTTGGTGAAATATGATATTTTGAAGTGCTAAATTTTATTAGAGTCAAGTGTCCCACCCCTCTGCCAGCTAAATGGTTGTATAAAGCATACATGAAAAAATTCACAGCAGTAGTATATATAATGAACTTTAAAGGAAAACTATCACGGCTAAGTAGGGTTTATTAGTTAAGGAGTTATATCTATTTTTTCTAAGTTAGGTATAACACGTAGTGTAAGTTGCATATTTTGTAGTATATTATAGTATTTAAACCATGGAACTCAAAATATATTCAATAATCATTAGTAAAATAAAAGCACTATCCTAGGTCAGCAATAATGTTTGTGACTTGCAACTACGGAACCCTACACTGCGCGTGGCCCGACACGCACTTGGCCGGTTTTTGTTATATACGATATATGAGGGATGACGTCAGGCAGGTGGCCGGTATTATAGTATATTGTTTAGCCGAATCAGTAAGTCCCGACCCCACCACTTAATGAGCTATGAGCATTAGTTATTTGTGTTATATATAACACAAATAACTAATAAGAAAATTGTTATTTGTGTTATATGGGGCCAAAGGAATTTTTTGCTCCCCGAGGGCGTTATTTTGAATTCAAAGCGAAGTGAAGGATTCTATAGTAGACTCCCGAGCGCAGCGAGGGATTCTAAAGTAGAATCCTGAGCATAGCGAGGAATTCAATATACGCCGCCCGAGAACAAAAAATTTTGGCGCCGAATGACCCACACTATTTTCCATCATTACCTATGAGAAAAAGCTAGGAATATCAACCTACTATGTATAGAGTATAGACATTACCAATACGTATATTGAAAGTTTAAATAAAACACAAATATTTTTTTATGAAATAATTACATAGACATTAATATTTATTTTGGAAGTATGGGCGTATTATATCTAATCGACAAATTTGATCACGTGACATAACGAAGAAAATAGCTTCTCAAACATTTATGAATTTCGACACATTTTTGAATTCTCTCTTCTGAGACAAACGATTCGGAGAAAAAATATGGAAAGTAATGCTGATCGAGGATTTGGAAGATGGGTGAGGAGCATGGCCAGGGTATTTAAAATAGGTGGGGGTTGAAATCTCAGAAGAGAGAAATGAAAAGTCCCATGGGGTTGAAATTAAATTTTGCTCCCGCTATCCTCTGAAGCCAATATTCGTTTTTCGAATAGGTATGATGAAAAAATTTTTTGCTCCCCGAGGGCGATATTTTGAATTCAGAGCGAAGTGAAGGATTCTAAATTAGAATCCTGAGCGTAGCGAGGAGTTCAAAATATCGCCCTCGGGGAGCAAAAAATTTTGGCCCCGAATGACACACACATTACCTATGAGAAAAGCTAGGAGTATCAACCTACTATGTATAGACATCGTATATTGAACGATAAAATAAAACACAAATAAATTATCTTTAAATAATTAATCATTAATATTTATGTTGGATACAATATGGGCGCATATCTGATCGACAAATTGATCACGTGACTTATCGAAGACAACAGTTACTTAATAAACATTTTTTTAATTTCGACACATACTAAAGCACGAACGCGGGTCAATCAAAAGAGAGAAATGAAAAGTCCCATGGGGTTTGCTCCCGCTATCCTCTGAAGCCAATATTAGTTTTTCGAATAGGTATGATGAAAATAAAATTTTATTTCGACTCCTTTTTCATGTATCGTCCCTTTATTTTTAGGGTTCCGTACCAAAATGGTAAAAATGGAACCCTTATGGTGAGACTTTCTCCGTCCGTCCGTCCGTCCGTCCGTCCATCCGTCTGTCACAGTCGATTATTTCAGTAACTATTAAAGCTATCGACATGAAATTTGGCATAGTTGTGTATAATAGTGTCCCAACATCATTGGAATAAAGAAAAACCGAAAATTATTTTTAGTTTTAATAAAAAAGGGGGAAAATCGGGGGTTTGAAATTTCAAAGTAAAATAACTATACCGATTACCGAGTGGGGCATCATATGAAAGGCCTTTACTTGTGCATTCTAAAACAGTTTTCTATATATAATAGTTTTTGATTAATCAGCCAAAATGTCAAAAAAATACCTTCCCTATCCCCCCTTATCTCCGAAGTTTACCAATCGAAAAATTTGAAATAATTATGGTCAATAGAGGTTTATGTATATTTTACAGGAAAAATAAAACCAACGCTCTCTTTTTAGGGTTCCGTACCCAAAGGGTACCAACGGGACCCTATTACTAAGCCTACGCTGTCCGCCCGTCCGTCTGTCAGCGGGCTGTATCTCGTACACCGTAATAGATAGACAGATGAAATTTTCACATATTATGTATTTCTATTGCCGCTATAACAACAAATAATAAAAATTAAATTAAATTGAAAAAATTAAATTAAAATATTTCCATGGGTACATGAAAATATTTTAATTTAATTTTTGGAGTTTACTCCTTAAGAATCGATTTTAGCAGCCCGGTATGAGAAAAATCCGGGCAGTAAAATCAATTTATCAATGACCTCGTTACGTTTTTCACAACGTTGAAATTTCTACCCTAACGTTGAGTAAATAAAGTTGGTTTTCGTGCAAGAGCTTTCGCTTCGGGTAGCCGAGCGCGTAGCGATCGGTTCCCCGAAGCGAAAGTCGGTCGGGGCGCGCTCGGACCCGAGTCGCGCGCATAGAGAAGGATATAGCGTCGCGCGTAAACTCCAGTCGTGCGTCGGAGGCCGGAGCTGACACACACTTTTTTTTAACGGATTACGGAACCCTAAAAGAGCGAGGCCCGACTCGCACTTGGCCGATTTTTTATATTAACAACTAGCTGCCCGGACAGACTTCGTTCTGTCAAAAGTTAAAAGTAAAAATTTTTTTTAATTAAAACCTGTGGTGGAAAACCTTCTTTGGAGCTGGCCGCTCGTCCTGTCCTGGCAGCTTCTACTTCGATCAATGTTATTTTTATATAAAGAACGTGCTCATAATTTGAAATCGTGTGATAGACGTACATGCGTGTTTAATGTGCGCGCTAGTCATTAAGATTCTAGACTTCGACTAGAGGTCGCACTGGCCTAGCAGTATTATTGCTTATTATTTTATATCAGTCTGTCTCAGAACCTTGAAGCGAACGCATCTCCTGATTTTTGACATTCGATAGTAACTAACTCAGTCTATCACACAAAGTTCAATTAACAACCCAGTTACGCAGTATTGTTTTCTCAGTGTTCTGTAATGTTATAAGTAACCAATATACAGTGGAAATATAACCAATTTTTCATTGATGAAGAGCTTAGGGACTCCAGCAGGAAATTAAGCAATTTATAGTGGTGGCCTACCACTATAATTTGGTGACCCCGACGTGATCAATGCAATTTTTATTTATGATGGAAGCAATACTCGCCCGCATCGATGAGTTGAGCCAAGAGGTCTCGAACATCAAAAGGAGCGAAGAATTTCAAAGATCGCGTAATTATTCGCGAGGCACACATAGGCCGAGAGATGGTCGCAATTTTAATTTATGTTGGTATCATTATAGGTTTGCATCGCGCGCTGCTAAGTGCGTGATGCCATGTAAATATTTCAACCAACCGGATCGTTTTCAGCGACACAATTCGCGACGATTCAACAACAACAGCAACAATGTAAAGGCGGTACCAGGCGTGCATCCCGCGCGCAGCCGTCGTTTATTCGTTAGTGACTGGAAATCTGGTAAACGTTTTTTAATAGATACAGGGTCTGATGTTTCGTGTTTCCCAGTTTCATGGTTAAGTCATCGTCCTAAGGTAGCTGATTATTGCATGCGCGCCGCTAATGGCAGCGACATAAAAACGTTCGGCACTATTTTATTATCGCTTGATTTTAGACTGAGGCGCGATTTCAGGTGGAATTTCATTGTATGCGATGTTACAACTGCGATTATTGGTGCAGATTTTCTCGCTTATTTTAATTTATTGCCGGATTGCAGATCAGGTCGAATTATAGATAATTCCACTGGTCTCACGTGTGTTGCATTGATTCATTCGCACGAGCAAGCGAGCGTTAAGACTTTGGTTTCTAGGAACGACATTTTATCTGAGTTTCCTGCGCTTACTCGTCCACCTGGTCCGGATAAGGAAATAAAACATAACACCGTGCATTACATTCGGACTACTGA
Organism: Oeneis ivallda; assembly: GCA_029955525.1. Taxonomy (NCBI): domain Eukaryota; kingdom Metazoa; phylum Arthropoda; class Insecta; order Lepidoptera; family Nymphalidae; genus Oeneis; species Oeneis ivallda. The sequence goes on from JARPMR010000001.1 coordinate 11,637,120, forward strand.
TGGTCCTCCTGTATGCTGCCGACCACGTCGCCTTGGTCCTCTCAAGTTAGCCATCGCTAAGAAGGAATTCGACAACATGATAGCTTGCGGTTGTGCTAGACCGTCTGATAGTCCGTGGTCTTCCGCCTTGCACTTAGCTCCAAAAGGTGAATCGGATTGGCGCCCGTGCGGAGATTATCGCGCATTAAGCGCGAGGACAATCCCAGACCGCTACCCAGTAAAGCATATTGGTGATTTTAACCAAAATTTGGTTGGTTCATCGGTATTCAGCACCATAGATCTTGTAAAAGCATATCACCAAATCCCAGTAGCAAAAGAAGACATATGTAAGACCGCTTTGGTGACACCTTTCGGTTTATATGAGTTCCCTTTTATGACCTTCGCTTTAAGAAACGCAGGTCAAACGTTCCAGAGGTTCATCGACGAGGTTGTTCGCGGTTTAGATTTCTGTTTCGCATATGTTGATGATATTTTAATTTTTTCAAAAGACAGCGAACAACATGCAAAGCATTTACGTATTCTTTTCAAACGTTTGGAAGAATACGGCATTGTTATTAATGAGAAAAAATGTCATTTTAATGTTCCAGAAGTTCGTTTCCTGGGATACAAGATAAGCGCTGCGGGGATTTGCCCCCCTGCTGACCGCATTAAAAGTCTGCAGGATTTTCCGCTACCTAAAACCGTTCAAGGTGTGAGGCGATTCTTGGGTATGATAAATTTTTATCGTAAATTTCTCCCTAGTATAGCACGTTTCCAAGCCCCTTTGATAGATGCTTTATCAGAGATCCAAGGTAAAGGCGCTAAACCTTTTACTTGGACCCCTGACTTAGAGCAGTGCTTTTCGGAGTGCAAGAATAGTTTAGTTAATGCAACTCTTTTAGCTCACCCAGTCTCAACTGCTAGATTAGGCTTATTTACAGATGCGTCGAGCTCGCATGTCGGTGCATGCCTGCAGCAAGAGATTAAACAGGGCTGGCAACCTATCGCGTTTTTCAGTAAAAAGCTGACTACCAAGCAATCGACTTGGCCAGCTTATTACCGAGAGCTTCTTGCGATTTATGAAAGTGTCCAACATTTTAGACACATACTAGAAGCACAGCATGCAACGATCTATACAGATCACAAACCTCTTCTTTACGTTTTTACACAAAAACGCGACAAGCTTCCTCCAGTACAACTAAATCAGATTGTTTTCATTTCGCAGTTCACTACTGACATACAACATGTCAAGGGGGCGGAGAACATTGTGGCCGACACATTTTCTCGCGTCGAGGCCGTCACTGCCGAAGACATACTCTTGGCACTGGCGAAGTCGCAAGCATCCGATGAAGAACTGAAAACGCTGGGTGATTCGACGTCGTTAGAATTAACCCGTATCACTATTCCTGGTACCAGAGTAAGAATTACATGTGACGTTTCGACAGGTAAACCACGTCCTTATGTAACTCCGCAGTTTAGGAAAAACGTCTTTGAAAGTTTTCACAATTTGAGTCATCCTGTTTCTCGTGCTAGTTATAAATTGATTTCGGAACGTTTTATATGGCCGTCTATGAGAAAGGACTGCCGTGTTTGGACACGCGCGTGCCAAGCGTGTCAGTCATCTAAGGTGGTACGTCATACTAGTGCCCCTTTTTCTAAATTTCCCTGTCCCTCTGAAAGATTTGCAGATATTCATATGGATATTATAGGCCCGTTACCCATTTCAGCTGGCATGAAGTATTGTCTAACTATCATCGACAGGTTCACACGTTGGCCTGAAGTTCTTCCTATGCCAGACATTACTGCTGAGACTTGTGTATCAACCTACATTTCTGGTTGGCAGAGCCGCTTTGACCAAGCTAGGTCTATTCAAACTGATCGAGGGTCTCAATTTGGTTCGCATCTGTTTCAGAAGGTGATTGAGTTAACTGGCACCAAGCATCAGCCAACCACCGCATATCATCCCCAAGCGAATGGGATGGTAGAGAGACTCCACCGGCAGCTGAAGGCAGCTATCATGTGCCACGCTAGCCCGAGGTGGACCGAGGTGCTTCCATGGGTACTCCTGGGCATCAGGAGTGCATGGAAGGAGGACCTTGGAGCATCATGCGCAGAGCTCGTGTATGGTGAGCCCCTGCGATTACCGGGTGAGTTTTTTTAACCCTATAGTAGATAGTGTAATTGACTATTCGTCGTTTGTAGATAGACTTAGATCGTATTTTAGATCCCTATCTCCAGTACCCGCTTCTAATCACAATAGTAAAAAAATTTTTCATTTTCCGAAGGATCTTCTATCCTCGGAATTTGTTTTCGTTCGTAGAGGTCCATTCTGTAAGGCATTAGAGCCTCCTTATGTTGGCCCATTTAAGGTATTGGAGAGAGGTGATAAGTATTTTAGTTTAGATTTTAACGGTAGAATAGAAAAAGTTTCAGTGGATAGGCTGAAACCAGCTTTTATATTAGGCACTACTGAATTAGACCACTTGGACAGACCGGTCGTTAGGACCCGGTCGGGTCGAAGGGTACATTTCGCTGTATAGAATTTACTAATATTTTTCTTTTTCTTTCCTTGCATTTCCAATCTCCGTGGGGGAGCGATGTGGCGGAAAACCTTCTTTGGAGCTGGCCGCTTGTCCTGTCCTGGCAGCTTCTACTTCGATCAATGTTATTTTTATATAAAGAACGTGCTCATAATTTGAAATCGTGTGATAGACGTATGCGTGTTTAATGTGCGAGCTAGTCATTCAGATCCTAGATTTCTATCAAGAAGGTCGTGCGAGCTTAGACCTATTATTGTATATATTTATATCAGTCTGTCTCAGAACCTTGAAGCGAACGCATCTCCTGATTTTTGACATTCGATAATAACTAACTCAGTCTATCACACAAAGTTCAATTAACAACCCAGTTACGCAGTATTGTTTTCTCAGTGTTCTGTAATGTTATAAAGTAACCAATATACAGTGGAAATATAACCAATCTTTCATTGATGAAGAGCTTAGGGACTCCAGCAGGAAATTAAGCATTTATAGTGGTGGACCTTAAGGAACATACAAAAATATAAATTAACCGAATTGGTCCATCCATTCTTGAGTTATGCGCTTACCAACATTCATTTTTATTTATATAGATAGATAAACCTCTACGAACAAAGTTAACGATAAATAAGCAAATTAATATAATATTATCGTTTTACTTTTACTTTTGGAGTACGGAACCCTCGGTGCGCGGGTCCGACTCGCACTTGGCCGGCTTTTTTTAATTTAATTTAATTTTTATTGTTTGTTGTTATAGCGGCAATAGAAATACACACTCTGTGAAAATTTCAACTGTCTACCTATTAGAGCCCGCTGACAGACGGACGGACGGACAGCGGAGGCTTAGTAATAGGGTCCCGTTGGCACCCTTTGGGTACGGAACCCTAAAAAGAAAAAGTATGAAAAGGTACTTCACATAAATACCAAAAATCTTCCAAGGACAAAAAATATTCAATAGGTAGGTAGGTAGAGTCCGCGCCACGACAGAAGTCCCGAGGCTATCAGGTGGATCTAATAGATTTTACGTGGCGTTTTTTCGTGGATTTCTATTGTGGCGCAGACTAGCTAAAAAATTTGGATGTTTCAAAATAAAACTTCAATTCCTTTATTGATTTATTTAATTGAATACATATTACATGAGATCGAGAAGTACATCAATAATATTATTTAAATAAATTACAGTTCGATGCTCCATATTCGATGCTTCATTGTTCGCGAATCGCGGGTCTGGAGGGGATTCTACGCTAGGAAGTCGTAGTTCGTTAAAGTCGGGCGGGCCTAAATAGAATAGAAATTATGAAACCGCAACGCTAGCCTGACTGACTTCAACCACTTACAAACTAAAATTATTTTATCTTTGCAGTGGGGTTTGAAGTCGTTTTTTATTGTTCCGTACCTCAAAAAGTAGCTAAAGGAACCCTTATAAGATCACTCTCTTGTCTGTCTGTCCGTCTGTCCGTCTGTCCGTCTGTCTGTCCGTGTGTCACCACCAATTTTCTCAGGAACGGGTGGACCTAGTAAGTTGAAATTTATACCAAATACTGAAGTCGATAGTCCCTATTAGGTGTATAAAAATCAAGGTCCTGAGTCAACACGGTAAAAAGTTATGGGCAAATTTAGATTATCGCGAAAACTTGTAAGTACCAAAATTTACCTTAATTTTCAACTTTTTTTGTTTTTCTGAATTTTTCCTTTACTTGTGCTGTAAGAACTAAGTAAGACCATGCTTTTAACCAAAATTGTCAATTCTAGGTCAACCGGAAGTACCCTATAGGTTTTGGGTCGAAAACCTATATGGTAGTTCCTGTTGACCTAGAATCACGAAATTTGGCAAAAAGCAAGGTCTTACAGCACAGTTATAGGAAAAATTCCAAAAAAATAAAAAAAGTTGTAAATTCTAAATAATAATAATAACATAATGGCGGTATAATGGGTAGGTACGGAACCCTCGGCACACGAGTTCGACTCGCACTTGACCGTTTTTTTAAAAGAATATTTATACCTACCTTGGAACTAGGAATTACGACATGATCCTACTATATTATATATTATTGTTGTCCTTTTCTGCATCTAACATTTTGACAAGGATAGCACGACTAGCACAGATTAAATAATACTTTCTTTTAAGCTTTCAGACTGAGTTTCCACGGCACGGTTCGCACCCGCGCCCGCAGCGGTTGCGGTACCGCTGTGAGGTCACGACCGCCCGCGCCGCGGGCGAAAACTGCACCGTGGTAATTGAGACTTCATTTTCCATACAAATCTGCATTCTACGGAGGCCGCGGGCCGCTGCGGGCGCGAGCCGCGAACCGCGCCTTGGGAACTCAGTCTTAAAGACCGCTTGCAGAAACGCCGGATTATCCTTGTAACCCAGAGCCCAGAGCTAGCTGCTGCTTTGACAGATTTCGTGTAGAGCTTCTGTCAAAATTACAAAATTCCTGGGTTAAATAGTGGTAGCTTAATAGGATCAATCTTCAAATTCTCTGATCGTGAGCGATTTGCTCTTATTTATTGAGGAGTTCCGTCCTCCAACACCGAAAATGTTCCTCCGATCTTCACCAAACTTAAATGGGACCAACCTTATGACCTTTCAAATTAAAATAATATTGAAATCGGTTTAGTTGACGGATTTATGGAGTAACATCATGGAGTAACATCGTTAAAAAAATACGCGTCGAATTGGTAACCGTCTACTTTTTATGAATTCGGTTAAAAAGCTGGCAACTCTGACTATTTAAATAGATGAAGCGTAATTCTGTATCACAAAACAAAACCGGCCAAGTGCGAGTCGGACTCGCGCACCGAGGGTTCCGTACTCCAAAAGTAAAAGTAAAACGATAATATTATATTAATTTGATTATAAGCAATAAACCTCTACAAACAAAGTTAACGATAAAACTTTGTAGAGGTTTATTGTTAATATAAAAAAAACTATGCTAGTTAGAGCATTGGTTTTATTTTTCCTGTTTTAGAGTGCACAGGTAAAGGCCTTTCATAATTATGATACCCCACTCGGTAACAAGGTAAGGTACAGGTAATAAGGTAAGGCCTTTCATATGATACCCCACTCGGTATAGTTATTTTACTATGAAATTTCAAACCCCCGATTTTCCCCCTTTTTTAATAAAACTAAAAATATATATTTTTTTAATTCTAATGATGTTGGGCCACTTTTATACATAACTATTCCAAATTTCATGTCGATAGCTTTAATAGTTACTGAAATAATCGACTGTGACAGACGGACGGACGGACGGACGGACGGAGAAAGTCTCACCTTAGGGGTTCTATTTTACCATTGTGATACGGAACCCTAAAAACCGTTAATTTGTCTCCAGTCATCGCATTACGGTAGCCTGTTCGTATCCACGCAAATAAGAAGCATCGACTTTATAATAGTAGCTAATAATAATAATACTACCCGTTCACTTCAAGTTGGCCGCTATCTCGCGTCGCGCTTACCAGCACCGCACTTCAAGTCAGACCCGCTTAGTACAGATCAGAGATAGAATTTGTTAAATTTTATTGTTTTTTTAACCCAAGTGGTCAGGAAGGCGGCAAGGGCTAACGGTTCCACCATTTGGACGTAGGTTAGGTTAGTTTCTAGTTAAGTTAGTTACCTAATTAAAAAAAAAAGTCAGACCTAAAGGTTGCTACATAATCGAAAGAGGTGTGTTAAAAGTTTGACGTATCTGTGTGTCTGTCTGTTACCTCGTAGCAGCCTACCGAGTGGACCGATTTTGATGCGGTTTTTTTTTGTTTGAAATCTAACGTAATCGAGCTTTAATTTATGAAGATCTGTTTAGGCGTTTGAAGATCATCAGCTCATTTTCCTACTTGATTAAAGGGTCTTACAAGCTTTCACTGGTGCAATTGATTTGAAATTTGGTGTAGGTACTGTTACTTCGGATTATTTCCAAGGCATTGTAACCTTGAGCTGATGCTGCAGCATCAAGTAGTCTGCGGGATATCTAGCCAACTCCTCAGCAACTTACAGGAGATATAGTGTATTTGGGCTTATTAGAATGGTCTCTATGCGTAGGTCTTACATAGATGATGATCGAGGATTGAGGAGGAGGATCTAATGATGGAGCAAAAAACTGGGTAGCCAAATGTCAGGTATATACTTTATATACTCAAAGGGTATATAAGTACATAGTCCGGCCATAGTCATGTCAGGGGTGTTTTAATCTTCAATTTACACTTGTGTTACTATTGTACCTACTACGATGAGTATAAAAGGAAAATTTTGCATAGCGAAAACTATAGCATTCAGTACTAATTTAATTAATGACTTTATTTGAAGAGGATAAAAATAAAAAATTAACGGTCACGCCCTCCGAAATTCAAGATGTCATGGCCGTGTAAAATATTGCCAGAAAAAGATGTCCGTCACAGACCACAGTCGCGGTTACAGTAAAAAATCGGCCAAGTGCGAGTCGGGCCTCGCTCTTTTAGGGTTCCGTACATATGACCAATTAATTTTTTAAATACTACTATTACTACTAGTACTAGATAGGTACATCATACTAATATTATAAATGCGAAAGTGTGTTTGTTGGTTTGTTGGTTTGTCGTTCAATCACGCCGCAACAGAGCCATGGTTCGACGTGATTTTTGCATGGTTATAGTTGAGGACCTGGAGAGTGACTTAGGCTACTTTTTATCCCGGAAAATCAAAGAGCTCCCGAGGGATTTTAAAAACTAAATCCACGCGGACGAAGTCGCAGGCAACAGCTAGTTTTTAGATATATTAGTTCTTAGAAAGTACTAAATTAGCATGATATGGGGAAAAAATGCTCGTTTGTTTTGGTCACAACTTACAAATAGGCTTAAAAATACAATAAATCGGTGTTTTCAGTATTTGTTGTTTAAATACACTATAATACATAATATACCAAAATTTCAAATTCCTAACTAGTTTAGTTTTTGAGATAGACCCCCCTAACAAAATTGGTCTAAAACCGACAACTTTACCGGGCCACCATTTCTTAATTTTTGTAGCTAAAAAATAAAAAATATATATTTGAACTCCACTTAATGAACTCTAGATAATGACAACCCACATGCCAGGGTAAAAAAAATTATTTCCCTTTATTTTTTAATTTAATTTAATTTTTATTATTTGCTTATAGCGGCAATAGAAGTACACAATATAACGTGAAAATTTCAACTGTATATCTATTACGGTTTACGAGATACAGCCCGCTGACAGACGGACGGACGGACAGCGGAGGTTTAGTAATAGTGTCCCGTTGGCACCCTTTGGATACGGAACCCTAAAAATACTGAATGGTCTGAGAAAAATCTGAAAAAATTCAATTTTTTTGTCAACGATAGGTACTACTGGTAATTTTACTTTACTAGTAGCCGACGGCCAACTTGAAGTAAACGTTTAATATGTGTTTTGCTATCGAGTATTATTTAAGTATTAAATTGATAAATGGGCCACTCTCTCTAAATGATGGCAAACTGTCTGAAAGTAAAATATACAGGTGGCAAGGAACATGCAAACGAAAGTTTGTGAATATGTTACACTAATTGATGCCTTGAAATACAAAATGGCACATAACTCGAAAATAACAATAGGTACTGTTGTAATTTCCGAGCACGCAACCTTTAATACCCCTATAATATACCTATAATACACCCGAAGAAGGTCCACCTACCCACAGAGTCCAGAGTCATTGATAGGACAGAGTACATTATACAGCGTGTAAAGAAACTCCGAAATAATACTGGAGGGTACATATGTATAGGTTAATATAATGAATCAATCATTTGTAAAAATATTGAAAAGAAAGAAGCACATTCTTTTTCATACAAACTTATTTCAATTGATGTTATGTGATAGGTTACAACTTTACAAGCAACACGCGCGGAGCGCGGTGGTAGGTATAGATTGTTATTGGTGGAAACTTTCAGTGTTGTTTACTTGTGGTTCTTAGGCCGAGTCATGAACTGCTTTGATAACTGTTGATAAACAGTAGGGTTAGTACAAGATTGGATAGTTGACTATGAATAGTAAACTGTGACATTACCATCAAAGTAAAATAAACCATAACTGTATTGAGTTAGAGCTCAATTTCGTGTATGTATTCTTATACGTTTGCGTAACGAAGACGCTCCAAATTGTCTGTAAAAAATCTGTATTGAATTTGTGACTTTAAATCGATACCATTATGGTTCATTTTACTAATGTCATCGTTTACTATTACAATCAAACGAATTTAAACTCGGACTAACCGCACTGATAAAGGAACTTCTGATAAACAGCTGATCGCCATAGATTTAGGACTGGTATAGTCGCTACGAACTACTAACTGTAGTCTGTACCGTATGAAAATGAAAATGTACCTACCTACATTGCTGTTTGGTGTTTAATAGTGTCATTTTGTTGTTTTTATTTTTTTTGTCCCTAACAGCCTGTAAACATTATAATTTATTTGATTTATTAATTTTTTTAAACCATAAGTACATCTTCTTCTTCTTCTTCTTTATCAACCGATAGACGTCCACTGCTGGACAAAGGTCTCTTGCATGGACTTCCACAGGCCTCGGTCTTGCGCCGCCTGAATCCAGCGGCTCCCTGCGACTCGTTTGATGTCGTCGGTCCACCTGGTGGGGGGTCTGCCAACACTGCGCTTCCCGGTGCGGGGTCGCCACTCCAGCACCTTGGGACCCCAACGACCATCAGCTCTTCGAACTATGTGCCCCGCCCATTTCCACTTCAGTATCGCGACTCGCTTAGCTATGTCGGTGACTCTGGTTCTCCTACGGATCTCCTCATTTCTGATTCGATCCCGCAGGGACACTCCGAGCATAGCTCTCTCCATCGCCCGCTGAGCGGTCCTGAGCCTACTTATGAGGCCCTTAGTTAGCGACCATGTCTCGGATCCGTAAGTCATCACTGGCAACACGCACTGTTCGAAGACTTGAGTCTTCAGGCACTGAGGAATTTTGGACGAGAAGACATCTCGGAGCTTCCCGAACGCAGCCCAGCCGAGTTGGATTCGGCGGCTGATCTCTTTCTCGAAATTGGACCTACCTAGCTGGACTGTGTGTCCCAGGTAAATATACTCGTCGACAATTTCGAGTGCAGAGTTCTCAACAATTACTGGGTGGAGCGGTGCATGAGCATTGGACATGATTTTCGTCTTGCTCATGTTCATTTTCAGGCCCACCTGTTGAGAAACCCTGCTGAGATCGTTGAGCATTGTATTGAGGTCTCTCAGAGTCTCTGCCATGACTACTATGTCATCGGCAAATCGCAGGTGAGTGATGTACTCGCCGTTTATGTTGATGCCAAGCCCGTTCCAATCCAGAAGCTTAAAGACGTCCTCCAACGCAGCGGTAAAGAGCTTCGGGGAGATAACGTCTCCCTGTCGCACTCCACGCTGCAAGTGGATTGGCCTCGTAGTCTGGTCCTGTATACGTACTGACATTGTGGCGTTTTCATACAAGCACTTCAACACTTGGATATACCGGTAGTCAATCCGGCATCTCTGCAGCGACCTCAACACAGCCCAAGTTTCCACCGAATCGAAGGCTTTCTCATAGTCCACAAACGCTAAGCAAAGTGGCTGGTTATACTCTTCCGTCTTTTGTACAACCTGCCGCAGCGTATGGATGTGATCTATGGTACCAAAGCCTTTTCGGAATCCGGCTTGTTCGGGAGGCTGGAAGTCGTCGAACCTACGAGCGAGACGATTCGTAATGACTCTCGAGAACAACTTATAAACATGACTCAACAACGAGATGGGTCTATAATTCTTCAACAAGGTATTATCACCCTTTTTGAAGAACAGAACCACCACGCTCCTGTGCCATGCTTCCGGCGTTGTGCCCTCGTGGATGACGGAATTGAACAATCGCTGAAAGATCTTAAGTACCGGTTTTCCACCCGCTTTCAGGAGTTCCGCAGTGATTCCGTCATCACCTGGTGCCTTGTTGTCCTTGAGCTGTTTGAGAGCCATTCTAATCTCGTATAGGCTGACGTCCGGGATATCTTCGGTATAGTGTCGGGTCAGTTTGGCTCTGGGATCTTTCGCCAAATCTTCAACAGGTTTTTGTGTCGTGGTATATAACTGTCCATAGAACTTCTCAACCTCTCCCAAGACCTCAGGTCGAGAAGAGACGAGACGGCCGTCATCAGTTTTCAACCGCGTCAGCTGGCTCTGTCCGATAGACAGATCTCTCGCGAACACTTTTGAGCCTTTGTTCCGCTCAATGGTATCTTTAATACACTTGGTATTAAAGACACGGAGGTCGCGAGTTTGTGCCTTAGAGATCTGCCTATTAATCCGCCGGTAGGCAGCCGCGTCTGCCGATGACTGCAGCCTCATCTCTTGTCTCTCCTTCATTAGCTTGAGAGTATGGTCAGAGAACTTTTCGGTTCTTTTCCTGCGATGTGTCTTAAAGAATTTAGACCCCACAGTATGGACAGTTTCCACGAACCTGTTGTTTAGATCGTCCACAGAAACGCAGTCTGCTAGGCACTCGAATCGGTTCTGCAGTTCGAGTTGGAAGTTTTCGGGATTTTGGATATGAGCACGAGAAGGTCGGAGAGTGGACTTCACCAGTCTGGCCCTTTCCAGCTTTACATTAATATTCAACGTGCCTCTTACCATCCGGTGATCGCTACCGGTTTTCACCCTATTGATCACAGAGACATCATTGAATATATGCCGCTTGGTCGACATAATGAAGTCGATCTCATTTCTCGTGGAACCATCGGGACTCAACCATGTCCATTTTCTGTGTGGCCGCTTCCTGAAGAAGGAGTTCATCATAAAGAGGCCCTCCTTCTCCATGAAGTCGGCCAACATTTGGCCCCTTTGGTTCCTTCGCCCATACCCAAAATGCCCCACTCTCGTCTCTGCACCGCTTCGTTCGCCCAGCCTTGCATTGAAATCTCCCATCACAACACTGTAATGAGTGGTAGAGGCGTGTATGGCTTTTGATATATCCTCATACAGCGCCTCTACCTCCTCGTCAGAATGTGTCGATGTCGGTGCGTAGACCTGTATAACCTTCAGCGAATACCGTTTGGTGATTCTGAGTATAAGGTACGCTACCCTACTCGACACACTCTTGACTTGTACAATGTTGTTGACGAGGGACTTGTGGACGATGAACCCGACACCACCCTGGGACTGTTGATCGCCCTCCCGGTAGTAAAACAAGTTGCCGGAATTGAGGATTATCGAGTCCTCCCCCTCTCTACGGACTTCAGACAATCCTATAATATTCCAGCGCAACTTGCTCACTGCTTCTTCCAGCTCGATGATCTTTTCGTCGGTCCTCAAAGTGCGTGCGTTATATGTCACCAGGTCCAGTCGTCGGGGTTGGCAGCGGAATCTCGTCCGGAGATTCTTAGCACCCCCTGCCCCGCCATTACCGTGACCGCTGCCAGGGTCAGGAATAGCGAGGCCGCCGGGAACTAGGGGCCATGGTCAAGTACATACAGATCGGAAATCCTAATCAGGGAAAATGGTAATAATATTATAATAGTTACCTATATGAAATTATACTGAAAGCCGATTTCTCCAACGTAAAATACGACTTAACCGAGCGTAAAGATATTTTAGCAAATTTTGAATACAAAAACTGTCAGAACGCCCAATTTATTCCTCGGTTAGGCGTCACTCGAAAATCGGTGAAATCGGCCCGTATAGTAGGTTAGGTATATTATGGTAATTTGGTAAGGATGGTCATGGTATGGTAATGACTATGAGGGACTTAGAATAACACGTAATATTAAGCAATTAAAGGTCCTACGTAAGTAATAATTGCACAAACTCTAGGAAGTTGGCAACTGGCAAGATAAAATAGCCCACAAAATAACTTTATATATGGACCATACCATCTCGCTCTTGAGTTACTTGTGAAATGCTTTTGCCATAATTTGAGAGATGTGCCTTAATAATATTATTTTGATTGATAAATGCATTAAACGACGGTAAAATGGAACATTAATCATTGACATTAATCTATTACAAACTTTGAGTATTAATTACAAATAAGTAGGTAGGTTAAGTAAAATTGAAGTGTTTTGTGTGTGATTTCGAAAAAAATTGCCTCTTATTATTAATTTTTTGAATGTGTAATAATTTTACTATAATTTATATTAAAGATTATTTTATAATCCGAATAGACATTTTGTAAAAGTTTTGTCTGTCTGTTTGTCTGGGATAATCTTCAAATTCTTGGGAGTTTCACAGGTAGTTTCGGTAATTATTCAAGAAGTAGTCTAGGCCTACCTACTGTTTATCTGGGGAAAAGTAAAGAAGTTCCTACGTAAAAAAAGTTGTTTGTCTGTAAAGTCGGTTTACGGACGATAGTTTTACGTGATAACATCATAAAGAAACATTGATGAAATTGAATAAATGTGTCACAAGTCAACGCTTGGGCCGATCGTGCGTCTCTATCGCTTGTTCCGCGCTCTCGCTTGCACCCGCAGGCTCAGGTGGAATGTGACACATTTTCGTGCGTGCAGCCGGTGTTCATCGATTTATAAGACGTTATTACATCAAAAAATCCTTTTAATATACCTAGGTATACGACAATCAATAATAAGGCAATATCTGAGGTGCGATTGTCTAAAGTTATTCCATTGATCGTAATCGTATTCGATGACATTAGGTCCAATTAAAATAAACCATAACAGCATTGAATTATAGCTCAATTACGTGTAAGATGCATTCTTATACGTTTAGGTATGTACGATACGCTCCACAACGCTCGATGCTAAAATCGGTTGTACTGAATTTGATCAAGGATTATTTTACTTTGACGCTAATGTCATCGAATACGAATACGATCAATGGAATAACTTTTAGACAATTGGTACCCTGGATCTAGAGAATAGAGATGTCTTTATGAAATATGAATTTTGTCCGGAGATGGACATAGATTACGAAATACATACTCAAAAACCGGGAAATCAAATGAGTCACACGGTATTACATATACATAATTATTAAAAACTTAAATCCATGCGGGCAAAGTCGCGGGCATCAGCAAGTCCATAAATAAACATTACAATAATCTATACTTATAAAAAGACTTGTCCTGACTGACTGACTGACTGACTGACTGACTGATCTATCAACGCACAGCCTAAACCACTGCAGCTAGAAACTTGAAATTTTGACAGTAGGTCAACAGACAGTAGTCCTTTTATGATGTAGGCGAGCACTAAGAAAGGATTTTTTGAAATTCCACCCCCAAGGGGGTTAAATGGGAGGTTAAAATTTGTATGAAAGTCCGCCATTTTTCAAGTTATACCCATGAAACTCGGTATTTGCGCTTTACATTAAAAATAAAGAATTACGTCAATCACAGTTTTTGAAAATTCTACCCCAAAGGGGTTAAATAGGGGTTGAATATTTGTATGATAGCTTGTTAATAATAATTTCTTAAACTTTTACTACTCTATTTAAGTACTAGCTATATATATTTTTTTCGAAATTAAATGAAATGAAATGAAATTTATTTGCATAAACATGGGTAATAACAGTATGGCGTAAATTATAATGTAGTTCCAAACATGTTTTGCCTCAATTCTGGCGTGCAAAATATTATAATTACAAAATCTAATTTATTTCATCACATAATATTAAAGAAAGAAATGTCGAAAAGTAAATAACAAACAAAAAAAAACTAGATAATATGAAGAAATGTCCAAATACAATAATTATGATGTAGGCGAGCACTTTCGTTATGATTTTGTCTATAGATACGATTACATTTAATAACACTGATAATATAATGGAGTTTGTTTAATAAATTTTCTGAAATTATCAGAAAATTATAGTAATTTTGTCTACGTGTTTATATTTTTTCTCCAAAATAAGTAATTTTATATCCAGCGCAGGCAAATCTTAGAATTACGCCTTTTATAAAGTCTTTTTAATCGGTTTGCAAAATGCTGAAGTAACTGTTTCACTATTTTTTCGCTTAAGATCAGTTTTTCAAAATCAATCATTGCGTCATGCGGGTCATGTCTATGTATTGATTGTGAATTTCAGATATAGTTCTTGCAATTCACGAGGGCGACTGACTTATGGTTGTGTGTGTGTCGTATCTGTATCGAGCGCAATGCTCGCGCCTACCTGCCCGCTCGACTCCCACCTAGGCTTTGACAGACAAGCACACTTATGCAATGTGCATGCACACGAAGTAACCACGAGTAAAGCTCACTCGCCTTCGTGAATTGCAAAAACTGTACCAGCTGAGGGATTAGACTAAAAATGATCAAATCAGCTCTGATTGTCTGAATTTTTTGCGTTCAATAGCAATAAAAACGCCGATCGCTGCCGTTAAGAGTAGCCAGTCTGTCCTCTCACTTAGGCCGCGTTTCTGGACACGCGACCTTTGAGCAAAGCACGCGACGCATTGCGCAGTACGTCGTCGTGTCGCGCGGGCCGTCGCCCGTCGGCCGTATACTACGCCAGAACGCTCTCAGGGTGCGTTTTTGCACATGCGGGGCGTTGTGCGTCAAGTCGCGCGGTAAACTCAAACATGATATCTTTTATCTCATAATTGTTTATAAAGTGCAAAAGTCTACGATCTGTCTGCATTCTGCGATATACTATAATATTTTTCTATTTTTTATTGTTTATACTTATGTACTAACGTCGTAATAAATACATAATTAGTCTATCCGTGATATGTACGTCCGTGATATGACTAGCCTTGAAAAGTGTTTGTTAGTCCGTGAAAATAATATCAGTGAAAATTCTTCAGTCATCCGTAAATATGTCGCAGTAAGATAGTTGAAGCCGTGCTACAGCTATAAACCTAGGTTTATAGCTATATGCCGGAACATAGCTATACGAAAGCGATTAATAGCTATCTTACTAGGAATATAGCTATAATACGAACGCGATCTAGTAATGCTATATTACTATCTATCTATCTATACTATCTGAGTAGACTTATCTAGTAAAATGGTTATAGAAGTATACATTTTCTTTGATTGGCTTCAACTATCTTACTGCGACAAATATATTAATATTTAAAAAGTCTATCCAGTGTTTCGTTACTTCTGGAAATTCTTTGTTCGTCCGTGAAAATAATTATTTTATCCGAGCTAATTTGTCGCCTTAAACCCAGGTACTATAATATGTCGTTTATCCGTGATTTTTTGTATCTATCCGAAATATTTTTTTGTCTACCTACTCATCGTTTTCCTTCTCTTAACATAATATATTCTCTATCCGTATGGTGATCAGTTCGCTTGAATTTAATAACTAAGTAGGTACTATTTTCTTAACTTATAACCAAACTAAGCACCAAGAAACTTCTTGATGGTGTATCCAGGAACGTTGTACACCATCAGGAAGATAAACAGGGCCAGTATAAAGATGGCTGAGTACTTGATGATGTCCCATTTGTAGTTGTGCCACACGATGTACCGTATCGACTTGAGCGGGTTAAGGAACCACATGAATGACGCGTCAGGCCTACTGTGGACAGAAAGTTGCTATTTTATTTACCGACTTTTAAAAAAATTATCAATTATTCGACACGTATGTATGTAATATTATTGAAACTGCAAAATATTCTCAAATGATAATCTATTAGTGCTTCCCATTGATACAGCATACATACATACATACGTAGTATATATACTACGTATGTATGTGTGTATGCTATTTATGTTTGTAAACACGTGTTGTTTTTCCGAAACTAATTAATTAATTAAATTAAAAAAGTATTAAGATTGAAAAGTAGTAAGATTGAAGTAAATGTAAGCAAATGCTTAAATTTAATTCACCTTAGGTAAAGGTTTCATCAAAATCGGTTCAGTATTTTTCAAGATATGGACACTTTTCCCTTTTCAGTTATTCTCTATTTCGGTATGTTGAAGTCGGTTTAATTTTTCCTAAATTATAGCTTGTTTAGTTAACCTTTTGGTTTTCTTGTTTCGACATCAAAAATATGGTTATAACCTATAAGTAATTGTAACTTAAGACCTTAGTAGTACATAACCTACGAGAGTAATAAACACACGCGCCTTGTTCTTGGAGAAATCTTTCAAAAAGCTAAGCTGGGTATTCTTTATATTAAAACTACGTATTTTACAATAAAGTAGGTATTTAGATTCCATTTTTATGGGGCTTTTTAATAAAAACTTTTATCTTGTTGGAGAGAGATAATTTTTTCCTTACTTTGGTTTCTCCAAAGGATCCGGTTCACTGCGTCCCAACCCAGCCGGCACTTTTTCAGCTTCTTCAATTGTTAGTAAATGTATCTCAGCCTCCACTTTGCCCGTCAGTTCCATTTCATCCGTGTCCCGCTTGATATAGAATGGCCACCAGCCTTTAACGCGTTTCTGCTTGAAGATGTTCACCATCGGCACTGATCCATCACTACGCAGCATATCCAACGTGCACAACTTGGAAGATTTGGCTCCGCGCGGGAATCTATTCAGATCTAAAGTTACTGCACCTATGAAAATAAATTCGAATCAGTAAATGTGCTTAATACTTCAGGAGGATTACCTAAAAATCACATTTAAAAACTTATCATTGCCAAGAATATTATAAAACATTCTAAACCAGATCAAGCGGTAGATTCACTTGACGATTCAAAAGCACTTTGTAATCGTTTAAATGAACAAAAAGTATTTCTCTTCTATTCTTAGATGCGAGTCCAAAGTACTGATTGGTGGTGGTAGAAATATCAAAGCAGTTCTGTAGCACTAGATATTGCTAGAGGGCAGGCCCTGGAATAGTTTCTTTACCTAAAAAGTCATCAGCAGAGAAATGATCGGCATCCCAAACTTGAAGCTCGAGGCGTGCCGGTATCTTACACTCCGTTTCATCCCATGAGAATACTGACTCCTTGCGAGTGATCACTATACGCTCCTCGGCCTCCAGGTAATCAAACAGATAGATGAAACGCCAGTTGAAATTCCCTTCTCCGGTCAAGGAACGGTAATGGATGTCCGTGCTTTGACAATCGTCAGGACCTTTGACCCACCTTCAAAATTAAAAATTAACGCTTAAGCAACAGAGTTTTGATCGGGGTTTAAAAATCTGACAAAATAGACCTCTCTGAAATAGGACAAAATAAACCACTCTGACCTACCTGCAAGCTTGCATTAAACCACTGTGAACCACCTGCAAGCTTGCAATAAACCACTCTGAACTACCTGCAAGCTTGCACTAAGCCACTCTGAACTACCTGCAAGCTTGCAATAAACCATCCTGAACTACCTGCAAGCTTGCAATAAAAAAGTAAATATTCGAAATACATTAAGGAATAAATTATAATGAAAAACTTGCCCTTTGACATAAATGTCAGACATCTTTTCTCCGGTGAAGAACGCATCATCTTCCAGCACTACATCATCTGTGTTCCAGATGATAACCCTCATTTCATAAGATTTTGGTTTGCGAGCGGAAATGTCTAGGGGCGGCCCAGGCAACGGCATGTCCATGGGAAACATGTCTACCCACATTTGAAGTCGACCTTGTTCGATCCCTGTAAAATAGTTTGAAAGATAAGGATATATTTCGAGATACTAGAAGTTTATCAATATGCTATTGGTGTGATTTAGCGCACTGTGGCTTAGAGATTCTGGAGGATTGGGATTATACTTGGCTACAAATAAAATTTATCTATTATGTCTAAATAGTAGCACGAATTTTTTTTACCCGGTTTGTTCGGATTATAGAGAGACCGAGTTTCTACATGTTCAGTAACAAGGTGACATCCCACACGCGGTACTTCCTGCCAACGACGAAGCACGTTCAGAGCCATCTGCTCTTCAATCGTCTCTGGGTTTGAGAACAGCTCGATATCTTCCATAGGCATGTTGAAGATGGTCTCACCAACTTTAACTCGCCCATATTCGTAAATCGGCGGATCCAGCTTGCCATCTTTGCAAAGCTTTGCCAGTATCTGTGTTGGCTTCATAGGATCACGCCAACGATTGTATCCTTGCCTAAAACAAATTATAGTTGTGTAGATAATGTTCTGAAATATTTAAAATTATTTTTATTGGAACGTAGTTCCTTATCGTGCTGTACGGAACTCGGAAGGGGGCTAGACAGATCGACACTTTTTTGAAACCGACACTTTTTTGAAGGCATTGTGTTCAGTATTTTCACGGTACAATATTGGGTCGTAGCCTTGTGGCTACTGCAGTCGCCTAAACAGTTAAAAGTCGATGGTTCGAATCCCAGATCGACAGACTGAATTTTCTATTTTCAATTTTATTTTAAATAATTTCTACATGTGGAAGTTATAAAAAATTAGGGAAAGGTTCCACATGTAGAAATAAAATTGAAAATGGAAAATTCGGTCTGTCGAGCTGGGATTCGAACCATCGACATTTAGCTGTTAGGCGACTGCAGAAGCCACAAGGCTACGGAGAGCCATTATTGTACCGCGAAAATACCGAACACAATAATGCCAAATTAATTAATCGAAAGGAAATACGTTCCATCCGGGTGTCCCTTGACACCTCTCAAGTTTTTTTTTAATTTTTCTAACTACTCACTCGTCATATTTCTTCGGCAGTCCACATGTGGCTCTGTGGCGACTGTAGAAACGGTTTTCAAGATCAATTTTAGTTTCGCCGATCAGATCGTCAGCTCCCAGCAAGTCCCAATCGTAAACCTGGATTGTCAGCATGGAATCTTGCGGGAAAGTCGCCTCGATTTCAAAGCACTTTCCAAAAACTGGGTTAAGCTGCTTCGATACATAGTTTTCCTTATCGCTTATCTTTTTAGATCCTAGATGAAGAACTATATAAGGATCAGCTTTACCATTCAAGTCCATCGGGTGAAGGTCTGTAGCCTTAACAATGTAAACTCGTACTAAAACATGTATGGGATCGTTATTCGGGACACCTTGGAAAAATCCATGGTTGGGGTCAAAGCCCATTACTGTATGGTCATCGATTCCTCTTGGTAGAGGCCATTTGTAAACTTTAATGGCGCCCTAAAACAGTTTTCTCTTTTAAAGAAGAGGATCAATTTGATTTTATAGAGATAACGTTGTGTAGCGTGAATACATAAAGAAGACGACAGAAACACAGGCAATGGGTAAGGGTATAATACCAAAAGGAATCAACGAGCAAGGAAAAAGAAGAGAAGAAATTATAATAATCGTGCAAGATATGTCATCCATTTCTATTGATAAATGAATATGTGAAAGATCACCTTAAATACACCAACCACACGATTATCATCTTCAGGCTTATCGTCGGTCTTTTTGCCGCGGTATAATTCGAATGAGTGGAGCCATTCTTTGAACCCCTCATATTCTGGTACAGCTTCAAGTTCATGTGGGTATATCTGTACATTAATTTATAGATCGTTTATATTTTATTACTTAACCATTAAAATTGTACTTTATTTGTTACAAGTATTAAGTGACAAACTTCCTTACCTTAGTCAAAGCTGATTTAGGAATCTCATTCTTCTTGAGAAGAGTATGGGTCAAATTGGCAGTAAGCACGCGGGAGCCCTGACCTGACCGTTTTTGGCGGTTAAGTTCTTGGTGAGAGCTGTGAGCTTCTTCTCGCGGTGAACTCATTTCACCAAAATAAGCCAACTGAGGGTCTTGCAAAAACCCTTGGCATTCCACCTTATTTTCCTTCCGCTCTTCAATCATTATCTCAAAGGAGGCAAAATACTTCGTCCACCAGTCCTTGCTACTTTCATTGTCATTGAGAGCTGAATCTGTACTAGCCTTCCTCTTTCTGCCATCTTCCTTCTTCTTACTAAACTGTTTATGCTTGAACTTGGCTCCGGACCCATAAGATGTCAACGGAGGCCGTTGACCTGCACGAGTTAGTAGTGGACAGTTTTCTTTTTCATTCTCTATAGTATAAAATATATCGTCTTGAATAATACAATTAGCCCGCAAATCAACATTTTGCAACTGTATATATGTGTATTTTTTACGTTCTTTAATTTCTCTTTCGCTTTTGCTCATCGGTGTGTACATGTATTTGTGAATGGAGTTGATAGTGTGTGTTCCTACAAGCGTGATTCTTCCGAAGCTGCGGCAGTCCATCACGCGAATAGTCAGCGGTGGACGGTACAAATCTTGATCAGGGAGTTCCACATCGACGTATTTCACAGGATAAGCAAAGTTTGGATTAAGTTTTGCATTTTGAATTACGGTTGAATATATAATGTTGCCAGCGCATTCAATGTCCACCCGAGGCTTGTCTACAGTAAGTAAATGAATGCGTTTTAAATCACGCAAGCCCCAAAATAGCACTTCAAGTCTATATTTGGAAAGAGTTGGGCGAATACCGACTGGCACGGGATAAATTACACTTTTTTTAACATCAGTCGGAGCTTTCCCAGTTATATCTTTAGGGAGAGGTAATTCTGG
This sequence comes from Oeneis ivallda, assembly GCA_029955525.1. Lineage (NCBI taxonomy): Eukaryota > Metazoa > Arthropoda > Insecta > Lepidoptera > Nymphalidae > Oeneis > Oeneis ivallda. The sequence goes on from JARPMR010000001.1 coordinate 11,658,002, forward strand.
TAATTTCACCGCACCTTTATTTCTAGGTATTTCTAAGAGTTCAAATGCTGCCAAAAGTTCCCCTGCTTTAGAATCACCTCTGCTGACTTCAAACCATTCGAGAGAAGGTGGAAATTGTTCAACTTCACGTAACTCGTCGCAAGATTTAACGACAGGCTTAGCTAGAGTTCGGCCTATGTATTCAGACTTGCCTACTTTGTCTTGATCAAATATTTCCACCACTACAGTTGGTGGATTTGTTTTAATGTAGATAACTGTACCATACAGAAGCACATCGTCAAACACAATGAGTTCATCCCATGTGGGGCTCAGAGTCTCGTCTATAACTTGAGTAGTACCAGAACAATCTCCAATAATTATTCTTGCAAATGGATCGGACAAGCCCGATGAATCTGATCCTATTAGGGACCTCGCTTGGTAAATGTAGGCTCGCATTTGAAAAGTCTATAAATTAAAAGTATTAGTAAAAAATTATATATTTTAAATATTAAATTTGACATAAAATAGATTGCTGTTATAAAACTTACATGTTTTTCTGCGTAAAATAGAACCGAAGGAGGATGCGCCTTGGGCTTGTCCGCATTTTTAATTTCCAAGCATTGTTCGTATCCTTCGGGAAGGCCGTCAATAAAGTGTTTCTTGTCTTGGACTACACCAAGCCATAAGTATAAGCTGATTTTGGCTGGTATGGACCATCCACTTGGTAAGTTTGCCTTTTTACCTGGCCACTGAAAAGTAATGTTACAAGAATTTAAGACCTACATTGTATGTTGCATTATAAATAAAATGAACATATAGCCTCATCCGCACGTTTGGCAAACCTCGGCAAGCCTTCACACGTTCAAACGTGCGTAAAGAGCGTTTGGCATGGCTTGCGTATGTTTGGCATGGCAATAACAAATAATAATGGCAATAAAACATACTAACGCACTCACAAACTTGTGGATGGCGGCGTTTGTTTTGCAAATTCAAGGCAAACGTTTGTAGAGGTTTGGAGTTTGCAGCAAACGCCAAACGTGCGGATGAGGCTTAACAATTCACGCAATTTTTTTAGCACAAAGGTTTCCTCGGCGAAGCAAAGTGAAAAATACATTCTTTTGCAGGTACGTACGGATATTCATGCGGTTTTCACCAATTTAAAGGGTGATTCATGAGGAAAGTTAATTGTTGACAATGTCGGAAAAATTCCAGCCACTTGGGAGCTTTCATCGAAAACGCTGCCTTATCCCTTTGAGATATAACAAAACAATGTATGTTGGTGGTATGGTGGGATAAGTCTTTACAGAAAAATCCGCGATGGCATATATAACTATCTTTTAAGGATAGCTCACTATACCCATTTTAACTTCTAAAAAAATGGTGACATACTATGCGGTAATTGGCAATCTATTATAGACAGTATTAATCCTTATCAACTTAAATACGTTAATTACCTTAAGCATTTCAAGCACATTATGATAATCCTTTACACCATACAATTTAAATGAATATCTTAGGAGTTATCGCAAAATAAAAACAAACGCGCGCCAATATAAATACGCAGATTCCAACCCGACGACGATGGCGATGACGGGACTCGCTCATACGACCATGTGACCACCCCCGCGCGCACCCCGTTGTTGCTATAATATAAACCGAGCGATACTTCTTTTATAAGCCTACGTACTGTTTGTTCAATATGCTTTTCAATATAAGATAAGGAACATTTCAAGGAGTTTGCAAAGCATAGACGTGCGAAGCCGGGGCGGGTCGCTAGTGTTTAATAATATGCCATTTATCTCTCTGCATTGTAATCCTCATTCCTGAGGTTCCTGCCCCCCTAGCCATATTACATTTATCTATTGTTGTGTCTATTCTCTTTCTATGATCGTTAACGCTCTAGAGCTGGGGTTCCCAAAGTCTTTTAGCACGCCTCCCTTTTGAAAGGTGAGACGTGATAAAAAACTTTAGGAACCCCTTCTTTAAAGGAAGCGATAAAGCCAAGTCGACACAACGTTCTTGATCGCTCCTTCGCTCCACGAAATAGAATTCACGCTACATATATATAATTATATAGAACGTGTACTGATAGTCCGAAAAACTACTGCAGGGTAACTTTTTACTTTTCATATAGAACTCTTCAGCACAAGCATTGAACTCGAAGCCCTTATAGTTTTTGAGTAAACCACACTGAAAGTTCTCACCAATAACAATCTTAGCACAACCCTAGAAAACATAACGCGTCGGTATACCTACTACCGCGCGCCGCGCGCGTTGTACCTATTCACGGTTAATCATAGGGTTATCACAAGTAAGCGCATTAATATCAAGTGAATAAGTTTGTATGGTAAAAAAATGTGCTTATTTCTATTCAATATTTTTATAGATGATCCTTTATTAGCTACACACACGTACCCTGCAGTAATTTTTCGGACTCTCAGTACACGTTGTATATAACATACACACTTACACGCTTACGCACACGAATACACGCTTCATCTAAAGCAGGAGTTTCCAAAGTTTTTTATCACACTATCTTTTCAGAAGGGAGGCGTGATAAAAAACTTTGGGAGCCCCTGCTCTAAAGCGTTAACGATTATAGAGAATAGATAAAACGAACGAATTGGCTAGGGGGACTGACCTATTTGGAATTTTCTCGGATCTAATTTTTTTGTTACCTTTTTAACTTCTGATTTTGAAGAAAGGCCAGATAGCTTAAATCCTGGAGACTGTATAGCATACTTTTTGTATGATATTTGTATGGTTTTTAGGGTTCCGCACCCAAAGGGTACCAACGGGACCCTATTACTAAGCCTACGCTGTCCGTCCGGCCGTCCGTCCGCCCGTCCGTCTGTCAGCGGGCTGTATCTCGTAAACCGTAATAGATAAACAGATGAAATTTTCACATATTATGTATTTCTATTGCCGCTATAACAACAAATAATAAAAATTAAATTAAATTAAAAAAATTAAATTAAAATGTTTCCATGGGTACATGAAAATATTTTAATTTAATTTTTTTAACGGAACCCTAAAAGAGCGAGGCCCGACTCGCACTTGGGCGATTTTTATTGTTTGTCATACTTATTTCACGTAGGTCAACCTGTGGCTCTTATGACACATACTTAACGATAAATCGACGCGGACAAAGTCGTGCCGTAGTCGTGCCCATTACTTAAGGGCTAGTGCCGACCCGATTCTTTTAGCAGCGGCGATCGGCGATTTTTAGTTGCTTTTCGGAAGCAAAAACGCCGATCGTCAATGCTAAAAGCACCGTCTCTACCCGGGCCGTAATACCTTTATAATACTAACCTTCAAAAATATGGTCTGCACTTTTCCACATAGTTTGCCGGTCTCATCCTGAGCCTCGGAGAAAATAAGGTCTCTTGCATTGATCCTTTGGTATGCCAAACGTTTTCCATTGCTTATCATCCATATAAAGATATCAGGCATTGAAGGTTGAGCCTTAAATTAAATTAAAATTTTGCCTTAAGGCGCATTAAACGGGTATGCCCACGAAATTCAAATTTAATTTGGTTTTTCGTAATTTATAAAGTAATATGACAAAGTAGGCTTATGCCATTCTAGTTGCGCCAATGGCAGTATCATCTTCATAGGTTCCTTTATATAAAAATCTTTACTTGAAAGTGTCCAGTTTAAGATATTAGTCCCAGTATAGAGTTTGACCTGAGTTACTCACAAATTAGTCGATACTCTGACTAATTTCTTAAACTGGACACCTTCAAGTAAAGATTTTTATATAAAGGTACCTATGAAGATGATACTGCCATTGGCGCAATTAGAATGCCATATGTCGACTTTGTCGTAATAATTTACAAATTGCGAAAAACCAAATTAAATTTAAATTTCGCGGGCAGACCCGTTTAGTGCACCTTAAAACTTAAAATCAAATAGTAAAAAGTTTTCTAAGAATTATAAATGACTATCATATTAATGTTTGAGTCCTGAAGATTTGGTTTGATGCTATGATACTTTCAAGGATATTTTCAATCAAATGAAATTAGGTGCTAGCTGATTTCACGTTGGCTCACGGTGGAAGGCTTCGGCCGTGGTTAAATACAGATACAACCTTTCCTTTATAATCAACATTGTTATTTACTACGGGTGAAATGGGCACGGTCATACCTAATAAATATCTTCTTTTTCTTCTTCATCAACCGATAGACGTCAACTGTTGAACAAAGGTCTCTTGCATGGACTTCCGCAGCTCTCGGGCTTGCGCTACATATATCCAACGGCTCCCTACAATTCAGCTGATGTCGTAGGTCGACCTGGGGAGGGTCTGCCAAGTGCCAACACTGCATTGGGCAAAATTTTGTGTGGTGGGAGGCTTTGGCCGTAGCTAATTATACCACACTACCGTCAAAGACGTGCCGCCAAACGATTTAGCGTTCCGGAACGATGGCGCGTAGAAACTCATTAGGGGTACCTATGGGTTAAATGTACACTGCCATACCCCTTCCAAGTTAGCCCGCTACCATCTTAGACTGCACCGTCACTTACCATCAGGTGAGATCGCAGTCAAGGACAATCCTGTCATAGAATTGAAAAAAAAATTAAGTATATTCGATAATAAACAACTTACATCTTCGCACAGGTCTTTCAGGCGATTCAGGCAGGTGAAAGCTGTACGCAGTCTGTCTTTCAGTGAATTTTTAGTTATGAGAGCCTTGAGGTTGCGCGTCGTATTGCCTATTTCATACTGTTGTAGAAACATCAAGGTTAGTAAAAATATTTTTTAGGGTTCCGAAAAAACGGAACCCTTATAAGTAAGCTCGCTTAATACTTATAAGGGTTCTGTCTGTCCATGTGTCAAGGCCCTTTTTCTCAAGAACGACTTGAGGTACTAAGTTGAAATTTATGCTGAATATAAAGGCCAATGGTCTCTTAATGCTGTGAAAATTTCAATTTTCGAGTTTAACTCTTGCAACGTAGGCATCTAGCGCTATTCCTGAGAGTAAGTTCATGGCCATATTCGATGTTCGATATTGACAGTAATGTATTACAAAATATCCGCACAAGGATTGGTTTATTTATTTTATTGACAGGTGCAGCTGACCATCGATTTTCGTGAATCAATGCAGGTGATGAAAAAAACCTAGTGATATACCAGACCTATACTCGGTGCTGATGAAAGCTTAGGTAGCTTAAAGTCGGAATTATAATTCGATTCCACGTTTGACATTAGCTACTGTCATTTTGTAAAATAATGATACCACATATAAAAGTGTAGTGATGAACACAAAAATCGATAAACAATCGCGATTTATGTTTATGTAATCATAATATTGGTGTGCCAATTAAAGACTAAATTATTGATTTTTATTTAAATAAATACATAATTACTCATAATAATTATTTATTAATTAGTAACCGCTGCTTTATTTTATAAAAAGTTAATATTTTTGTTTTTTATATTAAAAACAAAACTTATAATAAAAGAACCTAGATAGTTTTCTGTATTGGCAACCCGTGCGCGCTCGTGCAGCTATCGCCATTTTGTTTATCTTGTCATTCGGCTTCATTCTCCCAGTCTGACTGCACGAATATCTTGTTTCATTGCGAATCGATATTTTGTTATTTTGTTGGGTTTTTGTTAAAGTTTTGTTACGTTGTGTTTGTTGTTACGTTTATAGTTTTTTTGTGAACTTTGAGTGAATCTATTTGTTTTGGTTTTCCATCAAAATGGATCCTCAGCCAAGTACATCACAAAAAGACGTGGATGTTTTCTTGTCCCCAAGAAAAAAACGTCCACGAAAAGCTTTCACTGTTACTGAAAAAGTAATGATCCGCAATGCCTACAAGTACGTGAAAAATGAAACTTCTGCGCAATTGGAGGCCTTTGAAGTAGTGGAAGAAAATGAATGTATGAGCAAAGTTGCTGACATATTGGGAATAACCTCAAGCTCTGTTTGTAACGTTTTGAAGGAAGTAAATAAAGGTGCGGCGCCAACTCCTCCTAAAAAAACTGGACCAAAGCGAAGTTTCAAAGACAAAATTGATGAATTTACATTCTCCGCAATACGAAGACTTGTTCATCAGTTCTTTTACCGAAATGAACCTCCAACGATTGCAAAGGTTAGTCAATCAGTCAGACAGTATTATTTTATACCTACATCTTTTATATATATAAGTAATGATTCCAAACTATTATAAAATTTACTATTTTAGATTTTACAAGTGATGAACGATGATCCAGAAATGCCCAAGGTTTCCAAAGACACCCTCAGAAAAATTTTGAAGCATCTTAATTTTAAATTTGTTGCACGGTCACGCAAGAGCACACTTATTGATCGAAATGATATAATAACATGGCGCCAGCGTTACTTGCGATCTATATGTCAGTTTCGACGAGAAGGGAGACATATATATTATCAAGATGAAACTTGGGTTAACGCAGGTAAGGCTAACATTTTGAATTTATATACATTTTACATTAAATTTAATAGTAATATTGAATGTTAATGTACTATATTTATTTTTAGGTCATACTGTAAAAAAAACTTGGGTGGACAAGAAAGTCACATCATCTCGGCAAGCGTTTTTGGAGGGACTGACCAGTGGATTAAAAAATCCATCTGGAAAAGGCAAACGTCTCATAATTAGCCATATAGGTAGTGAAGAAGGCTTCCTGGAAAAGGGGCTCATGATTTTTGAAGCAAAGAAAAATTGTGAAGATTACCATGATGAGATGAACGCAGTTTGTTTTGAGGAGTGGTTCGCTGGAGTCTTACCAAAATTAAGACCAAACTCAATTGTGGTGATGGATAATGCACCTTACCACTCCCGAAAATTGGAAACGGCACCAAAAATGAGCTGGAAAAAAGCTGCCATTCAAGACTGGCTTTTAAATAAAAATATTCATTACGAACCAGATATGGTTAAAGCTACGCTTTTAGAACTGATTCCACATAACGAGTCTTTTAATAAGTACGCTGTAGACGAAATGGCAGCACAACATGGGATCACGGTTTTAAGACTGCCCCCTTACCATTACGAGCTGAACCCTATCGAATTGATATGGGCGCAGGTAAAGGGGCATGTAGCTCAAAATAATAAAACCTTCAAATTGACAGACGTGAGAAATTTATTTGAGGAAGGCATTCAAAAAATTACGGCTACCGAATGGTCTAAATGCGTATCCCATGTTGTCAAGGAAGAGGAAAAAATGAGTAGGCTAGATATTTTAATTGACAATATCACAGACACATTTATAATACATGTTACAGAAAGTGACAGCGATAGCGATAGCGAAGACGGCGACGATTTATAAAATAAAATATTACCATAATACATCTATTTGTTTTATTTCTCATGTTCCTTCATGATCACATTTTTTTATTTATTTCACACACAATTATTAAAGAAAACTCTCAGATCCTTAATAAAATTAATCGTCATAACTTAATTATCCGTTCAGAAATATTTAATTTCCTGATATACTTAGTTTCTATTAAAGTAGTAGTTGTTTAGATATACTACTATAAACGAGAGGAATCGATTCGGAAATATTCCATTTCCGTATCGAATAATTTCGTAAAGTCACTATTTAGTACTTGTCATAACGTTGCAACACTGAAATTGTCAAATCTGGAATCGAATTAAAATTCCGACTTTAGGTACCTACTATAGTATGAATTATAATGTCACAACAAAGATTTAGGATCGGTGGTCGCTTAGACCTACTAGATACCGTCGACGTACTAATAAATCGCAGCAATTCATAGTATGCCTGAAATGGCGAACCCACAGTCTCGTTGCAAGTTGCAACCAATGTTTGACTAGAGCTATTGTTTTTAGGTAGGGCGGTATCTAGGAGCGACTACCAAACCTAAATCTATTGTCACACGCAAAGGCGTTCTTAATCATGAATACCTATGTGACAAGCTTCAGAACAAAACACTGCCAATCCTTTGTTTGGAAGGATAGAATAAAGGATTTTTATCACAATAATTTTTAGGGTTCCATAACCATGGCGCTGTTATAATTCTTACAGTCACGACAGCACGGCATCACAAGGAAGTCAAATTTATTGGAAATAAGTATAATAAATGAAGACGTTCTTTTTCCTTCGACGGCAACGTTAATTAAATCGAAAATTATAATCGTGGATGTTGACGTCCACGGAAAATCGTGGACGTCAACGACCACGACACACGGCACGCGCAGAATTATAAAAGCGTCGGAACCTTATTTAATAGTTATTACTAAGCCTCCGTCCGTTAAGGTCCGTTAAGCGTCGCGACACACCTACGGAACGTACGGCGCCGAAAGTTCGGTTGGTTAGGGTTGCCATCCGTCCGGGTTTCACCGGATTTGTCTCGGTTTAGAGGGCATGCGGAGAGCGTCCGGGCGGGGCTTCATTTGTAGTCCAGGCTTAAAAATTTAAAGTCTTGGTCCGCCCGCGACTCAGTACTTTTAAGATTTTTGTTTAAAAATTTAATTGAATTTTGTTAGGTTTAATATTTTAATAAGGTTTTGTTTTCATAATAGAGTATTAATAATTTGTGTTTTATTTTAAGAATAAAAAAATCTACCTGATTATTGAAACAATTTGTAACAAACTGTAATAAGATAAAGTTTTACATTTAAAATGAGGATAAAAGATGACTACAATTTTATTAGACTGTAAGTTTTAGTAAGTAAGTGTAAGTATTACACTATGTTTAAAAAAACCTGTTGACATGTCCGGGTTCTGGGCTCTAAAATCCGGGGTTTTCACAAGTCTTGTCTTGGTTGCCAAATTTTAGAGATGGCAACCCTAGGTTGGTTACGCTCGCAATGTAAATTCAATTACCCATGACACACCAGCCGAACCTTCCGTCGCGTTCGGTGCCGTACGAATACTGCGACCGACAATTCCGCCGCGGAAGGATCGGCGCCGTACGTTCCGCAGGTGTGTCGCGACGCTAAGGTCCGTCGTCTGTCAGTGGGCTGTAACTCATGAACCATAATACTACTTGTCACAGAATGTGTTTTTCTATTGCCGTTATAACAACAAGTAGGTAATAAAAAAATACGGGGTCTCCATACAATAAAGTTGATGTAATTTTTTCCGGCGTTTTTAGTCCCTGTTACGATGGTACGGAACCCTTCGTGTGTGAGTCCGGCTAACACTTGCCGGTTTTATTTTTGAAGTAAAACTTCTTTACGCACGCTTGACTTGGGGAGTATGCTGGTGAATGCGTTACGAAAAGTGTGATCGGGCGAGGCGAACGGAAGTTGAGAGGGAGATATCGTATATTACTGTAGGGGCAAGAGAGAGAGGTGCGAGCACACATTTTCTTTCTCTCGTTCTTTCATAGTTTCGTATATCTAAGACACTGTGCAGGCCTAAAACTTCTTTACGCACGCCTGACTTGGGGAGTAAGCTGGTGAATGCGTTACGAAAAGTTTTAGATGGAGCTAAAAAAGTTTTACATCAGTCCTATGGTCTAAAGCACACTTGTTTTTTTTTATAAAAACTAGTCTTACTATTTCCGATAAGCACAGCTTGAGCCGTTCCCGATCGAGTTTGGTGTTGCCGATGGGCAGCTTCTTGTCATTGATGCGGTCGACGTAATTCCCGCAGGCCACGCTCACGGCATCCAGCATCGACCTTGTCGCGGCCACGCAGGTGCTGTCCGGCCCGCCGTCCTGCTCTGCCGCGCTTTGGGCATCGCAGAGTCCCTCCTCCTATCATTTATAAGGAAAGTTAAAAGAAGTGTGTAGTGATGCTTTAGACTCGATAGATCGCCGCGCCCGCCGTATAATAGGTAATCAGTAGATAACGCAGGCGAAAATACTCAGTCTACAGCACCGACGCATTATTGTCGCCTGTCTATCGGTCTTCTATCGGATATTCTTTGGATAGTGCGCTCAGGAACTTGCCCCTTGTGCTCCCTTTACCGTTTTACCGCAGAACCTCAGGAACGTGAGCGTTGGCACCCTTACGTGGTTGAAATCCAACCTACTCGCACGAAACGCTTCAGTTCAACATTTCTGAAATGAATCGCTAAGGAGTGGAATGCACTTCCGGCGTCTGTGTTCCCAGCATGTTATAATTGGAGCACCTTCAAGGCAAGTGAATAGGCATTTTCTAGGCGAGTGCGCTCCAACTTCACCCAAGGGTGCCAATGGCCTATATCTAAGCCTGTACGTCCGTCGGTAGAAATTCCGGAAAATTTCACTATGTGTAGGTATTTCTATTGTTACTTTAACAACAATTAATAAAAAAAGCAAAAAATTAAAGATGGTCTACATACAAAAAACTTTTGTTTTTACTTGATCGCTCGCGTTAAATCTTGTACGATGGTACGGAACCCTTCAAGTGTGGGTCCGACTCGCACTTGGCTGGTCTTTATAACATACAACATAGCCCTTGACATACTGAAATGATCTACACACTCTACAGTCAACAGCAACCGCAAACAGCAGCGAGTGCAAACTATACTAAGTTATATTCTATTCTATCCTAACAAAGTTGCATAGGTAAAATCGGCTAGGCATCCGGCTGCCCACAAGATAGTATAAAAAACTTATTACAATGTACCTATTAGCTACATAATAATATTGTAAAATGATTATTTTGAAAAGATCAACTGCTGAGTTTCTTGCCGGCTCTTCTCAGCAGATTCCGCTTTCCGAACCGGTGGTAGAGTTGTGACGTGTCTTAAGAGCCACAGGTTGGCCTATCCCAACTAATATTATAAATGCGAAAGTGAGTTAGTTTGTTGGTTTGTTGGTTTGTCCTTCAATCACGCCGCAACAGGGCTACGGATCGACGTGATTTTTTGCATGGGTAAAGTTGAAGACCTGGCACTCCAGGTCCACTCCATTAAGGTGACCTGACGGGATAAAAAGTAGCCTATGTAGTGACATAGGCTACTTTTTATCCCGGAAAGAGTTCCCGAGAGATTTTAAAAACTTAATCCACGTGGACGAAGTAGCGGGCATCAGCCAGTGTGAAATAAATAATTTTGAATTTGAATTTGAAACTCTGGTGCAAACTGCAAACCGTGTCTAAGCCTGTACCTAAGTATGTGCCCTGTCTAAGTATGTACCCTACATACATATAGATCAATGATGTTGGCGATCAGGTTGGAGTTGTACATGCGTCGGCGATGGTCGGGCCAGATGCTGCGCACGTGCATGCACTGCTTGTAGTCCCAGTACGGCAAGTAGTAGTACACCTTGTCGCTAGATGTCGCTTTGAGAGCCTGACTTGTGCTCTGCCAGTAGCCTACATCGGCGCTCAGACCATCTGGAAAAAGGGCATAAATCCATCTCTATCTGTAAATCTAATATATAACATTCTCATGTCGCGGTGTTTGTTAATAAACTCCTCCGATACGGCTGTACCGATTTTTATGAAATTTTGTGTGCATATCGGGTAGGTCTGAGAATCGTTCAACATCTATTTTTCATAGCCCTAAATGATAAGGGTGATCCACCCCTAAATATTTTTGTTGGCGGCACGAAGTTCGCTGGGTCAGCTAGTATATATGTTTTAAATGCTAAAAAAAAAACAATACAAAATGCCCCGAAATATTATCAATACACTTCTGTATTTGATCAGCTGCAGCGCCATCTAGTCTAGCCCTAGCCAAAACTTCAAGTGACAACGATCGTAGAAAGAGAAACGATACAATGAAGTGTAACTTGGCTACAGGTCAACTGGCGTACCCACACAGTCACGTAGCAACCAATTTTTGACGTTTTCAAACAAATTATGAAATTACGTCATCGCATTTATGGAGCTATTTCTAGGATAGGCGGTATCTAGTAGCGACTCAGGTACCAATCCTAAATCTATGATTTGCTGTAACAACGTTGTCTCTAGACAGTTACACGCGGCCGCCTTCGACTGCGACAGGCGTAAACCCATGGAAGTAGGAACTCACCTAGATTTACATCCAAATCCTGGGGTCGTCTAACCGATTCATGTTGTCCATCCAGCGAATTGCCAGCGTTGCCGATGCTCAGCTCAAAATGTATCGGTTTATCTGTCAACTTCTTGTCAATCATGTTGACGTCAAAGATGGTGGCGAACAGGAAGAACTGCTCGTTCTTTTCGTAAGTGATTTCGTCGATGGGCGTCACGGGTTCGACTTCAACCCCGGAGGCTGGAATTTCTATGGCATCCATGATTTCTGTACGAATCGAGATCAGCATTCTGAAAGTAAAAACAATATCGGTCACATCAAGATTCAAATGATGCCTTGTCCGCCAAAAAACGAGCATATTATGGAGTAACTAAGTAACTTGTAGTCTTGTCCACCAAAAAGCTAGCATAGTGGGCTGTGGGAAGCATAATTATTTGGGCTCATTCCCACTAGTATAACTGATTAGTTCAACCGATGAACTAGCGAGATTTTTATTCCAGTAGTTCAACTGCGTCTAAATCCTTTTAAGAGTTGAACTATACTGCGACAAAATAGTTGAACTCAGGTAGGTACTACTTGGTGATGAGGGGAATTCAAGGATGCTGATTATTACTGTACCTTTGTAAGTTAAGAAAATAATAAAGATCACTATTTTTCAATACGTTGCAGACGATAACTTGTATACTTAGTAGGTACATGAATTATTGTGATATATGTGTGTGTTTATTTTTGCTAAAATCTTTCTTTAGAAAATGTGTCTTCTTTTATATTGATTGCGGCAACCAATAAGTGGGTCTAGAATTAAATATTGTTCTTGATAACATTAGCACGTATGTAATAGTTTAAATTATTTTTCTTTAATAAAAAAAATTGCTGTCGTAAGAAGTCACCTAGCTCGATAAGAGACTCCTTCTCCCATCCCTATGTTGAGATTGGCATGCTGATCAAGCAGACTGTAGTCGCGAGTAGAGCCGTAGAAGAAAATGTACGCTGGTCCGAACGTTGGGAGGAAACCTGAAGAAGAAAAGCAAAACAAGTAGAACTGTATCAGTGGCTGTATTTAGAATCTATTGGTTTGGGACATAGTGATGGCAAGAGACCTCATGATATGACGCTTGTTCCTTGGAGGACAGGGAGGTCGCTTGTGTGGGATGCCGCCTGTGTAGATACTCTAGCTGCTTCCCACATCCAGGCGACCTCCTGTGGCGGGTGCAGCGGCTACTAGCGCCGAACAGGCTAAGAGGCGCAAATATGAAAACCTCGATAGTAGGTAGGTGCCTTTAGGTAAGGAGACCCTCACGCTGGGGCCGTGGGGCCTGGAGGCTCGGGAGTCGGGTAGGTACTTTTTGTAGACTTATTTTGAGTCTACCGGGGATCCAAGATCTTGTTGTCCAGTTCCTTACATCATCAGATCCTCCTCCTCGATCTTGGATCGTCATCTATCTAACACCTACTGTAGTAGACATATATATAGTGGCTGCCTGTCGCATCATTCTATGACGGCACAATAATTCATCCTCCACGTGGTTGCTGCGCTGCACGCGCTGAGGACAGGTCCGCGCGCCGCGACGGTCGCCGGCAACTGAGAGCGCGCGGCGAGCTACGGGCCATATTTATGTCTTCGAGCTGCGGGCCATATTTATGTCTTCGCGCCGCGCGGTAACGGGACTTCGAGTGTTGTTACAGAGCGGCAAAGCGAATATCATGCCGACTCGCTTTGTCGCTCGTTCGCTGTCGGTCATTAGATTCTGTAACTTGTATTATAAGTAAGCTAAGGTTTGCAATAAACATTCATTCAATTGAAGACTACAATCGAGTTTCATTTAACCTGCAACTCCCACTAAAGTGGTGACACCGACTATTACTATGGCGCAAAAGGAAGATTTACCGATCGAAAATATCATCGAGACTATCGGAGTCAAATCGCGCATTCCACCGTTTTGGCGCGACAATCCACGGTTATGGTTCGCACACTTCGAGACGATGGTCGCAACGCAGAAATTAGGCGATGAAAATAAGTTCGGCTTGGCCGTGTCGCAGCTAGAAAAATGTGACGTCGAGCAGATAGGCGATATTCTCATGGGACCACAAACTGGAAGATACGAAAGCCTTAAGGAAAGGTTACTGTCAATTTACGAAGTTTCCGAGAACAAAAAGTTACAAAAATTGTTAAATGAAATGGAGCTCGGAGATCAACGCCCATCACAACTCCTCCGCAAAATGAAGGATCTAGCTCGCGACAACATGCCAGATAAGACGTTGCGCTTGCTATGGATGGGACACTTACCTGCGTCCACCCGTGCGGTCCTGTCTATAAGTGAAGAGACTCTGAAATTAGAAGCATTAGCGGCAATGGCAGACAAGATGCATGAGCAAGCTAAAGAGGTAAATGCGGTATGTTCGTGCAGAGGGCAGTCTTCTAGGTCAGAGAAAACGGATGCTAGCATTATCGAAGCCATTGAAGACTTGAGGAAAGAAGTGGCACAACTTAAAATGGATCGGTCACGCACTAGAGAGCGACGCCAGTATTCACAAGGGCGCAGATTTAGAAGTCGTTCGCGATCACAAACGTCACAATATGAAAAGGATTCGCAACCCATTTGCTATTTTCACCGTAGATTTGGCAAGGAAGCGTACCGTTGCAGGAGCCCATGTGATTTTAAGAAGGACTCGGAAAACTAACATCGGCTCACGCTCAGGCGGGGAACGTGGTCGAAGAAATATCGAAAAACCGCCTATTCATCAAAGATATTTCCTCAGAGATATATTTCCTGATCGACACTGGTGCCAATGTGTCCGTACTACCCGCACGTTTCTCTAAAAGCCGCCATACAGTAAATGATCAATTATATGCAGCAAACGGATCAACTATTCCTTGTTATGGAGAAAAGACTATGGTGCTAAATTTGGGATTAAGACGACCCTACAGGTGGAAATTCGTGATTGCAGCAGTTAGCCGACCAATATTAGGAGCCGACTTTTTGCATCATTATAACCTTACGATAGACCTCCATGGACAAAGTTTAATCGACAAGGAAACGAACCTAACTGTGAAGGGCTACATATCATCGTGTACTGAAGAGAGCATTCGAACTATAGATGCCAACCAACCATACCACGATCTCTTAGCAAAGTATCCAGACATCACTCGGCCAAATCTACAAAAGCTGAGTAGCGGGAGCGACGAAGTCAAACACCACATTGAGACTACAGGGCCACCTATCTACGCGAAAGCCAGACCGTTACCACCGCATAAATACAAGGCAGCGAAAGAAGAATTCCAAACAATGATTAACCAAGGGATATGTCGCCCATCAAGCAGCCCGTGGGCCAGCCCACTGCACATAGTAGACAAAAAAGACGGCAGTTATCGGTTTTGTGGAGATTATAGACGCCTTAACTCGGTAACTGTACCCGACCGGTACCCAATACCCAGGCTGCACGATTTTACATATCATCTGCGAGACAAAAAGATCTTCTCAAAGATCGATTTAAAGAAGGCATACTATCAGATTAAGAATCGGGAAGAGGACGTAAAGAAGACAGCGGTCATCACACCGTTCGGCCTTTTTGAGTTCACCAGGATGTGTTTTGGCCTACGTAACGCCGGCCAGACGTTTCAACGTCACATAGACAATATATTGAGAGGACTACCAGTGTTTCCGTTCGTGGATGATATCCTCATCGCGTCAGCCACTGAAGCAGATCACAAGAAAGACTTAGAAGAAGTACTAAGGAGGCTGGACGCAAATGGAATGCAAATAAATGTGGCAAAATGTGTATTTGGACAAAGCAAATTAGACTTCCTCGGATATACCATATCGGAACAAGGAATCACACCTACTGAAGAGAAAGTACATGCCCTGAAGTCATATTCATTGCCTTCGACAATTCAAGATTTACGCCGATTTATGGGAATGATAAACTTTTACAGAGAAAGTATTCCACGCGCAGCACATCATCAAAAAGAACTCAACCTATACCTACATAATGCAAAGAAAAATGATAAGACGTTAATCCAGTGGACTGAGACAGCAAGAATAAGTTTTGAGAAGTGCAAAGAAGATATCATAAACGCTGTGCGGTTAGCCTACCCATCAGCTGACGCACCTTTCGCTTTGATGACCGATGCGTCAGATACTTGCGCTGGAGCTGTATTACAGCAGAAAATTTTCGGACGTTGGAGACCACTTGGATTTTTTTCTAAGAAGCTTAGCGACGCACAACAGAAATATAGTACCTATGACCGAGAATTACTGTCTACATACCTAGCTATTCGACATTTTCGGCGGATGTTCGAAGGAAGAAAACTTATTATATACACTGATCACAAGCCATTGATCCACTCACTAAATATGAACAGCAAAAACGAAACGCCCAGACGTACGAGATACCTTGAGTACATCGGACAGTTCACTTCTGATATCCGTCACATTTCGGGGAAAGATAATCAAGTTGCAGATGCATTTTCTCGGATTGAAACAATTTCGTGTCCCTCACCGATTAATTATGAGGCACTCGCCAAAAGTCAGACCCAAGATGAAGAACTAAAGGAACTGAAGGGAAACGCAAAGTACGACCTTAAAAGCGTCATCATACCAGGGACTACTACGACTGTTACATGCGAGTTATCATCAGGCACGGCGCGACCATACCTTCCAAGAGAATTCCGTGAAACCGTATACCACGCAACTCATGAACTAAGTCACCCCGGTGTCAGAACTACAAAAAGAATGGTTTCATCACGCTATTTTTGGCCATCGATGAAAACAGACGTCATTAGCTGGGCCAAGAGCTGTTTGCATTGTCAGAGAACAAAAATCCAGAAGCATACGAAATCGCCAATTGGATCATTTGAAGAAGCCAATCGATTATCGCACTTCCACGTTGATATTGTAGGACCGTTGCCTATATCTGAAGGACACCGTTATATATTGACGATGATTGATCGAGCGTCTAAATGGCCAGAAGCTTACCCAATCAAGGAAATAACAGCTGAAACTATAGCTAATACAGTCTACGATGGTTGGATTGTCAGATTTGGTTGTCCTGCTTTTATTACGACGGACCGAGGTTCGCAATTTGAGTCAGATCTATTCAATAAGTTGATGCAGAGAATGGGCATAAAAAGGATCCACACCACAGCCTATCATCCGCAGGCAAACGGCTTGATCGAGCGTTGGCATCGGTCGTTGAAAGCTGCTTTAATTGCACGATGCAATACTCCAAGTTGGACGCGTGAATTACCTACAGTTTTATTGGGATTACGCGCCGCAATAAAAGAAGATATCGGCAAAAGCACAGCGGAATTACTGTATGGCCAACCGCTGCGTTTACCCGGCGAATTTTACGAAGAATCCACGAAGGAAAACAATACATCATCGCATTTCGTGCATAATCTCAACGACGCATTAAGAAGAGCACAAGCACAAAGGAAGTCAAATAAAAACCAAGCTACATTTATTCATGAAGAACTAAGCAAATGCTCGCATGTATTTGTACGCAATGACGCAACTAGAAAACCATTGATGCCTAACTACGATGGACCCTTTAAAGTTGGAGCTCGGCACGATAAATACTACACTCTAGAAATGAAAGGACGGATAACCAACGTGTCTATTGATCGCCTAAAGCCCGCCTTCATTATTAATACAACAAGTGTGGATAAAGCTAACACATATATCACGCGATCTGGAAGAATATCAAAACCACCTGTACGCTTCGCTGGTGGGGAGTGATGTAGTAGACATATATATAGTGGCTGCCTGTCGCATCATTCTATGACGGCACAATAATTCATCCTCCACGTGGTTGCTGCGCTGCACGCGCTGAGGACAGGTCCGCGCGCCGCGACGGTCGCCGGCAACTGAGAGCGCGCGGCGAGCTACGGGCCATATTTATGTCTTCGAGCTGCGGGCCATATTTATGTCTTCGCGCCGCGCGGTAACGGGACTTCGAGTGTTGTTACAGAGCGGCAAAGCGAATATCATGCCGACTCGCTTTGTCGCTCGTTCGCTGTCGGTCATTAGATTCTGTAACTTGTATTATAAGTAAGCTAAGGTTTGCAATAAACATTCATTCAATTGAAGACTACAATCGAGTTTCATTTAACCTGCAACTCCCACTAAAGACTCACTGAGACCATTCTAGTGAGCCCGATACAATATAACTGCTGTAAGTTGTTAAAGGGTTGGGTATCCCCCAGACCACTTGATGCTGCAGCATCAGCCTAAGGTTACCATACCTTGGAAATAATTCGAAGTAACAGTACACCTTTCAAATCACTTGCACCAGTGAAAGTTTGTAAGACCCTTTAATCAAATAGGAAAATAGCTGATGGTCTTCAAATGCTTGAGTAGATCTCCATAAATTAGAGCTAAGAACCATCTTGATCATGTTAGCTTTCAGCAAAATTCGCATCAATATCGGTCCATTTGTTAGGGGGCTACGAGAGAAACAAACAGATACACAAACACGTCCGTCGGGGTTTAAAAACCAGCCAAGTGGGATTACTACGCGACCAAAACAATTAGATGCATGACAGGAAACTTTATTGCACTTAGTTAAATCACAAATTACATAGGTACCTACAACAAATCACTAAGTAATAGGTACATATACTAGGTTCATACTATGTATCAATCCGTATTTCGGTAACTTGGTATTGAGTATTTTCTCCTTAGTTCAAATGACGCCGTATTTGTTATGCGTCTAATTGTTTTGGTTTGGTAGTACGTAATCGTGCGGAAACTCTAAATCGCTTGGCGACACGTCTTAGACGATTGGCTGGTAACTAGTCCCAACCAAAGCCTCCCAGTCATATAATCCAACTGCAAAGTACCAAAATGTTATCACCACTTCACAATCATCGTGAGTTGTCACCTATTCACAGCAAAATTCGAATTAAAAAGGGGTTTGAGTCAGACCTTGTGTTCCTTTTTAATGCGAATCTTGCCGTCTGACACTTTATAAAGGCTGACTGAGTGCGAAACATTAAAAAAACAACTGCAAAATACCTTTCTCCCCGTCATGGGATATGGTCTTCAGGTCAATGAAGTGTGTGCCGATGACATTTGGGTGCATCGGGTCATTGTCGATCAGCTGTATCTTGATACGCTGGCAGAGGGGGGGGAACATCTCTGTGAACACCACTTGCTCGTTCCAGAATGGGTTGTAGCAGTTCTTCTTGACTGATGTACAGCCCTGGATAAGGCGAAAGTTATACTTTATTTACTTACTAGCTGATGCCCGCGACTTCGTCCGCGTGTATTTAGTTTTTAAAATCCCTCGGAAACTCTTCGATTTTCCGGGGTAAAAAGTAGCCTTAGATGTCACTCTCCAGGTCTCAACTATACCTATGCAAAAAATCACGTCGATGCGGATCTCTGTTGCGGCGTGATTGAAGGACAAACTAACAAACGAACAAACACACTTCCGTATTTTAATAATATTAGTATGATTTTTCTCTATCAATCGACAAATTTCCACGGCTGGACAAAAGTCTCGTAAATGGACTAAGTTTAGGACCTGGATAGAGTGACATAAATAGTTTTAAACCAGAAAAACAATGGGGGTTGTAAATGTTATTCGCGTAGATGGCGTGACATCTGAAAGACATAACAAAATACAGATTAAGGCTGGAATCACATATGTGCGCATCGATTCGCATTTTGTCCATACAATAGAGTCGTGTACCTACGCATCAATTCGGTTTTGTGATGTCAACACGTATATGAAAAAACCGGCAAAGTGCGTGTCGGCCACGCGCAGTGTAGGGTTCCGTAGTTGAAAGTCTCAACATACATTTTGAGTTCTATGGTTTAAATACTATAATATACTACAAAATATGCAACTTACACTACGTGCAATATCTAACTTAGAAAACCCAATATAACTCCTTCACTAATGAACCCTACTTAGCCGTGATAGTTTTCCTTTAAAATTCATTATATATACTACTGCTGTGAATTTTTTCTTGTATCCTATATACAACCATTTAGCTGGCAGAGGGTGGACACTTGACTCTAATAAAATTTAGCACTTTAAAATATCATATTTCACAAACGGATCCCTGAATTGAAAAATGGTGTTCCCACACCCACAACGTTTTTGAAAGACCTATTCAACGACACCCCACACTATGGGATAGATGAGAAAAAAAAATCATCCCCACTTTACATGTAGGGGAGGTAGGTACCCTAAAAAAAATATTTATCACAATTTTATTTCACCACTTTGTCGGCGTGATTGATATTAATTACACCCTTGTCAAATTACAGATTTCTAGTATCAATAGTCTCTGAGCTAAAACGCGGACAGACAGACAGACAGACGGACGGACATGGCGAAACTATAAGGGTTCCTTGTTTACTACGGAAACCTAAAAATGACAGTGTTGTATGGACAAAATGCAAATCGATGCGTACAGATGTGATTCTAGCCTTTTGCGAGCTTTGTTCTAATGTGTGACTTTAGCAATCTAGGTACTACTTCTTTAACTATAATCTCTGACTGGGATACTTACAGTCATTCCAGCGAAAGACACTTTCACGTAAGGGTCCACAAGATCCTGGGCTTCTCCCGTGAAAGCCCTTTTCACATTGGCAAGAATTGAGTAGTTCATCTTAGGTAGGCCGTCTGCCCGGTGGATCCTGACTATGAACCGACAGCGCTGGCGCTCGAGGGAAACTCCGTCGGGGAGAAGCAGGTTTCTGTGACACGTAGGACAAAGGTATGATAAAAAATTAAGTGGCACTCGGGGACTGCCGCGGTAAAGCTATTGCATAGCATTTTTTATCAACTTATGCAATTATAATATTTATGCAATATTTTTTTTGTGCATAATTTTATTAAAAAACAAACAAACAAGAAAAGCGAACTGTCACTACTTCGCGAGTGAGATTCGAACCTGCGACATCATACACCATACGGTAAAGAAAGCGGCCGCTCGTCCACTGCGCCAAATAGAGCTACTTGAGAACCTCTAAAATGTTGAACGCTTACTGAACGACGGTGTTAGGTTTTTTTTCGTTACGGAATTTCTTGATTCGGTCGCCGCGCTCTAACTGTTTGTCCTAGTTCAAAGCCCGCGATAAAAGCTATGCAATATGCTATAGCTTAAAAGAGAAAAACGAGTCATGAACTCAGCTTAGTGTCTGTCCATCTGTCATCTCGCAGTCGCTTCATTAAAAAAAAACTGGTTGTCTGTAAAGTCGGTTTACGGACGATAGTTTTACGTGATAACGTCATAAAGAAACATTGATGAATAAATGTGTCACAAGCCAACGCTTGGGCCGATCGTGCCTCACTAACGCTTGTTCCGCGCTCTCGCTTGCACGCTCAGGCTCAGGCGGAACGTGACACTTTTTCGTGCGTGCAGCCGGAGTTCATCGATTTATCACGTCACAACTATAAAAGTAAGTCTAAATTAACCCTTGCACATACCTACATAATTGGCTATTGGCCTGTTGTCAAAATGTTGATATTTATTATTTATAATCGAAAATGTAACATGTAAGAATAACATTTGTAAAAACCGAAAATAAATCGGTCAAAAAACAAAAAAGTTATAAGCTGTTTTACCATGGTTTTACTACGACTGTATCTGTCTCTTTCTTTTAAACGAAATTTTCTATGAAGTGTATGGAGCTTGGTGTTTTGACGTCACAACACAATAGCGCTCTCTTTGTCTAACAAGGTAACTTTAAAGCTTCATATTTCCTAGTTGAGATATTTAAAAAAGAAAAACCGGCCTAGTGCGTGTCGGGCCACGCGCAGTGTAGGGTTCCGTAGTTGCAAGTCACAAATATTATTGCTGACCTAGGATAGTGCTTTTATTTTATTTATGAATATGTAGGCGCCAGGATGGCCTATATCATGGGGTATTATGGCTGAGCGATGATATTATGTGGGCGTATATTGAACACTAAATTCTCCTTTGAACACAAAATTATAATCTCCAATTAAACAAATCAGCAGCAGTAATTTCTTAGATCAGGATATTTAAACCGGCGGTTCGGGGGGTCAAATATATTTTGAGTTCCATGGTTTAAATACTATAATATACTACAAAATTTGCAACTTACTCTACCTGCAATACCTAACCAAGAAAAAACAGATATAACTCCTTAACTTATGAACCCTACTTAGCCGTGATAGTTTTCCTATAAAATTCTTTATATATATAATACTGTTGCTAATTTTTTCATGTATCCTATAAACAACCATTAAGCTGGTAGAGGGGGGGGGGGGACACTTGACTCTAATAAAATTTAGCACATTAAAATATCATATTTTACAAACGGATCCCTGAATCAAAAAATGGTGTATTCACCCACAATATTTTTGAAAGACCTATTCAACGACACCCCTATGGGATAAACGAGAAAAAAAATTCATCCCCACTTTGCATGTAGGGGAGGTACCCTAAAAAAATTATTTTTCCCAATTTTATTTCACCACTTTGTTGACGTGATTAATATTTATACCCTTGTCAAATTACAGTTTTCTAGTACCAACAGTCTCTGAGCTAAACCGCGGACGGACGAACAGACGGACGGACATGGCGAAACTATAAGGGTTCCTTGTTTACTACGGAACTCTAAAAATGGCATTGTGTTATAATTTTATTTAAATAAAAAAAATTCAGTCAAATACCCAATTATATAAAGTAAAGTACTCTTGCTACCTACCCACTACTATCTACTTAGGTTCCGACCTCTCGAATCCTACTATCCTACTTCCTATTAATATTAAAAAATGCGAAAGTTTGCGAGTAGCTCGAGCAAATAAGGTGTTAATAAAAAATTTTTTTTTAAAAAATGACTTCAAACTTCCGCGCCACTATACAAAATATATAATTTAATGTTGATATTTTTAAAAACGCACGACCGATTACGATGAAATTTATATGGGACCACCTGGAGAGTATACCCTTTCAAAAAAAAAAAGAATTTTACAAATCGGTTCAGGCGTCTTCGAGTAATCGGTGAACATACATAAAAAAAAGATTCCGACGAATTGATAACCTCCTCCTTTTTTGAAGTCGGTTAAAAATAAATATTACATTTCACCACATATGGCCTTCATTCCTTAATAAGCGACGCTACGTAGCGATTTTGCAGAAAGTATTATTTTCAGTTATTATTTATAGTTTGACAGAGAGTGCCGGTGTTAAGCAAAAACGTAACAAGTGTAAATTAAAAATTTTAAGCTATTGCATAGCTTTTATCGCGGGCTTTGAACTAGGACAAACAGTTTGAGCGCGGCGACCGAATCAAGAAATTCCGTAACGAAAATAAACCTAACGCCGTCGTTCAGTAAGCGTTCAACATTTTAGAGGTTCACAAGTAGCTCTGTTTGGCGCAGTAGGCGAGCGGCCGCTTTCTTTACCGTATGGTTTATGATGTCGCAGGTTCGAATCTCACTCGCGAAGTAGTGACAGTGAGCATTTAATTATTTTTTTTGCATAATTTTTATTATGCAAAAAAAATATTGCATAAATATTATAATTGCATAAGTTGATAAAAAATGCTATGCATAGCTTTACCGCGGCAGCCCCCGAGTGCCACTTATTTTTTTTATTTTTAAAAAACAAGCTTTTGGTAGCTGGCTACTTCGTCATACCCTGGCTATCATCTAGAACCGGACTACTTGTCAAGACGAATCAAACGAACCCAAACTCGATGGGGTTACTTCGTTTTATTATAGAGTTACCAAAACCACCATCCGGTTTCATCATCAGACCCTGATCGGATCAGACCCTGGTAACCATCTAAAAACAAAGTACTCGTCAAACTCGTTGGGGTTGCGTCGTTTCATTACAGAGTTCCTATGACCACCTTCCAGCTCCATCATCAGACCCTGGTTACCATTGAAAGACTCGTCAAGACGATTCAAACGAGCCCAAACTCGATGAGGTTGTGTCGTTTTATTGCGAAGTTCCTATGGCCACCTTCCAGCTCCATCATCAGATCAGCACCATGTCATCATTATATTGCATCGTCACGCGATTTACAAATGTATACAAAATTTCAGCTCAATCGGTAACCGGGAAGTGGATCAAATTTAATTTGCAAGATTTGATGACAAACATCGTTGATGACAAACATCAGGACAGGTGAAAATAATTAAGGCTTGTAAATAGAGAATAAGATAAAATAAAAGAATATATCAAGAATTAAAATAGGCCCATTTTTACCCCTGCATTCTTTGGCAAATGGATATATCAGTTTATTTTTGATTCATCATCATCATTAGCAACCGATCAACGGCTCACTACTGAGCGCAGGTCTCCTCTCAGAGAAGGGTTATAGACCATAGTCCACCACGCTGGGCCAATTCGAATTGGTAGACTCCACACACCTTTGAGAACATTATGGAGAACTCAGGTGTGCAGGTTTCCTCACGATGTTTCCTTCACCGTTGAAGCAAGTGATATTTAATTGCTTAAAACGCACTTGACTCCGAAAAGTCAGAGGTGCGTACCCGGGATGGAACCTGGTATTTTTGATTTGTAGTTTCGAATTCGATAAGATTTCTTTCTTGTAACCTTATAGCCACGGCTTATAGCAACTTGAGCAAGTGAACGGTTACCTAATACCTTGTCTTGATAAGTTTTTAATAGTTTGAAGCTTATTTTCAAAAGAGTAGGTAAGCGTTAAAATTCTGCAATTTCCCAAATTTTCTCACCTCATCAACAAAATGTGATAAATGCAAATTATTGGTGATATGTTCTTTTCCATAAAAATCATCATAATGCACAATGAAAAAATTTTAACATCTGTGCCAGTCGTAAAAACTTAAAGTAGTTTTCATTACAACATAATATAGTAATAGCACAAAAGAAACACAGGTACTGATCGTAAGGAACCCAGGTAAAATTACGAAACCCAATTAATAATAAAAAAGTACGATAATCCGAAGCTTTCCAGTACGCTAAAATATCAATGGTCCTCACGGCTCTCTGAATTTCCTTTCGTAATCGAGTAGTTAATAAAAACTTATTGACTACCTATTTCAATATCCTGACTACACCACTTGGTAGTACGTTTAATAAATTTTCCATCTCGCCAGCCGATTAATAAACGCTTCATGATAGTCAGATCTAAAAGGTAAAGAGAGTCAGAGACCGGAAAATCTTCAATCATATCAATTTTCTATTTAAGAGTAAGTAAAGGTTAATCAAGCTTATGATGTTGTCCATAATTCTTGGCACGAAAGTCATCGTCGTTTCTCTAAGGACAATTTATTTTCGGAAAAGTTACTGTATGTGACAAATGTGAATCATATTCACCAAACACATTTTTGGCCACAATTAATGGTCACAATTTTTGGCATCGTGGGCTTGCCAAAAATTGGCACGCATGTGCGTGGAATAAAAGAAAATCATTTTACGAGTATCACATCATAATATGCAATGATGAAATATGATGATCGAGGGTTTGGAAGGTGGGTGAGGAGCACGGCCAGGGAGTTGAAGATAGGTGGGAGGTGCTCAACCTCCATCATCAGATCAGCTCCATGTCCATGTGATCATATTTTATTGTCATCCGATTTACATATAGGTAGGTACATGCAAAATTTCAGCTCAATCGGAAACTGGGAAGTGGTTCTAATTCATGTTGTAAGATTTGACCTAAACATACGTATACCTACATACGTACGTATCATTGTAAGTTAATGAAAACTTGTAAAAACTCTCGCAGACAAAATTGTTAGTTGCCCGAAAAAGCTTTAGTCTCGAGTCTCTATACCTACTACTAGTTTTACTAAACCCCCAAATATCTAGTTATCATATATCATGAACCCTGGCCGAAGTGGGTTGTAAACTTGATATAAAAGGCTATGGGTCTCCGGTGACTTTTAGGAAGGCGTATAAAGACAACTTGACATTTTTGTAGTTTATTCATTTTGTTTCCTTTTTCAACGAGTCGGCGGTACTCATAATATAGGTAGTTTTACGAAGCAAGAGCCGTTGGGGTCCAATGAGCCTTGAATGGCAGCCCCATATTAGAAGTACAAGTTATACGAGAGGTCGTAGTCTCTCGTGACTCTGGAAGCCGCAATACAAAAGCTACTAAAGGATCGTTTTCTGTGCACGAAAGAAGAGACTTGTGCGTTTTGCACCAGTAATTTTTATAAGCCCAACAGCTAATCTACAGCCCAACGGTTAAGGGTGCCGACTGAAAATTGAAAGGTCGACGCTTCACCCGTTGCGCTTTTCTCGTACCTACCCCTATCGCAAGCTCTCCGCTTTTTTGAAGGCGAGAGGAGAATATAAGTTCAGCGTAGTTAATATTAAAATAAAAAAATAATAAGTAAGTGCAAATTACAACTGCAACTTATAGATGTATTGAATAATAAGATGTTGGTGTATGGAACCAATTTAGATTAAGTCTCTCATGATGCCTCTACACGTTGGACCTATGGATTCTACACTGCAAGTTGGCCGCAACCGTGCGTCGCGTTTCCCCGTACCGCTTAGTACAGAAAGCAATGTACCGTTTACCGTGTTTTTCAAACTTTTATTATTGTCGTTTTAAATGTTGGAACGAAGTTCCTTATCGCGCGATGCGAAAGGGGGCTAGACGGAAAAAATTAAGACTAAATTGAACCGACACTTTTTTGAATGTGAATTTGGCATTGTGTTCAATATTTTCACACTACAATATTAGATCTCCGTAGCCTTGTGGTTTCTACAGTCGCATAAAGGTCGATGGTTTGAATCCCAGCTCGACAGACTGAATTTTCTATTTTATTTTAAATAATTTCTATAATATGTGGAATTTTTCCCTAATTTTTTACTGCTACAATTTATTTGCTATAATATTTTAAAAAATTATGTCGGTTTATGCACATTAATAGTGATGTTCCTTTTGTTATCGTAACCATCGTAACTTCGTTCCATCCGGGTGTCCATTGACACCTCTCAAGTTTTTTTTTGTTTAGTTTTAATAAGTTATTTATTTTTGTTTGGTTACTATTTGTTCGCGTGTCGTTTTCTACGATGAGTTAAATAAGGAAAAGTTTTGTATAGCGCAGTTTATTTATTATTGTAATTAATGACTTTCTTTGAAGAGAAGAAAAATAGTAAAATTAAAAATCACGCCCCACAGTCACAGTCGTGGTTACAATAAAAATACAATTATTATTTTATTGTCAACGGTACCTGTCATCATTTTGTATCGGTCTACGACGGCCAACTTCGAGTGATCGTGTAGTAAGGGCGGTTTCAGATTAGCATTTTTTCGGCGCGTATAAGCCTTTTTTGATAGCGCGTATAGGCGCGTATAGGCTCGCCCTTTGCCACACGCGTAACTCGTACGAGCGTAGGTCGCGCTTATAAATAAGCTCGTTTAAGAGCGAGCCGAGTTCGCCCGAACAAACGGGTTCGAGCGATCAGCGAATACGCCGAAATAAGCGCGTACAAGCGTTCGGTTTTGTGAAGCTCAAAATGTGGCGCGCGTGTAAACACGTGTTTAGATAGGAGCTTATACGCGCGAAAAAATACGCTGGTCTGAAATCGCTTTTATGGTATATCGTAGGGATGAGTCTACTCACGCTTCGATGTCGTCTTCGTCCTTTTCACTCTTGGGCGGCACTTTGATGGTGTCTCCCTTACCGATGACGCTGATGTCACACTTCAGGTAGCCCTTCGCGCCACTGATGACGTCATCGGGGTCTGTGAGCAGCGCCCACTTGTGGTAGAACTGGCGATCTATGGCAAAGCAGAATGATTCTATTATTACCCGATACCGGAATCAGGCATATTACTAAAGTGTTTGTCTCGTTGGTCTAGTGGTTAGCATGTTCGACTGCAGATGAAGAAGTTCCGGGTCGGGCCAAAAAACTGTGTTGGATTTTTCTGTCAATAAATTCAGAGTAGGTACTAACCCTGAGTTAGGAAGTTGGCGGTGTATCACCTCCGTGCCTCGAAAGGCACGTATAGCCGTCGGTCCTGCGCCTGAACTCTTTCCGGTCGTGTCGGAATTCCGTTCCATAGGACTTTGAGAGGGAGGGAATAGAGAGTGCACAATTACAGTAAACCGACCCACGGATGTTTGTTTATCGTTACCCTTACTTTTATATATAGTCCGGTCAATTTAGACATTCGAAGGTACATAAAGTCCCAACAAGCTGAAAATCAGTAAAATTGTTCAAAACATAAGTAGAAATAATATTTAAAAGTTCCCCATCATTCCCGTGTATGGAAAAAATTTTATTCAAGGTCAAAGGTCAAAAAAATGGGTTTTTCGCGATTTTCAGCAAAACGGTAAGTTTTATTATAAAAGTACCTCAGACAAAATTGTAGATCATAAAATTATCTATAAAAAATGTATCAATACTTTTTTCTTACGAGCCACCGTTTCTGAGATATAATGATTCAAAAAGTTATAAAAGTTGTTATCGTCATAATATGCACACGTTTCCACGCCAGCTATGAGGTAGTGTACTTAGCGCGTTTTTTTAACGTGGTTTCCCCAGTAGGCTTACTCCACGGGTCAGTTGTGATCCTGTTTGATGTGAAACTATTGCAAAATAACGGAAATTTTCAAAGATTGGAAAAGATAAAAGCGATGTAAATTAAAAAAAAGTGCTGAAGTTCATTCGCCTGATTCTTCGCCTGATTCGTAAGTTTCAAATACTTCTTGTTCTTCTTCTTGTTCTTCTTCTTCTTCTTCTCCTGCTTCTTCTTCATCTTCATTTTGGATGCAAGTAAATTGCGTCAATAGCGATGTATCGCATGACACTTCGTCGGAATCAAACGAATCCTCGATTGTTTGTGATTCAACATTAGAGCACGACCGGCCTTGACAATTTGTGCATGCCAGAGAACAAAACAGTCCGACTTTTTTGCAACCACATTTAGCACTGCATCCCTTTTTGCAGTTGCAAAAAATTGTGTTCAGCAGTTTTTCCGGCGCAGGTGGGGTAAAGTTTGAACTGGTTCTAATATATTGTTGTCTAACTTCCAACCCCAGTCTGTAGGGTCTAGCTGATTACCAAGCCACACTTGAACTTGGTAATACACCCGAAAAAGATGTTGTCTGTTGATGAGCAGCAACTGAGGTTGGAGGAAGACAAGCTAATTGAACTTGTTTTTTATTTTTAGTATTTTTAACGAAACATGTATATCGATGCTTATCTAAACAGATAGTTTTTTTAGGAGCTCCGTACATAGAAAGAAGAAAGCGGATGCCGTTGGTGATAACTTCTTGTTGAGTTGAATTACTCTTTTTAAAAACTTCAGCACATTGAATAAAATCTTGTTTTTCAAAAATTTTGAACAACAAGTAATATACAACTCTAGAGATGTATATACGTGGCGTACTCATGCATATTATGACGATAACAACTTTTATAACTTTTTGAATCGTTATATCTCAGAAACAGTGGCTCGTAGGAAAAAAAGTATAGATACATTTTTTATAGATAATTTTATGATCTACAATTTTTGTCTGAAGTACTTTTATGATAGAACTTACCGTTTTGCTGAAAATAGCGAAAAACTCATTTTTTTGACCTTTGACCTTGAATAAAAAAAATCCATACACGGGAATGATGGGGAACTTTTAAATATTATTTATAATTATGTTTTGAACAATTTTACTGATTTTCAGCTTGTTGGGACTTTATGTACCTTCACTCTCATTTTTTGGTCTAATTTGACCGGACTAATATATAAAGTAAAAATTTAGTTGTTGTCCTAGCGTCTTTGTTTTTCATGACGTCAAGGTTGTCAGAAGACTATATAAGTCGTAAATGATGTCATGAAAAATCCAAAATAATATGGTGTATGTGACAAATAAAAATCAGTAAGCAGTAGGTGCCATTTTTTGGAAGCAGATGTTTTTTTACTTGCATAAGATAACCTACATAAACCTACTTAAAATAAAACTCTTAAGATTATTTACTGAAAATATCAGTCGTGTAATGAAAATCTGTACCTACAGTATACCTACTCTTTGAATATTGACGCTGCTGTATGAATAATTAAAATCAATAGGTAAGTTTAAGAATTTATATTGTACAGATATTGGAAAACAATAAAAAAAGGTTTCAGATATTCTATTGAATATACAAAAAAATCGGCCAAGTGCGAGTCGGGCCTCGCTCTTTTAGGGTTCCGTTTAAAAAAAAATTTAATAAAAATATTTCCATGTACCCATGGAAATATTTTTATTTAATTTTTTTAATTAAATTTAATTTTTATTATTTGTTGTTATAGCGGCAATAGAAATACATAATATGTGAAAATTTCATCTGTCTATCTATTACGGTTTACGAGATACAGCCCGCTGACAGACGGACGGACGGACAGCGTAGGCTTAGTAATAGGGTCCCGTTGGTACCCTTTGGGTACGGAACCCTAAAAATACCGAAGCTTTGTTATCCATGTTTTACAGAATGATAAAAATATGGTTCCAATTTAGTACGTCACCGAATCAGTACAGTGAGGGAGAAGAGATTTCGTACACGATTTTGTCAAAACTGATCAATCCCATGTTACCCCGCTTTCGTCGCTCCGTACCATGTAAATCAATCTACTAACTTGTAGAAGAATACTAAAAAAATGCGTCCTATTCTTGCTAAATACTCGTGAGTGAATGAATTTTCTGTCTAGTGGTTCATTTGGCAGGAAATGAGGTCCGGTCGCGGTTAAAAAAATAAATGGAGCGCGGGCCAGGGGTTCAAATCCCAGGTACCCGAATCTAACTTCTGTTCGTAGCTATGTGCCTTTATAAGAAATTAAATTGATACTAGGCACTATGACCTTATACTTAAGCCTATATTATATTATTTGAATGGTGTCGTGCGTGAAGCGGTGTCGTGTAAGTGGGCTACGGTTTTTATACCGTAAAAAACGACGACAAAATATTTTGACGACCTCCCTGGCGCAGTGGTGAGCGCTGTGGTCTTATAACTGGGAGGTCTCGGGTTCGATTCCCGGCGAGAGCAATTTGGGAATTAATAATTTCTGAATTGTCTCTTGTCTGGTCTGGTGGGAGGCTTTGGTCGTGGCTAGTTACCATCCTACCTTCAAGGACCTGCCAAGCGATTTAGCGTTTCGCACGATGGCGCGGTAGAAACCGATTGGGGTATGGGATGAATGTTCACTGCCATCCCCCTTACAAGTGAGCCCGCTACAATCTTAGACTGCATCGTCATTCGTCACTTACCATCAGATGAGATCGCAGTCAAGGAATATCTTGTCATCGAATAAAAAAAGCCCTCTGCCCCACTAGGGGGAATAGGACTAAATCACATACATAAAGGCATACATACCAGGTTGATTCCACACGGTGGCGACGTCAAGTTTGAAGTTGCCGAGTAGCTTGTCCGCGCGCAAGATGTTTCGGGAGTGGAACACCTGCAATAAATCACACTGCACTGTTTTCGATTCGATTTCGCTCATCCACGAGGCCCACTCCCTGACAGGTAGAGGGCCTCAGCCGGAGTAAATACCCGGCTGAAGGGAAACCACCTGGGAAGACAGCTTCCCCGTACCACACCCGGATAGAAAGGCTTCGCGTCGGTGCGAGTACGTCCTCGTTTGTCCCGACGCGACGGACAACGGAGAATATCCGATTAACTACCTAAATTCTTCATTAAAAAAAAATTACCATCCCCATTTGACGAACATCATGAGTGGGCACTTTTTCAGAGCAATATTCACTTTAAAAAATTCTGTTGTTGTTGTTCCATACCCTCACTATAACTGCGTCAGGGAGGTCAGCATTAGTACAAGATTGCTTTCATATTTAAATAAACAAGTGTAAATAAAAAAATTATTTTTAAATGCAAGCTTTTAGTAGCTACATCATTAGACTGTGGATATCATCTAGGATCAGAGTACTTGTTATGACGAATCAAACGAGCCCAAACTCGATGGGGTTACGTCGTTTTATTACAGAGTTCCGATAGCCATCTTCCGTCTCCATCATGAGATCAGCTCCATGTCACAGTAATATTGCATTGTCATCCGATTTACACATACATGCAAAATTTCAGCTCGATCAGAAACCGGGAAGTGGGTCTAATTCATCTTGCAAGATTTGACCGAAACAAACATTGCAAGTTAAATAAAAGCTTGTAAAAAAGCTACCACAGAGTAAGGCGTCAGTTTCACAAGAAGAGTTTCTCGAATGCGAGTGGCAAGACATCGAATGCGGATAACACTCCATACCATTCTCGCCCGAGATCAAGACAAGCGCAAGCGTGTCAAGCCAAATTCATTATAATATAATTACAATTTACATCTAATATAAAATATAAATATAAATTCTCATGTCGCGGTGTTTGTTACCACTCTTCCGAAACGGCTGGACCGATTTTTATGAAATTTTGTGTACATATCGGGTAGGTCTGAGAATCGGCCAACATCTATTTTTCATACCTCTAAATGATAAGGGTGACCCACCCCTAAATATTTTTATTGGCGGTACGAAGTTCGCTGGGTCAGCTAGTTACATTATAAACTCCTATCAGTCAAGGGATGCTCGAAATTCGAATATATACTATATATACATAATAATACTAAGTACAACCTACAAGTTCCTGTCAGACAAGACCAAAGAAAAAATTCCCAAATAGCCCCTGTTAGGAACGAAGCCGAGACCTCCAACTTAAAAACTACACCCCTCACTATAACTGCGTCAGGGAGGTCATCATTACACTAGCGGCACGCTATGATGGCCGGTTTGACACATTACAATAGTGATGTGGAATGTCAATTTATTCTCGAACAAAAAACAATTAAGTTTTGTTTTTGTACCTGATTAAATAGGTTTAATAAAACAAAAATGTATATGTTTATTTAATTTATTTGAACGAACTGAATATTTGAATGAAAATGAATATACATACTTTATATGCACACAAGAAACATATGAATACAAAAGATACCAAAAAAGGTGCCACAAAAGGCCATAATTAATCAGATTCGTCCATACTACTATTTTCACTGTCGTCACTGCTATCACGAGCAAGGGTCAACAGTAATGCAGTATCAATATTTGAAATCCAAAGCCAGGTCAAAACTATATCACAATCGCATTGCACTGACAGTTTATACTTTTCGAAGCAACGTCAATTCGAAACTGCTTTGTTTTGCATTGAGCATTGACGCGAGTTTGCCGGAGGTAGTAGTTGTGCTAGCCAGCGATCCTATGTGACGATCGTATTAGATTCCATTTTTAAAAATTTTCAATTTAGAAAACCAAATGCCGAGTTGTAGTATATATCATATAAAAATAAAAATTTTACCTTTTGTATGAAACAGCTGATATTTTTTTGCGATTTCAGAGGTTTGTCCACATAGTGAAAATTGTTCATATTCACAAGTACATTCACCCCTTAAATGGTGCAAACTGATTTTTCTACACTTGTATACATTTTAGAAATCAATTTAAAAAATAAATTTTGAGTCCTAAACCTAAAACTACATTCGATAAAATTTATGAATCTCTGCACATCACTATCGTCAATAAAGTAATACAATTATTTCCTTCAAAGTCGTTATCAATTAATACGGAACTTCATGAGCGGACAAACGTCAAACCGGCCATCATAGCGTGCCGCTAGTGTAGTACAAGATTGCTTTCATATTTAAATAGTGTCAAATTAGTGAGAAAACGTGTAGAGCTAAAGAGTACGTATATTATTATTTCTAGCTGATGCCCGCGACTTCGTCCGCGTGGATTTAGTTTATAAAATCCCTCGGGAACTCTTTGTTTTTTCAGGGTAAAAAGTAGCCTATGTCGATCTCGAGGTCCTCAAATATACCCATGCAAAAAATCACGTCGATCCGTAGCCCTGTTGCGGCATGATTGAAGGACAAACCAACAAAACATCAAACCAACAATCAAACACACTTTCGCATTTATAATATTAGTAAGGATTTTTTTTATATTACAAAAGCAATAACAGGGTTCTTGAAAAAAAAATGGGAGGTCTCATAAGTCTCACAACATCTACAAATCATTTTTTTTCTGTTTAAAAAGAATATTAGTCAATTGCTGAACTTAACTTTTTATTCTCCTCTCCCCTCCAAATAAACGGAAAGCTTGTGTTAAGGGTGGTTACGACAATAGTGGGGATCGAACCTGCGACCTTTCAGTTTTCAGACCTTTAACAGTTTGGCTATTGAGGCTATAAGAATCCATTGTACTCAAAGCATTGAACTGATCTTGACG
Source organism: Oeneis ivallda (assembly GCA_029955525.1). NCBI lineage: Eukaryota > Metazoa > Arthropoda > Insecta > Lepidoptera > Nymphalidae > Oeneis > Oeneis ivallda. Next base: position 11,692,062 of record JARPMR010000001.1, read on the forward strand.
TAATAGGCATGATGACAGCAACAAATAATCAATAAAATTATGAATTTATCTAATGACTAGCTGACCCAGCGAACTACGTACCGCCAACAAAAATATTTAGTGGTTGGTCACCCTTATCATTTGAGGGTATGAAAAATAGGTGTTGGCCGATTCTCAGACCTATCCGATATGCACACAAAATTTCATAAAAATCGGTCCACCCGTTTCGGAGGAGTAAGGTAACTAACATTGTGACACGAGAATTTTATATATTAGACTAGCGACCCGCCCCGGCTTCGCGCGGGAAGTATTAAGTAGAGCATAATATTATGCCTGCATATAATATTTTTTTTGTAAGGCATCAGCTCTTTCGTTACGTCGAATAAGTGGAATTATTATCCCGCGCGTTCATTACTAAGAAAACTCCTAAGATATTCATTATAATATGGTGTAAAGGATTATCAAAAATAAATAATATTTATTTTTCTGTTCTAAAATTTTAAAAACTCTATGCGACAGTGGCGTATTTGACGCGCCGTCACTCGATATTCGGTACATAATGCTTGTCCGACACTTACGTCTGTTGCCGCGGAAAGCCTTTTTGGTGTTCGCGATAAACGCGAAATTATGGACTTGCAGACGATAGCTCAGCCTGATGTTAGTAATACACATCACAAAGCATTTGTAAGTATGAAGCGATAACTTCGGACGTTAATTGTTGCGCGGTTAGTAACTTAGTAGTCGACGCTTCACGCAGGTGTGGAAGAGAAATTACATAAAATGACCAAAGAGTTAAAAAAAATGAAAGACTCTTCCACAAAAACTTAGATTTTTTTTTGTGAGTTTATTGAGTGTATGTAGATGAAATAAAAGAAGTTTATAACATACTCGTATTTGTACAATTATTTAAAGGGCAAAGTGGCATTATGTACAGGTCATTTTATAAGCTAAACAAAATCATTTTAGTGATAACAATAAAGTTAATATGCTTAATTTTGTGATTTTTACATTTTATTTTATTTCTCATAAACCATTTATGATTAGCAGTAGATATCTATTTGAAAACATACCTCGTAACTGTATTGTAAATGGTAAAAAAATCACACGGAAATCTATCAGGACATCGAGGGTATAGGGTTTCTTTGGTTTTCGTATTTCTATGATACTAGGGTTGTCACAATAAGATCATTATTAAAAAATTAGTGATGTAGCTGGATATCCGTATTCATATCCGTATCAGCGAATATCCGAGGGAGAAGAAATATCGGTATCCGTATCCATTAATTTTTTGGCGTATCTTTTACGGATTTTTTACCTTATTAATTTTCAATACATATAAATGATAGGTAGCAATGAAAAACTATAAAATTCCATTCAGATTATTTTTCATTTCTTAAAATCAAATATTTCAGTGTCACACTAAAGCATAAACAAAACAAAAGAAAGACCCGCGCTATGCCCGTCGAAACATGTCCTGTCAAGCAAAGCGTCAAGTGGCATCAACTATCGTTTCAAGGTCATCATCATACTCATCAAGCTAACTTTTGATAAGTGCCAACCCTACCACTTAATATTTTAAAATTCAATAACTCCGAAGTCCTACGTGCTACGCATCTGATATTTACAGGCAGGTTAACATAGCACTAGTAAACACGATGTGCGAAAATTTGATGCTAATAGATAGAGAAAGCTGCGAAAAAATTAATTTATAAATTAGTTAAAAAAAACATAACTTTCCTTATTGCTCATCTTGAAATCTATACGTCTTATAAAAAAACTTGTCCTGACTGATTGACTGACTGACTGACAGATCTATCAACGTAAAGCCTAAACCACTGATATAGAAACTTGAAATTTTCACAGTAAAATTTAAAAAACCAGAATTTGAAATTCACACAAACACACACTTGGAAAGGACTTGAATCATAGAATTAAAAGAACTTTTGCTGGAACTCATTTGTACATTGCATTCACAAACAAACAGCGCAGGTTTTACTCGTAGGTTAGGATTTACCAAAATGAGTTGGAAAATGTAAGGATTTTTATAAAGTGAGATGATTTTCCGGACTTTTTACTAAAGATGGTTAATAATAGTTGATTTTCATTTTCATTTAGTAAAATATCACTTTTGATAAACAACTCGGATTGTGTTGCCGTGTTAACTGACAGTAACTTAGTAGGGCTACTTGAAGTGCCATTAGCTGCGACTGTTGGAATAAATCATCAAGTTGATAAATCTATCTTCTTCTATAATATAATAAAACTGTAACAGGTCCAATTCTGTACATTGAAGATATTTTGAAAATTTTTGTTTGAGGGCACTCTATAATCGATACTGAAGCCAAAACAATTTTTTTTTAATTTTTTGTCTGTCTGTCTGTCTGTCTGTCTGTCTGTCTGTCTGTCTGTATCTTGGCCGCGCATCACGCCGAAACTACTGGAAGGATTTAAATGAAACTTGGCACGATTTAAGTTAATACTACGAGGTATAATATAGGATACTTTTTATCCCGAAATTCAGCACGGTTCCCTTGGGAGAGGGGATGAAAGTCAAAATGTGTATTTCGCTGTAATTCATTAAGGCGTATTCCGATTTAATCCATTCTTTTTTTGTTAGAAAGCAGGTTCTTTAGAGATTGTCCTGTAATTATTTCAAGGTCGTCAATTTCGTAGTTCAGAAATTATAGACATCACAATCTTCAGTATAGGTCCAAATAACTTGAACCCCGGTATCTAGAGGATACTTTGAATGAACGGCTCATCTTAAGCTGGCATGTGTAATTTATCGTATATAGCCATCGTGGATACTATTTTGTCAAAGTCAAACTACTCCAAAGGCGTCAGATTTTGCCAAACGATCATTATACCTACATACTACATAGTAGGTATGGATGTAATACATCGTATGGACGTAATATTACAGTGTTTTCCTATGTAATTTAATATTCTAATCATACTTACTAATATTATAAATGCGAAAGTGTGTTTGTTTGTTGGTTTGTCCTTCAATCACGCCGCAACAGAGCCACGGATCTTCGTGATTTTTGCATGGGTATAATTGAGGACCTGGAGAGTGACATAGGCTACTTTTATCCCGGAAAATCAAAGTGTTCCCGAGGGATTTTAAAAACTAAATCCACGCGGACGAAGTCGCGGGCATCAGCTAGTTATGTATAAAATTAAATGTGGTCCAGAAAGAAAACTGTGCACCCGACCCCACGCAGTCTTGTCCGTCCTACCCGTAGAGTGTTTTTGTTAAGCGCGAGCCACAAGCTGGCGAAGGCACAAGCTGGTCCTGAATGAAGCGAGCCTACGAGTCCGAGTGGAGCGAAGCGACCTTCGTAGTGAAACGAAGGTAGTAAACGAGTAGGCGATGCTGAGTGAAGGGGCAACGGAGTGAGACTTGGCGTAGCCCACTCAAAAACTTGACAACCTTGAGTCCACCGCAAATGACATTTTGCATATTTCATTAACTTGTAAAACAGTTTAAAAAACTTTTTCATCATACCTATTCGAAAAACGAATATTGGCTTGAGAGGATAGCGGGAGCAAAATTTAATTTTAACCCCATGGGACTTTTCATGTCTCTCTTCTGATTGGTCCGCGTTCGTGCTTTAGTATGTATCGAAATTCAAATATGTTTGAGAAGCCGTTGTCTTCGATAAGTCACGTGATCAATTTGTCGATCGGATATATACGCCCATGCTGTTTCCAACATAAATATTAATGTTTAATTATTTAATAATAATCGACCGAGCGAAGCGAAGGTCTTTGAGTTAACTAGAGCGATTTGCACTTGTCCGTCCGTCCGTCCGTCCGTCCGTCCGTCTGTCAGAGCCTTATAACTTTTGAATTACTGAACGTAATTACTTCAAATTTAGATATAATATGTAAACCGATGGCCTCCAGCCGAAAATGGCTTAAAAAGTTATAAAAATCTTTATTTCAGGGGGGCTCTCATAGAAGCGAATGCGAAGTAAAAAAAAAAATATCGCGTTACATAAAATTGTTACGTATCATTTTAAAGATAATTTTGAACTGAGTACAAAAATATTTTTTTTTTAATTTTTCCCTTAAAATTGACGAAATGGGGGGCTTTCAAAGTGGCGATTTTATACGCTCGCTTTAAGACGCTCCCTAAGAAAATCCGCTATGGATTTTCAAACTGATTTTATGTTTTTAGGTCACTTATATCCTGTACTTGAACAACAAATACTAAAATTATATGAATATTATAAAGAAACGAGATTATTTAATTTTTAATGTACATCAGTAATTCATATAGCATCAACATAGCTTCACAATAATGCTAATAGATGGCGCAGTCAGTAACTATTCCCATGGAACTACGAGTTACGACTAACGACCTATCCCAAAAACAGTTTTGCGTCGACCATTATTATTTAGTTACTTATTATAATACAATAATTGTATTGTAATTTTTTTGTACCATATTATTCAATTAAAATTATTTTTTAGTTAAATTTTAGTTAAATATTGTATATTTTCTATTCGCGTCGATAGATGACGATTTGTACAGATGCCCGTAACCCGGTTTCACTCGTTAGTACCTACATAATAATTCAATGTTTTCACTAACGTTCCCTAACCTTTACGGGCTACCTATAAGTTAGGTGATTGATGTTTTCTGTCAACTTATTTATCACGATCCTGTACGGGACACCTAAAAGGATATTGGGACGGATGTTAGGACTTAGGATTGTATTTAGGAGCTACCTACGTTAAGAGACTCCTACTTAGGGGATGATTTAGGTATGTTTGGTGAAAACGGGCATAATAATAATGTCAGTTTTGGTTATCATGTATCGATTGAATGAATAATCATGGGATACCGTTACCGCGAGGTCTCAGTTCGGGGCGAACAACTAGTTTATTTGTGTTTTATTCATGGTAGGTAGGAAATAGATGGAGATGAAGTATATAAAGTAACTACTAGTCAAGCCGGGTGCCATCCGCCATTTTATGAGCCTTATGTACAACACATTATGTATTCACTCTTATTGGTTGAACTTCAGCTGTCAGCCTGTCAAGTAGTTGCGTGTTATTGGATTTGTGTCAATGGAGTATCGACTTGTCGATATTATTATAGGTGACGTTAAACGACTTGAATAAATATTCTAATGCATTAGGTACTGCTCATCACCATATTATCAGATAATACAAGAAGTTTGGTGTTTATAGTTGAAATTTATATCATTTGTCCGGTTATTTTAATACTTCACATAAATAATAAATGCTAGAATCTAATACCTCTATATAATAGATGATTGTCCGTGTTTTCTGCTGTCGTTCCGGCTAGTGAAAACTTAAAGAAAAAAATGGATGGGTGCTATAGGCGTGGAAAATATAAATATAACACACATCCCTCTACATAAAAATATATGAAAAGATCGTGTGATACATTTCTTTTCTGCGGTAAGAGCAAGGATTTAATAATAATCCCTGTGCAATTCAATTACCGATTTTAACCGATTTTTATAAAACTTCGTAACTATCTGTAATTTGGTCCAACTTAAAAGATAGGATAGTTTTTGAATTGGGATAGTTTATTTGTTTTATTTATATAGATAAGAAGCGGTACGAAGTTCGCTGGGTCAGCTAGTAATATATATAAATTACGTGTCACGTTATTTGTCCACGATGGACTCCTAAACTATTTAACTTGTGTGATAATAATATATTGTGTGATATAAAATTAAATTTAAATTAAATTGATTTTGATCAAACTTCGTTACTATCTGTAATTTAGTCCAATTTGAAAGATAGGATAGTTTTTTTTGATTAGGATAGTTTATTTGTTTTATTTATATAAAATATAAGTTGGCGGTACGAAGTTCGCCGGGTCAACTAGTATTCTATATTTGTTTATTTATATGTAGGGCATGCAGATAGCTGTCTCCTGCTAAGCACGTCATGTTTCGACTCTACCACCGCTTATAGAAAGAAATTCTACTACTATGAGCCAGCAAGTTGCTCTTTTAATGAAAAGAAATAATGGTTTATAATTAACAAACGATTGATACATATTATAATTTATAAATGAGTACTTTTTTTATATATGGTGATCTCTTTCAATTTCACAAAACGGCAGCGAAACTGTTTGGATATTCCAAGATCTTTAAAAACCTAAATCCACGCGAATAATATGTACCTGATAGAGTACAAACGTACGTTACGTAATTATTATAACCTATAAATACTACGTATACATAAATGCTTGATTATCGCTTCACTCCTTATCGATGTCGATAGTTTCGAAGCACACTCCCTAATGGGCGGCCATTTTATGAGTTTTTTTCTGTAGGTATGCACCCGATTTTTGTAGGTAAGGCACCTCCATGTATTTGCTACCTTCATGGTTTTATTTAAGCTTTCAATATACGATGTCTATACATAGTAGGTTGATACTACTAGCTTTTTCTCATAGGTAATGATGAAAAATAGTATGTGTCATTCGGGGCCAAAATATTTTGTTCTCGGGCGGCGTATATTGAATTCCTCGATACGCTCAGGATTCAAAATAACGCCCTCGGGGAACAAAAAATTTCTTTGGCCCCATATAACACAAATAATTAATTCCTACGTTCAAAATTTGCCATGTCTCTGAGGTAAAACCTAAGTAATGCCGAGTGAACGCTAGAAAATATTTGAAATTAACGATGTTCACATAACATTTCGGGCTGTTACCATAAAAAGTTGAGGTTTCACAGGACGATCTCATATTTACCATAGTTCGATCTTTTACAGTAACCTATAAATGTAGACAGATTTTATTATTAATATTTGCGTTTCTATATTTAAGAATTGTAAATAAAATCTCTGATACTCAGAGCGACAGGCTTAACTAATATCCATCTTATAAGTACTAACCGACTACTACGTCTGTACTGTATCCTGGTATACCTACATAATAATCATTAATCTGTCGTCAAAGAGCTTTGTGGAATCTGATCCGTCGTTTTCCTAGTTCAATGGATCCGTCATCCGTGCATATTGAGTATACCAAAGGGAAATGCTGCTCGTATTAATCACAAACCTATAAAGGGGTATTCATTGAGCTTATTATAGAATATATCTATGGGACTATAGGAAAATCTCCCTGTACGATCGATTATATTATTGGTGTAAGCTCCTACTAAGCTTACCAAAGTACATTGAGTTCATTGAATTATTATGTACTAAATGAGTTAGCAGAATATACATCACACACTTCGACATGCTATTTATAATTTCAAACAAGAGTATCCTACTTAGTATTAAAAATGTGATAGTGTGTTTGTTGGTTTGTCTGTCAATCACGCAGCAACGGAGCAACGGATCGACATAATTATAATGGTGGCCTATATATTATGAATTACCAATTTTGACGAAAGTACCAAACATAACATCCATACTAGGTAATATTATAAATGCAAAAGTGTGTATGTTTGTTGGTTTTTCGTTCAATTTTCTGCAACAGAGTAACAAATTTACGGGATTTTTGCATGAGTAGGTATACTTTGAAGACTTGATAGGCTACCTTTTTTCCGAAATATTATTAACACGTAATTCTTTATATTTTGTAGTCGGCTAATAAATAAACATTATATCGGAACTGCTAGTCGACTCACAGTCTATCTAAACTATAATATAATTTTATAAAGAGGAAAGATTTTTTTGTTTGTTTGTTTGTACCGAATAGGCTCTGTAATTACTTGACCGATTTCAACCATTTTTTCACTAATAGAAAGCTAAATTATCAGGAAGTAACATAGGCTATAATTTATTATCAAAAAATTAGAGATCCTTAAGAAAATTGCAATAAATAATGTAACCCAAAGTAGCAAAATTTTACCTATAAAATGCATTATTTGGCGTGTGCTGAGAAAACTATTGATGATACATAAAAATTATGTACTACATGATTAAAGTTCTCATTATTCTCTACAAAAAAGTCCGCGAGGGAATATATCTAGCTATCATATTTAATGCACAATAGCAGCTTTTGTGTTCTAAAATTTAATAAGATCGCCTTTAGTATCGCATATTAATAATTCTTCCTTACTAAACATAATTATAAATGCGAAAGTGTGTTATTTTGTCCGTCAATCACGCTGCACCAAAGCTACGGATTGATGGATACGGATTTTTTTGGATAGGTATAGTTCAGAACCTGGAGGGTGTCTATCCCGGAAAATCAAAGAGTTCCCGCGGGATTTTAAAAACTTAATCCACGCGGCCGAAGTCGCGGGCATCAGATAGTACTAGAGAAGCTGCAGATTGCGGGCCAACTACAGGTGCCATTTTGTCACCAGCAATTTTATATTATCGTTCTTGGAGTAGCCTGATATATTAGCAGGTTTATAAAAAAAACAACTTACCGATAGAGTAATGATCTTGTCGAGGAGCATGATTGGCGCCATGTGAAAGTCGAATACGAAATACTGTGGACAAAGGAAAAAATATTTTATATAATAAAAAACTTTTTGGAGGTGCATTATACTCAAGATTTTGTTTTTGTTGTCCGTTCACTTTGTTAAGGGCCGATTTTACCAATCCAAAAAGTCTTATCCGAGCGTAAAGATATTTTGGTAGATTTTCAATACAAAAATGGTCAAAATTCCCAATTCATTCCTCGTTTAAACGTTTAAACGTCACAATATATTTCACTGGAATTGGTGTTACAGTAGTGTGTAAGATCTATTAAGATCTATTACAATAATTGCTTAAGTATCCTTGATCTTGCCAGTTGTAATGTTTCTGAGGGCTTTGCCCTTACTGGGTTATATTAATCTATGTGATATCCAAAATGAGCCTCGAATATTATGAAATATTTACCAAAGGCGATACAGATAATATTTTTACGAGGAGGCATCGTTTCGTGAAATAAAAACTGCATTGAAAGATTTCAGAATTCTAGAGTTTTAAAGGTAATCCAATTAGGGGACTAACTTGGAAAATCGTAAATCTAGCTCTTCCTATATATTTCTGAGACACGCTTTATTTTTACAACATGTACACTATTAATAAAAATCATCATCATTTTTCAACCCTCTTTGGGAATGCTTTTGTTGGTGAAAGGATAGAACCTTTTGGTTCATAGGGCAGTGTTGGATAATCCCCTTTTTTAGGGTTCCGTACCAAAATGGTAAAAATGGAACCCTTATCGTGAGACTTTCTCCGTCCGTCCGTCCGTCCGTCTGTCACAGTCGATTATTTCAGTAACTATTAAAGCTATCGACATGAAATTTGGCATAGTTGTGTATAATAGTGGCCCAACATCATTGGAATAAAGAAAAATGGAAAATTATTTTTAGTTTTATTAAAAAAGGGGGAAAATCAGGGGTTTGAAATTTCAAAGTAAAATAATTATACCGAGTGGGGTATCATATGAAAGGCCTTTACTTGTGCATTCTAAAACAGTTTTTTATTTATTTCTATACATAATAGTTTTTGATTAATCGGCCAAAATGTCGAAAAAAATACCCTCCCCCCCCCCTTATCTCCGAAGTTTACCAATCAAAAAAATCTGAAATAATTATGATCAATAGAGGTTTATGTTTATTTTACAGGAAAAATAAAACCAACGCTCTAACTAGCATAGTTTTTTTTTATATGAACAATAAACCTCTACAAACAAAGTTAACGATAAATAAGCAAATTAATATAATATTATCGTTTTACTTTTACTTTTGGAGTACGGAACCCTCGGTGCGCGAGTCCGACTCGCACATGGCCGGCTTTTTTTTTAAATCTCTAGACTCGAGCGCCAGGCCTCGAACTGTACCCGGGCACTATGCATGTAGCATCCACGCGTTGTAGAGCTTCCAGTTATTTTTTATACGTGGATAGCAATGTGGTGACCCCTGTATACAGAATAACTTCATTGTCATCTTAATCACCAGGTTCTGGGTTCAAAACTGTGCTCACTTGACCTATAAAGGTGCTGAAATTTTTCATCATAACATTAAACTACGGCCGTTCAGAGAATGCGTTCCTGACACGTCGCGATTGAACTGACGACGTAACTTTGTAATGGCGTTGCAGTTACGATAAAAATATTATTGCTGGTTGTTTACCGCTTTAACAATTGATGAGCATTAAAACAACATTATTATATCAATAGTCAATTAATGTTATAATTTTGTGCCAAACTGAGTGTCAAATAACTTGGTAAACAATATTTTTCTAAATCTAAACTGCGCTATTACAAGGTTATGTCAGCGCTTTATATTTGTAGTGCTGTGCTAACAATAACAGGCAATAATAGTATCGTTATCTGTTCTTATACAGTTATACTTTATAAAATAATACGTTTTGTTTTTCTTTTTAAGAATTTGAAAATAATGGACTATAAGATAACTTTTATTAAATATAAAAATAAAAGTACGACCAAACCGAACGCGCGAAAGAAAGTAGCATTTTTATATTTAGGTTGAAAATGGTAACCCCAAATGGCGTTACTAGCATTTTTATACTTAGATTAAAAACGGTAACCCCAAATGGCGTTATGGGCCGCCATTTCGTGACGCTAAAACAGTCGTCTGTTGTCGTTTCGTGCGCATAGATCACGTTCTTCAAGTGTTTTCGATCTGTTTTTATTTGATTACCCGGCTTTCGTTTAATGGACTGTTTCTGCTTTTCAAACTGACATCGGCGCTAAATCGGACTTCGATTGTGTTTTGAAATGCGTTCTTTTTACTTTTGGTGCATAATAATGCCTAAACGTGGACAAACATTGAAAAGTGGAGCCCGTGAGTTAATCATCAAGCTGCAAGATTACTTTGAGCGGGAGCGGCAAAATGGCGGACCCCTGGTACCTGTCGAACAAGTACAAGAACGCGTCTCTCAGGCGCTTGGAGTTAGCAAACGAACGATAACAAATATTAATAAGGAAAAGTTCGGCTCTACTGGCATGGAAGATAATATTTTACGTACTCCGAAGAAGAAACGTAGAACTAAACCCGTGACATATATTGACACCTTTGACGCCGATGCAATCAGAAATCATATATATGGTTACTATTCCAGAAATGAATATCTCAACAGGAAGAAGCTTTTGGCATCGTTAAGAGAAGCTGGACTGTTTAGCGGGGGTAAAACTGCTTTAACCAAAATCTTAAAAGATATTGGTTTTTCGTATAAAAAAACAGACAAAAGAAAAATTTTATTAGAACGATACGACATAATTTTTCCGGTTTTCCACCCGCTTTCAGGAGTTCCGCAGTGATTCCGTCATCACCTGGCGCCTTGTTGTTCTTGAGCTGTTTGAGAGCCATTCTAATCTCGTATAGGCTGACGTCCGGGATATCTTCGGTATAGTGTCGGGTCAGTTTGGCTCTGGGATCTTCGGCCAAATCCTCAACAGGTTTTTGTTTCATGGTATATAACTGCCCATAGAACTTCTCGACCTCTCCCAGAATCTCAGGTTGAGAAGAGACGAGACGACCGTCATCAGTTTTAAGCCGCGTCAGCTGGCTCTGTCCGATAGACAGATCTCTCGCGAACACTTTTGAGCCTCTGTTCCGCTCGATGGTATCTTTAATACACTTGGTATTAAAGACCCGAAGGTCGCGAGTTTGTGCCTTAGAGATCTGCCTATTAATCCGCCGGTAGGCAGCCGCGTCTACCGATGACTGCAGCCTCATCTCTTGCCTCTCCTCCATGAGCTTGAGAGTATGGTCAGAGAACTTTTCGGTTCTTTTCCTGCGATGGGTCTTAAAGAACTTAGACCCCACAGTATGGACAGTTTCCACGAACCTGTTGTTCAGATCGTCCACAGAAACGCAGTCTGCTAGGCACTCGAATCGGTTCTGCAGTTCGAGTTGGAAGTTTTCGGGGCTTTGGATATGAGCACGAGAGGGTCGGAGAGTTGACTTCACCAGTCTAGCCCTTTCCAGCTTCACATTAATATTCAATGAGCCTCTTACCATACGGACATCATTGAATATATGGCGTTTGGTCGACATAATGAAGTCAATCTCATTTCTCGTAGAACCATCGGGGCTCATCCAAGTCCATTTTCTGTGTGGCCGCTTCCTGAAGAAGGAGTTCATCATAAAGAGGCCCTCCTTCTCCATGAAGTCGGCCAGCATTTGACCCCTCTAGTTCCTTCGCCCATAACCAAATCGCCCAACCCTCGTCTCTGCACCGCTTCGTTCACCCAGCCTCGCGTTGAAATCCCCCATCACAACATTGTAGTGAGTGGTAGAGGCTTGTATGGCTTTTAATATATCCTCATACAGCGCCTCCACCTCCTCGTCATGATGTGCCGAAGTCGGTGCGTAAACCTGTATAACGTTCAACGAATACCGATTGGTGATTCTGAGTATAAGGTACGCTACCCTACTCGACACACTTTTGACTTCGACGATGTTGTTGACGAGAGACTTGTGGACGATGAAGCCGACACCACCTCCTCTCTTCGGACTTCAGACAATCCTATAACATTCCAGCGCAACTTGCTCACTGCTTCTTCCAGCTCGATGATCTTCTCGTCAGTCCTCAACGTGCGTGCGTTATATGTCGCCAGGTCCAGTCGTCAGGGTTGGCAGCGGAATCTCATCCGGAGATTCTTAGCACCCCCTGCCCCGCCATTACCGTGACCGCTGCCAGGGTCAGGCACAGCGAGGCCGCCGGGAACTAGGGGCCTTGGCCTTGTGACAGTTTCCGGTACTTAAGATCTTTCAGCGATTGTTCAATTCCGTCATTCACGAGGGTATAACGCCGGAAGCATGGCACAGGAGCGTGGTGGTCCTGTTCTTCAAAAAGGGTGATAATACCTTGCTGAAGAATTATAGAACCATCTCGCTGATGAGTCATGTTTACAAGTTGTTCTCGAGAGTCATCACGAATCGTGTCGCTTGTAGGTTTGACGACTTCCAGCCTCCCGAACAAGCCGGATTCCGAAAAGGCTTTGGCACCATAGATCACATTCATACGCTGCGGCAGGTTATACAAAAGACGGAAAAGTATAACCGGCCACTTTGCTTAGCGTTTGTGGACTATGAGAAAGCCTTTGATTCGGTGGAAACTTGGGCTGTATTGAGGTCGCTGCAGAGATGCCGGATTGACTACCGGTATATCCAAGTGTTGAAGTGCTTGTACGAAAACGCCACTATGTCAGCACGTATACAGGACCAGACTACGAGACCAATCCACACACACGCAGCGTGGAGTGTAACAGGGAGATGTAATCTCCCCGAAGCTATTCACCGCTGCGTTGGAGGACGTCTTTAAGCTTCTGGATTGGAACGGACTTGGCATCAACATAAACGGCGAGTACATCACTCACCTGCGATTTGCCGATGACAGTGGTCATGGCAGAGACTCTGAGAGATCTCAATACAATGCTCAATGATCTCAGCAGGGTTTCTCAACAGGTGGAACTGAAAATGAACATGAGCAAGACGAAAATCATGTCCAATGCTCATGCTCCGCTCCACCCAGTAATCGTTGAGAACTCTGCACTCGAAATTGTAGACGAGTACATATACCTGGGACATACAGTCCAGCTAGGTAGGTCCAATTTCGAGAAAGAGATTAAGCGCCGAATCCAACTCGGCTGGGCAGCGTTCGGGAAGCTCCGAGATGTCTTCTCGTCCAAAATCCCTCAGTGCCTGAAGACTAAAGTCTTCGAACAGTGCGTGTTGCCAGTGATGACTTACGGATCCGAGACATGGTCGCTATCTATGGGCCTCATAAGAAGGCTCAGGGTCACTCAACGAGCGATGGAGAGAGCTATGCTTGGTATTTCCCTGCGAGATCAAATCAGAAATGAGGAGATTCGTAGGAGAACCAAAGACACCGACATAGCTCAGCGTGTCGCGAAACTGAAGTGGAAATGGGCGGGGCACATAGTTCGAAGAGCTGATGGTCGTTGGGGTCCCAAGGTGTTGGAGTGGTGACCACGCACCGGGAAACGCAGTGTTGGCAGACCCCCAACCAGGTGGACCGACGACATCAAACGAGTCGCAGGGAGCCGCTGGATTCAAGCGGCGCAAGGCCGAAGCCTGTGGAAGTCCATGCAGGAGACCTTTGTCCAGCAGTGGACGTCTATAGGTTGATAAAGAAGAAGAAGAAGAAGAAGACATAATTTTAAAACGGATAAGTTTTTTGAGAGAAGCAAAAAAAATTGATAACTGGGATAATGTCGTGTTCATTGACGAGACATGGCTAAACGCCAATCACACGGTTTCCCGTTCTTGGACGGATGATACACAAGCGTCGACGTCGAAAGTACCAATGGGTAAGGGGGCCCGTCTGATAATATGCCACGCAGGTTCTGCAAAATACGGCTTTGTGGAGAACGCGTTACTGGCATGTCAATCAAAAACCACAAATGACTACCACGAGGAAATGAATGCCACTACATTTAAAGAGTGGTTCCAGAACGTGCTTTTGCCCAGCCTACCAGAGCCTTCTGTAATATTCATGGATAATGCCTCCTATCACTCGGTTCAAATACAGAAACCACCTACCCAAGCTAATAAAAAAGAAGAAATGGTGGCTTGGTTACAATCAAAAGGCATTGATGCAAATATGTAGATGCTAAAAGCAGAGCTAATTAAATTAGTTAAAGAAAATAAAGCGGCAAATATGCGATACGAAATCGATGAACTGGCTCTGGAGTACGGTCATCGCGTTCTAAGAATTCCACCGTATCATTTCCAATATAACGCGATTGAGCTAATCTGGGCTCAAATAAAAGGTTACGCCGCCCGCCACAATACTTCCCCGCCATTCAGCACGAAAAAGATGATGACCCTATTAAAAGAAGCCTGCGGGGAAGTCACAAGAGATGACTGGGCAAAGGTTGTTGAGAAGACTAAAAACCTGATTGTGGAACATTTTGACCGAGATATCAGGATTGATTCTGTTATTGATAATAATATAATTATACATGTAGGCGAAGATGATGATGAAGACACCACCTCCTCAAGCGAATCGGAGTCTGATTAATATTCTGTACGCACATTCAATTCAATGTAATTTATTGCATAGAAATATAGATTGTAACTTTGTAACAAAGAATAAATAAAACAATTTTATTATATTAATATTACCCTTTTTTGGTTTCCACTTAAATAACAAAAATATAAATTTTAAATGATTCCGCCAATTTAAAACGAAAATAATCTTAAAAATAACGTGGCGGTTCATTTTGGAGGAACGGTAACGAACTGTTATGTTGTGCCCATCACTAGTCGTGACTAACTGATAGGTGTCAGGAACGCATTCTCTGAACGGCCGAACTTTAGCAGCTGATTTCGAACTGTCCAACTTCAGCGTTTTTCCAATGACATTAGAAGTAGAGCTGAAAACATGGCTGGCCTCCCTGTTTACAGCGGCGACACCTATTTCATCAAGATCCTTCTTCACCATTGGGTACCTACACTTCGGCTATACCTACACTATCAATAAAAATACTAAAATTATAAAGTTAGTTAGAGTTAGTGGACTCTGAATTATTTACATAAGTTAGAATTAGAAATTCTACTCCCAAATATCTTGGATGAATATTACGACAGTAAAACAATAGAGACAAAGCGCTCGTTTCATAAAGCTTAGATACCTTCTGGTATTGTTTGAAAAGTAGCTTATTATTACTATATTCTTCCAAGGTAGTTAGTTTATCTTTTCCAGAGCTGAATAATTGCTTTCTCGGTAACAAAGGAAGATCAGGATAGGAGAATGCCTCAAACGTAACAAAAAAACAAAAACAGCTTAAAACTTTGCATAATTAAGGTACTATTTAGTTCGTAACTGACTACATACAGCAGCAGCAGGCGACACTACTGGTTTGTAGTATAGTTTGTTCACAATAAGAAAGTGTGTGGCCAAAGAGTGAATTAACGCTACGGTTTTTACATGGCAACCTACACAAGCCACTTGACAACTATCAAACTTAGCAACGTGTCAATTGGTTTATTACTCAAAGCGTGTCAATTCTCTAAAAATGACATGTCGCATACGGCACGATTTTATAAGGGCATAGTACATACTTGATTGCATTGTATATTAACTGTTGATAATTAATACACAATAATATTATGTAAACAAAATATTACACTAGCGGCACGCTATGATGGCCGGTTTGACACATTACAATAGTGATGTGGAATGTCAATTTATTCTCGAACAAAAAACAATTAAGTTTTGTTTTTGTACCTGATTAAATAGGTTTAATAAAACAAAAATGTATATGTTTATTTAATTTATTTGAACGAACTGAATATTTGAATGAAAATGAATATACATACTTTATATGCACACAAGAAACATATGAATACAAAAGATACCAAAAAAGGTGCCACAAAAGGCCATAATTAATCAGATTCGTCCATACTACTATTTTCACTGTCGTCACTGCTATCATCACCTACATTAATAATTATATGTTCGTTTTCTATAATATTATCTATTTTCACATCTCTTTCATAATCTTCCCTTATTAATTTAACAGTTCTATTCACAACCTTTTCCCAGTCTCCTTTAGTCACATGTTCACAAGCTTCTTCTAATAATTTTAGCATTTTTTTTGTGGTAAATGGGGGTTCTGTATTGTGTCTTGCAGCATATCCCTTAATTTGAGCCCACACCAACTCAATCGCATTATACTCACAATGGTAAGGCGGTAACCGTATAACTCTGTGCCCATGTTCTAATGCTATTTCGTCAATGACGTATCGGATCTTGGTTGGTTTGTTTTCTTTTAAAAGACGTACTAATTCCGCTTTTAACATATTCATGTTTGCATCTACGCCATTTTTACGAAGCCATGCGACGATATCAGCTTTCTTTTGGGATTGGGCAGGTGGCTTGTCAATTTGCATCGAGTGGTATGGGGCGTTGTCCATAATTATAATAGATGGTTCAGGGAGGCTACACAACATTGAGGTAAACCATTCAGTAAACTTTTCTCCATTCATGTCTTCATGATAGTCTCCAGTGGTTTTTGACGCAAAAGCCATGAGAGAACCTTCGACAAACCCGTTGATGGTTCCGGCGTGACAAATTATAAGTCGCGATCCTTTTCCTACAGGAACTTTGGAAGTAGATGCTGCTGTGTCATCGTTCCAAGAACGGCCTACAGTATGGTTAGCATTAAGCCATGTTTCATCCAAGAACACAACATTTTGCCAATTTTTGATTTCTTTCACTTGCCGTAAAAAAGTATACCTTGCCATCGCTATATCAAATCTTTCCATCAATATTTTGCGTTTGTTACATTTTTTGTATCGAAATCCAATGGTCTTCAAAATCTTCGTTAAAGAACTTTCCCCACCGAAGAATAATCCAGCTTCCTTCAGTGAATGCACCAACTTTTTTCTTGTTGGATACTCCTTCTGTAAATAGTAGCCGTAAACATGTCTTCGGATAGCATCGGCATCAAAGCTATCGATGCCTACGACTGGTTTTGCTCGTTTTCTCTTTTTTGGTGTGTGAAGTTTATTTTCTTCTGTGCCAGTCTCGCCATATTTTTTTTTAGTTATCCGTCTAACAGTTCGTTGTCCAATATTAAGCGCATCAGCTACGCGTTCAACCACTGACGTTATAGGTAAAATTGGCCCTCCATTTTGAGCTTCACGATCGAAATAGTTACGAAGGCGTATTACGAACTCACGTGTCTGACTATTTAGAACAGTTCTCTGCGTACGTTCGGTCATATCGACGAAATCCACAACAAAGGGCTTGAACAGAGTCCAAATTAACGAGCAAGGGTCAACAGTAATGCAGTATCAATATTTGAAATCCAAAGCCAGGTCAAAACTATATCACAATCGCATTGCACTGACAGTTTATACTTTTCGAAGCAACGTCAATTCGAAACTGCTTTGTTTTGCATTGAGCATTGACGCGAGTTTGCCGGAGGTAGTAGTTGTGCTAGCCAGCGATCCTATGTGACGATCGTATTAGATTCCATTTTTAAAAATTTTCAATTTAGAAAACCAAATGCCGAGTTGTGGTATATATCATATAAAAATAACAAATTTTACCTTTTGTATGAAACAGCTGATATTTTTTTGCGATTTCAGAGGTTTGTCCACATAGTGAAAATTGTTCATATTCACAAGTACATTCACCCCTTAAATGGTGCAAACTGATTTTTCTACACTTGTATACATTTTAGAAATCAATTTAATAAATAAATTTTGAGTCCTAAACCTAAAACTACATTCGATAAAATTTATGAATCTCTGCACATCACTATCGTCAATAAAGTAATACAATTATTTCCTTCAAAGTCGTTATCAATTAATACGGAACTTCATGAGCGGACAAACGTCAAACCGGCCATCATAGCGTGCCGCTAGTGTAACAATTCCTTTTTAGTAATACCTACAATAGCGCGCCTGTAACATATCGATCCTTTTATCCATTTCTTTTAGTGTTTGATTGAATGTAGACAGAATTCTTTCTGTTGCGCTGCTTTTTCCCTTTGGCGTAACTGAATAATATTAAATATTATTTCTCTAGTTAAAGTTTTTCTAGCTTTCGGCATTTTGTTCAAACAATAACAACTTTGAGATATGACAGCTGTGTTTGTTATATGTCAAGATGTGCGTGTAGGTTGCTATGTAAAACACGTAGCGTTACTTTACTGTTTGGCCACGAAGATTCTCTTTTTAAACATGCTACTTACTTTATTAATAAGGTATAAGGTTGTATATATTTATAAAGTTTGGCAGATCGCTAATGTCACTGCTTTAGCTTTAACACTATGAAAACCTAGTTTAACTTAACTTTTGTCGAGATCCAGAAAGGAAAAGCCACTTTAAAACTCTTGCAAAATCGCATTCACATCGCATAATAAATACAATTTTTTTTCGTTAGTAACATTGGGCTGGCAAAAAATATTTTTGTACACATCGATCTCTAATAAAACTGCTGCGAAAACCATGCTTTCACGATAGATTTAGGATTGATAACTTAGTCGCTGCTAGATACTGTCAACGTACTAGGAAATGGCGGCAATTCATAGTACGCTGGAACTGGCGTACCCACATCGTCTCATAGCAACTAATGTTGCTATGAGACAATGTTGCTGAATGCAATGATAATGTTGCCGCATTTATGGAGCTATTATTTGTAGGAAGGGCGGTATCTAGTAACGAAACTCTTAAATCTATGACTTTGACATTGATGCAGTGATTTGATGCCGAAGTTACGGAATCGAGCTGGCTTTTGTATTGCCCGCCTAACAAAAAAGGTAAATAAGCACAACAGTGCCCTCCAACTCCAGGCACATAGT
Organism: Oeneis ivallda; assembly: GCA_029955525.1. Lineage (NCBI taxonomy): Eukaryota > Metazoa > Arthropoda > Insecta > Lepidoptera > Nymphalidae > Oeneis > Oeneis ivallda. Next base: position 11,711,296 of record JARPMR010000001.1, read on the forward strand.
TATTGTGAACAGACTATACCTACTTATACGACATGTCGCTAGCTACTGAAGCTAAGTATCGCTGTGACACTACTGAAACCAGTAGTGTCACGGCGACACGTCGCCTGATGCTGCCGTCTGTAGTCGCCGTCGGCTACGAACTCGTAATTAGCTATAATATAAAAAAAAAATCAAAATTTTTTATTTCACGTAGGCCAACCTCTTAGGCCTAGCGCAAACATACAACTTTTAGTTGAACAACTATTTAGTTGTGTTTCATAAGTTTATAGGAATGTACTGCGATCATAGAATGTGCGCAAATTATCAACACGATAGTTGCTCGACAAAAAAATCAAAAAGCCGTACGATTTGCTTTTGATTATAGTTTATTTGTTTATTTTATTTTATTTTATTTATTATAAAGTAATCAACAGCGTTACATATAATTATGAATTAGAATTATTAGAATAATATTAATTATTAGAATTCACGAAAAGTACACAACTCGACTAAACAGTATAGTCGATGTAAAAGTTGTATGTATGCGACTTACCTTAAGCAGCGGTTAGAACTGTGGTCTCCTATTCGGGGGGTCGCAGGTTCCCGTGTACGCACCTCTGACTTTTCCGAGTCAAGTGCGTTTAAGCAATTACTTAAATATCATCATCATGCTCATGCTTCAACGGTGAAGGAAAACATCGTGAGGAAACCTGCACACCTGAGAGTTCTTCATAATGTTCTTGAAGGTGTGTGAAGTCCGCCAATTCGCATTGGGCCAGCGTGGTGGACTATGACCTATTATAACCCTTCTCTGAGAGGAGACCTACGTTCAGACTTCAGTAATGAGCCGTTGATGGGTTGCTGATGATGATGATGATGAACCTGTGGCTCTTATGACACGTCATGAATCTACCACCGCGCACCGGTTCGGAAAGCGGATTTTGCTGAGAAGAGCCGGCAAGAAACTCAGCAGTTGCTCGTTTCAAAATAATAATTTTACAATATTATTATACAGCTATTACATTGTAATAACTTTTTTATACTATCTTGTGGGCAGCCGGATGCCATGCCGAGTTAACCCATGCAACTTATATCTACTCGTAACTTAACCTGCTATATGGACTTTGTGGCGGTATTATGGTAAGTTCACCCATGAAATTGATGATATTTATGTTTTAAGTTAACATAGTAGACTAGACAAGGTTCTATATACCGATAATCTAGATTCCTAAAGTTTCTATACAGAAACAAATTGTTGTAAACAATCTACGCGAAGTCGTGGCTGTCTCTTATAGACCCTAAAAACCTCTTTGGCTACGAAAAGATCACTTACTTCATTATAGTAGGGGCAGTTGGTGCTCTCTTTGACGCTGGTGAACTTGCGTGTTTCCCCAACTTGCACGCACACGACTGGGTCCATGTTGAGACCGGCTAGCTGCCTCGCCTCGATTATAGTCACGCAAACTTGGAAGTCAGCTGCTTTCAGTGCTGAAGACCCAGCGGCATCGTGAATGGTGGTCCTGTTAAAATTACATGTTTTAATCCATGATGCCCTAGTAAAATTCAGACAAAAGAAAACTGATCTAATACTACTTATAAAGTAGGGACCGCTACAGTACGTTCCAGTCTTACTGGTTTTTCAAGAGGAAATAATATTCTCGTACCGGGAATCGTACCGGAATGGTTTGGAGTATCTGCGCTGCACTACTATTACTAGTGGTTCGCCCCGAACTGAGACCTCGCGGTATCCCATAATTCCCATAAGGTAGTTTTAACTATATTATATTGTAATTAAAACGCGCCGAATCTGATGACGTCAATCGTCATCTGCTTTCGTGGATGGGATGCGTATTTACAATATTAAAGACAGCGCCATCTATTAACAGTATAGTGAAGTTTTGTTAAAAACATTGATGCCCATTAAAACTTAAATAATTTCGTTTCTTTATAATATTTATCTAATCTTAGTATTTGTTGTTCAAGTACAGAATATAACTCAAATTATGTGTAAGTTTCAATTTTTAAAATAAAGTGGTTTTAGAGATCTAGCCTCGAATAAAATCTCCACTTTGAAAGCCCCCCATTTCGTCAATTTTAGGAAAAAAAATATAAAAAAAATACTTTTGTACTCTGTTCCAAATTATCTTTAAAATGAGGTACTGCAACCCTATGAAATGCAAAAAATTTTATTTTACTTCGCATTCGCTTCTATGAGAGCCCCCCTGAAATAAAGGTTTTTATAACTTTTTAAGCCATTTTCGGCTGGAGGCCATCGGTTTACATATCATATCTAAAAGTGAAGTAATTACGTTCAGTAATTCAGAAGTTATAAGGCTCTGACAGACGGACGGACGGACAGACGGACGGACGGACAGACGGACGGACGGACAAGTGCAAATCGCTCTAGTAAACTCAGAGACCTTCGCTTCGCTCGGTCGATAATTCCGCTGAGATTAGCTGAAGTGGTTGAAATTCGGTGATAAGAACATTAATAATAATATGATTATTATTTTCTTACAAACAGAGTCATGGTTATCATACGAGTATTTAAATTATTCATCTATACTATATTTCTTAATCTTAATCTATACTTATTAATATTATAAAGAGGAAAGATTTGTTTGTTTGTTTTTTCGTCGTTAGTTTGATTCGTTCGTTTCTTGAGATCCTCAAGAAAATTACAATAATGTAACCCAAAGTAACAAAATTTTGTCTAAAAAAGCATTAATTGGCGTTTGCTTAAAAAACTATTGATGATAAATAAAAATTATGTACTACATATGATTAAAGGACTCGTTATATTGTAAAAAAAAGTCTCCGAGGGAATGTATCTCATTTTTAATATCGTATTTAAGTCACAATAGTAGCTTTTGTATTCTAAAATTTAATTAGATCGCCTTTATAATCGCAGTATCAAATCTTCCTTAGTAATACATATTAATTATAAATGCGAAAGTGTGTTTGTTTATTTTTGGATATAAATTGTTTATTTTTGGCGAACATAATAAACAATCATGTTAGGTAAGGCGCATACATACAACTTTTACATCGACTAAACTGTTTAGTCGAGTTGTGTACTTTTCGTGAATTCCACACAACTAACCTACAAAAGCAAATCGATAAAGCTTTTTGATTCTTTTGTCGAGCAAAAAAATCAAAAAGCTGTATCGATCGAAACTTATGAAACACAACTAAATAGTTGTCCAACTAAAAGTTGTATGTTTGCGCTAGGCCTAAGAGTGATTCGGTATCACGAAAAAACAATCATAATATTATGTAATTATAAAATAAAGTTCCGCCGCCATATTTGTACCGCTACCGCAATGTGTGTACTTACTGTGCTGTAACTATCATACTACTAGCTTCAACTATCTTACTGCGACATATACACATATGTCGCAGTAAGATAGTTGAAGCCGTGTTATAGCTATAAACCTAGGTTTATAGCTATATGCCGGAATATAACTATACGAAAGCAATTCATAGCTATCTTACTAGGAATATAGCTATAATACGTAGGCGATCTAATAATATAGCTATCTGACTAGACTAATCTAGTAAAAGGGTTATAGAAGTATACATTTTCTTTGATTTGCACAACTAAACTAGTTCTTCCTATACAAGTACTATGTTTGCCAAAATCTAAAGTTAGGTTAGGTGGGGGTGTGATTCCGCCGTTTACATACGGCGTCGTCAGTTTAGAAACGCTCGCTGTTATGTAATATGCCGAAGGCAAAATAATAACTCGCGCAATTCCTAAGCACCTGATCACCGAATCTTGCCTAACAAGTACTATGTTTACCAAAATCTAAAGTTAGGTTAGGTCGGGGCTCGACATGTTCGGCCGGGCATATGGGTTCCACTTGTTTTCCATATACCTAAGTTAAGTATGCATGCACATCTGATTATACCAAATGGAACCTAAGTGCCTCTGGGCATCTGATTTTTCATGTCAAAGCCCAACCTAACCTAACTTCAGACTTTGGCAAACATAGTAGCAAAAACGATTAACCAGTTGTGCAAATCAAAGAAAATGTATACTTCTGAAACCATTTTACTACATAAGTCTAGTAAGAAAGCTATGTCGCAGTAAGATAGTTAAATCCGTGTTATAGCTATAAACCTAGGTTTATAGCTATATGCCGGAATATAGCTATAGGAAAGCGATTCATGGCTATCTTACTAAAAATATAGCTATAATACGAACGCGATCTATTAATTAAGAAGTTAACACGGCTTCAACTAACTTACTGTGACATGTATTACTAGATCGAGATCGTATTATAGCTATATTCCTAGTAAGATAGCTATGAATCGCTTTCGTATAGCTATATTCCGGCATATTGCTATAAACCTAGGTTTATAGCTATAACACGGCTTCAACTATCTTACTGTGACATATATTACTAGATCGCGTTCGTATTATAGCTATATTTCTAGTAAGATAGCTATGAATCGCTTTCGTATAGCTTTATTCCGGCATATTGCTATAAACCTAGGTTTATAGCTATAACATGGCTTCAACTATCTTACTGCGACATATACGTATTTTATAATTTATACTCCAATCTTGGAAGAAACTTAAAGGAATTTTTATTCGTGTGACCAATTCAGTTATAGCAATTGATGGCCCATGTAGTTGCAATTTGTTTACTTTAATACTTACTTTAATACTTTACTTTGTAATGACGTTTGAAGTCGGTTTTAAAAGAATTTTTATATATAATATAATCCCTCCAAAACATTTTTATGTAAAATGTTGCTTCTAAGGCCCGTTTGCAGAAACACCGGGTCATCTTTTTAACCCAGAGTTAGCTGCTGCTTTGACAGATTTCGTATAAAGCTTCTGTCAAAATTACAAATTTATTCCTGGGTTAAACCTAACCCAGCGACTCTTTCTGCAAGCGGGCCTAACTCTACACGCCCTAACTCTACAAGCCCTAACTTCACAAACTCTACACCTTAGTCAAAATATGTGGCTTGGCCGTTTCGCTACATTCACATGGGCGTAAGGTGAACAATTTATTCACTGTTCATTACTTTTCTGTTATACAATAGTTCTTGTAGTAACAAAACGGCCAAGCCACATATTTTTACTAAGGTGTAACGAAGCCACGAGCCCAGGACCTCACTGGCTGGTGACTTCGCACATAAGGGATAAGGGTTCCTCAACAATCAAACACGGATCACTTAGGACGTTGGCTCTTGGCCTTTATTTTACAGAAACAGTAAAATTCTTACGTGCTAGCCTTAAGATTACACTAGGTATACACACACGGCACGACTCTGGGAGTCGTATTTGTTATTTGTTTTTAGATATTGTACTTTTTTAGGGTTCCGTACCCACAGGGCGCCAACGGGACCCTATTACTAAGCCTCCGCTGTCCGTCTGTCCGTCCGTCTATCAGCGGGCTGTATCTCGTAAACCGAAATAGGTAGACAGTTGAAATTTACACAGAGTATGTATGACGGACGGACGGACGGACGGACAGCGGAGGCTTAGTAATAGGGTCCCGTTGGCATCCTTTGGGTACGGAATCGTAAAAAAAGAATATGTTTCAAAGAGTACTTATTAAGTGCTTAATAATTACCATACATGAAAAAGGAGTCAAAATAAAATTTTATTTTTTTACTCTGGCATGTGGGGTGTCATTGTCTAGAACTTATTAAGTGGAGTTCAAATTCTTTAGTTTGGTTTTTATTATGACAATTTGACTTTATACAGAATACTACATTAAACCTAAAATAAAAACTAAATAAAATCTAAAACCCCATCCAAGTCACCGCAGTGTGGCATAGTACCCAAGATGCTGGCAGCATTACCCCTTTGGATGGCCAAGCTAATCCTTTGGCCAAGGTAGCTGCCAGCTCTTGGATCCCCGGTAGACTCGATCACTCTTTTCGATATCTCTAATACAAGTGCGCGAGCCTCCGGGCCCCACGGCCCCAAGGTCTCCACACCAAAAGGCAAAGAGTTCAAATATATTTTTTATTATTTTTTAGCTTCAAAAATGAAGAAATGGGGGCCATCAAAGTTGTGACCAAACCCAACGAGCATTTTTCCCCATGTTCCACTACTAAAACATGGAACTAGGAATTACGACTATTCCATGCTATGAGCTGTGGCTAAGAGTCTTCATAGGACTTTGACAAATGTCAAAACGAAAGTGATTGTGTCATGTTGATGTGTTGACGGTTGACATGTGTTGACTTGACTGTGAATTGATTCCTCGAATCGGTGGGGAATTGGGAATTGTAAAACGTCATTTTTTGCTACGGATTTTGTAGGGTTAAGGAAATATATATTGTACAAAGGACTGCCCGTGATTCGCATCAAGAACATCAAGAAACGCAAGATTGGTCAGCTTCGAGCCAAATCCACAAAGGACTAGCGCGCGGGGACAAGACTTGTGGCGCGAATTCGCATCACCGCTAGGCGCTACGTGACTCGGTGAAACGTGCCAGCTAAGCCATTATCCCATCTAATCCTTAAAATCCTTATCCCTTCAATCCTAATTCCTGTTCTAATACCGTGTTAAACTGTCCAACATTGCATATATACGCGCTATAATCTACAAACAAAACTGTAAGTAAGTTTACTCCTGTTTGTACAAATCACCTAAGAAAACATGTCTAAAACTGATCTTGTTATGCCTAAGTCTCCGTTGTTGGACCCCACCGCGCAATTAATCAAAGAATTGGTCAAACAAAGGGGAGTTTTAAAGGGCAGATTAACCAAATTGTCTGCTTATGTTAGTTCTTTCGAGAATCAGTTCTTAGACCGCAGTAAGCGAGCTGAATTAAACCTGAGAATACAAGGTGCAGCTAATTTATTGTCTGAGTTTAATCAGATTCAAACTAAGTTAGACGGGGTTCTTCCGGAGTCAGAAAATGATGAACAGCTGGAGGAGAGAGAGAATTTTGAGAATAAATATTACTCTATTTTAGCACAAGCTGAGTGTATGTTAGGTAATGATTCAGTGCCATCTACAGTTCATAAGGGGTGTCCAAACAATGTGCATCAGGCGGTAAAGCTGCCAACTATTAATTTACCTACCTTTGATGGTTCGTACGAACAATGGCTTGAATTCAAGAATACATATGTGTCCCTCGTTCATATGTCAAATACTATAAGTAATATTCAGAAATTTCACTATCTTAAATCCTCGCTTAAGGGACCTGCGGAGTTAGTAATTAACTCACTAGAATTTACACCAGATAATTACTTTGTTGCATGGGAATTACTTATGAATAGGTATAATAATAGTAGGTTACTCATCCATAATCATGTCAAAGCGTTGTTCAGTATCCAACAAGTATCTAAAGAGTCACCTGTATTACTGCGAAAGTTAATTGATATAGTGTTGAAGAACCTTCGGGCTCTAAAGTTACTCGGGGAGCCCACAGAACACTGGGACACCTTAATTATTTATATGGTTGTTTCAAAGTTGGATGAATCAACAGAACGAGCCTGGGAAAAACATAGAAGTGAATTAGGGTTTGGTGAACGACAAAATGATAGTACGGGTAAAGTGTTAGTACGAGTTAGTGATTTGTTGGAATTCTTAAAGGGAAGGGCTGATATGTTGGAAACATTACACATGTCACATAGTAAAAACAATCAAGATTTTAATAAATTTACAAAACATTCTAGTTATAACTCGGGTAATAAAGACACTACGGGTAACAAGGTTCGCTGCAATGTGTCAGCCCCTAATTCGGATAATAAACAGTATAAACGTGTGTGCCCTTATTGCAAGTCAAATCACAATTTGTATTCTTGTCAAACCTTTTTGGATCTACCCATAGACGATAAAATCAACTTTATTAAGACAAACAAATTATGCGTTAATTGTATGCGAGCTGCTGGGCACAGCGCCAGCGCATGCAGGTTTGGCCCCTGCCGTAGGTGTAACCTGAAACACAATACAGTTTTGCACCAGGGGCACAACACAACCGAGGGTCAAGTGGCCCTACCACTAGCGCCATCACAAGGTGTAAACGCTGGTGATTCGTCTCAATGCACATCTGTTCAGACATATTCGTCGCAGGTTATCAGTGGTACAGAAGTCCAATGCGCGCAGGCTTCACTCACACAACCTGTCTTATTATCGACTGCGCTAGTCAGATTGACAGATGATTCAGGAAAAACTATTATATGCCGCGTTCTACTTGATAGTGGAAGCCAATGTTGCTTCATACGTGAAGCTATTTGTGACCAAATTAATACTCCAAAAATACAGTCCACACAAAAAATACAAGGAATAGGAAACTCCATTACGCAAAGTTTTCAATCATGCAAAATTAATATTCGCTCACTAAATGGGGAATATTCTACCCATATACAATGTTTGGTGCTACCGCAAATAACACCACCGGCACCACCTGTGCCTTTTAATATCAATCAAATTAAAATACCGCAACACATAACCCTAGCTGATCCTTCATACCTGGACGGCTATGATGTAGATATCTTGATAGGTGCTGACCACTTTTGGGACCTGTTAAGTGAGGGAAAACTTCCCCTTGAGAGTGGCCCTTTTCTGCAAAATACAAAGTTAGGTTGGGTCATCTCAGGACCTATAAATAAATTAAAGGTTAATTCTAACATAGTATTTTGCAATTACACACAGTCAATTGACTCTCAGCTACGAAAGTTCTGGGAGCTTGAGGAAGTTTTTCCTATTGTTCCTGCGCAGTCTGAGATGGAGCGCGCTTGCGAAAGTGACTTCGTTAAAAACACAAAGCGCGACCCTCAAGGACGATTTATTGTTACAATTCCCTTTCGCGAGTCTCCCACTTTATTAGGGGACACATACACACAAGCATACAGACGGTTAATTGCTCTTGAAAAAAGGCTTTCCCGTTCACCAAATTGCTCAAAACTTTACAAAGCGTTTATTGACGAGTACATAAGGCTGGGTCACATGGATCGTGTCTTTAATTACTCTACTACACACTATTTCATGCCGCATTTTTGTGTGTTTAACGAAAACAGCACCACAACCAAACTACGTGTCGTTTTCGACGCAAGCGCAAAATCATCCAGTGACAAATCGCTAAATGACTTACAAATGGTCGGACCACCTATCCAAGGTGACTTACTTGCAATTTTACTGCGTTTCCGCGAAAGCGCCTATATAGCATGCGCTGATATAGAGAAAATGTATAGGCAGGTGTTAATAACTGACAGCCAGCGCGACCTTCAACTCATCCTATGGCGTTCTCATCCCACAGCTCCGTTAGAAATGTATAGGTTGAATACGGTAACGTATGGAACGGCATCAGCACCTTTCCTCAGCGTACGATGCTTACAGCAGTTGGCTACAGAGTGCGATGATGCAGACGTAAAACGAGTCATCACACATGATTTTTATGTTGACGATATGATAACCGGGTCGGACAACAAAAGCGAGTTACTAAGTTTATGTCACAAAACAGCAAACGTTTTAGCCACAGGTTGTTTTCCCCTTCGCAAGTGGGTCTTTAATTTTAAACACGATGATCAGCTCTTATCGTCTGATACTCCTTCGCCAAAAGATCTATCCTTAGGTGAGCCACCTCAGTCGAAGACGCTTGGTTTGAGCTGGATTTGTCAAACTGATGAACTTAATTATCAATCTAAAATTAGCCAACCGTCCAATAAAATTACAAAACGCGTTATTCTTTCCACAATATCGCAGATATTTGACCCTTTAGGTCTACTAAGCGCTACTATCATGACAGTTAAAATAGTGTTACAAAAATTATGGCTGTTAAAAATTGATTGGGATACGCAATTACCCGACGACGTGTCTAACGAATTTAATCGGTTTGTTAGTAATTTAGACGCACTTAGCAGTTTACGAATACCGCGTCATTGTTTTGCTAGGGAGCGCAAGTGCGCGGAATTACACATATTTACGGATGCTTCGCAGAAGGCATACGGGGCATGTGCATACATACGCACGTTGACACCAAACGATAGCGTAACGGTAAGGTTACTATGCGCGAAAGGGAAAGTAGCTCCTTTAAAACCTTTAACCGTTCCTAGACTTGAGTTATGTGGTGCCGTGATAGGTGCTAAGCTATGCGTTAAAATAATCGAATCGTTGCGTTGTGAGTTCGATGACGTCACTCTGTGGACGGATTCAACTATAGTGCTAGGGTGGCTACGTATGGCACCCTATCAACTTAAAACGTACGTACAAAATAGAGTAGTCGAGGTGCAAGAAATGACGCGTGATTATGCGTGGTGTCACGTAGCTACTCAAGATAACCCCGCTGACTTAGTCTCGAGGGGTGTTGATTTAAAATCGCTTCAAAATTTGACTCTGTGGTGGGAAGGCCCGCGCTTCTTGCACGATCCAACTTTCACGCCACATTCTGGTGAGGCACCTACTCAGGTGAATTTGCCGGAAATTAAAGTTTTACTTACCGAACATGAAAGTCCTCAAGAGGATCATTTTGTAGATCCTGTAATCGCGTTTTCCAGATTCTCTCAGTTCAACCGCATTCAGCGTACTATGGCGTATGGTAGGCGTTTCATTCACAATGCGCATTCACCTAGTGAGAGACGTACCGGTGCGCTGAGTGTGGATGAGCTGAGAGAGGCTGTCAATACTCTCGCTCGGTTATCGCAACAGGAATCATTTCCTGAATATAACACGTTACAAAATAATAAACCGTTGACAAAACGGAGTAATTTAATGAGGTTAAGCGTATTCATTGATGAAAATAGATTAATACGAGTAGGCGGTCGTTTATCCAATGCTAACGACTTCGACTATAACAAAAAGCACCCCATTCTTTTATCAGGAAAGCATCACTTTACATACTTATTGTTTCGCCATGAACACATACGTCAATTACATGCTGCGCCACAGTTGCTATTATTTACTATTCGAGAGTCGTGGTGGCCTATTGGTGGTAGGAATCTCGCCAAAAGGGTTGTGCATGAATGCGTAACTTGCACACGGTTCAGCGGCAAAACTCTTACACCAATAATGGGCAATCTCCCAGCAGAGCGTCTAACTCCAAGTTTTCCATTTGCAGTTAGCGGCGTTGACTATTTTGGGCCAGTGTTCGTATTGAATCGAAAAGGTAGAGGCGCTAAATTATATAAAGCATACGTCTGTCTGTTTGTTTGTTTCACAACACGCGCTATTCATCTTGAGTTAGTGGGAGATTTGTCGACTGATGCATATTTTCTCGCGCTAAAGCGTTTCATCGCTCGGCGTAGCAAGCCAGCGGAAATATTTTCCGATAACGGAAGGAATTTTACAGGCCTAATGACAGAATTCTCGAAATTTCTAGCTAATTGCGCAGACGAAATAAAAGATTTCGCTGTGAACAACAATATTAAATTTAAATTCATTCCTCCATATTCGCCACATTTCGGTGGTTTGTGGGAAGCAGGGGTGAAGTCTTGCAAACATCACATTCGAAGGGTAGTTGGTAACGCTAATTTTACTTTTGAAGAGTTTAGCACAGTGTTAACGCAGGTAGAAGCCGTCCTTAACTCTCGTCCTTTATCTCCCATGTCGACTGATCCAAACGACTACACCCCTCTTACACCCGCACATTTCTTGGTTGGCCGTCCACTGACGTCGCCCGCTTGTGAGGACTACAACCAAATCCCAGCGCATCGACTGACGCGCTATCAGCGAGTTGAGCAAGCCCGACAACACTTCTGGCGCCGTTGGGCCAAAGAATATGTCTCCGAGCTCCAGATAAGAACGAAATGGAGTAAGGCCGGTGACACGTTAAAAGAAGACACGCTTGTGTTTATAAAGGATGACAACAGTCCTCCATTGAAGTGGAGCATGGGACGCATCATTGCTACGTTCCCCGGGAAGGATGGAGTCTCCAGGGTTGCATCCATACGTACGGCTTCTGGTGGCGTGATACGGCGGGCGTTCTCGAAGATCTGCCCCCTAACAGTGGTGTGTGAAGATTAGTGCATGGATTCTGCCTCTTGGAAGTGAGGACTTCCAAGGCCGGGGGCAATGTTCCACTACTAAAACATGGAACTAGGAATTACGACTATTCCATGCTATGAGCTGTGGCTAAGAGTCTTCATAGGACTTTGACAAATGTCAAAACGAAAGTGATTGTGTCATGTTGATGTGTTGACGGTTGACATGTGTTGACTTGACTGTGAATTGATTCCTCGAATCGGTGGGGAATTGGGAATTGTAAAACGTCATTTTTTGCTACGGATTTTGTAGGGTTAAGGAAATATATATTGTACAAAGGACTGCCCGTGATTCGCATCAAGAACATCAAGAAACGCAAGACCCCATATAATATGGTAATTTAGTACTATCTAAGAACTAAGATATATCTAAACCGTCTTAACATGAACTGAATTGTAGTACCTACGCTTTTTTTGAAACTTCACCTCATTGTGGAAATATTAAATATTCTATTCTATTCTAACAAAGTTGCATGGGTTAAATCGGCATGGCATCCGGCTGGCCACAAGATAGTATAAAAAACTTATCACAATGTAATAGCTGTATAATAATACTAGTAGGGCGCGTGGGTGCGCGGCCCGCAAGCGGACCGCGGTTTTTCTATCGTCAAGTGGACTTTCAGGTCCTGATCATTTTCTATCAAATAACCACTCTTCCATCTTTTACACTCCCAGAGATAGACACCAACGAAATTTGTATGGCCGCCATCTTGAATCCGCCATTTTGAATTTTTTTTCAGCTCATTGTCAATTGGATGAGGTTTCGAGTATTTTTTGTTTGAGCACCTCCCACCTGTCTTCAATACCCTGCCCGTGCTCCTCACCCACCTTCCAAACCCTCGATCAATATATCTCATCATTTGTCAGAATGAGAATTTTTTTATAAAAACAAATTTTGAAAAGGAACCGTATCAAAGTCTTGCATAGTTCTCGGCTTCTAGTCTATTCAATATTCGCCATATATTTTGTATGGAGAAAAAAAAATTCCGCCATTTTGTTTTTTTTTCTATTCGTCAAATAGACCTACAGGTCCTGATCATCTTTTTCCAAGAAACCACTCTTCCATCTTTTATACTCTCCGAGATAGACACCGACGAAATTCCTTCGATAGCCCTTCGTTGCCTTGAGATGGGCCATGAGCGAGTTAGCAAGGAGATTTTGCTAGGGTCTTCAATGGTGGAGACTGGGAAGCTATGGGGATGGTGGAGGCTGCGCTTAGGCTAGAATAGTTAGCCGGGTTTGTCTAGTTAGACATGGAAATGTTGGGTTCCATGCTTGTTATGTAAAGATTACAATGTACCTCCTTTGTGGATAGTTATTATCATTGAGAAAAGGTGATTGCTGAGAATGATGTTCTGTTCTGAGATAGTGTGATTGCCTTTATTAGACGCTCAGCGAGAGGAAAGGTGCCGTTATCAGGCGTGGGATAAAGAACTTCATGCCCACGATAAAGAACTTCATGCCCACGTTAGAACTTCATGTCCACGTTAAGATTTCGTTTTTGTATCAACTTTGAATCAAAAACTTGCAATAATTTTGCAAGTTTTTGATTCAAAGTTGATTGATGTTGAATTCAGGAGCTTTGACGATTTGCTATTGTGTAAAGTTGATATAAATGGGACAGTAAGTTTCTTGTGTGGTCGAATCACTAGCTTTCTTTCTTTTTTGAAAAAAAAAAATTTTGATTGATGAATGTCAATGCAATGATTCTTTGAGTTTCTGACTGAGTGACAAATGAACGGTCTAAGGGACTTGGCTGTGTGGGTCGAGGTTCCGGACCGCTTCATTTGTGGCAGCGTGGCTGTGTGTTGTGTGTGCTTTGTCTATCCTGGGCTTTGGTGGTGCAATCCGGGTCATACACATTGTTTGTGTTGATTGAAGGGATCCTGGGCTTTGGTGGTACAATCCGGGTCATACACATTGTTTGTGTAGATTGAAGGGATTCACTGGTGCCTCCCAGATGATTTTGTGTCTATCCTGGGCTTTGGTGGTGACATCCAGGTCATACACATTGTTTGTGTTGATTGAAGGGATTCACTGGTGCCTCCCAGATGATTTTGTGCCTATCCTGGGCTTTGGTGGTGACATCCGGGTCATACACATTGTTTGTGTTGATTGAAAGGATTCACTGGTGCCTCCCAGATGAGCTCCTGAGTTTATACTGGTGGAGAGTGCAGTCCGGGCCAGACTCGTGGGAGTTGTTTGAAGGGACACACTCTTTCCAGATGTGGGTTGTGTTGTGATTGGCTGGTCGTTTAAATATGATGTCCGGGCCAGACCCTGGGTTGGTTGAAGGGACACTCTCGTCTGGTCCAAGACAATGACGATGATGTTGATATGGATGGTGATAACTCTTGATAATGATTTAGACTATGACAATGACGTTGACTTAGTTGCTGTGTGTGAGCTGGTGTTAACTGGTTGAAGTGTGTGGATAATTGACGCAATGGACAGATGATATTCTTATGACTTTAACTGGTGGCCTTGGATAAAGTGCAGTGTCAGGGATGGACGAGCGGGTCCAGAGGTCAGGGATGGACGAGCGGGTCTAGTTGAAATTTTTTGTTATTGACGCTTGGGGACCCTAAATATAGATTATCAGTATTGCGCTGACTTTTTAAAATTTTGGCAACCAATTCGTCTATTTTGACCCCAGGGAACCCTAAATATCGATTTTGAACGACATCGGTGCAATAACAAAGAATTTCAATATGGCGCTGACTTTTTAAAATTTTGGCGACCAATTCGTCTTTCTTGACCCCAGGGAACCCTAAATATCGATTTTGAACGACATCGGTGCAATAACAAAGAATTTCAATATGGCGCTGACTTTTTAAAATTTTGGCGACCAATTCGTCTTTCTTGACCCCAGGGAACCCTGAATATCGATTTTGAACGACATCGGTGCAATAACAAAGAATTTCAATATGGCGCTGACTTTTTAAAATTTTGGCCACCAATTCGTCTTTTTTGACCCCAGCGAACCCTAAATATCGATTTTGAAGGACATCGGTGCAATAACAAAGAATTTCAATATGGCGCTGACTTTTTAAAATTTTGGCCACCAATTCGTCTTTCTTGACCCCAGGGAACCCTAAATATCGATTTTGAACGACATCGGTGCAATAACAAAGAATTTCAATATGGCGCTGACTTTTTAAAATTTTGGCCACCAATTCGTCTTTCTTGACCCCAGGGAACCCTAAATATCGATTTTGAACGACATCGGTGCAATAACAAAGAATTTCAATATGGCGCTGACTTTTTAAAATTTTGGCCACCAATTCGTCTTTCTTGACCCCAGGGAACCCTAAATATCGATTTTGAACGACATCGGTGCAATAACAAAGAATTTCAATATGGCGCTGACTTTTAAAAAAATACTGGCAACCATTTCCTCTCATTTGACGCTAGGGGACCCTAAATATCGATTTTGAACGACATCGGTGCAATAACAAAGAATTTCAGTATGGAGCTGACTTTTTAAAATTTTGGAAACCATTTATCTAAAACAAAATACTAAATACAATAACTCACTATAGTTAAAGGTATTAATAAAATTATTGTTTTATGATAAAAATTAAAAAAAAAGTAGATATTAATTTTATTTTTAAAGTTTAAAAATTTTAATGACATAATTCTCCCCATTTTATTGGAATCACCTGCGTACCTGGTATCATTACGCACGCTCAGTAATCCACGCCGCGCATGCGCGGCACTCACGTCACGCACACGAGCATATTCTCATTGGCCTGGTTTTTTTTCGTTCTTTAGTAGCGCGATACTCCTTCTAGACATATATGTATTCATAGCATACAAGTGAAATCGCGCCCAAAGAAGTTGGTTACAAACATACAAGTTTTTTTTTGTTTTTTTATCAAATTAGTGTATTGTCATCGGTCCTCGATAAATCTACAAAGTTTGAACGAAATCTGGCTTTAAAGTGGGTCAAAATCGCGCCCAAAGAAGTCGGTTACAAACATTGTTACAAACATTGTTACAAACATACAAGTGAAGCTAATAAAAAGCGTATAAAAATTCTTTTAAAAAACCGACTTCAAACGCCACTGAAAAGTATAAAATAATTTCAGTTTGTACACGTAAGTTGAAGTCGGGCGGGCCTAAATAGAAACGATGAAACGAATGCGCCACGCTAGCCAAAATTTTAGTTTGTAGGTCCAGGCACAGAATAGGTATAATAGTACTTGGTACAGGTACGTCGAAGAAGAGTTGCAGTTTCAACAGTTCTATTGAGGCCCGCCCGACTTCAACACACAAATACTACACTACGTGTACAAACTGAAATAATTTTATACTTTTCAGTGGCGTTTATAGTCGGTTTATTTTAAAGAATTTTTATATTATTATTTTAAGCTTTTTAATGTAGCTTCATAGGATTAATCTACGCATTCTCTGATCGCGAGCGATTTGTTTCTATTCATTGAGGAGTTCCGACCTCTTTCACCGAAGATATTTATCAGATCTTCAGCAAATTAAAACGGGACCAACCTGACAGTATCGACGCCCCCCGCGAATAGTCCGGTAATCGATAAAGTCAAAATGTTCAGGAAAAATAAAAGAAGCATTTTTATTAATAACTCCACTAAACAACGAGTATCTGAGACTTTTTATATCAATTATGGAAGCTTATTTTTTCAGCTATCTTGTTATTTCAACCAAATTTAATTAGTACCAAGGTCTTCGTTAACTTATAATTTAACTAAATGCATTTTAATATACTAGTTTATGTCAAGCTCTGATCAGTAATGTCATTTACGAGATTATTCGTGTATTCTATTGCCGTCTGCAACAGTAATACCGTCCTGCGATATTACTCGTGCAAATAGTTTTGTTTATTGTTTATTTGCAAAAAGTAATTACACTACTATTCGCCTGTTGAAAAATAACGCACGTTTTATTGTTTTGATCATTACGGTTATTCGAATAATTAGCCTAAGTATTATAATTACGTCTTGTACAAGTAAATATAATTACTTGTCATGAAATAAATGATATTCTAGTAAATGAAACAACTTTGGTTAGTTTAAGAAGTGATTGATTCTTCTTCTTCTTCACTCCTGGGAATTTTCTCCGCAAGTAGGCGTGTCCGCCCGTTTTGCGTGGTTCCACAGGTGCGACCCTCCGCCGGATCATTCCATCCAGCCGAGCTCCCTCCAGAATCCGAGCAGACCACCCAGGTCGGCGAAGACTACCGGAAGTGTTGCTGGAGAGCCAATGTAATTCTGTCGTTGGTTGGATACACCCCTGTATTTAAGCAGTACGTGCTCCGGTGTCTCGTCGTCCTCCATGGCATGCATGGAGAACTGTCGGTAATACCTAAAATAAAAAGGTATTTGTTGAGCGAACAGTGTCCTGTGATCGTACCTACAACTACCCTTAGCTTGGTTCGGTTTAGTTGTAGCAGTTTCACTGTGAGGCGTTGATTGAGGCGTGGAAACGCCTCTTTTGTTTGTCTGCAGTCTGTAGTGTTTGCCCAAAGTTCGGCATGTGTACTTACTGTTTGCTTGTGCAACCAAGTTTTGTATTCACAGAAGGGTATGGGAACGATCGACTCCGGTCCCATCACCTTCATTGCTGAGGCTCGCCGTGCTAGTTCGTCGGTTGCGTCGTTAGCAATATTGCCACTGTGACCTTTACCCAGCGTAGTGTGACATTGTTTTACTTTGTAATCTTTCGTAGTGCATTTTGGCAGTCAAGTATGAGTTTTGAGGAGATCGTATTTTTGGCAAGGGCTCTCAAAACTGCTTGACTGTCTGTGTTAATGTTTATATTAAAATTTGTTACCTGCCTCTGGGCCATAGCAATGGCTGCTGCCGTGATGCCGACGCACTCTGCTTGAAAAACTGAGTTCTTACCGACGGCGTAGGCAATGTTGATATTTACTTCGGGACAGTAGGCACCAGCCCCAGTGCCCGAGCCTGTTTTAGATCCATCAGTGTACACCTCGATGGTATCTATGGTAGACGACCGGGTTGTTATTTCTTCCATGTTGATCTTGTGAGTTTTTTCTATTACATGTATCTTTTGTGTTTTGTCACAAACCCAACCCAGTTGTGGACACTTCATTTGTTCATGTGATAGTATCCGGGTGTGTGGTGTAATAGTTTCCTTCCACAGCACGTAGGTTTTTATTCTGAGGGCTGCAAGGGTTGCTTCTTCCCTTATGTATAAGTGTAGAGGTGGGATTGCCAATATTACCTCTAATGCGTTTGATGGTGTGGTGCTCATACAGCCTGTGATAGCTAGGCACGCTTGTCTTTGAAATTTTTGTAGTTCCTGTTGGGTTGTCGTAAGGAGCGTTCGTGGCCACCACATTAGTGACGCATATGTTAGGGAATTTCTTACGACTGATACATAGAGCCACTTCATTATCTGTGGTTAAGACCCCAGGTTTTCCCAATCATGCATTGATTTAGGACTATTGTAG
Organism: Oeneis ivallda; assembly: GCA_029955525.1. Classification (NCBI taxonomy): domain Eukaryota; kingdom Metazoa; phylum Arthropoda; class Insecta; order Lepidoptera; family Nymphalidae; genus Oeneis; species Oeneis ivallda. The sequence goes on from JARPMR010000001.1 coordinate 11,729,679, forward strand.
CTTTTTGTATCTTTGTATCTACGTGTGTTTTCCAGTTTAGCTTGCTGTCTAGTATTACTCCAAGGTATCTCACTTCTTTTGATAGAGTTAGATTTGTGTTAAACAGTATTAGCATGTTTGGGATGTCCGGCTTCCTTTTGTTAGTAAACAGAATAAGCTCTGTCTTTTTAGGATTAACCGTCAGTTCGTTTTATTTGCACCATTTCTCTACGAGTTTTAGCGCGTTTTGCATTATCGCACTCAGCGTATTTTCATGTTTTCCGCTTATGAGGATCGTTAGATCATTCGGGTAGCCTATTGAGAAGAAACCACGATTGTTTAATTTTATTATCAGGTCATCAACTACGAGGTTCCACATTAGGGACAATACTTTTCCTTGTGGACAGCCCCTGGCTAATATGCCTCTAGTTGTGCCGTTTATGTTCAACTGGATTACCCTCTTTTCAAGTAGGGTTCTTATCCATTTTCGAAGTGTCAGTGGTGTTCCGTATCTCTCAAGAGCGCTATCAATGCTCTTAAAAGTCGTCTTGTCAAAGGCTCCCTCAATATGTATGAAGACTCCTAAGGTTGACAATTTGTTGTCCAAATCATGTTCTATCTTGCATACTACAGAGTGGAGCGCTGTCTCCGTGGTTTTCCAGTGCTGTATGCATGTTCCGATGTATTGGTATGTGTCTCAGTGCGCCGTCTCTAAGGAAGCGGTCACCAAGTCTTTCTAATGTTTTCAGCAAGAACGATGTAAGACTGATAGGTCTGAATGATTTCGGCTGTGTGTAGTCATTTTTACCTGGTTTTGGTAGGAATACTGTAGCATATAGGTCAATAACACATACAAACTTACTAATACATACATTCAACCTGTCGTCTCGGATCTACACCCCACGCAAAGTGCGGGGAGGGGGTAAACGACGGAGGGGGACAGTCGAGGTCTAGTCAGTCGAACTCCGAGCCTCGCACAGGGAAGACGTGGACAAGTGAGATCATCGAGCCGATATTTACACACTACTACAACATTATATATACATCGGTTACTACATTTTGGCGACGAGAGAAAAAAAAAACTGTAAATACTTTTGATTTTTTTTTAAAAGAAAAGGGAGGGTACCCTCATACCCTGTTTATTACGACTGCTGAGGAATTTTACCTACTTGGTTATTGTCAGTATAATTTTAACACTCGCTATCCGTGTAATTTTTTATGGAATACGAGTATCGGCACTGATTCAGATGGTCTTATTCATGTTGTTCCTACTTATAGTGCAGTTATATCCTAATTAGGTATTAAACCCTGTAGCACAAGTTACCTTTCTTATTTGATATAGTGATTTTGTAGCGACTAAATCGATCGATTTTTAACCTTTCGAATAGAATTATGAACTGTTTAGTTCATAATTTAAATAATATCAAAGCTACAATGTTCACGGCAGACTCATATCAAAGCTGACCCTGACTTTGGTATGGTGAATTTAACAACCTCAAATGAATTCTCGAATTTCATATTATATTTAATTGATTCCACCTTTACTTGAAAGGACGAAGAATAATTATTAGAATTTTAAGTAGGTAGGTATACTTAACTATAATTTTTATAATTCATTTAATTTTAATAATACGTTTTAATTCCATAATTTAAATTGAATTCTGAAAATATTTGCACAATGTTGTTGACAGTAGATTGCGCAGGAGAGCCATCAATGTGTAGGTACCCACATAAAAAAAAAATATTATTACTTGAGACGTATTATTAGATACAATTTGCAATTGTTATTTCAATATAGTTAATTCAGATGCAAGATTACTTAAATAAATGAAATGGTGTACATTAAGTGAAACGTAATGTTTCAATACTCAGTGAAAGGCTAGAGAATTTTATATCGATATATCAATTTTATATCAACATATGCGAAGTGCATTAGAATTAAATTGCGAAATTGGGTGGCATTAAATTGCGAATCTAGGTAGCATTAAATTGCGAAATTGGGTAGCATTAAATTGCGAATCTAGGTAGCATTAAATTGCGAAATTGGGTGGCATTAAATTGCGAATCTAGGTAGCATTAAATTACGAAATTGGGTGGCATTAAATTGCGAATCTAGGTAGCATTAAATTGCGAAATTGGGTGGCATTAAATTGCGAATCTAGGTAGCATTAAATTGCGAAATTGGGTGGCATTAAATTGCGAATCTAGGTAGCATTAATTTGCAAAGCTGGATGTCATTAAATTGCAATACGAAAAAAAAAAAAAGAAAAACGGAAAGAGCATGCTTGCTTCACTTCGGGGGCGTGGAATTACAAGAGGTTTTCTACAATATCCCCGGAGCGAATGTAACGCCAGACGATACTAACGACGGAAAGGTATTCGAAATTGCAATTCAAAAACTAGATGAGTACTTTGCCCCTAAACAAAGCAAAGGATTCGAGCGGCACCTATTTCGACTTATTAAGCAAGAACCAAAGGAGAAATTTGAAAAATTCCTAATAAGATTAAGACATCAAGCAACAAAATGTCAGTTTACAAATGTAGAAGAACAAATATTGGAACAAATAACAGAAAAATGTTCGTCGGATGACCTTAGAAAGAAAATCTTGAAGAATGGCGATAAAATGACTTTGGATGATATTATTTCCGAGGCTAACGCATTAGAAGCTATAGAAAGACAATTAGGAAATTTTGGGAACAAGAAATTAGAAAGTCAGGAAGTAAACAAGATTATTACAAGGACAGAGAAAAACAAAGATATAAGAAAACGTACAGCTTGTAGTCGATGTGGGAGCATGAACCCTTTTTCCCGCGATTCAAAATGCCCTGCCAAGACTAGGAGTTGCCATAAATGCGGAATTATAGGCCATTTTCAAGGACAGTGCCGAACAAGGGACGGACAGAAGAGAAAATCGGATCGAGGGGAAGAAACCCCTAATAAGGACTTAAAAAGATTCAAACGTACTAACAACATTGAAGAAACTGCTAATATAGCTTCTACTAGCACACAGTTGGACTACATCTTCAATGTGAACGCTGGTCCTACAGTATCGTGTTCAATAGGCGAACCCTTTTTCCCGCGATTCAAAATGCCCTACCAAGACTAGGAGTTGCCATAAATGCGGAATTATAGGCCATTTTCAAGGACAGTGCCGAACAAGGGACGGACAGAAGAGAAAATCGGATCGAGGGGAAGAAACCCCTAATAAGGACTTAAAAAGATTCAAACGTACTAACAACATTGAAGAAACTGCTAATATAGCTTCTACTAGCACACAGTTGGACTACATCTTCAATGTGAACGCTGGTCCTACAGTATCGTGTTCAATAGGCGGAACAGAAGTAAAAATGTTGATAGACTCGGGCTGCAACCATAATTTAATCACGGACAAGACATGGCAACTTATGAAACTGAACAACTCAAAGGTTACTAACCAAAACAAGGACCCGCAAAAGAAGTTTGTTGCTTATGGTAGTGGGACTCCGTTGAAATTACTGGGAGCTTTTGACGCGGATATACAACTAGGAAAAAGATTGGACCACGCTACTTTTTATGTGATCTCTGGGGGTACCCGTAATTTGCTTGGCAAAATAATAGCAACCTCATTAGGAGTTCTACAAATCAATATACCAACAGACGTTAATAATGTAGAATGGAAAGCCTTTCCAAAATTTAAAGACGTGCTGGTGGAGATCCCGATTGGCAAATCAATAAAACCAGTTGCCCAACCTTACCGCCGAATACCCATTCCTCTTGAAGTCAAGGTCGAGGACAAGATTAAGGAATTGCTGCAGACGGACATAATTGAAGAGGTCAAAGGTCCTTCCAATTGGGTTTCACCGATAGTACCTGTACTAAAGGACAACGGTGAAGTCCGATTATGTGTGGACATGCGTCGCGCAAATGTGGCCATTAAACGAGAAAATCACCCACTTCCAACTATGGACCAACTGTTGCCCAAAATAAGAGAAGCAAAATTATTCACCAAACTGGATATACGAGACGCTTTTCATCATATTGAGCTTCACCCTGACTCGAGATCTATAACTACGTTTATAACTAGCAAAGGATTGTTCCGCTTTAAAAGAATGATGTTTGGTATCACCTGTGCGCCAGAAATCTTCCAAAAGACGTTGGAGAGGATACTTTTAGGATGTGTGTGGTGATCAACTTCATAGATGACATTCTAGTATTCGGGAAGGATCAGACGGAACACGACGACAGGTTAGAAAAAGTTTTGAAAGTGTTGGAGAGCTATAATGTCGTTTTAAATAAAGAAAAGTGCATTTACCGAGCTAAAGTAGTCAAATTCTTAGGACACGAACTTTCAGGAAATGGGGTCAGACCTCTAGACAAATACTTATCTGCTATCAAGAACTTTAGAGCACCTGTGACCGTATCTGAATTACAAAGCTTTCTGGGGTTAGTAAATTTTGTCGGAAAATGGATTCCTCACTTAGCGACGACCACAGAGCCTCTTAAAGAGTTACTTCGGCAGAAAGCAGGAAGAAATTCCGACATTAAAGGGTCCTGGAATGAAGCTCGACAAGCTGCTTTTAATAAATTAAAAGCTTCTCTTGTTGATATATCATGTTTGGGTTATTATAATCCCAAAGATAAAACCACAGTTATTGCAGATGCGAGCCCTGTTGGGCTGGGGGCAGTACTAATCCAAACCAAGGATGAAGGTTCCAGGATTATAGCCTATGGGAATAAGACACTTACTGAATGCGAACGTCGGTATTGTCAAACCGAAAAAGAAGCACTTGCGCTGGTCTGGGCCATCGAACACTTTAATATGTTCCTTTACGGGAAAGACTTTGATCCGGTGACTGATCACAAACCCTTAGAGGCAATATTTGGCCCCAAGTCCAAGCCTTGTGCCCGTATCGAAAGATGGGTACTGAGACTGCAGTCTTATAGATTTAATATCAAATACAGCCCTGGTAAGAATAATATAGCCGACCCACTATCGCGACTTTGCAAGTCATGCGCAGATCCACCATTAGTGGGTGTAGACTATGTTCAAAATGTGATAGACCAAATAAAACCTGTAGCTATTCCTTTACAAGAAGTTATCGAATGCTCTCGTCAGGACGTGGAAATACAAGCAGTCAAAAAAGGGCTTATACGACAGTCAATGGGACGATTCAACTAAGCCTTTTAAGTTGTTTCAGGATGAGTTATGCTTCTATGAAGATATTTTGCTAAGGGGAACTAAAATTGTAATCCCAAAGAAACTGAGAGACCAAATTTTACGTTTAGCTCATGAGGGGCACCCAGGTGTATCAGCAATGAAAACAAGACTGAGAACTAAAGTCTGGTGGCCAAAATGCGACAAGGACGCAGAGAACTTTTGTAAGGCATGCAAAGGTTGTGTTCTGGTTTCCGCTCCTAATCCTCCTAATCCTCTAAAGAGAAGAGAGTTACCTTCAGAATCTTGGGTTGATATTGCCATTGACCTGATGGGACCATTACCTAGTAATGATTATATTCTGGTAGTAGTAGATTATTACTCCAGATACAAAGAAGTAAAAATATGTCGGACGATAACAAGCTTAGAAATAATCAGCCAACTGAAAGATATTTTCAGTAGACTAGGCAATCCGGTATCAATCACGACAGATAACGGCCGTCAATTCACTAGCGAAGAGTTCAAACAATTTTGTTTAGAAAGAAATATAAGGTTATACAATACCATACCCTACTGGCCCCAACAGAATGGGGAAGTAGAGAGGCAGAATAGAGATATTTTGAAACGCCTCAAAATCTGTCAGGTTGAGAAGAAGAATTGGAAGGAAGCTTTGCGGGAGTATATGGTTATGTACAACAGCACACCTCACACAGTAACGGGCAAAACTCCTGCGGAATTATTCTTTCGGCGACAATTTAGAGATAAACTACCAATGCTACAAGACATGACCTACAACTCGGAAGATTTAGAGATGAAAGATAGAGATAAAGAGCAAAAAGAAAAAGGGAAGGAGTATGCGGATAGGAAGAGACGAGCAGTGAATTGTGATTTGGACATAGGCGAAAAGGTCTATCTGAAGAATACAAGTAAAAGTAACAAATTGAGTTCAAATTATGACCCAACAAGTCATACTGTCGAGTCGAACAAGAATGGAGATGTGGAAGTTCGTAATGATACAACGGGCCAAGTGGTAAGGCGAAATATTTTGCATTTAAAACGAGTGGAAGGACAGTGGAAGAGAGTTGAGACAAGTGACACAGATAAAACGGACACTAATGACACGGATAAAACGGACACTACCGAAACCGATTCTGAGTAATGGAAAGTAATTATTTAATTGATTATAAAAAGGATTCTTAGTCGCAAGATACATTTGATTTTAATGAAAATAGATTTATTTATTTGCTTATCTATTTATGATTTTGAATTATAATAATGCCTAATGATTTGCACAAGTATAATTAAAATTAATTGAACAACTAAACGGGTGTTTAATATTATCTAACGTATTTTAGAAAAAAAAATATAATGAAGGAGGGATGTAGCATATAGGCCAATAACACATACAAACTTACTAATACATACATTCAACCTGTCGTCTCGGATCTACACCCCACGCAAAGTGCGGGGAGGGGGTAAACGACGGAGGGGGACAGTCGAGGTCTAGTCAGTCGAACTCCGAGCCCCGCACAGGGAAGACGTGGACAAGTGAGATCATCGAGCCGATATTTACACACTACTACAACATTATATATACATCGGTTACTACAAATACTATACCTTGAATTCTCTCCATTAGAGGTATGTATCCAAAGGCTGTATGTATACAGGTTGAATATATCTTCACTAGCCATGGTATTATTTTTGCTGCTCCCCATTGTAGGAGTGCATGGAAAATATTGTCTGACCCAGCTGACTTGAAGGGTTGGAAGGTTGGCCCACTGAACCTTCTCGTGTGTAACTATTTTGTTGGCTATCTCCCAGTCGTCCTCTGTGGGTATCCATTGAGGTTCTTCTGTCCACACAGTTGAATCTGTGTTCAGATTCCTGCAGCCTGGGAAGTGTGTCTCCATTAGTGTCTGACTTCTTTGTCATCCGTGGTGTAACTACCGTGGGCTTTCTTAAGTGAACCGAGTGTGCGGCTATTGTCCTCAGCTAGGATCTTCCGGATCCTAGTAGCCATGTCGTACGTCTACCTTTCACACGTATTGAAACTTAGTTACTAATATCCGGTAAACAAACAGGACGACCGAGTAAAGTGGGCGGGGCAATAGATCTTGCCGTTGCAATAGGCATAATCGGAGACAGTAAACGTCCTTACAGGCTAATGATCGGCCGCGATGAATTGGCAACAGTCTTTAATGTTTGTATGGTAAAATATAACTTACACAAATAATATCGTAATATCAATATAGAAAAGTGTCAACTTAATTTTTTTTACTTATTAATTTCGACACTGTTTTCCATTCGGATGCTTCTCCTTGGATCTATCGACCCAGATTACCACGAGACAACCGATCTAGAAGTACCATGCGTTTCGCGATTCGCGTTAGGAAAACATTCTTGTTCTTCTCCTTCTTGTACTTCTATTCCGCTCGGCTTTCCAGTTGACCCGGATTACCACGAGCCGACCAGAGCGACGAGCCGAGTCGAGTTTGATTAATAAGAAAAATTAAGTGGCACTCGCGGACTGCCGCGGTAAAGCTATTGCATAGCATTTTTTATCAACTTATGCAATTAAAATATTTATGCAATATTAAGGCCTTTACTTGTGCATTCTAAAACAGTTTTTCAATTATTTCTATATATAATAGTTTTTGATTAATCGGCCAAAATGTCGAAAAAAATACCACCCCCCCCCCCCCCTTATCTCCGAAGTTTACCAATCGAAAAATCTGAAATAATTATGGTCAATAGAGGTTAATGTATATTTTACAGGAAAAATAAAATCAACGCGAAAATTATTTTAGTTCATGTACCCATGTAAATATTTTAATTTAATTTTTTTAATTTAATTTAATTTTTATTATTTGTTGTTATAGCGGCAATAGAAATACATAATATGTGAAAATTTCATCTGTCTATCTATTACGGTTTACGAGATACAGCCCGCTGACAGACGGACGGACGGACGGACAGCGTAGGCTTAGTAATAGGGTCCCGTTGGTACCCTTTGGGTACGGAACCCTAAAAAGGGGGAAAATCAGGGGTTTGAAATTTCAAAGTAAGATAATTATACCAAATGGGGTATCAATTCATATAAATTTCTATATATAATAGTTTTTGAGTAATCGGCCAAAATGTTGAAAAAAATACCGTTCCCCCCCCCCCCCCCCCCCCCCCTTATCTCCGAAGTTTACCAATAGAAAAATCTGAAATAATTATGGTCAGTAGAGGTTCATATATATTTTACAGAAAAAATAAAATCAACGCGAAAATTATTTTCGTTTAATTTTTTGAAATTTCAAAGTAAGATAATAATTATACCGAGTGGGGTATCTTTTGAGTAATCGGCCAAAATGTCGAAAAAAATACCGTTCCCCCCTTATCTCCGAAGTTTACCAATCGAAAAATCTGAAATAATTATGGTTCATAGAAGTTTATGCATATTTTACAGGAAAAATAAAACCAACCCTCTAACTAGCATAGTTTTTTTATATTAACAATAAATCTCTACAGACACAGTTAACGAGAAATAAGCAAATTAATATAATATTATCGTTTTACTTTTACTTTTGGAGTACGGAACCCTTGGTGCGCGAGTCCGACTCGCACTTGGCCGGCTTTTTTTTGTTAGTGTGGTTCACTAGAACAAGTATGAGAAGGTTGATTCGTGAACGTGGGCGTTCAGTGTTCAGTTCAGTTCGTCTGGGTCAGAAACTTATGGTATTCGCCAATCTCCTTTGCGGAAGTCTCATACAAACTTTTAAGCTCTAGCTTAAGGAGATGTGGGGTAAAAGTTCCAAGTTTTAGGATTTTTTTTGTTGTTTGTGTACTAATCCTAGCTTGCATACCAAATTTCAGCTTCTTCGGCAGACTTCAGGAATTACCTTAAGAATCTTGTTGATCGTCAGTGAGTATGGTTTTTTGGATATCAATAATATATAAAAATTCTTTTAAAAAAACCGACTTCAAACGCCACTGAAAAGTATAAAATAATTTCAGTTTGTACACGTATGTTTATGTTGAAGGCGGGCGGACCTAAATAGAAACGATGAAACGATGAAAAGAATGCGCCACGCTAGCCAAAATTTTAATTTGTAGGTCCAGGCACAGAATATAATAGTACTTGGTACAGGTACGTTGAAGTCGGGCGAGCGTTGCAGTTTCATAGTTCTATTGAGGCCTGCCCGCCTTCAATATACGTGTACAAACTGAAATTATTTTATACTTTTCAGTGGCGTTTGAAGTCGGTTTTTTTAAAAGATTTTTTTAAGCTTTTTATTGTAGCTTCATAGGATAAATCTACACATTCTCTAATCGCGAGCGATTTGTTTCTATTCATTGATCAAAACAAATCCACACACTTCATATGGGACCTATCTGCACATACGCCCTTTCAAATAAAACAAAATATTGAAATCGGTTAAGATTTGCGGGAGATATGGAGTAACATCGACAAAAAATAAAATAAAAAAAATACGCGTCAAATAAAGAACCTCCTCTTTTTGTATTGTTTGAAGTCGGTTAATAAAATCTAAAGTACACTACCGTGTCCCCAGATACGATGGTTGGCACTTACTTTCGTTTCTTAAGCGGTGTGTTCGGGCAGCTGAGAGTTTGAATAAGGACTTCACTGGAGGACAAGGATGTTTGACTCGTCGACGGTCCAGGTTCATTCGAGGGCCCAGCAATGGGCAGTAGACCCTGCTCCTCATCAGGAATCACGTTGCGTCGCCGGGATCTGCCCAGGCGCATTAAGCTTCGAACAGCTTTGAAAGTAGATCGTCTGGCTTCTGGGGGTGCTGGTGCTTTTTCCCTTGGCTCAGATAACCCACGGCTGTAAGAAACATATTATTTTAACAGAATGTATGAAAGTGTTTGATCAAACTTGTAACAATCCTTTTTTAAATCGGGGCTTAAAAAAATATATAGATGAATAGTATTTCGGTACAAGTGGGCCCAAGACTGGTTTTTATTCAACTTACCGTAGTAATCGTCTGCCAGCAAACCTCAGTTTTTGTGTGCGTGATTCGTCTGGAGGTTCTATGTCAATAGTGGTTTCTGGGTTTGGGTTTTCTACATCATAATCCGAGCTCATGCTTGAGCCAGCGATGGGTTCTTTGGTCGGTCTAGACGTGCTCTGCCGTGGCACGTGGATCGCTGGCAAGGCTGGTAACTTTTTCTTTAATCCGGTGTAAGGATAGTCTGGATGATTTTCGGTTTCACCTGTATCCGGGGGTGTATAGGTAACTTCCATTTTAATCTTTACCTGTAGATGATAAAATATTTATATTAGAGTGGAAATTGAAATTATGTACTATAAATGTGTACAGGCACATTATCATCTTTAAGAAATTAAAATGATTACAAGCTTCAACGATGAAGGAAAACATCGCGAGGAAACCTGCACGCCTGAGAGTTCTCCATAATTTTCTCAAAGTGTGAAGTCTCAAGTCTCTAATTTACATTGTGCCAGGGTGGTGGACTATTTCTCTGAGAGAAGATTCAGAGCTCAGTAGTGAGCCGTTCGTGGGCTGCTGATGATGTTGATGATTTTCTTCTCTCTATATTATATACCTATCTTCTTCTTCTTCTTTATCAACCGATAGACGTCCACGGCTGGACAAAGGTCTCTTGCATGGACTTCCACAGGCCTCGGTCTTGCGCCGCCTGAATCCAGCGGCTCCCTGCGACTCGTTTGATGTCGTCGGTCCACCTGGTGGGGGGTCTACCAACACTGCGCTTCCCGGTGCGGGGTCGCCACTCCAGCACCTTGGGACCCCAACGACCATCAGCTCTACGAACTATGTGCCCCGCCCATTTCCACTTCAGTATCGCGACTCGCTTAGCTATGTCGGTGACTCTGGTTCTCCTACGGATCTCCTCATTTCTGATTCATTCCTGCAGGGACACTCCGAGCATAGCTCTCTCCATCGCCCGCTGAGCGATCCTGAGCCTACTTATGAGGCCCTTAGTTAGCGACCATGTCTCGGATCCGTAAGTCATCACTGGCAACACGCACTGTTCGAAGACTTTAGTCTTCAGGCACTGAGGAATTTTGGACGAGAAGACATCTCGGAGCTTCCCGAACGCTGCCCAGCCGAGTTGAATTCGGCGGTTGATCTCTTTCTCGAAATTGGTCCTACCTAGCTGGACTGTGTGTCCCAGGTAAATATACTCGTCGACAATTTCGAGTGCAGAGTTCTCAACAATTACTGGGTGGAGCGATGCATGAGCATCGGACATGATTTTCGTCTTGCTCATGTTCATTTTCAGGCCCACCTGTTGAGAAACCCTGCTGAGATCGCTGAGCATTGTATTGAGGTCTCTCAGAGTCTCTGCCATGACTACTATGTCATCGGCAAATCGCAGGTGAGTGACGTACTCGCCGTTTATGTTGATGCCAAGCCCGTTCCAATCCAGAAGCTTAAGGACGTCCTCCAACGCAGCGGTAAAGAGCTTCGGGGAGATAGCGTCTCCCTGTCGCACTCCACGCTGCAAGTGGATTGGCCTCGTAGTCTGGTCCTGTATACGTACTGACATTGTGGCGTTTTCATACAAGCACTTCAACACTTGGATATACCGGTAGTCAATCCGGCATCTCTGCAGCGACCTCAACACAGCCCAAGTTTCCACCGAATCGAAGGCTTTCTCATAGTCTACAAACGCTAAGCAAAGTGGACGGTTATACTCTTCCGTCTTTTGTATAACCTGCCGCAGCGTATGAATGTGATCTATGGTACCAAAGCCTTTTCGGAATCCGGCTTGTTCGGGAGGCTGGAAGTCGTCGAACCTACGAGCGAGACGATTCGTAATGACTCTCGCGAACAACTTATAAACATGACTCAACAACGACATGGGTCTATAATTCTTCAACAAGGTATTATCACCCTTTTTGAAGAACAGAACCACCACGCTCCTGTGCCATGCTTCCGGCGTTGTGCCCTCGTGGATGACGGAATTGAACAATCGCTGAAAGATCTTAAGTACCGGTTTTCCACCCGCTTTCAGGAGTTCCGCAGTGATTCCGTCATCACCTGGCGCCTTTTATTTTTTGTCGATGTTACTCCATATCTCCCGCAAATCTAAACCGATTTCAATATTTTGTTTTATTTGAAAGGGCGTATGTGCAGATAGGTCCCATATGAAGTGTGTGGATTTGTTTTGATCAATGAATAGAAACAAATCGCTCGCGATTAGAGAATGTGTAGATTTATCCTATGAAGCTACAATAAAAAGCTTAAAAAAGTCTTTTAAAAAAACCGACTTCAAACGCCACTGAAAAGTATAAAATAATTTCAGTTTGTACAGTGTACACGTATATTGAAGGCGGGCAGGCCTCAATAGAACTATGAAACTGCAACGCTCGCCCGACTTCAACGTACCTGTATCAAGTACTATTATATTCTGTGCCTGGACCTACAAATTAAAATTTTGGCTAGCGTGGCGCATTCTTTTCATCGTTTCATCGTTTCTATTTAGGCCCGCCCGCCTTCAACATAAACATACGTGTACAAACTGAAATTATTTTATACTTTTCAGTGGCGTTTGAAGTCGGTTTTTTAAAAGAATTTTTATATATTATTGATATCCAAAAAACCCTACTCACTGATGATCAACAAGATTCTTAAGGTAATTCCTGAAGTCTGCCGAAGAAGCTGAAATTTGGTATGCAAGCTAGGATTAGTACACAAACAACAAAAAAATCCTAAAACTTGGAACTTTTACCCCACATCTCCTTAAGCTAGAGCTTAAAAGTTTGTATGAGACTTCCGCAAAGGAGATTGGCGAATTCCATAAGTTTCTGACCCAGACGAACTGAACTGAACACTGAACGCCCACGTTCACGAATCAACCTTATCATACTTGTTCTAGTGAACCACACTAACAAAAAAAAAGCCGGCCAAGTGCGAGTCGGACTCGCGCACCAAGGGTTCCGTACTCCAAAAGTAAAAGTAAAACGATAATATTATATTAATTCGCTTATTTATCGTTAACTGTGTTTGTAGAGGTTTATTGTTAATATAAAAAAACTATGCTAGTTAGAGCGTTGGTTTTATTTTTCCTGTAAAATATACATAAACTTCTATTGACCATAATTATTTCAGATTTTTCGATTGGTAAACTTCGGAGATAAGGGGGGGAACGGTATTTTTTTCGACATTTTGGCCGATTACTCAAAAGATAACCCACTCGGTATAATTATCTTACTTTGAAATTTCAAACCCCTGATTTTCCCCCTTTTTCAATTAAACGAAAATAATTTTCGCGTTGATTTTATTTTTTCTGTAAAATATATATGAACCTCTACTGACCATAATTATTTCAGATTTTTCTATTAGTAAACTTCGGAGATAAGGAAGGGGGGGGGGGGGCGGTATTTTTTCGACATTTTGGCCGATTAATCAAAAACTATTATATATAGAAATAAATAAAAAACTGTTTTAGAATGCACAAGTAAAGGCCTTTCATATGATAACCCACTCGGTATAGTTATTTTACTTTGAAATTTCAAACCCCCGATTTTCCCCCTTTTTAATCGCAGGTTCGAATCGCACTCGCGAAGTAGTGACAGTGCGCTTTTCTTGTTTGTTTGTTTTTTAATTATTTTTTGCATAATTTTATTAAATATTATAATTGCATAAGTTGATAAAAAATGCTATGCAATAGCTTTACCGCGGCAGTCCGCGAGTGCCACTTAATTTTTCTTAATCAAACTCGACTCGGCTCGTCGCTCTGATCGGCTCGTGGTAATCCGGGTCAACTGGAAAGCCGAGCGGAATAGAAGTAAAAACGCGAATCGCGAAAGGCATGCTACTTCTAGATCGGTTGTCTCGTGGTAATCTGGGTCGATAGATCCAAGGAGAAGCATCCGAATGGAAAACAGTGTCGAAATTAATAAGTAAAAAATATTAAGTTGACACTTTTCTATATTGATATCACGATATTATTTGTGTAAGTTATATTTTACCATACAAACATTAAAGACTGTTGCCAATTCATCGCGGCCGATCATTAGCCTGTAAGGACGTTTACTGTCTCCGATTATGCCTATTGCAACGGCAAGATCTATTTGCCCCGCCCACTTTACTCGAAAGTGTAAGGTGGGTGGGGAAAGTGGGTTCTTGGCAAAAGATGATCAAGACCCGATGGTCTACTTGATGAAAAGAAAAAAAATCAAGATGGCGAATTTTTTTTCTCCATACAAAATATATGGCGAATATTAAATACACTAGAAGCTGAGAACTATGCAAGACTTTGATACGGTTCCTTTTCAAAATTTGTTTTTATAAAAGAAATCTCATTCTGACAAATGATGAGATAATTATGATGATCGAGGGTTTGGAAGGTGGGTGAGGAGCACGGCCAGGGTATTGAAGATAGGTGAGAAGTGCTCAAACAAAAACTACTCGAAATCTCATCCAATTGGCAGTGAGCTGAAAAAAAATTCAAAATGGCGGATTCAAGATGGCGGCCATACCAATTTCATCGGCATCTATCTCGGAGATTATAAAAGATTGAAGAGTGGTTTCTTGGAAAAAGATGATCAGAACCCGAAGGTCTACGTCTTTGTGAATAGAAAAAAATTCAAGATGGCGAATTTATTTTTCCATACAAACTATGCAAGACGAAGGTTCCTTTTCAAAATTTGTTTTTATAGAAGAATTCTCATTCTGAAAAATGATGAGATATGATGATCGAAGGTTTGGAAGGTGGTTGAGGAGCACGGCCAGGGTATTGAAAATAGGTGGGAGGTGCTCAAACAAAAAATACTCGAAATCTCATCCAATTGGCAGTGAGCTGAAAAAAATTCAAAATTACGGATTCAAGATGGCGGCTATACAAATTTCAAAGGTGTCTATCTCGGAGAGTATAAAAGATGAAAGAGTGCTGCTTAGGTGAAAAATGATCAAGACCTGAAACTCTAATTCATAAACAGAAAAACCGCGGTCCACTTTAGTGGGCCGCGCACCCACGCGCCCTACTTCTTCTTGCATCTGCCTGTACTATGTCAATCCACCGTTTCTTTGGCCGGCCTCGGGACCGCTGTCCAGGGACGGGCATATTTAGGCACCTGTGACCCACATAGTTTTGGGGACGGCGCAGTAAGTGGCCAAACCAACGCAACCGAGACTCTTGCATTTTGTCTGCGATATCTCGCACGCCAAGGCTACCGCGGATGTACTCGTTGCGAATTCTGTCCAAGCGAGTAACACCACACATCCACCTAAGCATCTTCATTTCATTGGAGTGAAGATCGCGGGTATGTCTCGTTAGCGCTGGCCTGGCCTCGCTGCCATAAAGCATTACAGGACGTATGATGCTCTTGTAGACCAATCCTTTTAGGCGGACAGGAACTTTTGGGTCACAGGTTACTGCCGTTATCTCCCTCCACTTGGCCCAGGCTGCGGCGATTCGGGACTTGACATCGTAGTCGACGCTTCCGGATTCATGTAGTACAGACCCAAGGTATTTAAACTTATCCGATCTTTTAACGGGCACGTTATCTACATGGATGGTATGGCACGTACGAGACGTGACCATACGGACCTCATAGCATATTTAATTCCGCAATAACAAAACCTTGTAATTTATTTCAACAAACTTATAATAATATTAGTTCAGCAACTTTTGCACGTACGTTATATCCAAGCACATCTCTCCCCACCTTCATTTATAAAATTAATTAGTATATAAGATCTTTTGTAAATACGTAATATATGCCACTACCATTAGACACTGCAGTCTGTGTTTCTTTATTCCTTCACCAAGGTCTCTCTGCAAGAACACGCTGTTACACTGCAACCATTGCTGTAACGCAACAGTGGTGACCCCGACCGTGAAAAAACCTCAACGTGATTCTGCTCTCCGACGTACGAAGCAGTGATCCTCAACCGAGTCATCCGACGTCATCATCCAACGAGATCGTACCCAACGTGTCCAACCAACCAACGAGATCGGCCAACACATCAAGACATCCTCATCATTGTGAGTCATATTTTTTCGTCATCATGGCTCGTCAAACACCTGTCAAAGGTTTCGGCGCTGGCAACTCTACAGACGAACAACTCAACGGCAGCACAGACTTGGTGGCATCAGTCTCAATAGCAGAGAGGATTCCGCAGTTCTGGACGGATTCACCGCGTCTTTGGTTCTCTCAATTTGACGCAATTGTGGCTCCGCAGAAGCAAGGCGACGAATACAAGTTCAACGCGGTCGTATCAAAATTACCAAAAGACGTCATCCATCAAGTCAGCGACATTTTAACGAGTCCGCCTTCAGAGAACAAATACCACTGTATCCGGGAACGACTCATCAGCTGTTATGAAGAAAGCGAACATCGGCGATTCCATAAGCTTTTGTCTGAGATGGACCTGGGAGATCAAAAGCCATCCCAACTATTAAGAAAAATGAAAGAAGCTGGCTGCGGCAAGATTAATGACGACACACTACGCTTATTATGGATGAGACAACTTCCTCCATCCGTAACCTCCGTGTTAGCGATTTCCGAAAATTTGGCACTGGACAAGCTGAGCGAAATGGCTGATCGCATCTACGAGAACAGTCGCTGCAATACGAATATATCGTCTTCGGCATCAGCTGACATTAATTTAATCACCCAACTGACGTCACAAATTGCAACGATGCAGTTAGAAATTGCAGCGCTACGCAATGACTGCGCGCGAACAATGCATCGACGCAGCAGTTTTAGTCAACCTCGGTACAATAGACCTAGGTCAAGTTCACGCCTGCATTCACGATCGGAACAACGAAGCAATTTTTGTTACTATCATAAAAACTTTAGAGGCAAAGCTCGAAAGTGTGAAAAACCCTGTTCTTGGGTAAACAAACATTCGGAAAACTAGATTCAGCACAGCGTGCGGCGAGACTCTGTGCTATTCTTCCCTCAAATCGCCTAACGATTACCGACTCTAACAGTGGTTATCGATTCCTCGTGGACACTGGGGCGAACATTTCAGTAATTTCAAAGCCATCACAGAGCTCAAAAAAGGCAAGCGAGTTGAAATTATTTGCCGCCAACGGAACCATTATCAATACGTATGGAGAAAAAACCCTAACCTTAAATTTGGGGTTACGCCGCTCATTCATCTGGACCTTCGTTATTGCCGACGTCAAGATGCCTATATTAGGAGCTGATTTCCTAGACCACTACCAACTTTTGGTAGACATACACGGGAAAACTTTAATCGACAAAACGACTGAAATCAAGAAACCAATGAATTCTATACGAGTAAATATTCCGTCCGTCCGCTCCATCGACTACAACTTATCCGCTCCTCTCAAACAATTACTAGAAAAATACGAAAGTATTACAAGGCCAACTTCAATGAAAGGACCTACGCAGCACAATGTTCAACATCACATCATCACGGAAGGATTTCCAGTATGCGCCAAAGCTCGCCCACTTCCTCCTGACAAGTACAAAATCGCCAAAAAAGAATTTCAAGAGATGATGGAGATGGGAATTTGCAGACCATCCAGTAGCCCATGGGCCAGTCCATTGCACATGGTAAAAAAGAAGAATGGTGAATGGAGACCTTGCGGTGACTACCGCGCCTTAAACAAGATTACTGTTCCAGACAGATACCCGTTGCCAAGGTTACTGGATTTTACATATATCGCAAACGGGAAAAACATATTTAGCAAAATCGACATTAGGAAGGCTTATCATTCTATACCAGTAGCGGAACCCGAGAAAACCTCGATCGTTTCACCGATCGGTTTATACGAATTTTTAAAAATGCCTTTCGGGTTACGTAATTCAGGACAGACCTTCCAGAGATTCATGGATTCAATATTCCGAGATTTGGACTACGTTTTCATTTTTGTCGACGACATTTTAATCGCAAGCAAGTCCGAAGAACAACACTACAATCATTTGGAAAAAGTTTTCAAGAGATTGCAACAAAATGGTATTACAATCAACATGAACAAATGCGAGTTCGCCAAACAAGAACTAGATTTTCTTGGTTATCATATAACGAACCAAGGAATGAAACCAACACAAGAAAAAATTCAAGCAATCATCGATTATCCCAAACCCAAAACTGTGAAGGAACTTCGTCGTTTCCTGGGCATGGTCAACTTTTACAGACATGCAATCAAGCAATCCGCCAATCATCAAGCTCCACTCAACATATTTTTAATAAATTCAAGAAAGAACGACAATACGCTGATTAAGTGGAACGCAGAGGCCGAGCGTGCTTTTCAACAATGCAAGCAAGATTTGCGTGACATTGCAACGTTAGCATTTCCTGATGAAAACGCACCGATCGCAATAATGGCCGACGCTAGTTTAAAATGCGTCGGCGCAGTTTTACAACAAAAGGTCAAGCAAAAATGGATACCTATTGCATATTTTTCAAAATCCTTATCGGATACGCAAGTCAAGTATTCAACTTATGATCGAGAGCTACTCGGAATTTATATGGCGGTAAAACATTTCCGACGACTGATAGAAGGTCGCATTTTTACGATTTACACCGACCACAAACCATTGGTGCACGCTTTCGACAAGAAGTCGTCACTAGATGACACTCCGAGGAGAATAAGATATTTGGATTTTATATCACAATTTAGCACCGATATACAGCACGTAAGCGGGAATCACAACGTAGTGGCTGACGCCTTATCTCGAGTTGTGGAAACTATCACGTTACCCACCGTTATCGATTATTCTGAGCTAGAAAAATACCAAGAGGGTGACATCGAGCTACAGCAACTCAAACAAAATAGGTCATTACACATGACGCGAGTAGCAGTACCCAATACAAATAGCAAGATTTATTGCGACATTTCTACCGGAATTACGCGACCATACATTCCGAAGCAACTTAGAAGAACTATTTTTGACAGCTATCACAACTTCAGCCATCCTGGCAAAAATACGACAAGGAAATTAATCGGAAGAAATTACATTTGGCCTAGCATGAACACAGAAATAAATCAGTGGTGCGATTCGTGCTTACCATGCCAACTATCAAAAGTGCATAGGCACACAGTATCGCCACTCGGGAAATTTATGCCTGCACAGCGTTTTGCGCACATACATATTGACATCGTCGGACCATTACCTACATCACAAAACAAAAGGTATTTAGTAACGATGATCGATCGATGCACGTCATGGCCAGAAGCTTTTCCTGTATCTGATATTACAGCCACCACTGTAGCCAGACTGGTGTATGAAGGATGGATTTGCAGGTACGGGACCCCTATCCATTTAACGTCAGATTTGGGGCTTCAAATGGAGAGTCAGATACTCAAAAGTCTCGCGAAATTAATGGGAATTGAGAAGATCCGGACCACACCTTACCACCCACAATCAAACGCGAAAGTTGAAAGATTGCACAGGACAATTAAAACAGCATTAAGGGCTCGTGCAAACACAGCGAATTGGACCAAAGAATTGCCATCAGTTCTATTAGGCATACGTTCCAGTTATCGACAAGATACTGGCTATAGCGCCGCAGAACTCGTTTATGGCACAGCTATTCGGTTACCGGCAAGTTTTTTCGGCGACAAGACAGAGACCACATACCCCGAATTCGTTCAAGACATCAAGGAAAACATAAGTCGAGCCACGAACATTCCGCAAAGAGAGAGTTCAAATCGAAACGTTTTCGTCCACCCACGCCTGTCAGACTGTACGCACGTATTCCTGAGGTGCGATAGACTACGTCCATCTTTAACTCCTCCGTATGAGGGACCTTTCCGTGTAATCAGACGAAACGATAAGGTGTTCACCATCAAACGTGACGATAAGGAGTACAACGTATCAATAGACCGGATCAAGCCAGCATTTCTGTTAAACGAAGATAAGAATGAACGTGACAACGCTATAAGATACGACAGAGCGATAGATCACAGCGAGATATCCCAACAAAAGGTCACACGTTCAGGACGCGTATCTCGCCCTACTGTCCGTTTTTCGTCAGTATAAGTAGTCGACGAGTGAAATGGACCTCGCAGTTCAGCGCTGTTTCCAGCAATACTACCGACTAACCGACGAAATCATGGGATCATCCAACAGCCACCAAAAAGAAGAAGAAAAACAGGTCAACATGATACAAAACAATAGCGAGGACGGAGGCCTAAGACAGTTACAGGCCGTCCTAAATGAATTCAAGGGGCTGCAGCTGCTGATCGGCGCAGTACTTTTCATACTACTGGCGGGTATAGCCGTCTGGATTATAATGAAACTGTGCCGCAGCATGGAGCAGCGCATGTTAAAAGGGCTCCAAAGGTCAATCAATGTGTAGAGTACAACTATAAGTGCTAGTTTCAGTTAATGGACACGTATTCCTATTTTCCCTAAAGGGGGGAATATCTATGGCACGTACGAGACGTGACCATACGGACCTCATAGCATATTTAATTCCGCAATAACAAAACCTTGTAATTTATTTCAACAAACTTATAATAATATTAGTTCAGCAACTTTTGCACGTACGTTATATCCAAGCACATCTCTCCCCACCTTCATTTATAAAATTAATTAGTATATAAGATCTTTTGTAAATACGTAATATATGCCACTACCATTAGACACTGCAGTCTGTGTTTCTTTATTCCTTCACCAACGTCTCTCTGCAAGAACACGCTGTTACACTGCAACCATTGCTGTAACGCAACAGATGGTATCGTAATCCCCCACACTACAGGCCATGTACTCTGTTTTTGCGGTATTGAGTTTTAAACCGCCCCTCTCAAGAGTATCTTTCCACGAGTTCACCTTAACTTCAAGTGCGCCCCTGTTCTTACTGACAAGTACGATGTCGTCGGCATATTTCATTAGCCACGGAGGAGTACTCTGAATGTCCGCCGACAGAGCATCAAGCACGACACAGAAGAGATACGGGCTTAGCACTGAACCTTGGTGTACTCCTACTGTGATTGGAAAGGTCGAAGTGTCACCGACTGCGGTCCTTACT
Organism: Oeneis ivallda; assembly: GCA_029955525.1. Classification (NCBI taxonomy): domain Eukaryota; kingdom Metazoa; phylum Arthropoda; class Insecta; order Lepidoptera; family Nymphalidae; genus Oeneis; species Oeneis ivallda. The sequence continues at coordinate 11,750,752 of JARPMR010000001.1, forward strand.
ATAGCTTCAGTCTGGGTGTACATGTCCTGGATTATACGTATGTATAACCACGTTTTTAGACCTCAATGCAAACCAGATTTGCTCCCTTGGTACACAATCAAAGGCCTTTTGTAGGTCCAGAAAAGCCAAATGTAAGGGTTGATTACGCTCTGTATGCGTTTCTATGAGTGTTCTGAGAGCGAAAATTGGGTCTATGGTACTACATCCAGACCTAAAGCCATACTGACATTCTGACACAGAGCACTCTTGACGGAGTCTTTGGTCTAAGATCCGTTCAAAAAGCTTCATGGTATGGCTCATGAGTTTAATCCCCCTATAGTTGCCGCACTCCTGTACACTGCCTTTACCCTTGCATCTGGCATTCGACCTGTAAATACGATGATATTAAAAAGTTCAGTGAGCAGGAGTACGCCTTGGGAACTCATAGCCTTCCAGGCTTCTATTGGTATGCCATCATGTCCACAAGCTTTACCATTCTTCATACGGTATAAAGACTTCGCCACTTCATCGGGTGTTATGGGTGGTATTAGCCCCAAGTTAAAAGTCTGCGGGGGCGGCTGTGGTGTCGCAAACGTCTGGTTAGACAGATCATTGAAATAGTTTCGCCATTGGTTCTTAATAGAATGGGTGTCCGTTGCCAAAACACCAGCCGAGTTTCTAATAGCGAAGCACTTGGTAATGTCTTTGCTTGCGGTACTTCTAGACTTAGCTAGTTTATAGATAAGTTTTTGCCCCTCGTGACTTTCCAGTGTGTCATACAGTGGAGCATACATTGCCGCGCGTGCTTTTGCCACTACCTTTTTCGCTTGGTTTTTGGCACGTACATAATCCTCTTTGTCTAGTGGCGTTTGGGTCTGCTGCCACCTTTTAAAGCGTTCCTTCTTATTTCTCACTGCCTCCTGAACATCTTTGCTCCACCACCCTGTCTCCTTGTTTATCCTGCGGCCACCTTTAGATGCACCAAGTACATCACGTCCTATCTTAGTAATGCTGGACTGGTATAGTTGCCAGAGCTCATTGCTGTTTTTGCCTTCCACTTCCCAATCAACCATTTTAGATGCAGCTTGAAACTCTATACTCTTTACACCTTTAAGCTTCCACCACTTGATTGTAGACCTGCAGTGTTCACGCAATAGGCGCTCATAAGGCTGGAGGACATCCATTACGAGAAGTCGGTGCTGGCTTGTGATACCCTTACCAGGGATTACCTTACAGTTCTTTACTTTGCTGAGTTGGTTTCGCCGTACCAGTAGGTAGTCTATTTGTGTCTCCACGGGACCACTTTTATAAGTTACCAGGTGAGCCTCTTTTTTCTGAAAGAAAGTATTGACTATTGCCAGGTCAAGAGCCATACAAGTATTGAGGAGTTCTTCTCCTTGACTATTTGGCTGTCCGTAACCATGTCCGCCATGAACCCTGTTGAACTCTTCGCACTTCTCGCCAACGTGACCGTTAAAATCACCTCCCACCACTAGATATTCTGAAGGCGGTATTTGCTGGAGTGTATCCTCGAAAGTATTCCAGAACGAACTTCTGACTGATTCTGGCAAGCCAGTTTGTGGAGCATAGGCGCTGATCACGTTAGCGATCTTTCTTCCAATCAACACTTTAACCAGTATCAGACGATCACTTATTCTTTTAACTTCTAGAACTTTGTCCGTATACTCTGCCGATAAAACCACAGCCACACCACTTCGACCACATTCCGATCCGGTATAAATCAACTTATAGCCATTCCCAATTTGTCTAGATTTAGCACCTTTCCAGCGGGTTTCCTGTAGGAAAGCACACTGAACCTTCCGCCGGTGAAGCAGGTCAGCGAGCTCTCCGGTGCGTCCGGTTAACGTGCCAACGTTGAGTGTTGCAAAGCGGATCTTATGCGCTCTCGTCTTTAGCCGTGCCCGCGCGGAGCCCGGTAGCCCTCGCACACTTATCGCAGGTGTAGGGCGATGTGCCTGCGCGTCGTTTCGTGGCGCGACGCCCTATCCGTAGCGCAATTTCTTATCCTTGTACTTTCCATATTTATTTGGTTGGTTAGCTTTTTATTCTCAGCGACTACCGTCTGACCTGAAAAACCCCAGATGGGGAAAAGCTAGTTCGCCATTGCCTCGTTCGTTGATTTGCAGGGTGCACCACGGGCAGGTGAGGCTGACTTGGGTCCCGAAGATGTTAATGGGCCCCCTTACACCCCACGCGCCCTACTAGTTAATTAATATATATATAGCTGCTCGTGCTGATTCACTCACTGACTCACTGATTGATCACCTCTCCTGTAAAATTTTGTATGAAAAAATTTTTTTTCACCAATGGTTTCGTATAGAAGGCAAAAATTCATTCGGACGAAAAATATGGAGAGAGAGCTGATAATTGAGTATTTCGGAGACGGGTGAGGGGCACGACCAGGGTATTGAATATAGGTGGGGGGTGCTCGAACAAATGTCACTCGGAACCTCATCCAATTGCCAGTTAGTTGAAAAAAAATTCCAAAATGGCGGATTCAAGATGGCGGCCATACAAACTTTGTCGCTGTCTATCTCAGTGAGTATACAAGATGGAAGAGAAGTTTCTTGGCAACAGATGATCAAGATCCAAAGGTCTACTTGATGATCAGGAAAAAAAACAAGATGGCGGATTATTTTTTTCATACAAAATATATGGCGAATATTGAAGAGACTAAAGTTGGGAACTATGCAAGAATTTGATACGGTTTCATTTCTAAATTTGTTTTTATAGAAGAATTTTCATTGTGACAAATGATGAGAGAAGATGATTGAGGGTTCGGAAGGTGGGTGAGGAGCACGGCCAGGGCTGGGTTGGGTGTCCTCAAACAAAAGTCACTCGAAACCTCATCCATTTGGCAGTGAGCTGAAAAAAAAAATCAAAATGGCGGATTCAAGATGGCGGCCATACAAATTTGTTCATGGTCTATATCGGAGAGTATAAAAGATGGAAGAGTGGTGTTCAGGTAAAAAATGATCAAGACCTGAAACTCTAATTGATGAACAGAAAAACCGCGGTCCACTTTAGTGGGCCGCGTACCCACGCGCCCTACTAGTTAATTAATATATATATAGCTGCTGGGGCTGATTGACTGATTCACTGATTCACTCACTCACTCATTGATCACCTCTCCTGTAAAATTTTGTATGAAATATTTTTTTTTCACTGATGGTTTCGTATAGAGGAAAAAAATTCATTCGGAGGAAAAATATGGAGAGAGCTGATGATTGAGGATTTCGGAGACGGGTGAAGAGCACGGCCAGGGTATCGAAGATAGGTGGGGGATGCTCGAACAAATGTCACTCGAAACCTCATTCAATTGGCAGTGAGCTGAAAAAAAAATCAAAATGGCGGAAAAAAAGAAGGCCGCCATACAAATTTCTTCGGTGTCTATCTCGGGGAGTATAAAAGATGGAAGAGTGGTTTCTTGGCAAAAGATAATCAGCACCCGAAGGTCTACTTGATGAACAGAAAAAAAATCAAAATGGCGGAATTTTTTTTTCCATACAAAATATATGGCGAATATTGAAGAGACTAGAAGCCGGGAATCATGCAAGACTTTGATACGGTTCCTTTTCAAGATTTGTTTTTATTGAAGAATTTTCAGACAAATGATGACATATGATGATCGAGGGTTTGGAAGGTGCGTGAGGAGCACGGCCATGGTAATGAAGATAGGTGGGGGTGCTCGAACAAAAGTCACTCGAAACCTACTCCAATTGGCAGTGAGCTGAAAAAAAAAAACAAAATGGCGGATTCAGACAAACTGCAACGCTGTCTATCTCGGAGAGTATACAAGATGGAAGAGTGGTTTTTTGATAGAAAATGATCAAGACCTAAAAGTCTACTTGCCGAGTAGAAAAACCGCGGTCCGCTTGCGGGCCGCGCACCCACGCGCCCTACTAGTATATATATATATAGCTGCTCGTGCTGATTCACTGACTGACTAACTGATTGATCACCTCTCCTGTAAAATTTTGTATGAAAAAGATTTTTTTCACTAATGGTTTCGTATAGAAGACAAAAATTCATTCGGAGGAAAGTTATGGAGAGAGCTGATGATTGAGGATTTCGGAGACGGGTGAGGAGCATGGCCAGGGTATTGAAGATAGGTGCGGGGTGCTTGAACAAATGTCATTCGAAACCTCATCCAATTGGCAGTGAGCTGAAAAAAATCCAAAATGGCGGAAAAAAGATGGCGGCCATACAAACTTCGTCGGTGTCTATCTCGGAGAGAATAAAAGATGGAAGAGTGGTTTCAAGGCAAAAGATGATATGGACCTAAAGGTCTACTCGGTGAACAGAAAAAAAATTCAAGATGGCGGAATTTATTTTTCCCCATACAAACTATGCAATACTTTGAAAAGGTTCCTTTTTTAAAATTTGTTTATATAGAAGAATTCTCATTCTGACAAATAAATCGGTGAAAAAATATTGAGAGCTGATGATTGAGGATTTCGGAGACGGGTGAAGAGCACGGCCAGGGTATTGAAGATAGGTGGGAGGTGCTCGAACAAAAGTCACTCAAAACCTCAATCAATTGGCAGTGAGCTGAAATTTTTTTCCAAAATGGCGGATTCAAGATGGCGGCCATACAAAATTTCGTCGATGTCTATCTCGCAGAGTATAAAAAATGGAATAGTGGTTTCTTGGCAAAAGAGTATCAAAACCCAAAGGTCTACTTGATGAACAGAAAAAAATCAAGATGGCGGAAATTTTTTATTTCTCCATACAAAATAAATGGCGAATATTAAAGAGAGAAATTATAAAAGTTGGGAACTATGCAAGACTTTGATACAGTTTCTTTTCAAAATTTGTTTTTATAAAAGAATTCTCATTTGGTAAACAGTGATCAAGACCTGAAACTCTAATTGCTGAACAGAAAAACCGCGGTCCACTTTAGTGGGCCGCGCACCCACGCGCCCTACTAGTAATATATAAGTAGGTACCTATCTTATGGACAGCTGAAGCAAATCCGATTGCATCCAAGCAACTTTGTAATTTTTAGGGTTCCGTACCGTACCCAAAGGGTGCCAAGGGACCCTATTACTAAGCCTCCGCTGTCCGTCTGTCCGTCCGTCCGTCCGTCTGTCAGCGGACTGTATCTCGTAAATCGTAATAGAAAGACAGTTGAAATATTCACAGAGTGTGTATTTCTATTGTCGCTACAACAACAAATAATAAAAATAAATAATAGTTAAAAAATACATGAAAAAGGAGACGAAATAATAGTTAATTTTTTTACCCCAGCATGTCATGTCATTGTCTTGGGATCTTAGTATAGTTCAGATATTTTTTATTATTTTTCACCCTAAAACAACAAACACTGAAAACACCAATTTATAATACAGTTAGTAAATTGTGAACAAAAAAAACACGAACATTTTTTCACCATACTGGTTATTTAGTATTTTCAAAGAATTATCTATAAGATAAATGTTAAAAAATTCACTGAATGCCGCTTTAAGGCTGATTATACGGGTCTGCCCCCGAAATTAAAATTTAATTTGGTTTTTCGCAATTTGTAAACTAATACGACAAAGTAGGCTTATGGCATTCTATAATTGCGCCAGTGCATGGCAGTATCATCTTTACAGGTTTATATATAAATATTTACTTGAAAGTGTCCAGTTTAAGAAGTTAGTCAGAATATCGAGTTGAACGTGAGACTTTACTCACAAATTAGTCAAAATTTTGACTAATTTCTGAAACTGGACACTTTCAAGTAACAATTTTTATATAAACCTGTGAAGATGATACATCCCTTGACGCGATTAGAATGCCATAATAGAGAGGGAGCCAGCACGTTTCAGACCTTCGTTATTTTATAAAAGCTGAAAGTTCCTCTGTGTATGTCCCCAATAGAGATCAGAACGATCCCCGACTATGAAGTTTGGATCTTGTTGGCTTTGTGAGATATCAGGTAGTAAAGGTGCATAAATTCTGAGTATACTTTCGTCATAGTATGAAAGCTGAGTTTTACATATGTTACTTGGGGACCTATCAGAAGATGTTTCCTCAGCAGTCAGACACTTCCGATAGTTCTTACGCCCTGTCAGACGCTTTTAAAAATCTGCCGTAGGTAGGTAGGTAGGCGAACTTTGATGAAACCATCAACTTTTACGGGATATAAAGTAGCCTGCGTGTTAATATCCAGGCCATAATCTATCTTCATTTCAAATTTCAGCCAAATCGGTTCATTAGTTGTGGCGTGAAGACACAATACGTGAATTTCGGGTTTTCAAAATATTTCGGTTACCATGAATTTTAACGGGATAAAAAGAAGCCTATAAGTTAATGAAGAGTATAGTCTATCTCCGTTTCAAATTTCTGCGAAATCAGTTCATTAGTTGTGGCGTGAAGAAGCAATACTTGAATTTCAGTTTTTCAAATCCTGCGGGAACCATGGACTTTTTATGAGATAAATAGTAGTATATGTGTTAATCCAGAGTATAGCCGATCTACATTCCAAATTTCAGCCAAATCGGTTTATTAGTTGTGGCGTGAAGAAGTAATGCGTGAATTTCATGTTTTCAAAATATTTCTGAAACCATGAATTTTTACGGTATAGTCTAGGCAATGAAGCTAGTGGACCCCAACATCAATTCCTCAGGCGACGAAACTTTACAGAATGATAAAGTATCAGTAGTTAAACGTATTTTATAAATATCCAAAAAAAAAATTAGAACGGAAGTTAGGTATTTTTACCTAAACTCTTTTATGCTTAATATCTCAGTTCGGCAAAATGCTCGGTCAAAACTTTCTTCACCTGAAACATTCATGTAAAGTCTAGAAACAAAATATAAAATATCCAAAATATACTCCTAGTCGAAACCACCAAATTTTGAAAAATACGTTTTTTCAATGTAACTTGCAGCGAAAAATTGCTCTGTGAATTTTTTTCACTGGAATGTCCTTTTATAGCCGTTTTGTACCTACAACTTGAAAATCCAAACAATATACCAAGGGACTATATTTTTTTTCAAAAACTACCCTTTTACTCACAGTGCATAATTTCTCCATCCATTTTTTTTATTGATATGATTACAATTATTTTTTTTGTATCAAGTATCAAAATATCCAAAAAAATAATCAAGCGCATTAAAAACTATAAACATTTTAGAAAGAAATATTTTATATTTAATCCATCAAGGGAAGCAGGAGCGTGGTGACGTCACGAGACCCGACATATTATCTGCCTATTATATCGACATATTTTTTCTACGGTGACGCGAGCCTGCACTCGATAATCGACTGTATTTCGTTGAATCGACAGTGCAATTGTCAATCAAAATCTGTTGCCAACGACGGTGACTATGACGATCAATTATTCGTTATGATTTATGAACTACACTAGCGGCACGCTATGATGGCCGGTTTGACACATTACAATAGTGATGTGGAATGTCAATTTATTCTCGAACAAAAAACAATTAAGTTTTGTTTTTGTACCTGATTAAATAGGTTTAATAAAACAAAAATGTATATGTTTATTTAATTTATTTGAACGAACTGAATATTTGAATGAAAATGAATATACATACTTTATATGCACACAAGAAACATATGAATACAAAAGATACCAAAAAAGGTGCCACAAAAGGCCATAATTAATCAGATTCGTCCATACTACTATTTTCACTGTCGTCACTGCTATCATCACCTACATTAATAATTATATGTTCGTTTTCTATAATATTATCTATTTTCACATCTCTTTCATAATCTTCCCTTATTAATTTAACAGTTCTATTCACAACCTTTTCCCAGTCTCCTTTAGTCACATGTTCACAAGCTTCTTCTAATAATTTTAGCATTTTTTTTGTGGTAAATGGGGGTTCTGTATTGTGTCTTGCAGCATATCCCTTAATTTGAGCCCACACCAACTCAATCGCATTATACTCACAATGGTAAGGCGGTAACCGTATAACTCTGTGCCCATGTTCTAATGCTATTTCGTCAATGACGTATCGGATCTTGGTTGGTTTGTTTTCTTTTAAAAGACGTACTAATTCCGCTTTTAACATATTCATGTTTGCATCTACGCCATTTTTACGAAGCCATGCGACGATATCAGCTTTCTTTTGGGATTGGGCAGGTGGCTTGTCAATTTGCATCGAGTGGTATGGGGCGTTGTCCATAATTATAATAGATGGTTCAGGGAGGCTACACAACATTGAGGTAAACCATTCAGTAAACTTTTCTCCATTCATGTCTTCATGATAGTCTCCAGTGGTTTTTGACGCAAAAGCCATGAGAGAACCTTCGACAAACCCGTTGATGGTTCCGGCGTGACAAATTATAAGTCGCGATCCTTTTCCTACAGGAACTTTGGAAGTAGATGCTGCTGTGTCATCGTTCCAAGAACGGCCTACAGTATGGTTAGCATTAAGCCATGTTTCATCCAAGAACACAACATTTTGCCAATTTTTGATTTCTTTCACTTGCCGTAAAAAAGTATACCTTGCCATCGCTATATCAAATCTTTCCATCAATATTTTGCGTTTGTTACATTTTTTGTATCGAAATCCAATGGTCTTCAAAATCTTCGTTAAAGAACTTTCCCCACCGAAGAATAATCCAGCTTCCTTCAGTGAATGCACCAACTTTTTTCTTGTTGGATACTCCTTCTGTAAATAGTAGCCGTAAACATGTCTTCGGATAGCATCGGCATCAAAGCTATCGATGCCTACGACTGGTTTTGCTCGTTTTCTCTTTTTTGGTGTGTGAAGTTTATTTTCTTCTGTGCCAGTCTCGCCATATTTTTTTTTAGTTATCCGTCTAACAGTTCGTTGTCCAATATTAAGCGCATCAGCTACGCGTTCAACCACTGACGTTATAGGTAAAATTGGCCCTCCATTTTGAGCTTCACGATCGAAATAGTTACGAAGGCGTATTACGAACTCACGTGTCTGACTATTTAGAACAGTTCTCTGCGTACGTTCGGTCATATCGACGAAATCCACAACAAAGGGCTTGAACAGAGTCCAAATTAACGAGCAAGGGTCAACAGTAATGCAGTATCAATATTTGAAATCCAAAGCCAGGTCAAAACTATATCACAATCGCATTGCACTGACAGTTTATACTTTTCGAAGCAACGTCAATTCGAAACTGCTTTGTTTTGCATTGAGCATTGACGCGAGTTTGCCGGAGGTAGTAGTTGTGCTAGCCAGCGATCCTATGTGACGATCGTATTAGATTCCATTTTTAAAAATTTTCAATTTAGAAAACCAAATGCCGAGTTGTGGTATATATCATATAAAAATAAAAATTTTACCTTTTGTATGAAACAGCTGATATTTTTTTGCGATTTCAGAGGTTTGTCCACATAGTGAAAATTGTTCATATTCACAAGTACATTCACCCCTTAAATGGTGCAAACTGATTTTTCTACACTTGTATACATTTTAGAAATCAATTTAATAAATAAATTTTGAGTCCTAAACCTAAAACTACATTCGATAAAATTTATGAATCTCTGCACATCACTATCGTCAATAAAGTAATACAATTATTTCCTTCAAAGTCGTTATCAATTAATACGGAACTTCATGAGCGGACAAACGTCAAACCGGCCATCATAGCGTGCCGCTAGTGTATACCGAAGATGTCCCAGGTGTTAGTCAGCCTATACGAGATTAGTATGGCTCTCAAACAGCTCAAGAACAATAAAGCGCTTGGTGATGACGGAATCATTGCGGAACTCCTGAAAGCGGGTGGACGTTTATAGGTTGATAAAGAAGAAATAGATATGAATATTTTTTACTTTTTAAAATTAAAAAATAATAATTTTGATGATATTATGTTAAAGCTCAAGCTTTACGACCATTAGAATAGAATAGAATAGAAATGTTTTTTTATTCAAATAAACTTTTACAAGTTTTTTTACAACCGTCAATGAGTCTACCACTGGTTCGGAATGCCGTTCCTGCCGAGAAGAACCAGCAAGAAACTCGGCAGTTGCTCTTTTCAAAATACTTTTACAATATACTTAATAGATATTATGCTATGTATGCATTACATAGTGTAGTACCATTAGTAGTGACCTATTTATTCGAAAATTCATGTTTAAGAACACCAAAAATCTAGATCGTTAACGACATTTTTAGCGAATATTGAGACGTAAATAAGACAGATGGAAAGAGCGTTAAAAACTGAGTATGATACCATTAAAAAGTTCCAGTTTTGGCCAAAATGTCCTTTACGCCCTTTGTAATCCGAGGTCCGTGTGTAATCCGATACATCGATGCTGGATATTTCAAATTTTGTAAGCGACAAACCCCTAATTTTCAGGAGGACCAAACAAAACTTTACCTTTTAAACTGTCATAACTCTCATTTTTAGGGTTCCGTACTTCGTACTAAAAACAGAACCCTTCTAGAATCACTTCGTTGTCCGTCTGTCTGTCCGTCTGTCAATACCCTTTTTCTCAGGAACACATGGAGGGTATCAAGTTGAAAATAGTATCAAATACTCAGGTCTGCAATCCCTTGTAGCTGTGACAAAGTCTAAGTCGACGCAATCAAAAAATACGGCCTTTTATGGTCCATCTATGCCGCATATTTTAACACTCGCAAGACCTAGAGGGTACTTCCAGTTGACCTAGAATCATGAAATTTGGCATGAAGCAATGTCAATTGTCATGTAGCACAAGTAAAGGAAAAAAATCCGAAAATCGTAAATTTGTAGTTGCATCACAAAAAAAAATATTTTTTTTGTGATGCCCGGAAAATTAGAGTTCCCGTGGGAATCAAAAAACCTTAAATCATGCGGACGAAGTCGCGGGCATCATCTTGTAATAGTATAACAAAAAAATATGAATAATCAATTTAATATAATAATATCGAAAAATTTTGGAATAAAATAAAAAAAATTGGTTGTCTGTAAAGTCGGTTTACGGACCATAGTTTTACGTGATAACGTCACGTCATAAAGAAACATCGATGAATAAATGTGTCACAAGCCAACGCTTGGGCCGATCATGCCTCTCTATTGCTTGTTCCGCGCTCTCGCTTTCACCCTCAGGCTCAGGTGGAACGTGACATTTTGTCGTGCGTGCAGCTGGTGTTCATTGATTTATAAGACGTTATCACGTAAAAAGAATCTTACACCTTAAGCCTAATAGTATAATAGAAGTAATTTTGTCGTAACTGCCTGAAAAGTCTTGCTCACTCAGCTACTAAAATAAGCTTAATAATAAGCTTATAAAATTATCAGATTAATGACGTCGCTTGTCAAAATTGGTTCGATGACAATAAATAGAAAATAGTAGTACTCTTAAATAGAAGACAACTCATTGCTTGATAATTTTAGAGTTTTTTTTAGAACATTTGAAGTATAAAACCGTATTGATATTGTTCTATATTTGCATTAAACTTTTCAGATCATTGCATTTTGCTACAGATATTTCAGGTTCCAATTCAATTCTTACATCTTTAGAAGATTTTTGGTGTATTTGAAATGTTGGACTCTTCTTCCATTGATTTTTAACAATCATTAATTTTCATTGAGACACTTCTTTCATGCATTTTTTCTAAATTGACTTACTTTATTAACAAAGAGCTTTTGCTATTTGTAAATAAACTAAGCTAACGCCTTTTGCTGTTTGTGTCGTTTAGGCTAAGGTCGATTCTTAAATATTTACAACTTATTATTTCAAGACATTACCAAGTATGTTAAAAACAATATACTTTGTAATGTCTTTGAATGTTATCTAGCACATTCGATTGGAATCAGACCATTGCATAGACAAGGTCGTCTTAACCACACTGGACGCCGGGGTGCGAAAATCCGCCTGCGCCCCCCTTGCCAACAAAAAAAAATTAATTAATTTTCCATTTTTGTATTTCATTTACTCTAAAATAAAGTTAGATACTTTATAATTGACTTCAAAAAAAGGAAGTTTATATCGGCGCGCAATCGGCTCATATTTTTTTCCATGCAGGTATGTACACCAATTTCTTCGAGATTTCAGACCGTATCGCATTTTTTTTTATTTGAAAGAGAATGTTTGCTATTAACTATGAAGATTTAGAAAATATCGATTGTGTATTAATAATGTAAGTAATAGGTATCAAGCATAGACTACATCGTTAAGCTCGAGGCCCCAACTCCTCAATTCTGATGCTGCAGGGTGCTGCACTCTTAAGCTGTGAGAATTTAGGAATTTTTGATTGTGAATTCATATTGTAAAGACCAATTACCTTTAGTTAGACTACACCACGAACTCCAGATTCTATCACCTGACCTGAAAATCAGACCTGATGCTGCAGAATATTGCACTCCTAGGCCACTAAAAATAATAACGATTTTCAAAAAACTAACTTCAAACGCCTCCATAAATTACATATATAATCTTTGTTTCTACACGTATGTTGAAGTCGGATGGGCATATAAGAAACGTCGAAACAAACGGAGGCGCAACGCACACCAGATTTACACATTTGCCGCCAGTAGGCTATTCAAATTTTGCCGCCCCTACAAATCTCTACAATATTGTGTCAGTTCCTAGATTATTTTAACGACCCAATGATTTAATTAAGGCTAGCTGAGTCTGGTGGGCCGAAGCCCAGCAGCATCAGGATTGAGGAGTTGGTACCTTGAGCTCAATGATATAGGCCAGTGATTAACGGCCGTACTACGCAGCTATGTATTCCATATTTGATACCTAAAATATCAATCTGTAATGGAAATTTTCGCGAGCGAAGCGATCGTGAAAATATTTACTAAGTCAGAATCTAAAATTTGATCTATACGATCTAAAATTTTACTTTTTTTATTATTTACTACAAATATTACATCTCGTATCTCCAGTCCTTATTTATAAGAGATATCAAAATTTAAAATATACAGATCGATAGAGATAAAAATTTCGAGTTCAATGGTGTATCAAGTGTACTTAGGACAAAATGTCCCTTACGACATTTGAAATTTCCAGGGTCGATATCAATTCGTCGCTACTTACGTCAATGTTAATTCAAAATTTTTAAATACCAAAATAGATTTTAGATCGTAAAGAATTTTTAATTTTTGTAGACGCGTTACAGCATAGAAACCAGACAGTTTGAAATGAATTACGACATTACAAAAAGCTACAGTACCCGGCCATAAGGCCGATGTGCAATATATATCGCCGGGTACTGTATGTACTACTACTATATACTATATATATATATATTGCACCGGCGATATATATCTCACATCGGCTTAATGGCCGATGTGCAATATATATCGCCGGGTACTGTACAAGAAAGTTAGAATCTAAAATTTGATCTATACTAACTAAAATTTTACTTTTTTGTTACTTACTACAAAGTATTACATTTCGTATCTCCAGTCCTTATTTATAATTATAAGAGATATCAAAATTTTAAATAAATATACAGATCGATAGAAAGAAAAATTTCAAGTTCGATGGTGAATCAAGTGTACTTACGACAGAATGTCCCTTACGACATTTGAAATTTCCAGCGTCGATATCAGTTGCATAAACTGTCTAGCATTTTGCTTTAAACAGTTTGCAAATTTCTGGCGTGCCAAATACGTACTTAAACAAAATATATTTAATACATTTCCTCCTTTATTTCCACAAATCCAAGTAATGAAAAAAAATTGAATTTTAAGCTATTGCATAGCTTTTATCGCGGGCTTTGAACAAGGACAAACAGTTTGAGTGCGGCGACCGAATCAAGAAATTCCGTAACGAAAAAAAACCTAACACCGTCGTTCAGTAAGCGTTCAACATTTTAGAGGTTCACAAGTAGCTCTGTTCGGCGCAGTGGGCGAGCGGCTGCTTTCTTTACCGTATGGTGTATGATGTCGCAGGTTCAAATCTCACTCGCGAAGAAGTGACAGTACGCTTTTCTTGTTTGTTTGGTTTTTAATTATTTTTTTGCATAATTTTTATTATGCAAAAAAAAAATATTGCATAAATATTATAATTGCATAAGTTGATAAAAAATGCTATGCAATAGCTTTACTGCGGCAGTCCCCGAGTGCCACTTAATTTTTTATTTTAATTTACTTACCTAGACATAAGCTTACAAAAAAAATAATTTATGAGCCCTTATTTAAGCTCATTTATCTTGTACAAATAAATTAATGTTCTGTTGCACGTTTATGTTCAATATTTAGCATTATAGAAGGCATGTAGTAACATGTATATTATTTTGTGAAGTCGCTTCGCTCGCGCACGCTAAACTATACCCAATGTTTCATGAATTAAGGTGCATTATCGCGAAACCGCAGTTTAGATTTCAAAAAATCTGTTTCAATATCAATGTTCTTCGTGATATTTTTTTTGGATATTTAGGATAAGAGTGTAAATGTGACTACCTACTATGATAAAAAAAAGAAATTGGATTGAGAAATTTTTCATACCGAGTTATAAACAATTTTCAGTTGAAGTAAGATAAATAGATTTTGGTATGGATTTTTTTTTGGATTTTCTTACACGTTATGCTAAATTACATTTTAAGGACATTTAAAAATGAAAAATTGACTGAGCAATTTTGTGGTCGAAATTACGGACAAAAAAGGAAACCTCTTTAAAAAGTGACAGTTCCGTTTGAAAAAAGTTTTGGATTTTTATCAAGTACCTCTTATTAAGGCTAATAATTAGTTTGGTAAAAAAAAATTGGACGGAGAAATTATTTATTTCAAAATATTGAGCTATTTGTACTTTTAGGTATAAATACCTAACTTCCGCATGGATTTTTTTTTGGATATTTTTGTGTAAATTTTGGGTCATCCCATACTACAACCCCGCCAAATTTCATCGACTGAGGATTTGATGTGGGGGTCTCCATACAACAGACCGCCCCATTGCCTAGGCTAGTATAAAAAGTAACCTATAAGTTGATGCAAAGTATAGTCTATCTTCGTTCCAAATTTCAGCTAAATCAGACCATTAGTTGTGGCGTGAAGAAGTAATGCGTGAATTTCAGGTTTTTAAACTATTTCTGGAACCATGAATTTTTACGGTATAAAAAGTAACCTCTATATTGATACAAAGTATAGTTTATCATCGTTCCAAACAGCTAAATCAGACCATCAGTTGTGGCGTGAAGAAATAATAGCTGAATTTTAGGTTTTCAAAATATTTCTGAAACCATGAATTTTTACGGTATAAAAAGTAACCTATAAGTTGATGCAAAGTATAGTCTATCTTCGTTCCATATTTCAGCTAAATCAAACCATTAGTTGTGGCGTGAAGAAGTAATGCGTGAATTTCAGGTTTTTAAATATTTCTGGAACTATGAATTTTTACGGTGTAAAAAGTAACCTCTATGTTGATACAAAGTATAGTCTATCTTCGTTCCAAATTTCAGCTAAATCAGACCATCAGTTGTGGCGTGAAGAAATAATAGCTGAATTTCAGGTTTTCAAAATTATGCAGGAATCATGGACTTTTACGGAATTGAAAGAAGCCTATATATATGGTTATACCTTGGATTAACACATATGCTTCTATTTATCTCATAAAAATCCATAGTTCTCGCAGGATTTTGTAAAACTGAATTTCACGTAGTGCTTCTTCACGCCGCAATTAATGGTCTGATTTAGCTGAAATTCGGAACGAAGATAGACTATACTTTGTATCAGCTTATAGGTTACTTTTTATATCATAAAAATTCATGGTTCCAGAAATATTTTAAAAACCTGAAATTCACGCATTAGTTCTTCACGCCACAACTAATAGTCTGATTTAGCTGAAATTTGGAACAAAGATAGACTATACCTTGCATCAACATAGAGGTTACTTTTTATATCGTAAACATTCATGGTTACAGAAATATTTTAAAAACCTGAAATTCACGCATTAAGAGGTTTAAGAGGGTCTCCATAAGGTCTTCATACATTTTTGCCCGATCTTAATAATATTATGTAGCTGGTCTTAAATCTTGTACGATGTTACGGTAACCTTCATGTGCAGGCTCGACTCGCTCTTGACTGATTTTTTGTTTTTTTTTTATTGTTAATCTAAATTCGCAGACATGTGAAACCGAAATACAAAATTCTGGGTCTTGAAAAGATCTTGAAGCTTGAAGTAGAAAATATGGATTCTGGTATACATAATCATTAATCTGTGATATAGATGTTTTCTCGTATATTTTACGTAGACTAAAAACCATTTTCAAAAAGTTCGTCCGAACCGTCCGAACAATGCTGGAACATAGACTTTTTTATTACTATCGTGAGTGTTGGAATGACAATTCAACCCATGTCTATTCGTGGTCTATTCCTAATTCCATGATTCAACCTCGTAGTCGCAAATCCTAGTTCCATGACCTAAAAAGAGTCTGCCCGTGATAGCTTTACACAAACTTATAATTATTGTTATTATACCTGCCATTTTGCTGCCCCGTAGTCCCGTCACAGAATATAATAGGTCCCGTCATGACCACGATCCAAGCAACTGAGTCGGAAAATCGTCAATTTTTTTACAAAATATATACATTATTTATTTATCGTGGTAAGTAACCGAGCTTTATACACGATCCTTACTAATATGTTAAAATGTGACAGTGTTTGTTTGTTGGTTTTTTGATTTGTCCTTCAATCACGCAGCAATAGACGGAGTAACGGGTCGATTTGATTTTTTCCATAGTTGAGGACTTGGAGACGTACCTTTAGTAATTAATTATCTTTTTGAAAGTAGATACTTCAACCACCGAGGATAGTGTTTTTCAACTACTTATACATCAGCCCCACGGTATTTTGTATTTTCATTGGCTTTTTAGTTAAGATTAATTACGCTGACAAAGTTAGGCAATAAAATCTTGAAAAGAATTTTGCTTTTGGGGAACCTAGAGTGGGGAAGTAAGTATTCCGGTAGTAGTATAATATAATACTTACTAATATTATAATGAGGAAAGATTTTTTGTTTGTTTGTTTGTGTGTTTGTGATTTTAACAATTTTTAGGGTTCCGTACCCAAAGGGTGCCAACGGGCCCCTATTACTAAGCCTCCGTCCGTCCGTCCGTCCGTCTGTCAGTGGGCTGTATCTCGTAAACCGTTATAGATAGACAGTTGAAATTTTCACATATTGTGTATTTCTATTGCCGCTATAACAACAAATAATAAAAATTAAATTAAATTAAAAAAAGGGGGCTCCCATACATGGAAAAGGAGTCAGAATAAAATTTTATTTTTTTACCCTGGCGTCATTACATTGGCTGGTGTCATTGTCTAGAGCTCAATAAACAGAGTTCAAATATAATTTTTTTTATTTTTTAGCTACAAAAATGAAGAAATAGGGGGCCGTCAAAGTTTTCGGTTTTACTCGATTACTTCGGTTCAACTAAGATATCTAAATATGTATCTAGTTTTAAAAAAAATGATTTGGTCATATGTACGGAACCCTAAAAGAGCGAGGTCCAACTCGCACTTGGCCGATTTTTTTCACCAATAGAAAGCTAAGTTATCAGGAAGTAACATAGGCTATAATTTATTTTCAAAAAAATTAGAGATCCCTAAGAGAATTACGATAATATAACTCAAAGTAGCAAAAAGCCTATAAAATGCATTATTTGGCGTGTGCTGAGAAAACTATTGATGATACATAAAAATTATGTACTACATGAATAAAGCACTCATTAATCTCTACAAAAAAAGTCCGTGAGTATATCTACTCACTAACTATCATATTTAAGTCGCAATAGTAGCTTTTGTGTTGTAAAATGTAATTAGATAGCCGGTAAAAAAATGTTTGGTTACATTCGTATCGTAGTATTAATTCTTCCTTACTAATACATATTATAAATGCGAAAGTGTGTTTGTTTGTTGGTTTGTCTGTCAATCACGCTGCAACAAAGCTACGGTCTGACGTGATTTTTTGGATAGGTATAGTTGAGGACCTGGAGGGTGACATAGGCATCCCGGAAAACCAAAGAGTTCCCGCGGGTTTTAAAAACTAAATCCACGCGGACGAAGTCGCGGGCATCAGCTAGTATATAATATAACGAATTTTAAAGCCATTTTAAAGGGAAACTATTACGGGTATCAGGTATGTAGGTTTTACAAATTCACGAGTGATACTCGAGTAAAAGCATAGTAAATGAATTAGATGCCATTAATATTGCTGTAGGTAACGCTGCTTTGCGGAATTCTACGATAATCAAGGAGAAACTTGCTGTTGGAGTGTAGTTTATGGTTTCGTTTTGAAAGGTACCTACTTACTTAGTTTGTATTTTCTACGTAATCGTAAGTTCGAGATTGAAGTTTGAAGATCTTCTCTTCTCTCCTTTCAGGTAAATTATAAACTTTGTTTAGCCAGTGCTTTCAAACAATTTTCCAACATTCCTAGGAACGTCTTTGAAATGTGTACAAACTTCGGTAAATTTTAACTTTGTATACTGTTTTAATTTAATTAAACTTATAGCTAGTAAGCAAAGTACTTAGATGTCTCCGAACACCTAGTTCGGAGTATCTCTGCGAAATCAAATCAGGAATGAGCAGATTCGTACAGGAGAAGCAAAGTTATCGACATAGCTAATGGAGTCGTGAAGTTGAAGTGTGGAATGAGCGGGGCATAGCTTGAAGAACTGACAGTCGTTGGGACTTGGGATCCCAAGGTGGTGGATCGCGACTCGCAAGTCGCACCGGAAAGCGCGGCGTTGGCAGACCCCTACCTACTAGGTGGAACGACGACACCAGTCTCACGCTGATAATCAAAATAGATATGGTCGAGCGAAGCAACGGCTGGATCATGCGCCATGCTCGTGTACAGGTTCCACCGGCAGGAATGGGGCTCCTTTCTGTCTGCCCGTCTTAAAATGAACTGAATTGTAGTACCTATACGCTTTTTTTGGAACTTCACCTCATTGTGGAAATATTATCTATATTCTATTCTATTCTATCAAAGTTGCATGGGTTAAATCGGTATGGCATCCGGCTGCCCACAAGATAGTATAAAAAAGTTATTACAATGTAATAGCTGTATAAAAATATTGTAAAATGATTGTTTTAAAAAGAGCAACTGCTGAGTTTCTTGCCGGCTCTTCTGAGCAGAATCCGCTTTCCGAACCGGTCGCGGTGGTAGATACATGACGTGTCATAAGAGCCACAGGTTGGCCTACGTGAAATAAATAATTTTGAATTTGAATTTGATATTAACGGAGGCATGTGCTAGTATACATATGCAAGAGGCCAGTATACAGCAGCGGACGTTTATTGTTTCGTAAAGAAGAGGTTTATCCTAAAAACAGCTTTAACTTTCATACAGATTTTAGTTACATCCTGAGCTTGAACAACATTTACCTACTAATTAAAAATGTAGTATAAAATTTCATAGAAAAAGTTAATTCTCAAAGCAAAGTTATTTACACAAATAGGTTCAACACTATAAAGGTATCCAACTTCCATGAACTCAACACAGATTAGATACTGTTAGTTCCGAATTTCACCACACGCACAAAATAATTGTGTCAGTGTGTTAGTCAACATAATCTACTACATACATCTTTGAGTATTTAACCAAACATACATCGATGTACACACATCGACTACATATTAATATGTTATGGTGCCTTTACCCCACTTTACCCACAAAAATTATATACTGTATTAAAAAAAAAGTAAACTAAAGAATTCTTACGTCTGAATAGGCTGTAACAGTCATAGTTATGGATCTTTACATGCCTTGTGGAGGGACGAATCTTGAATATTTTATGCTTCGAGCTATGCGTTTTATGCTTCTTTATTAAAAAAGTGGTGTGGTGTCGTGGGACACCAGATAGGAACGAAGTTCCTTAATATAAAAATAAAAGCCGGCCAAGTGGGAGTCGGACTCGCGCACCGAGGGTTCCGTACTCCAAAAGTAAAAGTAAAACGATAATATTATATTAATTTGCTTATTTATCGTTAACTTTGTTTGTAGAGGTTTATCGTTAATATAAAAAAAACTATGCTAGTTAGAGCGTTGGTTTTATTTTTGCTGTAAAATATACATAAACCTCTATTGACCATAATTATTTCAGATTTTTCGATTGGTAAACTTCGGAGATAAGGGGGGGGAACGGTATTTTTTCGACATTTTGGCCGATTACTCAAAAACTATTATATATAAAAATAAATAAAAAACTGTTTTAGAATGCACAAGTAAAGGCCTTTCATATGATATCCCACTCGGTATAATTATCTTACTTTGAAATTTCAAACCCCTGATTTTCCCCCTTTTTTAAGTAAACTAAAATAATTTTCGCGTTGATTTTATTTTTCTGTAAAATATACATAAACCTCTATTGACCATAATCATTTCAGATTTTTCGATTGGTAAACTTCGGAGATAAGGGGGGGGAACGGTAGATATTTTTTTCGACATTTTGGCCGATTAATCAAAAACTATTACATCCTATCCTATTAATATTATAAATGCGAAAGTTTGTGAGGATGGATGTATGGATGTTTGGATGGATGGATGGATGGATGTTTGTTACTCTTTAACGCGACAACTAATGAACCGATTTTGCTGAAATTTGGCACAGACATAGATTATAGTCTGGAATAGCACATAGGCTACTTTTTATCCCGGAAAAGTAAACAGTTCCTGCGGGATAGCATCGCTATTTTTTACGCATTTGTCCTTCAAAATTCGCGCAATGGAGTTTTATATTAACGTGTTTTTTTTGTATAGGCAAAGTTAAGGGCCTGAAAAGTGACAAAGGCTACTTTTTATCCCGGGAAAACAAACAGTTCCTGCAGGATATTAGTATTCTACTTTTCACATATTTATCCTTCAATTATGCGCCAACGGAGTTACAGATTGACGTGGTTTATTGGATAGGCATAGTTGAAGACTTGAATAGTGACAAAGGCTACTTTTAAACCCGGGAAAACAAACAGTTCGCGCGGGATATTAGTATGCTACTTTTCACATATTTCTCCTACAATTATGCGCCAACGGAGTTACAGATTGACGTGGTTTTTTGTATGGGTATATTTGAGGACCTGAAAAGAGAAAAAGCTACTTTTATCCCGGAAAAACAAACAATTCCCGCGGGATATTCGTATGCTACTTTTCACATATTAATCCTTCAATATGCGCCAACGGAGTTACAGATTGACGTTGTTTTTTGAATAGGCATAGTTGAGGACCTGAAAAGTGAAAAGGCTACTTTTTATTTCGGGTAAACAAACAGTTCCCGCAGGTTATTCGTTTGTTACTTTTCACATATTTATCCTTCAATTATGCGCCAATGGAGTTACAGATTGACATAGTTTTTTTGATAGGCATAGTTGAGGACCTGAAAAGTAAAAAGGCTACTTTTTATCCCGGGAAAAGAAACAGTTCCCGCGGGATATTCGTATGATACTTTCACATTTTTATCCTTCAATTATGTGCTAAGGGAGTTACATATTGACGTGATTTTTGGGATAGGCATAGTTGAGGAACTGAAAAGTAACAACGGCTACTTTTTATCCCGGGAAAACAAACAGTTCCCGCGGGATACCCGCTCCCTACTTTCACATATTTATCCTTAAATTATGCGGTAATATGCATGCATGCATGTTTGTATGTATGCATGCATGTATGTATGCGTGTATGTATGTATATAATTGGTGGCGTCCAGTGCCCTGTCTAGGTGACGGAGGGATATCTGGGCGTAGAATAGAAAGACTGTATTCCACTATTAACTTTATTACGTGAAGTTATTAGAACAAGTTTTACTAGCTTTGTTACACGTGACCACTGTCAATTCATCAACCGACCGTCCCGTTCGTAATCAAGTTCGTCACTTGTCGGCCCTCCCCTCCGCGGCCGTATAACGCGCGAACCGGTTCGTCCGCGCGACCAACTTCAAATTGCCGCCTAATGTTGATAGCGACTGTGTCGCTAACAATAATATGTATGCATGCATGTATGTATGTATGTGTATGTGTGTGTGTATGTATGTATATTGTATGTATGTAGGTATGTATATATGTATGTATGTATGTATGTATGTATGTACGCATGCATGTATGTACATATCTATGTGTGAATGCATGTATGTATGCAAGTATGCATTTTTGTATGTATGTATGCGTGTATGTATATATGCACAGAACAAACAGTTCCCGCGGGATACCCGCTCCCTACTTTTCACATATTTATCCTTAAATTATGCGGTAATATGCATGTATGCATGTTTGTATGCAAGTATGCATGTTTGTATGTATGTATGCGTGTATGTATATATGTATGCATGCATGTATGTATGTATGTATGTGTGTGTGTGTATGTATGTATATTGTATGTATGTATGTACGCATGCATGTATGTACATATCTATGTGTGTATGCATGTATGTATGTATGTTTGTATCCTCCCCCTCCAATAACTACATTAACTATATTCGATCCTACTTATCCCACTAATATTATTAATGTTGTTAAGTTAGTGTTAAGTTTGTGAGGATGGATGTATATTGTATACGGATGTATGTTTGTGTAGTTGTAGTATAGGGATGTATGGATGGATGGATGGATGTTCTCTGAGATAGGGGTTGAACTATTTTGACTTGTTTTACTCCATAACTTCGTTGAATTTAAACTAATTTTTAGGGTTCCGTACCCAAAGGGTACCAACGGGACCCTATTACTAAGCCTACGCTGTCCGTCCGTCCGTCCGTCCGTCCGTCCGTCTGTCAGCGGGCTGTATCTCGTAAACCGTAATAGATAGACAGATGAAATTTTCACATATTATGTATTTCTATTGCCGCTATAACGACAAATAATAAAAATTAAATTAAATAAAAAAAATTAAATAAAAATGGGTAGGTGGGTAGATGGAAATCTTTTAATTTAATTTATTTTAACGGAACCCTAAAAGACCGAGGCCCGACTCGCACTTGGCCGATTTTTATTATTATTTTAAGCGACTTCAAAAAAGGAGGAGGATCTCAATTTAACGGAATCTTTTTTATGTATGCTCACCGATTACTCGACGACACCTGAACCGATTTGAAAAATTCTTTTTTGTTTCAAAGGGTCCCAGGTGGTCCCATTTAAATTTTATCGAAAAATCAACAATAAATTATAGACTTTGTAGTGGCGCGGTCGTTTAAATGTATGTTCCCGGGACAAAAAGTAGCCTGTGTTATTTTTCAGGTCCTCAACATTACCTGTGTAAAAAACCACGTCAACTATATGCACTTGCACTTTATATGTGAAATATTATATATAGTGTGATGGTTTCTCCTTCAATCACGCCCGAACAGAGCTACGGATCGACGTGATTTTTTGCAAGGATACCTTAGTTGACTACTACTATAGTTGACCTGAAGAGTGACAGGCTACTTTTTATCCCGCAAAATTAAAGAGATCCCGAGGCAATTTAAAAACTAAATTCACGCAGATGAAGTCGCGGGCATCAGCTAGTATTATAAATGCGAAAGTGTGTTGTTGTTGGTTTCGTTCGTTTGTCCTTCAATCACGCCGCAACATAGTCAAATCGACGTGATTTTTTGCATGGCTATAGTTGAGGACCCGGAGTGACATGGCTACTTTTATCCCGGGAAATTAAAGAGTTCCCGAGGGAGTTTAAAAACTTCATCCACGCGGACGAAGTCGCGGGCAACAGCTAGTATAGAAATAAATAAAAAACTGTTTTAGAATGCACAAGTAAAGGCCTTTCATATGATACCCCACTCGGTATAGTTATTTTACTTTGAAATTTCAAACCCCTTATTTTCCCCCTTTTTTAAATAAAACTAAAAATAATTTACGATTTTTCTTTATTCCAATGATGTTGGGCCACTATTATACACAATTGAAAAATGAAAAATTATTTATTCATGAAAGTTACATCAAAATAATAATCCGTCGTTGGGACATCCTTTTAGGTAAGTATACCTGTGCCAGGATGTCCCGCTCTTCCGTAGAAAATATAAGATAAAATAACTTTACAAACAAATAAAATTAAATAATCAAAAAGTTTGTGTGTGTGTGTGTGTGTGTGTGTGTGTGTGTGTGTGTGTGTGTGTGTGTGTGTGTGTGTGTGTGTGTGTGTGTGTCTGTGTGTGGGCGGGTGTCTTTGTGTATGTGCGATCGTGTGTGTGTGTGTGTGTATGAGAGTACATTTTTCAGGTGATTGATTCAAGTGAAGCCTCTGTCTCTTCATAATTTAGTTTTATGAGCCACATGGTTACAGAATTTTTAAGCGCGTAAGTATTTAATGCGTATATTTTTAACAAACTGTTTACCTTCTTGTATATATAAGCTGATTGCTTAGTATACTGTCTACTAGAAAATTTAGTTTTTACAATATTTGTATCAATTATAATATTTATTCTTCTTTTTGTCTTTGTGTTAATATCTATAGTTACTGTTTTATGCCTCTTTAGTATTAGTTGTAATATATATAGCTTTCTCACACTCAGTATGTTGTTTATGGAGTATAGCTCTTTTGTGGGGAATCGATAAGGTTTGCAGTACATAACTTTTAATAAGGCACGTTGACTACGTTCTAGTTCAAGGAATTTCATTTTTGACGCTCCTCCCCATACTGGAATGCAGTAGGACAGTATAGATTCAGCAAGGGATGTATAGACTTGGTTTAGGACTTTATTTGTTGCAACATGTCTTAAGATTTTAAAAACCCATATAAGTTTTCTAATTCTGCTAGATATTAGTACCAGATGGGAATGCCAAGATAATCTTTGATCAATTATAATGCCTAAATATTTAGTTGAATCTATTTTATCAATGGTAGGACACGTACAAGTTACGTTCTGGTCGTCACAGTGGTGTACTTGTAGATTTGATGCTGATGGTTGAGTTTTATTATTTATTGCGAAACAAATATAGTTTGTCTTATTAGTGTTAAGTGTCAGAACGTTAGAATTAAGCCACCTAGAAATATTTCTTAAGCCTGTTTCGGCAGTACTATGAACTTCTTTTCAAGTCTTACCATGAAAGACTATAGCAGTGTCATCTGCATAAGAACAAATATGTCCAGAATCTATTTTAAAGTCACACAAATCATTTATATATATTAAGAACAAGGTAGGTCCTAAGACACTACCTTGTGGTACGCCGAAGGTGTCTTATTATGCCGAATTTCATGTCCATAGCTTTAATAGTTACTGAAATAATCGACTGTGACAGACGGACGGACGGACGGACGGACGGACGGAGAAAGTCTCACCATAAGGGTTCCATTTTTACCATTTTGGTACGGAACCCTAATATTAATTTCAAGTTCTATTCGAGGTATAAAGAAAATAATTATTCGGGTATACATTTTTTACCATGATTTTTAAAATTCGACTCAATAGCATTGGTGATGATGTTGTTTACATTTTGTACGAGTTGTTTGTAGTTGTTCAGTTAGTTGGATTAAACGTCAATTTTAGAATTGGGCTATCAAATGAAAAACGAATTTTTCAAATCCAACTGATAGTTCCACAAATTAGTGCGTCCAAACAAACAAAGAAATAAGCTCTTCGCTCTATTGTATTAGTATAGAAATGGGTAAATGAAGGGTAAACATAATATGCTTTGATAACCTATATAATAACCTATAAGTATAATAATATTAGGTCACAACACGATTTCATAATAATACCTTAGTAATTATATTTCAGTTTATCGTGATGTAGGCTCTGATCTAGGGCGCTATTGGCACGAAGCTTGGCGTTCTGTTTGTTATTTATTTTATTATGTATAACACTTTACAATTCCGAGTAAATAAAACAGATTCTTTATACTTACATACATTCTTGGTGGTAAGTGACTAACTGACGATGTTGCCTGATTTAGTTAAGTAAGCTAATTTAAAAGGGGCAGAATTTCATTAGAGATTAAAGTTATTAACCACCTTCAAAAAAAGGGAAGATGTGACGTGTATTTCTTCGCAATTTGACGTGTATTTCTTTATAGTATTTTACCGATCACATTCATAGACCTTATTAGTTTTGTGGTCCTGTAGCGACCACAATAATAACCGATTCCTCTCTTTAATCTAGGTAAAAGAAATATTTTGCAAACAAAGAAATAGCATCAAATACCTATGAACTGAAATGAATAAAATTTAGTGAAACAGTAATAAGTATTTTAATGAAAATAAAAAGGGATCAAACACAAAATTAATCTTTCTTGATATAAAATCCTGGAAATCATAACAGGAAAACTATGTAATTTCTTACATTTTTCTTCGGCATAATCATAATATCGTTTCTTTGTATCCGAGCTTCCTTTCCTTTAATCTTTTAATTAGACTTTGAAGAAGGCACGGGACACGGATACTGAATAGGTACATAAGTCGCAAAATGATAATTATCAAAATACTAGCTGAAGACCGTGACTTTGCATTTTGGGATAGAACTATAGTGAAATTAAGTCTTTAGCATAGAAAAGCTCCTTCCTATAAGTGCTTTATCCTTCTAGGATAGAGCAGTTATAGGAAGGAAAAAGTATATCTTCTGTGCGTCAAAATCGGTTAATACTCACGGGAGGTTCTTCCATAAAAGGGATGGCCTGAGAGATCGTGGGAAAATTTAAGGAGATGCTTGATAAAAAAGATAGAACTTAGTTTTTTACCTTCCCCAAATCATAATAACAGGTCAGGTTCAGGTAACTTTTCTTCAGGTAGTACTTAATTATATAAAATTGACAAAATAAAACCTCAGTAGGTACATACTATTCATTCTAGAAACTCTTTGGATCTTGGTTCTTTTTAGGGTTTCGTACCAAAATGGTAAAAATGGAACCCTTTTGGTGAGACTTTCTCCGTCCGTCCGTCCATCCGTCTGTCACAGTCGATTATTTTAGTAACCACTAAAGCTATCGACATGTTTGGAATATTTGTATCTAATAGTGGCCCCACATCATTGGAATAAAAAAAAAACGAAAATTATTTTTAGTTTAATTGAAAAAGGGGGAAAATCGGGGGGTTGAAATTTCAACGTAAGATAATTATAACGAGTGGGGTATCATATGAAAGGAAAAGGCCTTTAAAGTAAAATAGTGAATAGAAATATTAGATCCGTTTCAACTCTTTTTTTCTAAGCTATATCATATGAAAGTCCACCAATAATAAGTCCACCAATTCGCATTGGGCCAGCGTGGTGGACTATGGCCTATAACCCTTCTCTGAGAGGAGACCTGCGCTCAGTAGTGAGTTGATGGGTTGCTACCTGTACATTCTAAAACTGATTTTTATCTATTTTTATACATAATAGTTTTTGATTAATCGTATAAAATGTAGAAAAACATACCCCTTATCTCCAAATTTTACAAATCGAAAAATCTGAAATTATTATGGTCAATAGAAGTTAATGTGTATTTTACAGGAAAATAAAACCAACGCTCTAACTAGCATAGTTTTTTTGATATGAACAATAAACCTCTAAAACAAAAAATATAAATAAGCCAATTAATATAATATTATCGTTTTACTTGAATACTTTTACTTCTGAAGTAGGTACGGAACTCTCGGTGCATGAGTCCGACTCGCACTTGGCCGGTTTTTTTTACTTTTTGACGACAAAACCCGTAAATCTTAAACTGCGCGGGAGTCCATGACGACAGCTTTCCACTTCCAGTGACGGGAGGGAGACACGGTTTCTTATGTGTGACTCTCGCAACCAGCTGGTAACGCAATCTAATCTCGCTCTACCTATCTATGGTGGCTCAGAGTAACCGACTGGCTCAATGTCTACTAGGTACTCTACAAATCTCAGCTCAAATCACTGAACGGATCTGGATGAAATTTGGCATACAGATAGCGATTATGGCGTAGGTATCCGCTAAGAAAGGATTTTTGAAAATTAAACTAAAAAGGTGGTATATTAGTGGTTAGAAAAATTTAACTTAACGCGAGCGAAGCCGCTGGCAAAAGCTAGTTTATCTTAAGTTACCTAGTTAGTTGTCAAAATAATGCATACAATTTTTTTAACAAGCTTGTGGTTTTGATACTGACTATTTTTTTTTCGAAAATCTATTTTCATAATTTGAACATTATTATTGAAATAATGGTACAAATAAGTTTCTATTCAACTGTCACTCACACAATTCTACTGAAAAAGCTTTATTAAGTAGATATAGATTTAAAATATTTAGTTCACTCTCAAAATCATCTATGTACACTTCTTTGGTGCTTATAATCATTATAGAATTTAATAATTTCTCATTATAATAATTTATTTATATAAAATGTATAAGTACTAACGAAATCATCAAATCATTAATGATAACTTAGCGACTCCGAATGATAAAGTTCAAAAGATATAACGTTGTAACGCAGCCAGCGTTCTGGACACATCAATATACGACAAAATTTTCCTCGTATATGGTTTTGAATTTGATGTTACATGTAACTGAAATGAAACGAATGAAATACAATTTGATCAAAGCAAAGGCATTCAAAGGCGGCACTCAAAGGAGTGTGACAGTTACTGCTCATCCCCTGCATAGCAATGCAAGTTGCATCCATAGACCATACATGACAAAAAAGAAGTGAATTAGTTTATTTAATCTTTTACACTCGTGAAATCGAAAAGAATATTTTATTTTATGTGCCGATACCAAAGGCCGATACGATAGAGTTGCAGTCATAGAGTGGAATGCAAATTTTTCGTGTCGTTGCCAACAATAAAAATCTGCATTCCCAATCCATCTGCAATATATTATGACGGCAATATTTTCTTTTTTGTTCTTTTCGATTTTACAAGACGTATCAAAGATAATTCACTTTTTAATATTAACGTTGCTCTATGAATCGTAGTACTATGTAACGATGTGGATTTGTACCATAATTATGAAATTCACGGAAGCTTTGTAATTGCTATTGAGTACATCGATGTTTTAAGCTAATGTATGTCGTTAGCAATCTATACTTCTCTTACTGATCTCTGACGGTTATCATTGATTTTCTGAGATACAGAATATCCTTTAAGGTGGAAGACACAGTTCTGCCCGCGAAATTCAAATTTAATTTGCTTTTTCGCAATTTGTAAACTAATACGACAAAGTAGGCTTCTGGCTTTCTAATTGCGACAATGGCAGTATCATATCTTCACAGGTTTGTATAAAAATCTTTACTTGAAAGTGTCCAGTTTAAGAAATTAATCAAAACATCGAGTAATTTGTGAGTAACTCACGTCCAACTCAGTATTTTGATTAATTTCTTAAACTGGTCACTTTCAAGTAAAGATTTTTATGTAAACCTGTGAAGATGATAGTTCTACTGGCGCAATTAGAATGCCATTAGCCTAGTTTGTCGTATTAGTTTACAAATTGTGAAAAACCAAATTAAATTTGAATTTCGCGGGCAGACTCGTATAATGATCCTTAATGTAACCTATCCTTGTACTGCCCGACACCCGTTCAGTAGTGATTACATTCTCTTTGGTTCACAGTTATTATAACTCCTTGTTCCATGTAGGTATTAATTTTACCCACATAGTGATTACATTCTCTTTGGTTCACAGCTATTAAAACTCCTAGTTCCATGTAGGTATTAATTTACCTCTGACATCTGTTATTGTATTTTCCACCAGGCCCCTGACACTCGCCTACAATTGGTTGTACCGTTAAATATTCAAGATGGCGGATTACCCCCAAGAAGATTACCCATAGACAACAGATCATGGCATTGACTCCGACTCTTTTCCTGTGTGTGTTTGCGACGTTTGACATAATATCTTTGCGTTTGACGTTACGTTGGAAGACGTGGCAATTACGAATTTCTAAATTTTTCAGCAAAATTTTTTCAATTTTGTGATCGTTTGTTATCAAAATGCCTTGCAAAATCTGTTTAATTCCGACTTGCCGAGCTACTTCGAGTGAAGGCAAGCGATTATTCCGGGTACCTCGGAGTGAAAAATATCGTGAGATGTGGAAGATCAATTTAATGCCCCATGCTCCTCAACTATCACATATAAAGCCAAGGCATTTTCGTAGCCTATATGTCCGTGAGAAGCATTTCGAAAATAAATATTTAAGTGGACAAAGGAAACGCTGTCCGAGTTTATTTACTTCTGCAGAGATTTCGACTGGAGTTCCCACTCAATCATTATTGGAACAGTTTCATGGTATTTACCTACAGTTTCTTTATAGCAAATAGTTTGATTTTTCATTACTGTTGTAGTACTGTCTAATTAATTTCTTCTTAATACAAAATCAATTTCTTTTTACCCTCAAATCTAACCACATTGATGAAAATATGCCTTCTACCAGCAGTGTTCATAATCATAAGACACCTAAGAAAACAAAGATCATACAAAGAACTTCAAGATTAAATCAACATTGTAAAGTACTTTACAAGAAATGTAAAGATGTCATTATAAAAGGAAACAGACAGAGAAGAAGATTATTAACTGGTTTGAAATCTATATCAAAAAGTACCCAACTTAAAGATGCTCTGAAAGATATGAATTTTGCCACAAGAATTTTCATTGAAATGCAACTAAGACTACAAGGATCTAAGAAGACATACGCTATACAACTGAAGAGAAGATGTTATCACTTGCTGTGTTAAAACAAAGTCCTAAAGGCTACAGACTATTAAAGAAATTGTTCACTTACTTGCCTTCTGTTCGTACATTGAACAGGGAAACACAAAAAGTGAAATTTGATTGTGGGTTGAATAATGCTTTGATGGAAGTATTAAAGCAAAAAAGTGCTGAATTTAGTGACATTAATAAAATTTGCTCTATAGTGTTTGATGAAATGAGCCTAACACCGTATATTCAATATGATGCAGCTAATGATAAAATTGTTGGTTTTGTGGATGAAGCTAATCAGAGGAAATGTAAATATGCATACCATGCACTTGTCTTCATGGTGAGAGGCATTGTGGGATCATGGCGCCATCCAATTGCATATTATTTTGTGGAAGGCACAATGAATGCTATGACATTGGCAGCTATTATTAAAAAAACTGTTGCCGCTGTTGTAAAGTGTGGTCTGGATCCATTGGCGCTAATTTGTGACCAAGGACCCACTAATAAGACAGCATTAAAACATTTACAAACTGATGCAAAGCTGCAACAAATTCTCAATGATGAAGCTATTGGTATGATCTTTTTTACTTCTAAATTATGGTTAAATTTAGTTTTAGTCGTATAGTAGTAGGTAATGTTAAATTAAATTATTGTGTTCTCAATTTTACAGATGGTACCATCACTTTATCTGATAAAACATTACATGTTTTATATGATCCTCCTCATTTGCTCAAGGGAATTAGAAACAACTTTCTAACAAAGGACATTTTAAATGAAGGCAAAGTGGCTACATGGAAAGATATTGTTGAAATATATAATCTAGACAGTGAAATTGGAGAGGTGCGAATGCTTCAAAAATTGACAGAAGACTGTATAAATGAGCAGAAAATGAAAAAAATGAAAGTTTCAAACTGTTGCAGAGTGCTCAGCGAGAGTGTTTATAAAGCTTTAATTTGGCAGTGGAAATGTGGTAAATATTAATTTGATACATTAAATATTACTAAACACGGTGAAAAATTAGTGGTTATACAGCCATCGCGAGTTGAATCACCTTAAGCATTACTATCAAGTCCACTTGTTTTTGAAATAGGTATATTTTTGTATTTGAAAAAAAATCGAAATAATAAATATTCAAATACATCGTAGTAGTACAAGTAAAGTACACTGACTGTGGCGCCATATTCCCGAATGGGAAGAGGTTAAAAAAATATATAGAAAAACTACGCGAGCTCTCACAAAGCTCAGCTTTTTGCTAGTAATATAGATTAATATAATTAATTAGTCATGAATCACTCCTACAACTTCAATATAATAAATTGCACTTAAGCTTCGAGGATTCCAAATGCACCCTGTTTACATTATACATATTATATGTATCCATCACCTTTTTTTTCAGATAAAAGGAGATTTGGGGAAGAAGCAGACGATTCAAAGAAAAATACGGCTGAAATTAATCCTAGAAATATTATTGTACATTGTCATTTGGGAAAATTCACACCAGCTGTAATTAAATAGTTTAACATGTTTGTTTAATATAAAATAAATCTTTTTAATTGCTAATTTTGTGTTTTTTTGTAATTTATTTTTATTCAAATGAAAACAATAGTACAATAAATAACGTGCAAGTAGGTAAGTATCGTACTGATTACATTCTCTTTGGTAGGTACTGAAACTACTTAATTAGATTTAAAAAAAAAAAGTTGCTACTCGCTATACAGTGATAAGCTGTCAGTGTCAGTACGCTTGGGGGCTAGGAGTTCTATACGGGTACACGCTTTTCTTCTTGCGTGTCCTATCTGTATCTGGTATACATAATCATTAATCTGTGTTTTCCACTATGTTGGCATTACTTCCTGTCAAGAAATGTTTGAATACTTTAAATAGTAAAAACAAGTGTAAATTAAAAAAAAATGTATAAACAAGCTTTTAGTAGCTAGCTTCATCTTCAGTTTCTGGATATTATATCTAGGACCAGAGTTCTTTTACAGACGAATCAAACGAGTCCAAACTCGATGGAATTACTTCGTTTTATTACAGAGTTTCTATAACCACCTTCCAGCTTTATCATTACATCTTGGATATCATCTAGGATCAGAGTACTTGTCAAGAAGAATCAAACGAGCCCAAACTCAATGGGATTACGACGTTTTATTACAGTGTTCCGATAGCCATCTTCTAGTTCCATCATCGGATCAGCTCCATGTCACAATAATATTGAATCGTCATCCGATTTGCACATACCTACATGGAAAATTCCAGCTCATTCGGAATCTTGCTAATTCATCTTGCAAGATTTGACCTAAGCATACACGCATACATACTTGTTATAACGAATTTAATCAGAAATAAAAATAAAAGCGTGTTAATATAAAATGTTAACGAACTAGAACAATTTTTGAGTTCTTTATTAAAAACAACTAAAAGCTTGTTTTTTTTTAATTTTTTTTAATTTGCCCTTGTTTTTCTCTTATATATATCTTTTCACTGTTCTCAAATCATACTGCGAAACGTGTGTCGAGAGTATACTAGCGGCACGCTATGATGGCCGGTTTGACACATTACAATAGTGATGTGGAATGTCAATTTATTCTCGAACAAAAAACAATTAAGTTTTGTTTTTGTACCTGATTAAATAGGTTTAATAAAACAAAAATGTATATGTTTATTTAATTTATTTGAACGAACTGAATATTTGAATGAAAATGAATATACATACTTTATATGCACACAAGAAACATATGAATACAAAAGATACCAAAAAAGGTGCCACAAAAGGCCATAATTAATCAGATTCGTCCATACTACTATTTTCACTGTCGTCACTGCTATCATCACCTAACCTAGCGGCACGCTATGATGGCCGGTTTGACACATTACAATAGTGATGTGGAATGTCAATTTATTCTCGAACAAAAAACAATTAAGTTTTGTTTTTGTACCTGATTAAATAGGTTTAATAAAACAAAAATGTATATGTTTATTTAATTTATTTGAACGAACTGAATATTTGAATGAAAATGAATATACATACTTTATATGCACACAAGAAACATATGAATACAAAAGATACCAAAAAAGGTGCCACAAAAGGCCATAATTAATCAGATTCGTCCATACTACTATTTTCACTGTCGTCACTGCTATCATCACCTACATTAATAATTATATGTTCGTTTTCTATAATATTATCTATTTTCACATCTCTTTCATAATCTTCCCTTATTAATTTAACAGTTCTATTCACAACCTTTTCCCAGTCTCCTTTAGTCACATGTTCACAAGCTTCTTCTAATAATTTTAGCATTTTTTTTGTGGTAAATGGGGGTTCTGTATTGTGTCTTGCAGCATATCCCTTAATTTGAGCCCACACCAACTCAATCGCATTATACTCACAATGGTAAGGCGGTAACCGTATAACTCTGTGCCCATGTTCTAATGCTATTTCGTCAATGACGTATCGGATCTTGGTTGGTTTGTTTTCTTTTAAAAGACGTACTAATTCCGCTTTTAACATATTCATGTTTGCATCTACGCCATTTTTACGAAGCCATGCGACGATATCAGCTTTCTTTTGGGATTGGGCAGGTGGCTTGTTAATTTGCATCGAGTGGTATGGGGCGTTGTCCATAATTATAATAGATGGTTCAGGGAGGCTACACAACATTGAGGTAAACCATTCAGTAAACTTTTCTCCATTCATGTCTTCATGATAGTCTCCAGTGGTTTTTGACGCAAAAGCCATGAGAGAACCTTCGACAAACCCGTTGATGGTTCCGGCGTGACAAATTATAAGTCGCGATCCTTTTCCTACAGGAACTTTGGAAGTAGATGCTGCTGTGTCATCGTTCCAAGAACGGCCTACAGTATGGTTAGCATTAAGCCATGTTTCATCCAAGAACACAACATTTTGCCAATTTTTGATTTCTTTCACTTGCCGTAAAAAAGTATACCTTGCCATCGCTATATCAAATCTTTCCATCAATATTTTGCGTTTGTTACATTTTTTGTATCGAAATCCAATGGTCTTCAAAATCTTCGTTAAAGAACTTTCCCCACCGAAGAATAATCCAGCTTCCTTCAGTGAATGCACCAACTTTTTTCTTGTTGGATACTCCTTCTGTAAATAGTAGCCGTAAACATGTCTTCGGATAGCATCGGCATCAAAGCTATCGATGCCTACGACTGGTTTTGCTCGTTTTCTCTTTTTTGGTGTGTGAAGTTTATTTTCTTCTGTGCCAGTCTCGCCATATTTTTTTTTAGTTATCCGTCTAACAGTTCGTTGTCCAATATTAAGCGCATCAGCTACGCGTTCAACCACTGACGTTATAGGTAAAATTGGCCCTCCATTTTGAGCTTCACGATCGAAATAGTTACGAAGGCGTATTACGAACTCACGTGTCTGACTATTTAGAACAGTTCTCTGCGTACGTTCGGTCATATCGACGAAATCCACAACAAAGGGCTTGAACAGAGTCCAAATTAACGAGCAAGGGTCAACAGTAATGCAGTATCAATATTTGAAATCCAAAGCCAGGTCAAAACTATATCACAATCGCATTGCACTGACAGTTTATACTTTTCGAAGCAACGTCAATTCGAAACTGCTTTGTTTTGCATTGAGCATTGACGCGAGTTTGCCGGAGGTAGTAGTTGTGCTAGCCAGCGATCCTATGTGACGATCGTATTAGATTCCATTTTTAAAAATTTTCAATTTAGAAAACCAAATGCCGAGTTGTGGTATATATCATATAAAAATAAAAATTTTACCTTTTGTATGAAACAGCTGATATTTTTTTGCGATTTCAGAGGTTTGTCCACATAGTGAAAATTGTTCATATTCACAAGTACATTCACCCCTTAAATGGTGCAAACTGATTTTTCTACACTTGTATACATTTTAGAAATCAATTTAATAAATAAATTTTGAGTCCTAAACCTAAAACTACATTCGATAAAATTTATGAATCTCTGCACATCACTATCGTCAATAAAGTAATACAATTATTTCCTTCAAAGTCGTTATCAATTAATACGGAACTTCATGAGCGGACAAACGTCAAACCGGCCATCATAGCGTGCCGCTAGTGTACATTAATAATTATATGTTCGTTTTCTATAATATTATCTATTTTCACATCTCTTTCATAATCTTCCCTTATTAATTTAACAGTTCTATTCACAACCTTTTCCCAGTCTCCTTTAGTCACATGTTCACAAGCTTCTTCTAATAATTTTAGCATTTTTTTTGTGGTAAATGGGGGTTCTGTATTGTGTCTTGCAGCATATCCCTTAATTTGAGCCCACACCAACTCAATCGCATTATACTCACAATGGTAAGGCGGTAACCGTATAACTCTGTGCCCATGTTCTAATGCTATTTCGTCAATGACGTATCGGATCTTGGTTGGTTTGTTTTCTTTTAAAAGACGTACTAATTCCGCTTTTAACATATTCATGTTTGCATCTACGCCATTTTTACGAAGCCATGCGACGATATCAGCTTTCTTTTGGGATTGGGCAGGTGGCTTGTCAATTTGCATCGAGTGGTATGGGGCGTTGTCCATAATTATAATAGATGGTTCAGGGAGGCTACACAACATTGAGGTAAACCATTCAGTAAACTTTTCTCCATTCATGTCTTCATGATAGTCTCCAGTGGTTTTTGACGCAAAAGCCATGAGAGAACCTTCGACAAACCCGTTGATGGTTCCGGCGTGACAAATTATAAGTCGCGATCCTTTTCCTACAGGAACTTTGGAAGTAGATGCTGCTGTGTCATCGTTCCAAGAACGGCCTACAGTATGGTTAGCATTAAGCCATGTTTCATCCAAGAACACAACATTTTGCCAATTTTTGATTTCTTTCACTTGCCGTAAAAAAGTATACCTTGCCATCGCTATATCAAATCTTTCCATCAATATTTTGCGTTTGTTACATTTTTTGTATCGAAATCCAATGGTCTTCAAAATCTTCGTTAAAGAACTTTCCCCACCGAAGAATAATCCAGCTTCCTTCAGTGAATGCACCAACTTTTTTCTTGTTGGATACTCCTTCTGTAAATAGTAGCCGTAAACATGTCTTCGGATAGCATCGGCATCAAAGCTATCGATGCCTACGACTGGTTTTGCTCGTTTTCTCTTTTTTGGTGTGTGAAGTTTATTTTCTTCTGTGCCAGTCTCGCCATATTTTTTTTTAGTTATCCGTCTAACAGTTCGTTGTCCAATATTAAGCGCATCAGCTACGCGTTCAACCACTGACGTTATAGGTAAAATTGTCCCTCCATTTTGAGCTTCACGATCGAAATAGTTACGAAGGCGTATTACGAACTCACGTGTCTGACTATTTAGAACAGTTCTCTGCGTACGTTCGGTCATATCGACGAAATCCACAACAAAGGGCTTGAACAGAGTCCAAATTAACGAGCAAGGGTCAACAGTAATGCAGTATCAATATTTGAAATCCAAAGCCAGGTCAAAACTATATCACAATCGCATTGCACTGACAGTTTATACTTTTCGAAGCAACGTCAATTCGAAACTGCTTTGTTTTGCATTGAGCATTGACGCGAGTTTGCCGGAGGTAGTAGTTGTGCTAGCCAGCGATCCTATGTGACGATCGTATTAGATTCCATTTTTAAAAATTTTCAATTTAGAAAACCAAATGCCGAGTTGTGGTATATATCATATAAAAATAAAAATTTTACCTTTTGTATGAAACAGCTGATATTTTTTTGCGATTTCAGAGGTTTGTCCACATAGTGAAAATTGTTCATATTCACAAGTACATTCACCCCTTAAATGGTGCAAACTGATTTTTCTACACTTGTATACATTTTAGAAATCAATTTAATAAATAAATTTTGAGTCCTAAACCTAAAACTACATTCGATAAAATTTATGAATCTCTGCACATCACTATCGTCAATAAAGTAATACAATTATTTCCTTCAAAGTCGTTATCAATTAATACGGAACTTCATGAGCGGACAAACGTCAAACCGGCCATCATAGCGTGCCGCTAGTTTAGTGTAAAAGTCTTGTGTGGTGGTGCATGTGAGTGGTGGTGGCATTACTTGCTTGGGAACTTGGCTTTTTTGCTTGGCTGGGTAGGTGAGTGGTGCTTAGCTTTTAATTGCATGTTTGACCATACAGATTTTTTCTGTTGGCGGATTATAGCAAAATAATTCTAACCTTTTCTTGCTAATCATGAACTTCCGCAAAGTAACGCCTGCTTCTATCCAATAATAAATAATTGCTTTATTAAATTGCGGTCCGTAAAAGGGTCCGTAGCGCTATCTAAGTATTTTAATTTATACAAAGAGTTGGTAATCTATTTACTATCTATATTTCTACTTATTAATCTCCGATAGGTAAGAGAATAGCGAGCAAGTAGTAATTAAACTACCTATTGCTGTGTATCGAATAATAATTTAATGAAAAAAAAACTTGAGAGGTGTCAAGGGACACCCGGATGGAACAAAGTTCCTTTCGATTAATTAACTTGGCATTGTGTTCAACATTTTCACACTACAATATTAGATCTCCGTAGCCTTGTGGTTTCCACAGTCGCCAAACAGCCAAAGGTCGATGGTTCTAATCCCAGCTCGACAGACAGACAGCTCCCAGACCGAATTTTCCATTTTCAATTTTATTTTTGACCGAGCGAAGCGAGGTCTCTGATTTTACTAGAGCGATTTGCACTTGTCCGTCCGTCCGTCCGTCTGTCAGAGCCTTATAACTTTTGAATTACTGAACGTAATTACTTCAAATTTAGATATAATATGTAAACTAATGGCCTCCAGTCGAAAATGGCTTAAAAAGTTATAAAAAATCTTTATTTCAGAGGGGCTCTCATAGAAGCGAATGCGAAGCAAATTTTTTTTTTGCAATTCATAGGGTTTCTGCGTATCATTTACAGACAATTTGGAACAGAGTACAAACGTATTTTTTTTTTAATTTTTTTCCTAAAATTGACGAAATGGGGGGCTTTCAAAGTGGCGATTTAATACGCTCGCTTGAAGACGCTCTCTGGGAAAATTGGCTATATATTTTCAAGCTGTATTTATTTTTTACTTCACTTGTATCCTGTACTTGAACAACAAATACTAAAATTATATGAATATTATAAAGAAACGAGATTATTTAATTTTTAATGAGCATCAGTAAATTTCACATATCTTCACAATAATGCTAATAGATGGCGCAGTCATTAACTATTCCATGGAACTACGAGTTACGACTATCTATCCCAAAAACAGTTTTGCGTCGAGCATTATTATTTAGGTACATAATATAATAACATATTATTCAATTAAAATTATTCTTTAGTTAAATATCAAACTTCAATAAACTATTAATTGCTGCATTTTATATATTATTTTCTATTCGCGTCGATAGATGACGATTTGTACAGATGCCCCTAACCCGTTTTCACTCGTTAGTACCTACATAATAATTCAATGTTTTCACTGACGTTCCCTAACCTTTACGGGCTACCTATGATAAGTTAGGTGATGATTACTGTCAACTTTTTTATCACGATCCTGTACGGGACACCTAAAAGGACATTGGGACGGATGTTAGGACTAAGGATTGTGTTTTGGAGCTACCTACGTAAAGAGAATCCTACATAGGGGATGATTTAGGTATGTTTGGTGAAAACGGACATAATAATAATGTCAGTTTTGGTCGTCATGTATCGATTGAAGGAATAATCATGGGATACCGTTACCGCGAGGTCTCAGTTCGGGGCGAACCACTAGTAAATAATTTCTACATGTTGAATTTTTCCCTAATTTTTTATAACTTATTTTTAAGTTATAAAAAATTAGGGAAAGGTGTATTGTACTGTGAAAATAATGAACACAATGCCAAATTCACATTCAAAAAAAGTGTCGGTTTCAAAAAAGTGTCGATCCGTCTAGCAACCTTCCGCACCGCGCGATAAGGAACTACGTTCCAATATCATCTAATTAATAACAATAAGCTTACAAACTAACAACCAATAAGAAACAAGATGATTTACAAATAAAAATTCTTTTCAAAAAACCGACTTCTAACGCCACTACAAAGTATAAAAATAATTTTAGTTTGTCCACGTTAGTTGAAGTCGGGCGGGCCTATATACAAACTATGAAACCGATGCGCGACGCTACAGAATATGATAGACTCGTTTGTAGAAGTCCAGCGAGCATCGCGAGTCGGTTTCATAGTTTGTATTTTAGGCCCGCCCGACTTCAACAAACGTGGACAAACTAAAATTATTTTTATACTTTGTAGTGGCGTTAGAAGTCGGTTTTTTGAAAAGAATTTTTATTTTAAGCTTTTAAGTGTAGTATCCTATGATTGAGGAGCTAGGACCTGGAGCTCCATGATGTAGTCCATACTTGTTACCTACAATATCAATTCGTAATCGAAATTTCCTAAATCGCCATAGTTTTAGGTGAGCAATATCCCTGCAGCATCAGGCTTGAGGAGTTGAAGGTTAACATTTTTATGGGACCATTTCGCAAACATCCTCTGTCGATAAAAAAAAAATCACGCGAATCGGTACAGTAATCCCGGAGAAATCGGTGGACATACATAGAAAAAAAAAAAAAAAGATACCGGCCGAATTGAGAACCTCCTCCTTTTTGGAAGTCGGTTAAAAATGTTCAACCAATCAGAGAAATAGCGGCACCGCGTAGCTCCAGTCTAGGAAGACTATGGTCGTAATTCCTGGTTCCATGATTGCACTTCATTCCAACTCGCTGAGTCTAAAGTGAATACGTTTATTGAAAATATTCAGCCAAGTGCGAGTCGGGCCTCGCTTTTTTAGGGTTCCGTACATATGACCAAATCATTTTTTTAAAACTAGATACATATTTAGATATCTTAGTTCTTAGAAAGTACTAAATTAGCATATGTAATGGGGGAAAAATGCTCGTTTGTTTTGGTCACAACTTACAAACCATATTATAAATCGGTGTTTTCAGTATTTGTTGTTTAAATTCACTATATAGTACATAATATACCAAAATTTCAAATTCCTAACTATTTTAGTTTTTGAGATAGACCCCCTAACGGCCTTTGACGGCCCTCCATTTCTTCATTTTTGTGCTAAAAATAAAAAAATATATGTGAACTCCACTTAATGAGCTCTAGACAATGACACCCCACATGCCAGACTAAAAAAATAAAATTTTATTTCGACTCCTTTTCCATGTATGGGAGCCGCCCCCTTTATTTTTAATTTAATTTAATTTTTATTATTTGTTGTTATAGCGGCAATAGAAATACATACTTAATCTGTGAAAATTTCAACTGTTTATCTATTACGGTTTACGAGATACAGCCCGCTGATAGATGGACGGACGGACGGACGGACAGCGGAGGCTTAATAATAATGGGACCCCCATTGGCACCCTTTGGGTGCGGAACCCTAATAATTGATTTTTGCCTTAAATTCCATGTTCATCGTCATAGCAACTATGTATTTTGAGTTGAACATTTTTTAATCAAAATCTTTTCCGAGTACTCTTTCATCAAAACCGTTTGAAATATATTTTTAAAAAAAATATTTTCATCAAAAAATTGTTTTTAATCAAATCCTTTGAGCAAATATTTTTAATTAAATGAAACTCGAGCACATCAAACGAGTGCATTCATCGAATGGAAAAATATTGAAATCTCTGATAACAAAACTCCGGACTTTATTACTTTTGCCTGTATTATTTTTATTATTTTTTAGCAGACTTCAAAAACGGAGGAGGTTCTCAATTCGTCGGAATCCTCGTACAATATAGAACATGCATCGCATTGCTTTTGCTGCACACTTGCAATTCGGTTTGAAAATATCGACGGGTTTACCTTGGGGAGGCTTGGGGAGGTATGGGGGTATAATTGAGTAGGTAGGGCTTAGAGCGTAGCAGAGTGACTGTAGCTAATATGTACGTCATGTAGAATGTATATCAGCGCAAATGAAAAAATAATGTTGGTGTCGCCAGACGCCAACGTGTTGTGTAGTAAGTACGCTTCTGGCTCATAGCACTTTGTATGCACAGATAAGGTTTTTGAATTTAAGCGTCCGTTACACAAGAAGAGTTTCTCGACTGCGAGTGGCAAGAAATCGTTTGCGATTGTCCTGTGGGATAACATTCCATACAATTCTCGCCCGAGATTATACATTACATTACATTATCATACATTATGACAAAAACCGTATCAGCTATGCGTTGCTCGTATACAAGTGTCGAAAACACTCGCATTCGAGTAACTGTCCTCGTGTAACTGATGCCGTAAGGTATTTTGAAGATATTATGGTTCATGTATTAATGCATAGTTCCTGTGAATCATATTATATGAGTTTATTTTATACCTCATGATGAAAGACATTTTATCAGAAGCAGAAATTATTTACTTTTAACATAACTTTTAAAATGCGGCGTGGTATTGATTTTTAATTTTTCACCTAGGCTAGCATAGTTAGCCAGGTTTGTCTAGGACATGGAACTATTGGGCTCCATACTTGTTACGTAACGATTACGATGTACTTAGGTACATTAATGTGTGTAGGTAGTTATTTTAATAATGTTCTGTTCTGAGATTGTTCGTGATTACTTTTATTAGCGCTCGGGGAAGGGTGCCGTCATGTATAATTAAGCTTGACACAACCTTACCATAGACTTATTATATTTACTACCGTAAGAATAGTCAAAGAACCTTACGGTTGTAATTAAGCCTATTTTTACTGCACATATTTACATATTTGGCAGGACGTGCCGTGGACGTGCACGGCATAACATTACCGTCGATGGAAATTTAAAAACGTCTTCATATATTTCCATACATTTGACTCGGACCCTGTCTTGCCGTTGTGCGGTGGACGTCCACGGTAATATCGTCACGGTAAAAATTATATAATCGACTGTGACAGACGGACGGACAGACGGACGGAGAAAGTCTCACCATAAGGGTTCCATTTTTACCATTTTGGTATGGAACCCTAAAAAGCGCCTTATTACTATGCTGAACTCGACTTCCCTATTATATTGACTATATTTCCCTCTCGCCTTCGATAAAGGTAAATCTTGTTCAGAAGTGGGTACAATAAACAGTGCGATGGGAATGAAGCCGTTGGTCTTTTCAGTTTCATTCCACACATTTAACCAGTGATCTATTGAGTCTTATATCGAACCAGTGCGGTTAGTCCGAGTTTTAATTCGTTTGATCGTAATAGTAAACTATGGCATTAGCATCAAAGTAAAATGAACCATAATAGTGTCGATTTATAGTCACAAATTCAATACATCATCATCATCATTAACAACCCATCAACGGCTCACTACTGAGCGCAGGTCTCCTCTCAGAGAATTGTTATAGGCCATAGTCCACCACGCTGGCCCAATGCGAATTGGCGGACTTCACACATCTTCGAGAAAATTGTGAAGAACTCTCAGATGTGCAGGTTTCCTCACGATGTTTTCCTTCACCGTTGAAGCAAGTGATATTTAATTGCTTAAATGCACTTGACTCCGAAAAGTCAGAGGTGCGTACCCGAGATCGAACCGCGACCCCCCGAATAGGAGACCTCAGTCCGAATCACTAGGCTATCACTGCTTAAATTAATTCAATACAGACGATTTTAATTTTTAGCGTTTTCGTTACGTAAACGTATAAGAATACATACACGAAATTGAGCTCTGACTCAATACTACTACGGTTTATTTTACTTTGATGGTAATGTCGTAGTTAACTATTAACAGTTAACTATCAAATATTGTACTAAGCGTACAGATATTAGTTTGATCAAGATCACATATCTATTTATGTCTACTCATTTTTTCACACCTATTTGCTTAACTGAATAGACTGAACACTTCCAAACCTCAATAGCGTAAGGGTTACAGGTGTAGACTGAAAACTGATAGGTTGAGGGTTCGACCCCATCCGTTGCACTCTTGTACGCACTCCTAACACAAGTATTCCGCTTATTTGGTGGGGGGAAAAGAACATTACTGAAGTGCCGCTTATTAGGTAAAATTATTTTCCTACTAGCTGATGCTCGCGACTTCGTCCGCGTGGATTTAGTTTTTAAAATCCCGCGGGAACTCTTTTATTATCCGGGACAAAATGTAGCCAAAATCACTCTCCAGGTCAACCATACCCATGTAAAAAACTCGCCGACCCGTAGTTCTGTAGCGGCGTGATTGAAAGACCAACCAACAAATCAACAAACCATTAAACAAACACATTTTCGCCTTTATAATATTAGTAAGGATAGGTACATAATATAAGAACAAAAAACACATCGCATAAGTGTGTATTTTTGAATGGTCTGTTTTAAACAAATCACTTACCACAAGGTACATTTAACTTTAAAAATTTTCAATTTTCCTGCACAAACGTACCGGGGAGCTCCTTTTCAGAGGGCTTTCAAGTCGGCACGTAAAAGGAAAGTATGTCAAAAGCAATTCAGTAAAAAATTTAAACATACGTTATACGAGTAGGGTATTTTAGGGCAAAAACACACGGTACGTACGTACGTACAGTCAGTAATTTGATCAACAATTTGATTTGAACGTTTGTAACTGCATTTGAACTGTTACCTCAGCACATTTTGATAGTCTTCTTTTTATTTAAAAATGCTTAAAACCAAAATGCAGGACAGACGCGTTTTATCAGAAAGTAGGTATTCCATATTCC
This sequence comes from Oeneis ivallda, assembly GCA_029955525.1. Lineage (NCBI taxonomy): Eukaryota > Metazoa > Arthropoda > Insecta > Lepidoptera > Nymphalidae > Oeneis > Oeneis ivallda. The sequence goes on from JARPMR010000001.1 coordinate 11,794,865, forward strand.
ATCCTTATGGACGTTATACTTATTTGCCTTTTAGGATAGTATGCTAGGGCGCAAAAATCACTTGTCTTCAGACAAGTCTTGAGATATCACGCTTTACTACCGGACTCTCGAAGCCATAATTATTATGATAGGTTACAATTTAACCCGGAACGTGTCGCTAGACGACTGTGTAAACTGTGGACGTCACATGATGTATATATAACCGGACTTTGGAAGGCATAGTATTATGTCGGTTACTATTCTGATAATTTTTCTAGGCAACGATGTAAAATGTGGATGTCGCCGGATATATCGCCAGACTTTAGAAAAAATAATACGTCCGGTTACAAAGTAACCCGCATCGGGTCGCTACACAACGATGTAAAACGTGAACGTCACCCGATTTATCATCGGACTTTGAAAATGTCCGGTCACGAAATAACCTGGATCGGGTCGCTAGACCGTTATGTAAAATGTGGGTTTACCACAGGAAGGCATATTTCCAATGACAATTAATTTACCCGGATGCAAAATGTGGACGAAAATGACGCAGGATATGATGGCGATACAGTCTAACGATGCCCGGAGATAATTTATTAGTCTCGTATACTTACATGTTCTATGATCATTATCGCAAAGTGAGTACACGGCTTAAGTAAGTACAATCTTGAAGCTGAATCCTTTTTGTAGGTACGTATTTAGGGGAAAGTGAAAAATAAGAACCGTTACGCCAACCTTTAAAATTTTTGTGTTTTTTCTTTTTCATAGGTATTTTCATTTCTGTGCGGTGACTTTAATTTGTGAGGCAGGAACGTGTATGAGAGCAGTTGCTTGTTGAATGTGGAATAAATATTCATACGGTGCAAGTTGAACCAGTGTAGTTAGACGGTAGACCATATAAGCACTTACCGGAACGGCTTGGTTGTTGTCGTCGACGAGCGTGTCATAAAGGGTCAGGCGGCCAGTCATCACAGGCACGTGTAGGCCAAGGCGGTACACGCCCAACACCCGGGGCATGCCCCAAAGACCGCGCACGAACAGCTGGACCGTCACCACCTCACCCGCGCTCACAGGGGTGTCCACCGGCCATTCGAATATCTGCGAAATTACCACAGTACAATAACAAGAACAATAGTGGTTTTAGCTTTTATGTAGTTAAGAATTTGGCCTCTTTTTCGAGGGTCGAATCTCAGGCCCATAGTTAGCGACCATGTCTCGGATCTGTGAGTTATCACAGGCAACACGTATTGTTCGAAGACTTTAGTCTTCTGGCACTGAGGGATTTTGGACGCGAAGACATCTCTGAGCTTCCCGAACGCTACCCAGCCGAGTTGGATTCGGTGGTTGATCTCTTTCTTCTATCTAGCTGAATTGATTGGGGTCCCAAGGTGCTGGAGTGATGACCCCGCACCGGGAAGCGAAGTGTTAGCAGACACCTCCACTAGGTGGACCGACGACATCAAACGAGTCGCAGGGAGCCGCTGGATTCAGGCGGCGCAAAACAGAAGCCTGTGGAAGTCCATGCAAGAGATCTTTTTCCAGCAGTGGACGTCTATAGGTTGATAAAAAGAAGAAGAGAAGAATTTCAGGCACGCACCACACAACTTTTATAATTTTAATATCATCACTCGCTTGAACAGTAAACGTGAGGAAACTTGCATGTCTGAGAGTCCTCCAGAATGATCTTAAAAAGTGTGTACAATCCGCAGTTGGTTAGTCTGGTGCTATCTAACTATGGGCTAAACCCATAAGATCATTTATAATGGTTTTCAAGCTTAAAACTGACTGACTGTCCACGTTGGGATGTGTATCATAGCTATTATGGAAGACCTTCCATTTACGAATAACTAAGAAATAAGTAATTTATTTTTGACCTAGATAACATCCAGTCATCCATAATAGCGCTGTTTCGTGGACAATTACAGCCACAATCAAGGAATCTTATCTCGCGTTACTTTAATTATAATAATCAATCGTAACTTTTTCAAATAAGCCATCAAACTCGGCTAGATTTTAAATAGCCTTGCTAACGCCATCGCTTACCAGGCATGCACGGATTGGCCTTGGATATGTACAAGCTTTAGTAGGTAAAAGATATACCTAAATCCTCTGAAGCTCGTGCAGTGCTTGAGGAAAAACTAAGGCCCAATTTAGACGGTGCCTCGTTCATCGTTCATTTTTGCGAACATTTTTGCGAAAATGAACCGTCTTAATTCGCCCTAAGAGCAAACTTAGACGGTTCATTTTTCGAGGTTTTTGCTTTCATTTTCGAGGTTTCGTAAATGAGTCATCGAAAATGAACCTTCTAAATTCTCCCTTAGAGCAAAGGGCCTAAGGGTGCATTTTCGCAAAAAAAATTCACAAAAATGAACGATGAACGAGGCACTGTCTAAATTGGGCCTTAGTTTTTCTAAAAGTCTAAGTCTAAGTAGGTCAAGATATTTGCAGTGCAGTGGGGTCATCACTCGGTCATCATTTACCCATTCATCCATTTATGCATCCATTCACTATCATTTTGTTTATCAAAAAACGCGTAAACGATTATATAGTATATTCTATCAAAGATACTAAGATAATATTAAAATCACTTCATCTTTCGTAATTTTGTATGAATAGGGGCATGGGTTTAATTAAAACGGCCATACCCCATTCCAAGTTAGCCCGCTACCATCCTAGACTGTATCCTAACTTACCGTCAGCTAGTTGTTTATTTATATAAACTTTTGCGTTAATAATTGTTGCTTGCATAATATCAAAAGCAAACCCTATTACAATATTAAAAACTGCATACCAACGCGGTGTTCCCAGTCAATTTTAGTGCCGATTTCACCAATGCAACGTCGAGTGACGTTTAACTACTCGTGTAACTCGTGTGTTCAACCGAGGAATACATTGGGCGTTCCGACAGTTTCTGTATTGAAAATACTGTCAAAATATTAAAATACTCGGATAACTTATTTTACGTTGCCCTTAAAGGAAAAACTTTTAAAGAACCAAAGCGAGACGACAAAAACCGCTACATTTTTCAGACTTAAGCCTTATTTTTCACGAGAAAAGGTTTACTATCCCTTATCTCTGTATCAAATTTTATCGAGATCGATTTAGCGGCTGGGCTGTAAAAAGGTATCAGGCAGAGAGTAACTTTCGCAAATATAATCTATAATATAATAAAACTGTAACAGGTCCAATTCTGTACATTGAAGATATTTTGAAAATTTTTGTTTGAGGGCACTCTATAATCGATACTGAAGCCAAAACAATTTTTTTTTAATTTTTTGTCTGTCTGTCTGTCTGTCTGTCTGTCTGTCTGTCTGTCTGTCTGTCTGTCTGTATCTTGGCCGCGCATCACGCCGAAACTACTGGACGGATTTAAATGAAACTTGGCACGATTTAAGATAATACTACGAGGTATAATATAGGATACTTTTTATCCCGAAATTCAGCACGGTTCCCTTGGGAGAGGGGCTGAAAGTCCAAATGGGTATTTCGCTGTAATTCATTAAGGCGTATTCCGATTTAATCCATTCTTTTTTTGTTAGAAAGCAGGTTCTTTAGAGATTGTCCTGTAGTTATTTCAAGGTCGTCAATTTCGTAGTTCAGAAATTATAGACATCACGATCTTCAGTATAAGGTCCAAATAACTTGAACCCCGGAATCTACAAGATACTTTGAATGTACGGCTCATCTTAAGCTGGCAAGCGTACTTTATCGTATATAGCCATCGTGGATAGCCCTATTTTGTCAAAGTCAAACTACTCCAAGTCCAAAGGCGTCAGATTTTGCCAAACGATCATTATACCTACATACTACATAGTAGGTATGGATGTAATACATCGTATGGACGTAATGTTACAGTGTTTTCCTATGCAATTTGATATTCTAATCATACTAATATTATAAATGCGAAAGTGTGTTTGTTTGTTGGTTTGTCCTTCAATCACGCCACAACAGAGCCACGGCTCGACGTGATTTTTTGCATGGGTACTATAGTTGAGGACCTGTAGAGTGACATAGGCTACTTTTTATCCCGGAAAATCAGTGTTCACGAGGGATTTTAAAAACTAAATCCACGCGGACGAAGTCGCGGGCATCAGCTAGTGATACTTAAGAGTAGAAATTTAACATTATGCATTTAAAATCCAAAGAATAGGTACTTACCTCCTCTAAAACGATGATTTCTTCATTTTCATGTATCACTGATGAGTATTGGACTAAACCTGTGTACAAAAATATTTTTATTTCATTTGTTTAGGTACTTAAATATAGACTATTATAATGCCAATTCCAACAACGTCTATAGGTCGACCGTTTAACTCGCGTATCACCTGCGTGGTAAGAAGGGAGCGGGGGCGGGTAACGCTACACACGGAGTCAATAATCCAAAGATTTATCTCGAGATAGACATTGTTGGTAAAGAATTAAGTATTTATTTTTAAGTTTTAACATCTCTAACATCTCCCTCCGCTCCCTTCTATACCTATAGTGCCGTTTAATCGAGGAGTAAAAACATTTTGGCAGATTTTCAATACAAAAACTGTCAAAAGTCCAACTTTTTCCTCGTTTAAACGTTACTCAGCTTTGGTAAAATTTGCAAATATGAGTTATAATATTAATATTATTGCGCACAAAAGTTGATTTTAATTCAGGTAATTAATTATGCATGTAAAATTTTATTAATAGACTTAATTTATGTGTGGTTAATTATAATAAATTATCAATATTTAAAGTCATCAAAGTTCAAATTATGTATTTTAAAATTATTTTGATGTAAATATTATTTCATTTCCATCATATAGTTTTAATTGAGTCAATTAATATTGAACGTAAATAAGAATAACAAATTAATAGTAAGAGACAAGTTCGAGATACAAATTAAAAACGAGTTGACTTTGAAAGCCCAAGCTGCAGGCGATGGTTTATCGTCACGACTCACGAGACATTTTATTTTAAATACACTAATTTGTTTTGGATCTTAGCTCATCTCTTACATTATGTTTTGTTTGAAATTTTAGGAATAAATAAATTGCATACAAATCGCACTAGTATTATTATATTAATTTGCTTATCACAAGTAAAGGCCTTTTATATGATACCCCACTCGGTATAGTTATCTTACTTTGAAATTTCAAACCCCCGATTTTCCCACTTTTTTAATCAAACTAAAATAATTTTCGCGTTGCTTATATTTTTCCTGTAAAATATACATAAACCTCTATTGACCATAATTATTTCAGAATTTTCGATTGGTAAACTTCGGAGATAAGGACGGGGGAATGGTATTTTTTTCGACATTTTGGTCGATTACTCAAAAACTATTATATATAGAAATAAATAAAAATCAGTTTTAGAATGCACAAGTAAAGGCCTTTTATATGATACCCCACTCGGTATAGTTATCTTACTTTTAAATTTCAAACCCCCGATTTTCCCCCTTTTTTAGTCACACTAAAATAATTTTCTCGTTGATTTTATTTTTTCTGTAAAATATACATAAACCTCTATTGACCATAATTATTTCAGATTTTTCGATTGGTAAACTTCGGAGATAAAGACGGGGGAACGGTATTTTTTCGACATTTTGGCCGATTACTCAAAAATTATTATATATAAAAATAAATAAAAAACTGTTTTAGAATGCACAAGTAAAGGCCTTTCATATGATACCCCACTCGGTATAGTTATTTTACTTTGAAATTTCAAACCCCCGATTTTCCCCCTTTTTTTAATAAAACTAAAAATAATTTTCGATTTTTCTTTATTCCAATGATGTTGGGCCATTATTATACACAACTATGCCAAATTTCATTTCGATAGCTTTAATAGTTACTGAAATAATCGACTGTGACAGACGGACGGTCGGACGGAGAAAGTCTCACCATAAGGGTTCCATTTTTACCATTTTGGTACGGAACCCTAAAAACAATATTTTTTGTTTTAGTTTTTTTTAAGAATATAAATAATTAGCCGCACAGAACTTGATCGATCTTTTCCCTCGACCCTCACCTCTAAAGCTTGTGTTAGGAGTGGGCACGACAATAGTGCTACGGTGGGGATTGAACATCCAACCTTTCAGTTTTCAGTTCGCACCTTTATTTAGTGGTCCACGAAATAAATCGAAGATTTTGTTGCTTTAAAAAGATATTCCATTGGTCGTATTCGTATTCGATGACATTAGCGTCAAAGTAAAATAATCCTTGATTGTATTAATTTAGTCACAAATTCAGTACAACCGATTTTAACATGGAGCGTTATGGAGCGTGTCGTACATACGTAAACGTATAAGAATGCATACACCGTACACGAAATTGAGCTCTAATTCAATTCAATTATGGTTTATTTTACTTTGACGCTAATGTCATCGATACGATCAATGAAATAAGCCTAGATAATCACACCTCTGGGCTATTCACTAAAATATGATCTCTATATTGAAACTCTTTACAACAAGTTAGAAAGGTAGCGGAGGCCCCCCCTTTAGTCTTGTTCAAACCAATAGAACCTAAGTGCCCGGCCTGAGGCCGGGCACCGGAATCTTTTATGTTCTAACCTAACCTAACTTTAGATTTTCCACAGTCTGGTGGTTCTCCCAACGTGTTACAGTGTAACTAATTTAAAAAAAAATTGACAAATAAAAAACAAGCAAATCATCCAATTCATTCTTAATATAATAAAATAAATTCTACATGTGGAACCTTTCCCTAATTTTTTATAACTTATAAGTTATAAAAAATTAGGGAAAAATTCCACATGTAGAAATTATTTAAAATAAAATTGAAAATAGAAAATTCAGTCTGTCGAGCTGGGATTCGAACAATCGACTGTTAACTATTAGGCGACTGCAGAAGCCACTAGGCTACGGTGACCCGATATTGTACCGCGAAAATAACGAACACAATGCCTTAAAAAAAATGAATAACTGTACGAATAAATATAATTTATTCGTCCAGTACCCGTACAAATAGTCACTTCGTTTACAGAATAGCCCTACTTGTTGTACATAATTTAAATTAAACCTCTGGGTAGCCATAGTATGATAGTACCCTGTCAGCTATGGCTATGGGTTAGAATAATAATAGGTACCTACGCTTTCATTAAACCGCGCCGGGAAAAACAAACAATTTTCTATTTTGGTTCAGGCCCCTGTTTTGTTAATTTCAAGCACGTTCATTCCATAGACTGGAGAAAAAATGGAGCCCATAACAAATTGATATAAAAGGCTAGTTAGGGTTCCGTAGTAAACAAGGATGTCCGTCCGTCTGTCTGTCTGTCCGTCCGCGGTTTAGCTCAGAGACTATTGGTACTAGAAATCTGTAATTTGACAAGGGTATAAATATCAATCACGCCGACAAAGTGGTGAAATAAAATTGTGAAAATAATTTAAAGTGGGGATGAATTTTTTTTCTCGTCTATCTCATAGTGTGGAGTGTCGTTGAATAGGTCTTTCAAAAATATTGTGGGTGTGGGAACACTTAGAGTCAAGTGTCCCCCCCCCCCCCTTTGCCAGCTAAATGGTTGTATAAAGGATACAAGCAGTAGTATATATAATGAATTTAAAAGGAAAACTATCACGGCTAAGTAGGGTTCATTAGTTAAGGAGTTATATATCTGTTTTTTCTAAGTTAGGTATTACACGTAGTGTAAGTTGCATATTTTGTAGTATATTATAGTAAATAATGGTTTAAACCATGGACCTCTAAATGTATTCAATATTCATAAACAAAATAAAAGCACTATCCTAGGTCAGCAATAATATTTCAGACTTTCAACTACGGAACCCTACACTGCGCGTGGCCCGACACGCACTTGGCCGGTTTTTTTCATTTATGTTAGCTATCTTTCCTAGTTTGAGACTTATAGATAGAGGGGGATGGTGATTGTCAACTGTACTAATAGGGCTGGAATTTTTTGTTGACTGTTACTTGGGAAGAATTAGACAAGACCAAATCGAGTAATCGTTCGTTCGTGTTAAGTATGAAATTAAATTGTTTTAAGTCATGTTCTTCAATAAAAATCTACAAAGATAGAATCCAAACCGCAGCTAGATGAAGGGTATAAGTAGTTAAGGACGGGCAATTTTGACCATGACAGACTACTCATATTAAAGTCTCCAATAAGGAGCACCTACTCGTTTTTATGTACCTACTAGCTTTTGCCCGCGGCTTCGCTCACGTTAAGTTCGATTTTTCAAACCCCTATTTTACCCCCTTAGAGTTTGAATTTTCAAAACGGTTTCTTAGCGTTTGGTTAGCTCACGTTATGTTTGATTTTTATTGGTAGGTAATTAAAATCCAACTTAACGCGATTCGTATCTCCGTAAAAAGCCAACATACCAAGTTTCATGGTTAGACCTAAGTTGAAAAACGACAGACTTAATAACAATCATTCACCCTCTATTTAACTCAAGATTTAACTCCATGTTGAACATTTAAAAACTGTCAAACGCGTAGATACTTCTTTATTTTCAATTGAAAGCCAAAATACCAAGTTTGATGGATATTACTTGAAAATTAGCTCAAAAATCTGGACTTTTATACAAATTTTCATCCCCTACTTGAAGTCTGGGGGTAGAATTTTCAAAATTTGCAAAACACGTGTTTCTTATTTTTTATCGAAAGCCCAAAAATTAGTTTCATGGTATTACATGAAAAATAATTTGATAAATGACGGACTTTTATACAAACTTTCAACCCCCATTTAACCCTCTTGGGGTTGGAATTTTCAAAAATTCTTTCTTAGCGGACGTCTACGTCATAATAACTATCTGTGTGCAAAATTTCATCCCGATCCGTCCAGTGGTTAGAGCTGTGCGTTGATAATATTAAATATACCAGTCAGTCAGTCACATTTGCCTTTTATATATATTTAGATTACTATATGTCCCAGTTTAATAAAACAAACTTCATGCAATCTCATCTATTTGAACAATGAGGTGCTATAATATTATTACGAATAGTTATGCTTGTTGGACAAGTTAACTGTTCAGTCTACCGCGCTAAATGGAACGTCCTAGCTCAGTCCAAAGATTAATTTAATTAAACAGAAACTCTCTGAGTACCAAGGCAAATACCCGTAGTACCCTATCTACTTATTACTCAAAGACTTATTGACACACTTCGATATCTATCTAATACCTTTAAACGAGCAATTCTTGTATATATATATATATATATATATATATATATATATACTAGCTGCGCCCCGCGGTTTCACCCGCGTAAGTTTCGATTCCGTTGGAATATCGGGATGAAAAGTCATTCATTCCATTTCATTACTTCATTGCCGATTTCAGCAACAGCAAACTTGGCCGGTTTTTTTTTAAAGACAAGATAGCTCTTGACTGCGACCTCCTCTGATGGTAGGTAGTTTGCAGGGTAGTTTGGACGGGGGTATGGTAGGTTTTATTAAACCTATAGGTACCCATTCCTTAATCGATCTCTACATGCCATCGTGATGAAACGCTTAATCGCTTAACGTCTTGGTCGATGGAGTGGTAGGCAAGGCCAAAGCCAGCCATCATTTAAAAGCACTTTGTAAAAGTTTACTTGAATAAAAAAAACTTTCCTAATATATTGTACTCTGTTCCAGAGAATCGAAATCGAGACCTCCCACCAAAGTGGGAAAACCAGGGTGGTCAAAACCAGAGCTCGCCACTGCGCCTAAGAGATGAAAAGAAGTTATGCCTATACTCGCCTACTATTATGGGGTTCAGCATGCTTAGTCCGAGTTTTAATTCGTTTGATCGTAATAGTTAACGATGACATTAGCATCAATATGTAAAATGAACCATAAACCACGCGGGGAAACAGCTTTTTTGTTTTTTTTGGGTCTAAAATAGTAGAATATAATATCATTAATCAGGAATAAAACAAAAACAATACAGTACGTCGCGTAGTCGCAAGCGCAAACAAAACCACAGAACATAAGTATTCATTAAAAATTTAAAAACATCCCCGACATATTGTGATGGCCGGACTTTGTACGATATCCTGTTACCCAGTTTTCTGCCCCATCAGATCCTCCTCCTCGATCATTGACCCTCAATAAAATCATCTATCTAACACCTACTCATTGAGACCATTCTAATGTGCCCATACACACTAAGTATATCTACTATAATTTTCTGAACACGTCTTTCAAATAGAAAAAACCGCATCAAAATCGGTATATTCGTTAGGGAGCTACGAGAGAACAGACAGATACACGGACACTAGCGTATTCTTATTCACTGTAGGGAGAATATTATAATATTAATATAGTCTTGGATCGCAGAATCGCAGAATATTTGCGTTCGAAAATCGTTAAAACGCGATCCAGTCGCAAAAGGCCATAAAAACGCAAAAGGCCATAAAAACGCAAAAGGCCATAAAAACGCAAAAGGGCATAAAAACGCAAAAGGCCATAAAAATGCAAAATCCATAAAAACGCGAAAACGCGGAATCGCGCAGCAGACGCAAATAAGCAAAAGGCCTCACACCTCGATCGCTGCAGCTAAAAATCGCAGTGTGGCCTGTATCTAAAACCTTCTTAAAGTGTACGATAAGGGATAAAGTTTCTCCGCCATCTTTTTTTTTATGAAAAAGTACGAATTTCTATCGAATACAATGCGAACAATCAATATCCGTGATGACCTTTTTGCATTAAAAAAAATTTGTCTAAACATTTTTCGGCTATTTAAATGGGAACTAATTTTCTGAGCTGTTATTTAAATATTCGAGATGCTATTATGATCAGTTCAAAAACATATTGAGCAGTTATTTAATTTAATGGCGGTTGATTAATTATTGCGACAGTAAAATGGACATGGACTAAAAATCAATTAGTCGGTTATTATATCATGTCAATGTCAATTCTAAAAATAATTGAGCAGTCCAATAACTGAATGAGCGGTAAAAATGATGGAGTGAGCGGTTCGATAAATAGTTCGGCAGATCATAGCGAGCGGTGACACCCGAACTCAAATTCATTGAAAAGAGAGGTAAATGTTCGTTAGTTGGGTGGCGGAAGCGACCTATCACAGGGTTGGTAATCATCTCGCGTGAGCTTGCGTTTTGAATTCTTGCATTTGTTTTCGTAATAAGCTATCTTACTAGGAATATAGCTATAATACGAACGCGATCTTGCCTAACAAGAACTATATTTGCCAAAATCTAAAGTTAGGTTAGGTTAGGGTTTAACATGAATACTCAGGTACCCACTTAGGTTCTATTTCGTCAATACCTAAGTTAATTCTCAATTTACCAAAGATGTCTCAATAAGAAATTATCTCAGTGATCGTCGATTTTACCACCTCATTGTTTATAATGAGATTTCTTACCGACAAATTCCGATTTATTACTGCCCACACGTAACCGCTCGTTTAATAATTTTTACCGCCCATTTAATTATTTTCCTGCTCAAGTATATATTCACTGATCCATTTCATTATTTTTTATTACTCATTTTTGTTTACTTTACTGCTTAGTTTTAACTGCTGAACTAGTTATTAAACGTGCCATTTATAATTTTTTTTTTTTTGGAGTTTATTGGAGTTTACTCCTTAAGGGGGCTCAAGCCAGTACCTTCTTCATACAAACGTAGATGAGTAATTACTACATTATTTGATATTGTAAGTTCAAAACTAAGTATTATGTCGATTTGCCTCGTCATCATCTAGGTTTATTGATATATAAAATACTGAAAAAAATATTCGTTATAAAGTTACGAGCCTCGAAAGATCGTCATTTTCACACTAAATTTATGTCAACTTTGGGCGCAAATAAATAACATTAGGAGTATGAAAATGCCAAAAAAAATTATCATTAGACATAGTTTATTTATTCATCAGTTCAAATAACTTTACTTTGTAAACATACATTCAGTAGTTTTTTCTCAAAAACACTTTTCCCAAACGACTCTTCAACCCTTTTTGCGCGCTTGATTTCGGTGTAAATTATCGCGCCTCTCACTCGAAACGGAGCGGGAGTGGGACGGTAGCACGGAAGTATGCGCGCATGCACTCGCTACACTGAGTCTATCTCTTTCTCACACAATGTTAGGTGAAATAGCAAGCCCGTTACCCACGTGCGCCGGCAACTTCGGTCGAGTGTACAGCGTCCCCTTAAGAATCGATTTTAGCAGCCCGGTATGAGAAAAATCCGGGCAGTAAAATCAATTTATCAATGACCTCGTTACGTTTTTCTGTTACGTTTTTCAAAACGTTGAAATTTCTACCCTAACGTTGAGTAAATAAGGTTAAGGAGAGGCGCGCTCGGACCCGAGTCGCGCACATAGAGAAGGATATAGGCATAGCGTCGCGCGTTAACTCCAGTCGTGCGTCGGAGGCCGGAGCTGACACACACGTTTTTTTTTAAACGTGCTATTTATAAAAGTGTACTTGTGAATAATTATATTTTTGATCCCCATCTTCTAAAATATCGGGCTTACACAGAAAAATACTCTGAAAAATATTAATTAAAATTAAATGATTTCTGAATCTGAACGGTTTTTAGGGTTCCGTACCCAAAGGGTACCAACGGGACCCTATTACTAAGCCTACGCTGTCCGTCCGTCCGTCCATCCGTCCGTCCGTCCGTCTGTCAGCGGGCTGTATCTCGTAAACCGTAATAGATAGACAGATGAAATTTTCACATATTATGTATTTCTATTGCCGCTATAACAACAAATCATAAAAATTAAATTAAATTAAAAAAATTAAATTAAAATATTATTTGGGTACATGAAAATATTTTAATTTAATTTTTTTTAACGGAACCCTAAAAGAGCGAGACCCGGCTCGCACTTGGCCGATTTTTTAAAATGCTTGGTCAAAATTCGCTAACCTCCTTTAAATGTTATGTCAGTCAGGCATGTCAGGAACAAAAACACGCAAGCACTCATAGGACTAGACATTTTGAGACTCTAGAGTCTAGACGTTTTGGTATGGTTATGGTATGTATAAATGGACCTTTTGATACGTCTGTGGCTTGGATTAATTAATTTATACTCAATACTCAAAAGTTTCTGGGCTTCAACCCCATTTGAATTATGATGAAAATCTAATAGTTTGTCAATAAACCTTCAAACAAACACACACATATTATACACAACTTTCACCAACCACCCATAGAATGGAATAGAATAAAATGAAATTGAATGGAATAAAATGGAATATAATGGACTGGAATGGAATGGAACGGAATGGAAAAGAATGGAATAGAATGAAATGGAATAGAGTGGAATGGAATGGAGTGGAACGGAACAGAACGGAATGGAATAGAAGAGAATAGAAATATTTTTTATACAAATAATTTTACAAGTGCTTTTGAATCATCGGTGAGTCTGCACTGGTTCGGATGCCCTTCCTGCCGAGAACCAGCAAGAAACTCGGCGGTTGCTCTTTTCAAAACAAGTTTACAATAGGTACTATGCTATATATGCAATGTTTCCACAATGAGGGTAAGTTCCAAAAATGCATACCTACTTACAATTCAATACATCAAATACATGTTAAGATGGGCAAATAGAAAGTAGCCCCATTCCCGCCGGTGCACATAGTAGAAACCATGTAAAAACAAAGTAAGTAGGTACATAAAAAAGAATCGACTTCGTTTGTTTCTCCATTGTGTAACACGCCTTTGTGCCAGGACTTAATAATAAATAATTACCATCTTAACAAATTACACAAACTAATTACACAGTTCTATGGGACGCCTTTCTGTGAGAAACTCACCCGCCTGACACAATTTAATTTCTTAGCGTCAATTTCCACCAAACGGAAAAATCTTCACACACCTTTTTGGTAAGTACAGTATAAAACATAAATTGTATTAAATATCTTTAGTTTTATTGTATTAAATATTCGACCGAGCGAAGCGAAGGTCTCTGAGTTTACTAGAGCGATTTGCACTTGTCCGTCCATCCGTCTGTCACAGCCTTATAACTTCTGAATTACTGAACGTAATTACTACAATTTTAGATATGATATGTAAACCGATGGCCTCCAGCCGAAAATGGCTTAAAAAGTTATAAAATTCTTTATTTCAGGGGGGCTCCCATACGAAATGGGGGGCTTTCAAAGTGGAGATTGTATTCGAGGCTAGATTTCTAAAACCACTTTGTTTTAAAACTTGAAACTTACACATAATTTGAGTTATATTCTGTACTTGAACAACAAATACTAAGATTAGATAAATATTATAAAGAAACGAAATTATTTGAGTTTTAATGGGCATCAATATTTTTAACAAAACTTCACTATACTGTTACTAGATGGCGCTGTCTTTAATATTGTAAATATGCATCCCATCCACGAAAGCAGATGACGATTGACGTCATCAGATTCGGCGCGTTTTAATTACAATATAATATAGTTAAAACTACCTTATGGGAATTATGGGATACCGCGAGGTCTCAGTTCGGGGCGAACCACTAGTATATTATGTTTTATCGTAACTATTAGTTCTGAAAAAAAAACGGAAGTCTTATAGGATCACTTCGTTGTCCGTCTGTCTGTCTGTACTCTGTGTGTCAAGGTCTTTTTTCTTAGAAAGGGCTTGAAGTAGTTACTATCCTGCATACAGAGGTCAATGCTCTTTTAGTGCCGTAAACTAGTTAAACTCAATAAAAAGATATAGCTTGTCAAATCGTAAAAAAATCAGTCAAAAAATCAGTTTTTGATATGAACGCCATGAAACTTCATAAGGCAAAAATACCACTTTAGCCATCGAATTGGGCGTTTATTCTCTTTTAGAGAAAATATTTCTACCATATATACACTTTATTTTAAGATAAGATATTATAACTTTTGCTTCGGGCCTGGGTTTTTTGTATGGGATTTGATAGAGCTTCTTTCCAGTGACGTTTTTGCTAGTTTTTGCCATTAATTCATAATCTGGGCGTTTTATCTTAAATCATTATAATTTTATAAGTGTTGTTTTGTGTAAAAACATACATTCTTTGATGAAAATTACATATGTAATTACATATGTACTCCCTTTTAAGTATTCATATAGTGAAGGACATGAAACTACGGAACCCTACGCGTGTCATGTATTTGAACGTTATTTTTCTTAGTCCACCTCTGGAGCGTAGCTTCGTGTTTCGTTGTTTCAAGTTGCGTGCAAGACGCTTGACGCTTGTATGCTTTGAATAACGCAAATAGTTCAATAGACTAATCTAAACAAATCATATTAAATCTGTAGTTACGTGTAAGCTGTATGTGGTAGGTAATTAATGTTTTATAAGGGTTTATTTTTACATTACGGCTTCCCGCATACTAAACGACCACGACCGCAAAATACGGCCGCAGTCGAGGTCGCTTTTGCGCTCCCAACATATTTTTAATTCAGTATGAAACATGGTCGATGGTGACTGTATTAGCTAAATATGGACGATGGTGACTGTGTTAGCTAAACATGGTCGATGGTGACTGTATTAGCTAAATATGGACGATGGTGACTGTGTTAGCTAAACATGGTCGATGGTGACTGTATTAGCTAAATATGGACGATGGTGACTGTGTTAGCTAAACATGGACGATGGTGACTGTATTAGCTAAATATGGACGATGGTGACTGTATTAGCTAAACATGGACGATGGTGACTGTGTTAGCTAAACATGGTCGATGGTGACTGTATTAGCTAAATATGGACGATGGTGACTGTGTTAGCTAAACATGGACGATGGTGACGGTATTAGCTAAACATGGACGATGTTGAATGTATTAGCTATTTTTTACTCGACTGCGGCAAAGCCAAAAGGAAGGCTTATGATTTTAGCAGTCTAAGTATGTACGAGTATGTACTATGTACTTAGGTATCTTTCTATTTATGTATGTTCCACTGCAGAGCCTAAAAGATTGAGTCGGTTTTGATGAATAAGGTGTCAATCGATTCATTATAGTCTGGGTGACAGGTTACATTTTATACAAACAAAATCAAATCTATCCAATTTTCCGTAGTCTGGTTATAATTTTTAAACTTTTGTTCTTATTGCTTGTTGAAACTATATTCATCATTAATTTTCCCCTCTAAACCTTTGAACAATTTCTTCCCCTTGTTTAAACTTGGCTTCTCTGAATTGAGAACCTCCTCCTTGTTTGAAGGTATGGTTATTTAAAATGGTAAGGCCATTATACATATAGGTAATTAAGTAATTGAAAGAAGTTATCAGCAATATCCTTACGACGCGGACGCAGAGAAAGAGAAAAACAGCTAGGTACTACGTAGTGCTACCCAAATGCAGAGACCAAGATGAGAGTTACCCAGTGTCGGTCTGGTCTTGCGACAACATACCCGGTCTTGGTCTTGGTCTTGGTCAAGATGATGCAAGAACAAGACCAAGACCGTTTTTGGGCAATACTACAGCTAGGTATCTCGTATTATCTGTTTTCCCAGCATTGTGTAAAGAAAAGCCACAAAGCTACACAAAAACGCTAGCCCAAATACAAAGTTTCATAGATAGAACTTAAAAAATGACGGACTTTCATACAAACTATCAACCCCTATTTTACCCCTTCGGGGGTAGAATTTTCTGCAAATGTATAATACGTACTATTCTTAATTTTTAATCAAGAGTCTTCGGGAGCAGAATTTTGAAAAAAATGTAATATACGTACTTCTTTTTTTTAAAATGTTACAAAAAAACTTATAGCTAAACTAATCTAATTACTATACAAATCATGCCCGCGTGGAATGGTGCCAAGAATACTGGCTGCATTTCTGCGCTGGACAGCCAGGCTGATCCTTTGCGCAAAAAATGAGCCAGCCCTTCTGTCACCAGATGAGGCAATTAACCGCGGTGAAATGTCTCGTAAAAATTTTTTTGCACTTTGACTCCATGGCCCGAGGGTCTCCACAGCAAACGGAACAAATATGTAACTCTCGATTAGAGAGGCATACTTGCGCCGCTTACAGGATTCAGCCATTTCAGCTGCGGCTCCCGGTCTTGATGCTGTCTCCCTGATATGACACGCCAATGTGTCGACGCACGTTGCGTCTCACATTAGAGCCCGTCCCCGTTCCCAGGGAACCAGCGTCAATCCATCAGGTCTCTTGCCATCATCTCGACTAATCCCTGTTGGCTCGATGAGCGCAGGAATGTCAATGGTGGCAAGAGCCCTTTTTAACGTATCGTTAAGAGAACCATGCCGAAATAGCCTACCAGCGCTCCTCTGGCAAGAGAGTCCGTGAACTCCAAATTTATCAACCTCCTTTCCACACGGACATCTGTGCTCGTGGCACAGTGGTGTTCCCAATCTGAGACCTAGAGCCACACGAAAACTTTCGTTATCGAGAAGAGTGCCGAGATTTTTGGATGGCAAGGCATTAAGCCAAAAGCCAGATTCTTTTTTAGATAAAGCTAGAAGCCTAGCCCGATCTCTGTCACTTGTTAGATTTTGAACCAAATTTCTATCTGTCAGTTGAACCAGTGGCGCATCCCAAAGTTTTTGTGTGGAAAGTTCCTTCGGGATATCGACATTGGGACACCTGATCTTCCAAGTATCTAGGGCCTCTGTGGCATAGGTTATTGGAAATGAATTAGATTTAATAATTTGAGAACTAAGCTCTTTTATACTATGCACAGAGGACAGAAAAGCTGGAAGAGCAACACTCGAAATTTTTCTCACGCCGATGCCACCGTATACGACCGGTAAAGTAGCTTGGTTCCAGGAGTGCTCATCAAAAGATAAATTTAGAATTTGTTCTAGCGCGTTTTTTAGGACGGCATCCATGTTATCGAGTAGTCCAGGAAATTTCCAAATTGGGCTCGCGCGTAGAATGTACATTAATTTAGGTACAAAAAGCCTATATTTTAGAATCGAAAATGCAATGTGAGAATTTAAAGCACCCAATTTGTCAGTATTGGCCGAAAATATTTTGATTTTTTGGTCCAAAATTGGTTGTATGGCCTCGTCATATAAAGGAGCACCAAGAAGGCAAAGTGAATGTTTATAAACAATCTTAATATTAAGGGTAATTTCATTAAATAATTCAGAGGCCGATAATATCTTAACTCGCGACAATTTTTCTGTGAAAAAGAGTTCGCATTTGGAAAAATTTAGTTCAAGACCAATTTTGCAAAACTGTTGCTTAACATGGTTAAGATCTTTTAGGACGTCATTCACGTTGCCTCCAATAGTTCCATCAGCAAGAAACCAAATGTTTTGTTTAGATGTTAAATTTAAAATGTGTTTATGGATCCCTAAGCTGAACAAGGCTGGACCTAAAGGATCCCCCTGCTGAACACCCACAATAGACTTAATATCGCTATCTCCAAAAAATAATTTTGAAGCAGAGCTGTAACATTGCCAAACGTAGGGATAAATTTCTGGAAGCTGTGTTGCAACTTCGTTAAGCAGAGTTGCCCTGTCCAAAGAATTAAAAGCATTCTTTACATCTACTTTTAGCAGTACTTCAACGTCGCCATTCGCTAAGAAAGTACGAGCCGAATGTACTGCTGCTTCACAGCCTCCTTTACTGCCGAATCCAACTTGAATAGGTTGGAATTTATCCTTTAGGGTAGAAACTATGTGTTTACACGCTAATTTTGACGCCAAACGGCGAAAAGTAGAGCCAACAGCAATGGGGCGGATACCACCATCTTTTTTATTGAAAGCACAAAGCCGTGCACCATAAAGGAATGGTAAAAAGGATGAATTTACCTCGCCAGATAACATGTGATTACACAGTCTGGTAATGTCACTCAGAAGCGCCCTGCCGGCGTCCCCAGCAGTAACTCCCACAAGATCCTTAAGATGTTGTGGCGCCGTCCATGCCACCGGCAGAGCCACTAGAGAATGACATTATCGCAGCGTATGTCTCCTCATCCTTTATCTGTAAAAAAGAAGTGTTGGAAGGGGGGTCCGGAAGCAAAGAGGCGGTATTGGGGAAAGGATGCTTTTCACGTAAGGCTTCCAGCGTTATATCATTAAATGGAGCCAGGGTATCATTAGAAAACAAAACGCGGGCAGCGTTTTTAAGGTCCCCATCCATAACTTTATTTTCCACAATTTTCTTTAAATTGTAATTTTGCGTCCGAAATGAGCAGTCCGGTATTTGAATAACGCGATTAGCCAAAAATTTTTTTTTAATTTTGAACATAACGACCCGCTTTCAGACTTATTTACAAGAAAATGCTTGTACGAAAACAAAAATAAATTTTGCCACGCTGAAAGGTAATTTGATAGGACACTTTGGATTGTATGTGATAGGGATCTAGCTAATGACATCCTCGCTCCTCGCGGAATGCGTTTTACCAATGGAACGTTATTGTTATATCTAGATAATAAAATTTCAAATGAAACCTGATTGTCGCTTCCTGATTGAGTTTGATCGCACATTAAATTTGGGCAAGTAAGTGGCCGTGTTGGCGGTCCGTGACAGCGTGCGATGTGAATATTAAGGCCTTTGCGACCCTTAAACAGCCTGCCATTACTGCAGTGTGGGCATTCCACGTATTCAGATTGAGAAGCACTGGGGTTCATACTTCAATACACGTAAACAAATAAAAAAAAGCACTTAAACACTAAACAATAGCGTCTTTAGAGAACGAAGCCCCGGCAGCGGCAGCCAGAAGGCCTGCAGAGCAGGCGACAGGCTGACAGCCCGATGGCCCCTGGCAACCGCAACACCGCGTAGCAACGCCTCTCGCTCTGAAACAAAAAGAACTGTTAATATTGCATATCAGGGCTGAAAACAATACCACGGGGTATTTCGCGAAAAAGCCCCAATTTGATGCCAATATTATCCAAAATAACCGAATCAAATATTATATAAATAAAAATTTTGAAGCGAGCAAAATTTTCCATTGACATCTCATAGGTAACTACGTACTTCTTAATTTTTAGGGTCCCGTACCAAAAGGTAAAAATGGAACCCTTATGGTGAGACTTTCTCCGTCCGTCCGTCCGTCTGTCACAGTCGATTATTTCAGTAACAATTAAAGCTATCGACATGAAATTTGGCATAGTTGTGTATAATAGTGGCCCAACATCATTGGATCAAAGAAAAATCGAAAATTATTTTTAGTTTAATTAAAAAAGGGGGAAAATCGGGGGTTTGAAATTTCAAAGTAAAATAACTATACCGAGTGGGGTATCATATGAAAGGCCTTTACTTGTGCATTCTAAAACAGTTTTTTATTTATTTCTATATATAATAGTTTTTGAGTAATCGGCCAAAATGTCGAAAAAAATACCATTCCCCCCCCCCCCCCCCCCTTATCTCCGTAGTTTAATAATCAGAAAATCTGAAATAATTATGGTCAATAGAGGTTTATGTATATTTTACAGGAAAAATAAAAGCAACGCGAAAATTATTTTAGTTTGATTAAAAAAGGGGGAAAATCGGGGGTTTGAAATTTCAACGTAAGATAATTATACTGAGTGGGGTATCATATGAAAGGCCTTTACTTGTGCATTCTAAAACAGTTTTTTATTTATTTCTATACAGTGTGTCCGGACACGAACTAGCGATATTTTAAACACTTATATAACAACTAATTTTAAGTACAAATACACTCTAAACTTGGGCCCAATCCACTTCCCCTCTATGTGGCAGCCATTTTGTTTTTGTACTGAAATATTCTCTAAGCATGTACGAAAAAAATCATATCTCTCAAAGTTTTGGTCTTACTGAGATAAAAATGGGCTTATTCGAAGCGCAATAATACTGTCCTACCGTCTACGTTACAAAACAAAGTGTTCACATTTCGATAACCTTTGAAAAAAATATGAAACCCGAAAAAAATAATCGTAAAATCATGCAAATGAACAAATTATTGTAAATAACTGCAAAAACACCCCCGACAACCCTTTTTATTTTTTTACTAGATCAAGAGATTTTGAGCTAAGCTATAATACAACATTTAATTTATAACTGTATGTCTAATACTTTCAGAGTTATTGTTGTTTGAACATAGCGCATACGCAAGCACAAAAGGCCTTTGTCGGAACCCTAAACAGGAAATCATTAAAAACACATAACATTCATGCGTATGCGCTATGTTCCAACAACAATAACTCTGAAAGTATTAGACATACAGTTATAAATTAAATGTTGTATTATAGCTTAGCTCAAAATCTCTTGATCTGGTAAAAAAATAAAAAGGGTTATCGGGGGTGTTTTTGCAGATATTTACAATAATTTGTTGATTTGCATGATTTTACGATAATTTTTTTCGGGTTTCATATTTTTTTCAAAGGTTATGGAAATGTGAACACTTTGTTTTGTAATGTAGACGGTAGGACAGTATTGTTGCGCTTCGAATAAGCCCATTTTAATCTCAGTAAAACCAAAACTTTGAGAGATATGATTTTTTTTGTACATGCTTAGAGAATATTTCAGCAAAAAAACAAAATGGCTGCCACATAGAGGGGAAGTGGATTGGACCCAAGTTTAGAGTGTATTTCTACTTAAAATTAGTTGTTATATAAGTGTTTAAAATATCGCTAGTTCGTGTCCGGACACACTGTATATAATAGTTTTTGAGTAATCGGCCAAAATGTCGAAAAAAATACCATTCCCCCCTTTACCTCCGAAGTTTACCAATCGAAAAATCTGAAATAATTATGGTCAATAGAGGTTTACGTATATTTTACAGGAAAAATAAAATCAACGCAAAAATTAGTTTAGTTTAATTGAAAAAGGGGGAAAATCAGGGGTTTGAAATTTCAAATTAAGATAATTATACTGAGTGGGGTATCATATGAAAGGCCTTTACTTGTGCATTCTAAAACAGTTTTTTATTTATTTCTATATATAATAGTTTTTGAGTAATCGGCCAAAATGTCAAAAAAAATACCGTCCCCCCCCCCCCTTATCTCCGAAGTTTACCAATCGAAAAATCTGAAATAATTATGGTCAATAGAAGTTTATGTATATTTTACAGGAAAAATAAAACCAACGCTCTAACTAGCATAGTTTTTTTTATATTAACAATAAACCTCTACAAACAAAGTTAACGATAAATAAGCAAATTAATATAATATTATCGTTTTACTTTTACTTTTGGAGGACGGAACCCTCGGTGCGCGAGTCCGACTCGCACTTGGCAGGCTTTATTTATCATTAGCCAAAATACCAAGTTTCATAAACATAATTTGAAAAATGATGGTCTTTCATACAAAATATCAACCCCTATTTTACCCCTTTGGGGGTAGAATTTTCGACAATGTGCAATACGCACTTCTTAATTTTTAATCAAGAGCCAAAATACCAAGTTTCGTGCTGTGAAAGAGTGTCATAACATAACTCCTACATAACTCATTACAATAACCATCAAAAACGTAATTATCAGTTATCAGTACCAGAGAATAATGTTAATAAACGTGTTTAAGGTGTGTAATATGTATAATATTTTTTGAGAGTGCGCGCGCAGCTTCGCACTGCACACACGGACTCGCTTTGTGCTGTGCAGTGTGGTGTTTGTAAAATAATATAATGAATCGATATATTTGCCAGTAATTTTGCTGGAATAGGAATTGTATGCTACTCGTTCAGCTGCTGTAGTAAGTAGCTGTACCTACATATAATATGTGTATACTTAAAAAAACCTTGCAAACAACGTACCTACTCGGCGAACGTGTTCAGAGCACTTCTTGGCGTGTTGTGTGTGTGTGTGTGTGTGTGTGTGTGTGTGTGTGTGTGTGTGTGTGTGTGTGTGTGTGTGTGTGTGTGTGTGTGTGTGTGTGTGTGTGTGTGTGTGTGTGTGTGTGTGTGTGTGTAAATAGCATTCGCGGCGCAACAATAAAAATGTTCATTATTTTATTAATGAAATAAATATAGCTATTTAATAATTACTATGGGCATTATATTATTCGCAATGCTTCGTATTTTATTAATATAACAGTAAATAGATAATAATAATTTAAACATTAAACATAAGTGCCATAAAAGAGGCAAATAACACAAAAAAAGCTATAAGGTAATTAAATCCAAATTATTAAAACGAATAATTGAAAAATTAGTGCAGCTCTTGGAATATTAACTATAGTGACGATTCTGCCAAAAATCAGAATGATTGGTGGAAATTCTGCAAATAAATATAGGTAATAAAACAGAAGCAAAAAATACATAAGTATATTGCAAAGTAAAATAAAGCGAACAAAGCGAAAATAAAGCGAATAAAGCGAACAAAGCGAAAATAAAGCGTACAAAAAATATGTGGACGGGAAATCACAGAAATTTATTTAAAAAAAAGGTAGACAGTATAAGCACAGAATATAATACTACTACGTAGTATATTAGTAATAAACGGCAAAACGCAACTCACCTCTGAACTCCAACCTCGCGAATTACTCATTGTTACATTTCAATACTTTAAAACTGTCTAAGCGTCATTTCACCGCGTTCAATATCCCATTTTCAGTTCAAAAATTCACTTCTCCGCGAAATCTTCATACCTGGATTTGCATGGTGCGGGCGGTAAAACCGGCCACAATTTTACCACTTTAGTTACCCCTAGCTAGGGCGAGCTACCCTTACACGCGCGCTCACAGAGAGAAACCACCGTACAATAAAGGGCGGTTTCCAGCATCAGGCAAGGCTCCCCACCCTACCCTAAACTTGTCGTTATTTTACTTGTGCTTTTTATTAATTCCGATACGATACGTTAAAGGACGTTGATACGCATCGAGTAATCAAAATATTTGTAAAAACCAGCTAAGCAGCAGCCGAGTGGTTAGGATTGTGGTCTCCTATTGGGGGGATTACAGGTTTGATCCCGGACTCCTATGACTTTTCGGAGTTATGTGCGATTAAGCAATTCAATATCACATGCTTCAATGGTGAAGGAAAACATCGTGAGGAAACCTGCACACCTGTGAGTTCTCCATAATGTTCTCAAAAGTTTGTGAAGTCCGCCAGTTCGCGTTGGGCCAGCGTGGTGCACTATGGGCTATAACCCTTCACTGTAAGGAGACCTGCGCTCAGTCATTCATTCATCATCATTAGCAACCCATCAACAGCTCACTACTGAGCGAGTTCTCCTCTTAGAGAAGGGTTATAGGCCATAGTCCACCACGCTGGCCCAATGCGAATTGGCGGATTTCACACACCTTCAAGAACTATGAAGAACTCTCAGGTGTGCAGGTTTCTTCACGATGTTTTCCTTCACCGTTGAAGCAAGTGATATTTAATTTGCTTAAACGCACTTGACTCCGAAAAGTCAGAGGTGCGTACCCGGGATCGAACCTGCGACCTCCCGAATCTTATCACTGCTTCAATTTACGCTATTGACGTTATTTTTATGGTTGTATCTATTAGCTGTCGTTAATCGATCGAGGTTTCTGGGCATAGGTCTCTCTTAAGAGGCATCCACAAACCATGGTTTTGTAAGCTCTTTTAACCAACGCCATATGTAGAAACGTTAATTGACGTCTATCCAACTAGTTGAGGGTTTACGAATGGGTATTGCGTGTTCAGAAGTTGTGTAAAAAAGCTTTTAAATTATACAATAAATCTATCAATCCTAATACATTTGAACGGCAAAATGTCATGTTAGTAAACAATATTTTTCATGATACCACTATCGCTGCTGTAAAATCTGAGGGTTATGTGGAAACATCAGATTTTCTACAAATTATTAGGGACTGGTGGGATATATTGAATGTGAAAAACACAGTCAAAGGTCAAGTATTAAGAAAACATAACTCTACGCCAATATTTCATAGGGATGATGATAAATTGAAGTTTTTGAAGTCAGTCTGTATTTGGCTAAGAAAATGGAAATCTTTAGAAACTTGTGTAGGTTTGACAAGAGATACTTATGAAGCTATGTTGCATACCACATCTGTCATAATTGATATTTCAAGGTATTGTTTTGATAATTTTAATTTTGTGGTGTACATACTTCTTGGGAAGTTTCAAACTGACAATATAGAAAAAAGTCACTTTCTGGATGTAATTATAATGTAGCTTACAGACAAATTGTTGAGTCTGAAAAAAAAATAAGACTTCAACACTTACTAAAGCAGCGAGATCCGGTCTTTCTCAAATCTTGTACATCAGCTGAATGTTTTCAAGATGAAGTTAATATTGAGAAATTTATGTTTATAATAAACTGCAGTAATTATTTGGAAGCATGTGAAATCGATATTTCGTCTCAAATTTATGTATGTGGTTATGTTTCACATAGTTTACTAAATCGGTTTTCCTGTGAACATTGTAGAAATGTTTATATTGATGAAAATACGGCGGTAAATGATGAATATTTTAATTTGTTGCAAAGAGGGGGTTTATGTGCACCGACTGACCAAATCATGTTTATTTATTATCACATGACAGCAATTTTGGAATATATTATTAATGATGTTGATTTAGAAGTATCCTTCCTGGAATTTGTGCAACACAAAAGTTTACTTCATAATTTAACACTGTACAGCCTTCAAGCTGATACTTTTTATGTAGACTTTACAGCAGTGTGTAGTGTATGTGGAAAACAGAATAAAGAATATTATAGCATTGCTGCAAATATCTTGGCAAACATTATGCTAAATAATTATACTAAGCATAATAATGATGTTGACAAGACAATTAATTATAAACGACGTAAATTAAACACTTTGGTTTAGTATTAAGATAGAATAGTTACTGCACATACCTATTATTATTTTTATTTAACCAATTTAAAAAAAGGAGGTTATCAATTCGACCTGTATGTATATAATATTATTAGTACCCTTATGTCTAAGGTTACTTCGCACTAAGATTTCCGTACATTGCTTCTTTAGCATCACAGCCGTTGGGCTAATGCACGTTTTCACCAACCGTACCTAAATCATCTCCTAAGTAGGAGCCTCATTACATATGTTAAGTTTCCCCTAAATACAATTCCTTAGGTACTCAATGTCACTTCCACTTTAAGGTGTTTCCAAACGGTTCGTGAAAATGAAATTGACAGAAAGTGTCATTTAACTTAGCTTAGGCAGCCCGTGAGTCACAGTAATTGTTATTTTAGGCATCTTTCCATCTCTGATTTGACCACGTAAAAAATTAATATATAATAGAATAATGTATACTGAAATCGGTTGCAGTCATGCCTCTTTTGTGCAAATCCGAAAAGTAAAAGATAAAACCACCTAAACTTGCTTAAAAGTTTCTATCGGATAAATGAAATAAATTAAAAAGGATTTTCATTTTAATGGCAGTCTCTCAATATGTCCTTCGGGCCATAAGCATGGCTGCTCAAATGAAATGAGTGCATTTAAATGTATTGATTCTAGGCTGTGTCTATGATAGTGTGTGCTGTGTCTAGCTTACACAAATCTCAGAAAGTGCCGTCAATTTCTGAGCTGTGTACCTGTTCTGAGTGGTGCTACCTGGAAAACATAACGTCATCCCCATAACTCTCTCTCTCTTTTTCTTTTTTGTCTGAGTTCTCTTTCTCTTTTTCTTTTTGTTTATGGTATTAAAACAGCCGATGTAACAAGTTTCAACATAGGGGTCATTGGAACTTCAGTTGAAAACATAAAAAGAACTTCAACAGCGCAAGGGTTAAAGCCGCGGACTGAAACTGAAAGATTGGCGGTGCAATCTCACCCGTTGCATTATTGTCAGACCCACTTCTAGCACAAGTTTTATGCTTATTTGGAGGGGAGAGGAGACTCATGATGTCATCCATCAATCATGATGGAGGAGTAATGATCAGTATGGCTAATGTCTTTAAAAAAATATCACGGCGTTGAGTTATGCGCTTACCAACATTCATTTTTATTTATATAGATATATATATATATTATTCATATTTAGTCATTGAAAACGATAGTTCCAATAAGTACAGTACCAGTTCAAGTTTTCACAGTGATTTCGTGGCGTCTCTCTAGCAGATAGCGATATCGTATCGTAAAGCTTAAGAAGCTTTCGTTCTGTCGCACCCGCGTCATATTAAGCTTTTCCTGTTTTCTGCCGAAACCACACGGCCTACAATAGGTATTCATTCATTGTTGTTTTAGTATTATAAATCAAGGAACGTATCCTGGACATATCGTTATCCCGGTTAAACTGGTTATATCAGTTATTAGTTAAAAAGTTTGCTATTATTGAAAAGCTTAAAAATAGATCCCCGTTGGAAAAATTAAAAAAAAAACATTTTTCAGTTTTTTATTAATAAATTCTTTTCGATGATTAGTTAAAAATTTTAATTTTGCAAGTTCTATGAAAATTTTAAATAATTTTTTTTTTGTTTTCCAACTGGGATCTATTATTTATTGAAAGAGGAACTATAACAAGAAAATAAATCTCAAATTTATTGTTTAACAATTATCATACTTGCAATGTTCATGTTCAAACAGAAAAAAAATATTAATTAACTATTGCATAAATACGTAATTGAATTTATTGTTCACTTATAAATCCAGTAAGCCCCTGAATTTTTTCATTTCTTAAATTTCATATTTAATATGTTAAAACAATTTTCATTTAGAAAGTGTCCGAAGTTAGCGTGGCTTGCGCAAGCCAAGGCATTCGTTTTCGGCCGTATTTTCCTTCCTTCCTTATCCCTCTGGGAAAATTATAAATATATTGGTCCTGGGACTTGAGACTTTTTTTTAGGAAATTTCCTCCTCCCTTACAATCTTTTTTTAGTATTAAAAATTTCAATTAGTTTTATGAGATATTTGCAAAAAACTAAGCCCCCTTTTTTATTTGATTTTTTAGAAAAATCATCTAAATGTTCATATTTTTCCGAGAAGGCTGAAAAAAGTTGTCCAAAAAGGCACGGCAGGTGACTAGACTATTAATTCATAAATGTTTTCTAATTTTTAAATCTTTGTTCTAATTTATATTAAAATTTAAGTTTATTTTTTTAAGTGATTTAGTTGTCCCTGTTATTTATAATCTGTAAGTGATAAAGTTTTATTTACTTTTATAATTTAAATATGTTTTTATTTTTTAATATTATAATTTTTTAGTTTATTATTTTAGATTTTTTTATTTTTAAATTTTAATTTTTATGTTAAGTAAATTTTTAATTTTAAGTTTTTTTAATCTCAGGTATATAATAAAAATCCTAATTGCAAAATAGCCCTTATTTTAATTAGGGTAGTATTTAATGGTGCACCAAATAAATCAAAATCTAGCAGAATCGAAATCGAATATTAATATTTAAAAAACCTTAACAAAAACCGACTTCAAATGGCACTGAAAAGTATAAAATAATTTCAGTTTGTACACGTATATTGAAGTCAGGCTGGCCTAAATAGAAACGATGAAACGAATGCGCTACGCTAGCCAAAATTTTAGTTTGTAGGTCCAGGCACAGAATATAATAGTACTTGGTACAGGTATGTTGAAGTTGGGCTATCGTTGCAGTTTCATAGTTCTATTGAGGTCCGTTCGACTTCAACATACGTGTACAAACTGAAATTATTTTACACTTTTCAGTGCCGTCTGAAGTCGGTTTTTTTTAAATAGAATTTTTATATAAGTATTATTATTTTAAGCTTTTTAGTGTAGCATAGGATAAATCTACACATTCTCTGATCGCAAGCGATTTGTTTCTATTCATTGAGGAGTTTCGTCCTTAATCACCGAAGATATTATCCATCATATTATTATCTTCACCGATTTTAAATGGGACCAACCTGACGGTATGTGCTTTTCAAGAGTGTACTAGTGTGCTAGATATCCTGGCTGCAGCATCAGCTCATCAGCTCATTGCATTATATGTAAAATCAAATACTGATCAAAACGAATCCAAACACGCCATATCTTCTTCTTCTTCTTCTTCTTTATCAACCGATAGACGTCCACTGCTGGACAAAGGTCTCTTGCATGGACTTC
The DNA here is from genome assembly GCA_029955525.1 of Oeneis ivallda. NCBI lineage: Eukaryota > Metazoa > Arthropoda > Insecta > Lepidoptera > Nymphalidae > Oeneis > Oeneis ivallda. The sequence goes on from JARPMR010000001.1 coordinate 11,823,602, forward strand.
CACAGGCCTCGGTCTTGCGCCGCCTGAATCCAGCGGCTCCCTGCGACTAGCTCGTCGGTCCACCTGGTGGGGGGTCTGCCAACACTGCGCTTCCCGGTGCGGGGTCGCCACTCCAGCATCTTGGGACCCCAACGACCATCAGCTCTTCGAACTATGTGCCCCGCCCATTTCCACTTCAGTATCGCGACTCGCTGAGCTATGTCGGTGACTCTGCTTCTCCTACGGATCTCCTCATTCCTGATTCGATCCCGCAGGGATATTCCGAGCATAGCTCTTTCCATCGCACGCTGAGCGGTCCTGAGCCTACTTATGAGGCCCTTAGTTAGCGACCATGTCTCGGATCCGTAAGTCATCACTGGCAACACGCACTGTTCGAAGACTTTAGTCTTCAGGCACTGAGGAATTTTGGACGAAAAGACATCCATAGAAACGACGCCATACGCCACGAAAAGACGCCATATCTGCTATTATATTTTCAAGACTGTACTAGTATGCTGCATATTAGATAGATATATAATAAAACACTAAGTACTTGCACTAAACACTAAACACTTGCACTAAACACTTGCCCTAAACACTAAACACTTGCACTAAACACTTGGACTAAACACTAAATACTTGCACTAAACACTTGCACTAAACACTTGCACTAAACACTAAACACTAGCACTAAACATTTGCACAAAACACTTGCACTAAACACTTGCACTAAACACTAGCACTAAACACTTGCATTAAACACTAAACATTTGCACTAAATACTAAACACTTGCACTAAACACTAAACAATTGGTACAAAAAGTAGTGTTTCTTTCATTTACAAAAAATCTTACGCTTTTGTAATTTAACGTTACGGACGTTTTTTGCCGGCTAGGGTACCCCTCTGCAACGCCCTATAAGGAACTTCGTTCCAAAAAGAATAATCAATATCCATTCATAATTGGCGGAGTAATCGCGTAACAAACATACAAAAAAAAACATATAGTCGAATGGAGAACCTCAAATTCCTCCTTTTTTTGAAGTTGGTTAAAAATAATTTCTATTACTTAGTACGGTAGTTACGCGACTTCGTCCGCGTGGGTTTAGTTCTTAAAACCCCTCGGGAACTCTTTGATTTTCCGGGATGAAAAGTAGCCTATGTCACTCTCCAGGTCCTCAACTATACCCATGCAAAAATCACGTCGATCCGTAGCTCTGTTGCGGCGTGCTTGAAGGACAAACCAACAAACACACTTTCGCATTTATAATATTAGTATGACAACTTAAGCTAAATGACAAAGTCCACGCAAGCTCGACGTCCGTCATGCTTGCCTCTTCAAAACATACCAACGCACTCACAAGCGTGTGGATGGCGGCTTTTGTTTCGCAAATTCAAGGCAAAAGTTTGTAGAGGTTTGGAGTTTGCAGCAAACACCAAACGTGCGGATGAGGCTATAGGTGCGCTACGAATCCTATTTAGGATTCGTAGCGTATCGTAGCGACTAAATCTATGTTCTAAATTATTATTTGCACTATTATTTACAAGCAAACGAACGGTTTAGCAAACAAACTATGCGGTAGCTGCATCAAAGCCTTTGAATATTAAACCAACTAACTTCTCAAATATCAAAGCAGTTCAAAGTTAGCAGTAGTATTATTGACCAGTGGTATTTATTTAGGTATACCTCACCAAATACCTCATCCTCCTGTTGAAGCTGAGAAATTTATCTATAGGTATAGGTATTAATTGACGTACTTAATAAGGTTTACTTATAATAAAATTACTGTAACCGGAACATTTCTTACTTATAAAGAGACTTGTCCTGACTGACTGACTGATATATCAAGGCACAGCCTAAACCATTGAAGCTAGAAATTTGAAATTTTGACAGTAGGTTCCTTTTATAACGTAGTAACGTAACGATTTTTTGAAATTCCACCCCCGAGGGGGTTAAATGGGGGTTAAAGTTTCTATGAAAGTCCGTCATTTTATACCCATGAAATTCGGTATTTGGGCTTTAAATTAAAAATAAAGACTAACGTGTTTGAAAATTCTAACCACAAAGGGGTTAAATAGGGGTTGATAGTTAGTATGAAAGTCCGTCATTTTTTGAGTTATGTTTAAGAAACATGGTACTTTGGCTCTCGAATAAAAAAAAAAGTATGTCTTTCACAGTTTTTGAAAATTCTACCCACAAAGGGGTTAAATAGGGGTTGTATGTTTGTATGATAGTCCTTCATTTTTCAAGTTATGTCTATGAAACTTCGTATATTGGATTTTGATTAAAACAATAAGGTACGTATTTTTACAGTTATTGAAAATTCTACCCCCGAAGGCGTTCAAAAGGGCTTAATAGTTTGTATGAAAGTCCGTCATATTTCAAGTTATGTTTATAAAACTTGGTACTTTGGCTCTTGATTAAAAACAAAGAAGTACGTATCTCACAGTTTTTGAAAATTCTACCCCCGAAGGGGTAAAATAGGGATTAATAGTTTGTATCAAAGTCCATCATTTTTCAAGTTATTTTTATGAAACTTGTTATTTTGGCTCTTGATTAAAGATTTTATTATATATAAAATTACGTACATTTTTGAAAATTCTACCCCCAAAGGGGTTAAACAGGGGTTGATATTTAGTATGAAAGTCCGTCATTTTTCAAGTTATGTTTATAAAACTTGGTATTTTGGCTCTTGATAAAAATAAAGAAGTATTTTAATAGATTTTTCAAATTCTACCCCCAAAGGGGTAAAGTAGGTGTCGATAGTTAGTATGAATTCGGTCATTTTTTAAGTTCTATCTATGAAACTTTGTACTTGGGCTAGCGATCAAAACACAAAAGTATGTCTTTCACAGTTTTTGAAAATTATACCCCCAAAGGGGTCAAATAGGGGTTGACTATTTGTATGACAGTCCTTCATTTTTCAAGTTATGAAACTTGGAATTTTGTCTTTTGATTAAAAACAATAAGGTACATATTTCACAGTTTTAGAAAATTCTACCCCCGAAGGGGTTCTATAGGGGTTGATAGTTTGTATGTAAGCCCATCACTTTTCAAGTTATGTGTATAAAACTTACAGTTTTTGAAAGTTTGAGGTTGAATTTTTGTATGAAAGTCCGTCATTTTTCAGGTTATTTTTCAAGTTTTATGAAACCTGGTATTTTGGCTTTTGATTTATATTATAACAATAAGGTACGTATTTTTACAGTTATTGAAAATTCTACCCCCAAAGGCGTTCAAAAGGGGTTAATAGTTTGTATGAAAGTCCGTCATTTTTCAAGTTATGTTTATAAAACTTGGTATTTTGGCTCTTAATTAAAAACAAAGAAGTACGTATCTCACAGTTATTGAAAATTCTACCCCCAGAGGGGTTAAAGAGGGGGTTGAATATTTGTATGAAAGCCCATAATTTTTCAAGTCAGTTATGTCGACCAACGGATCTACGTGATTCTTTGATGGCATAGTTGCAGACCTGCAGAGTGCAGTGTTACAGGTTACTTTTATCCAGATAAAACCAGGAGTGCCCACGGGATTTTCAAAGAACCTAATTTCACGTGGACGTAGTCGCCAGGGCAACAGCTAGTAATATATAACGATTCTTTTTAAAAAAAACTACTTCAAACGCCGCTACAAAGTATAAAATAATTTTAGTTTGTACAGATATGTTGAAGTCGATTTTTTTAAAAGAATTTTTATATATTATTTTGTGTATTAGATAATGTGAATTCTTAAGTGTATAAATGGTGTGCGGTTCCTCAGTGCGATAACACATAAAAAAAATATATGCAAGTTATTTGTTCACTTTTATTTGTTATTTTTCTTTCCACATACGAAACCAATGCGATGTAAGTGGCTTACTCTTGCACGGCAAGATCCTGCAGCTTAGGGCCCAATTCTCCTATTTACGAACTACGAACTTACTGTGGATTAGCAGACTTACACACCTTTGAGAACTCTCAGGTATGCAGGTTTTCTCACGATGTTTAACTTCACCTTTAAAGCAAGAGACATTTAATCGCTTAAGGCTGTCTTTTCCCGGAGCTTTAGGTATTTGCGGGCTACCTCGCTCCCGGAAATTCTCGCGTTATGCGTTAATTACCTAAGTAGATTTATAATACGCGCTGTACGGATACATCGAGTGAAGTAGGCATAGCGCAGTTTACCCCGTACGAGCGCTCCTGGTCATAGTATATAAAACTACCTGATGCTCGCGACTTCGTCCGCGTGAATTTAGTTTTTAAAATAGAAAGCTCATACCCAGGATTAAGCTAAGCCCATAAGCTATATTTTATCCCGGGAAAATTAAAGAGTTCCTGTGGAAATTAAAAAATCTTAATTCACGCGGACATATATAACGCGGAATAATATTTAAAAAAAAAATTTTAAAACCAGACTTATAAACGCCACTACAAAGTAGGTATAAAATAATTTTAGTTTGGACACGTATGCTGAAGTCGGGCTAGCGTAGGAGTTCCCGCAGGAATCAAAAATCTAAACCCACGCGGACGAAGTCGCGGGCATCATCTTTTAGACCTGTCGCTTTAGTTTGTATCCGCCAAACCGTCCGAAAAGGGACTTCGTTCCAATAAGTATTTTATAATAAAATCCATGAATCCATCTATTCCATTAGATAAATTCATAATTTCATTGATGCTTGGTTACCGTCATCATGACTATTATCACTACATATTATAGAACATTCCCCTGCCGCGTCTATAGAATAGAATAGAATAGAAATGTTTTTTATTCAAAATAAACTTTTACAAGTGCTTTTGAATCGTCGATGAGTCTACCACTGGTTCGGAATGCCATTCCTGCCGGGAAGAAACAGCAAGAAACTCAGTGGTTGCTCTTTTCAAAACAAGTTAACAATATAATAGATACTATGCTATGTATGCAGTGTTTCCACAATGAGGGGAAGTTCCACAAAAGCATACCTAATTATAATTCAACATAATATGTTAAGACGGGCAGACAAAAAGTAGCCCCATTGCCGCCGGTGGCACCCGTTCACGAACATGACGCATGACCCAGCCATTGCTTCGCTCAACCATATTTGCTGTCTGTCTGTTCGCGATAAACTTAAAACTAATGAACGGATTTTCATGCGGTCTTTACCAATAGACAGAGTGATTCATGAGAAAGGTTTATATTTTGTGTATAATTTGTTGAGGTTTTGTGTAAATTGATTGAAATACTATGACGATAATTGTTGAAAATGTCGGAGAAAGTGAAGCCGCCTGGAAGCTTTCATCGAAAACGCTGCCTAATCCCTTAAAGATATAACAAAAGATGTAAGATAACTATATTATAATATACGAAAAAAAAAATAGGTTGTAAATTTCGCAATTTATAATAAACTAGCTTTTGCCCGCGGCTTCGCTCACGTTAAGTTCGATTTTTCAAACCCCTATTTTACCCCCTTAGAGGTTGAATTTTCAAAAATGGTTTCTTAGCGGTTGGTTAGCTCACGTTAAGTTAGATTTTTATTGGTAATTAAAATCCAACCTAAAATATATCTCCGTAAAAAGCCAACATACCAAGTTTCATGGATATTACTTGAAAACTAAAATTTTTGCGAAACACGTATTTCTTATTTTTTTATCGAAAGTCCAAAAATTAAAGTTTCATGGATATTACATGAAAAATAATTTGATAAATGACGGACTTTTATACAAACTTTCAACCCCCATTTAACCCTCTTGGGGTTGGAATTTTCAAAAATCCTTTCTTAGCGGACGTCTACGTCATAATAACTATCTGTGTGCAAAATTTCAGCCAGATCCGTCCAGTGGTTAGAGCTGTGCGTTGATAGACCAGTCAGTCAGTCAGTCAGTCAGTCACCTTTGCCTTTTATATATTTAGATGAAAGCTAAAGTACCAAGTTTGATGGATATTACTTGAAAATTAACTTAAAAATCTGGACTTTTATACAAATTTTCACCCCTATTTGAAATCTTTGGGGGTGGAATTTTCAAAATTTGCGAAACACGTATTTCTTACTTTTTATCGAAAGCCCAAAAATTAAAGTTTCATGGATATTACATGAAAAATAATTTGATAAATGACGGACTTTTATATAAAACTTTCAACCCCCATTTAACCCTCTTGGGGTTGGAATTTTCAAAAATCCTTTCTTAGCGGACGTCTACGTCATACTAACTATCTGTGTGCAAAATTTCAGCCCGATCCGTCCAGTGGTTAGAGCTGTGCGTTGATAAACCAGTCAGTCAGTCAGTCAGTCAGTCACCTTTGCCTTTTATATATTTAGATGAAAGCAAAAGTACCAAGTTTGATGGATATTACTTGAAAATTAACTTAAAAATCTGGACTTTTATACAAATTTTCACCCCCTATTTGAAATCTTTGGGGGTGGAATTTTCAAAATTTGCGAAACACGTATTTCTTATTTTTTTATCGAAAGCCCAAAAATTAAAGTTTCATGGATATTACATGAAAAATAATTTGATAAATGACGGACTTTTATATAAAACTTTCAACCCCCATTTAACCCTCTTGGGGTTGGAATTTTCAAAAATCCTTTCTTAGCGGACGTCTACATCATAATAACTATCTGTGTGCAAAATTTCAGCCCGATCCGTCCAGTGGTTAGAGCTGTGCGTTGATAGACCAGTCAGTCAGTCAGTCAGTCAGTCAGTCATCTTTGCCTTTTATATATTTAGATAAATAATTTAAATATTGCAATTTATAATTAACGACCTCCATAACCCAACGGTTCAAGGTGCGGACTGAAAACTGAAAGGTCGCAGGCTAGATTACCACCCGTTGCATCATTATCGTACCCACTCCTAAACACAAGCTTTCCGCTTATTTGGATGAGAGGAGAAAATTGGTCAAGTTCAGCTCAGCTAAGAATTCTTTAAAAATAAATAATAGTTTAAAAAAACTAAAAACACGCTTTTTATAGAAAACCAAACTAAAAAATAGAAAATAAATTTTAATAAATTTAAATTAAGAATAGGGTCCAAAAATTTCAATGAATATAAATTAATAATAGTGTAAATAAAAAAAATGTATTTTATTTTAAAAAAAGCGTGGGGTGCATGGTGTCAATAGTTATAAATATTTTATTGACAGATATGAGTAGAGTGATTATCATTTTGATAATATCTTAAAAAGCACCCCACGCTTTTTTTTAAAATAAAATACATTTTTTTTATTTACACTATTATTAATTTATATTTATTGAAATTTTTGGACCCTATTCTTAATTTAAATTTATTAAAATTTATTTTCTATTTTTTAGTTTGGTTTTCTATAAAAAGCGTGTTTTTAGTTTTTTTAAACTATTATTTATTTTCTACTTTTTAGTTTGGTTTTTTTTTTTTCAAATTAGTGTATTGTCATCGTTCCTCGATAAATCTACAAAGTTTGAACGAAATCTGGCCGTTTAAAGTGGGTCCAAATCGCCCCCAAAGAAGTCGGTTACAAGTTACAAACATACAAGTGAAATCGCGCCCAAAGAAGTCGGTTACAAACATACAAGTTTTTTTTTTTGTTTTTTTATCAAATTAGTGTATTGTCATCGGTCCTCGATAAATCTACAAAGTTTGAACGAAATCTGGTCGTTTAAAGTGGGTCAAAATCGCGCGCAAAGAAGTCGGTTACAAACATTGTTACAAACATTGTTACCAACAAAAAGTGAAGCTAATAAAAAGCGTATAAAAAAAATAGTAATTAGTAGTGATGTTGCGAATATTCACATTCGCAAGAAACGATGCGAATATTTTGCGAATTTAAGCTGATCCAAGATAGCCGAAAAACAATTTGATTTTAAATAAATACTAGCTGATGCCCACGACTTCGTCCGCGTAGATTTAGTTATTAAATTCCCCCGGGAGCTCTTTGATTTTCCGGAATAAAAAGTAGCCTATGTCACTCTCCAGGTCCTCAACTATACCCATGCAAAAAATCAAGTCAATAGTCTATTTGGGTTAAATCGCTCGAGATTTAGGTTGATAGGTTGCCTAGCCGTGTAATTAACATAATATCTGGGTGATCGAGCTTTGCTCGGTTATTATTTTTCTTTTTGGTAAATCGTGTTTTTTGGAAATTATATATTAAAAAAAAAATAATAATACTAAAATTCATAGGGAAAAATATAATCGTCTTTAACTCGAATCGGGGCCTTCTGGTTTCGGGACCGCCCGACTTACCGTCGAGCTATCGGAAATTTATAGATGATGGCGAAATTTACCTTCGTATTCTAATGATATTGTAAGGGGTTTTTCATTGCCTGAAAACACGGATAAAACGACCTTTTCTAAAAATGAAACCTAGCTAGATCGATTTATCGCCCCCGAAACCCCCTGCATACCAAATCTTTTTATTTGACTTAATATGCGATTTGCACGAAATCAGAGAAGTAGCCGTATACCTATATATATATAATCTGAATCTCGGAAACGGCTCCAACGATTTTCATGAAATTTGGTATACAGGGGGTTTCGGGGGCGATAAATCGATCTAGCTAGGTGTCATTTTTAGAAAAGGTCGTTTTATTCGTGTTTTTAGGCAATGAAAAACCCCTTACAATATCAGAATACGAAGGTATATTTCGCCATCATCTATAAATTTCCGATAGCTCGACGGTAAGTCGGGCGGTCCCGAAACCAGAAGGCCCCGGTTCGAGTCCAAGACGATTATGGTACGAAGTTCTTAAATACATAGTACATGAGAAAAATAATAATTGTGAAAATTATTAAACTAATTTTATTATAAAGTAAAGTTTTTTAAGTGGTTTTATGTTTAGAATAATATCTTTGTTTAAAATTTGATATAATTGCGATATTTTCATCAGTTATTACTTGAAAACACGTCCTTTTTGAAAATGATTTTTTTTTTACATTACCATAACAAAAACATCAACGCCTTCTGTACCAAAATCATTACCAGCACACTAGAACTCATTACCTTCAGTAACGTAAAACTTCAAATGTATATATCTCTGAAATTCATCGGTGCAATTTAATGTAACTTGGTCATTCTGTCTAATTTTACCTATATTTTATTTCAGATCAGCAAATTTTAACAATTTAAAAAATATTCTCATTTTCTTCAAATTTGCACGAGATAATACAAGAATTGCTCGTTTAAAGATATTAGATTTTAATTTGCAATTACAAATATTAATGTCAATAATTAAGATAAAAAGTCGTGTGGTGTCGTGGGACACCAGATAGGAACGAAGTTCCTTGTTATAAAAATATTAATTTCAAGTTCTATTCGAGGCATAAAGAAAATAATTATTCGGGTATACATTTTTTATCGATAAAAATCAAAAAAACTACTTTACCAAAAAATTATCGTAACACCTTAATTTTGTTTACAATGATTTGTAAAAATATATAATAAAAACACTAAGCACTTGCACTAACACTAAACACTTGCACTAATCACTAAACATTTGCATTAAACACTAGCAATAAACACTTGCACTAAACACTAAACACTTGCACTAAACACTAAACACTTGCACTAAACACTTGCACTAGACACTAAACACTTGCCCTAAACACTAAACATTTGCACTAAACTCTAAACACTTGCACTAAACACTAAACACTTGCACTAAACACTAAACATTTGCACTAAACACTAAACACTTGCACTAAACACTAAACAATTGGTACAAAAAGTAGTGTTTCTTTCATTTACAAAAAATCTTACGCTTTTTGTAATTTAACGTAACGGACGTTTCTTGCCGGCTAGGGTACCCCTCCGCAACGCCCCATAAGGAACTTAGTTCCAAAAACTATCCTATCTTTTAAGTTGGACCAAATTACAGACAGTTACGAAGTTTGATCAAAATCGCTTCAGTAGTTTTCGAGTTTTTCCCGAACATACATCGTTACACGAGATTTTTATATACATATATAGATTTGATGGACCTAAGAAAAAAATATAGGATCTTACAATGTCATAATTATACTTATTCTAAATTTAAAAATTCCGGGAATTTTTGGTCAACCCACGCAGATATATTAGTTAGTACATAGTACCTATGAATCTTTGAGTATATAACCATTATATGCTCAAAGCTATGAATATATATATCGCACATGATTTTCAATACTGTATTAACTCAAAATTTTGCGATTTTCAGTTATTAATGGTTTCAGAAACTAGATTTTTTCTCTACAAACTTTACCCTCATAATTTTAAGTCATTGGATCACCGATATAAATGATATCAAAGTTCTTTCTTGACTGTTCACTGGCGCCCTACCCCGAAGTATTAGTCTCATCTCAGTAATCCAGTGTTGTGTTCTAGTAATCAGCGCCACACATTACTTTTTGTCATATTTCAAAATAATACTAATAATATATTAATAATAATAATAATAATATATTAACGAATCTGAGCGTTACATATTAATTTTGACATAATACCTTGTTCCTTGTCGATTATTTTTTAAAATAAGTTTTATTTCAAGTTGAAACGGTCATAGATCAAAATAAATAATCACTAGTACAACAACTATAGTACTAGTACAACTATAGTAAATTTTCTGTTTCAATTTATTACGTAACTAATTTCATTCTATAATGAGTCGGAAAGAAGTTATTGTCAAAAAACTGTATTTATGCGCCATTTTTCCAATTTGGCGGCACGAGCGGCAAAGATAAGAGGTGGCAAAGTAAAAATTCGGAAAGAGCACGTTGAAATAGCATATATAAAATCACTAATTTTCAAAACTCCCGGAAAACATTCCAGGTAAAACTACCAAATGACTGGACTATAATACCTGGGTCCAAACTAATAGAACTTTTAACTTATTTAATAATAATTGATGTAATTATTGATATTTAACGTCTCTGTTTCAGTAAATATTAATATTATGTGAGCATACTCGTATTACTACTATACCAAAGCCACAGAACGAATTAAATTCTAATGAGAAATTATTACTTGCACCTGTTAAATATCAAATTTCAATTAATTTTATACTAGTGGACGTTCAGTACTTTGAAAGTTGTGCTTTCAATCAGTCAGAAATCAGAATGTTCTGCTGTATGAATTGAAATAGATGGTAGAAATCCCATATAAATCCTTACTGAGAATTATTTTAAGGTATGCTTGCCACCAAATTAATACTTCTATGGATTTAATAACAAAATTCATCTAATATCCTTTGGGTATTAAACCAATTCTATACTTATAATAAAACTGTAACGGAACTATTATTGTACATTGAATATATGTATTTTGACCAGGAGATGCTTCATTATCAACTAGCTGATGCCCGCGACTACGTCCGCGTTTATTAATTTTTAAAATCCCTCGGGAACTCTTAGATTTTCCGGCATAAAAAGGAGCCTATGTCACTCTCCAGGCCCTCAACTACACCCATGCAAAATATCACGTCGAGCCGTAGCTCTGTTGCGGCGTGATTAAAGGACAAACTAACAAACCAACTTACAAAAAGAAGTGAAATCCCACCAAAAATATTTTCATGTAAAATGTTGCCAAGACGAGACCGTATGGCTCGCACTGTCAAAAAGTTATCAGATCTCATGTAGAGCCAAGCTTCTTCAACTTTGCACGCCCTAACTTCACAAACTCTACACCGTAGTTAAAATACGTGGCTTGGCCGTTTCGCTACATTCACATGGGCGTAAGGTGAAAAATTTATTCGCTGTTCATTTATTTTTCTGTTATATAATAAATAGTTCTTGTAGTAACGAAACATTTATAATTAACATTATATAATTTACTTGGAACAAAAGTTAAAAGTTAAGCGTCACACAACATCAAACATCAAACTTACCACGAAACGTGAGATTTATCAGGTTCCCTGTAGAAAACCCGATAAGTACAGTATTTATTTTTATAAAACGCACAGTAATAGACATTCTTATTCGCCCTTAAATGTTCACAAAATATACCGGTAGAAGCCGCCCCGATTTTACCGCCCAAACAAAAGTTACTAAGTATAACAATTTTACAGTATATATCTACTGCACACGAGTTGGACGTGCAATGGGTTGTCATAACGAAGTCCGAGGTATAAATGCAGTCAGCCTCCTACCAGAACCCCCGCGCCCGTTACAACGTTTTCTAGGAAAAGACCATCCCTGACGCTCTAGCTGCGTAGTTTACGCCCCCAACGTATCAGTATGGAGTACATATTATAAATTTTGCTACCACTCTTTCAATGTGAATAAAAAAATAAAAGTTCTTATTCAAATCTGAGTGATTTGCCATTTTAGCCTGACTAACGCACAGCAATTGATTTTAATATACCTACAGTGTAAGTAGGTAAGTCTGCATAATGTGCACAATTATTATCGACGGAAAAAGTATTAAAAAAATTTAGAAATGGTTTTATAGATTTTTTTTTTTTAAATTATAAAAACTACTGTGCGAAAATAGATAAACTAAGGATAAGAAATACAAATATAATACAAACATCTTTTCTTAAAAAAAGAATATTAGCCAAGCTGAAGTTGACTAATATCCTCTACGTACGACAGTATTATAGTGCAACGGGTGGGGTTCGAACCTGCGACCTTTAGTTTTCAGTCCGCACCAACCGTTGGCGTTATTTAATAATATCAATAGTCGAAAAAATCGCCTAGTTGAGTCTTATCGTATTACAACCATAAAAATAGTATTCTTTACTAAGGTAGTAAGGCATACTTATGTTTATGATACGACTTTAACATAATATTAATGGTTATCGCATTTCAGTTATAGTACAAAATATCATAACTGTAAACAATTAAAGTTTCTAATGGTTTTTAATGAAATATCTATATCTGTATACTTATAATAAAATTGTAACTGGACTGTTTTCTGTACATATCATATTATTTTGAAAATTTTGATCGGAGGATGCTTTATTATCGACTAGTTGAATGCCCGCGACTCCGTTCGCGTGGATTAAGTTTTTAAAATCCCTCGGGAACTCTTTGATTTTCTGCGATAAAAGTAGCCTATGTCACTCGCCAAGTCCTCAACTATACCTATCCAAAAAATCACGTCAATCCGTAGCTTTGTTGCAACGTGATTGACGGACAAACCAACAAACAAACACACTCTCGCGTTTACAATTATGTATTGGTAAGGAAGAATTAATACTACACGATAAAAATAATAATAGGTACTCGTAATATCCAAACGATACACTGTTCAATTATACAAATTGTACAAAATGTAGGTAAACGCAATCCCCCCCCCCCCCCCCCTTAGTTGGACCGACGACATCAAACGAGTCGCAGGGCGCAAGACCGAAGCCTGTGGAAGTCCATGCAAGAGACCTTTGTCCAGCTGTGGACGTCTGTCGGTTGACAAATAAGAAGAAGAAGATGTGTGTGTGTGTCTGAGAATGTATTTGGAGCTGTTGTGTTCTAAATGATATGTATGAGTTTTTGACATAATATTGATGTTAGGTATAAATGAGTGGAAATAACATTCGCTGCGCAACGATAAAATTGTTCATTATTTTATTAATAAAATAAATATAGCTATTTAATAATTATTATGAACATGGTATTATTCGCAATGCTTATAATTTTAATATAACAGTTCTAGCTGATGCCCGCGACTTCATCCGCATGGATTTAGTTTTTAAAAATCCCGCGGGAACTCTTTGATTATCCGAGATAAAAAGTAGCTCTCCCGGTCTGAGGACCCACTACTACACCCATTACTTTACCCATGTAAGAAATCGCATCAATCCGTTGCTCTGTTGCGACGTGATTGAAGGACAAACCAACAAAACAATCACACTTTCGCATTTTTAATATCAGTAATGAACACAATCTAGACATCTGGAATCTAATATCGTTCGAGATTTAGGTTGCTAGGCAACTGTCATGTAATTAACATATTTTAATTTGCAATAAAATATATTGATGTCAATAATTAAGATAAAACTATCCTATCTTTTAAGTTGGACCAAATTACAGATAGTTACGAAGTTTGATCAAAATCGGTTCAGTAGTTTTCGAGTTTATCCCGAACATACATCGTGACACGAGATTTTTATATATATAGATAGATATATATAATTCAATTTTTAAGGAAAAAATACTTTAATATCATTTAGCATAACGCCAATACTTTTAAACATTAAACATACGTGCCATAAAAAGGCAAATAACACAAAAAAGCTATAAAATAATTAATTCCAAATTTATTAAAACGAATAATTGAAAAATTAGTGCAGCTCTTGGAATATTAGCTATAGTGACGACTCTGCCAAAAATCAGAATGATTGGTGGAAATTCTGCAAATAAATACAGGCAATAAAACAAAAGCAAAAAATACCATATTGCAAAGTAAAATAAGCGAACAAAGCGAAAATAAAGCGTACAAAAATATGTGGGTGGGAAATTATAGAAATTTATTTAAAAAAAAAGTAGACAGTAAATAGTAATAAACGGCAAAACGCAACTCACCTCTGAACTCCAACTTCGCGAATTTCTCGTTGTTACATTTCTTTAAGTACTTCAAAACTGTTGATTCTTAATCTTAACGTCATTTTACCGCGTTCAATATCCCATTTTCAGTTCAAAAATTCACTTCTCCGCGAAATCGTCATACCTGGATTTGCATGACGCGAGCGGTTAAACGGGTCACAAATTAACCACTGAAATTCGTGCTGGCGAGCTTCCTAGATAATACACTATATGCTTCCCCTACACGCGCGCTCACCGAGAGAGACCACCGTACAATAAAAGGCGGTTTCCAGCATCAGGCAAGGCTCCCGGCTCCTCACCCATCCCTAAACTTGTCGTTGTTGTTTTAATATAACAAATCAAGGAACGTATCCTGTACATAGCGTTATCCATATCCCGGTTAACCTGGTTATATCAGCTATCAGTTACGGACATAGAATGCCACTGAAATTGGGTATTTGACTGATATGTTTAATTAATTTAAAATAACATGTTTAAATATTAAATAACACAATCCCGTTTTTAGGGTTCCGAAGTAAACAAGGAACCCTTATAGTTTCGCCATGTCCGTCTTTCTGTCCGTCCGCGGTTTAGCTCAGAGACTATTTGTACAAGAAAACTGTAATTTGACAAGGGTATAAATATTAATCACGCCAACAAAGTGGTGAAATAAAATTTTGAAAATTAATTTTCATTAGGGTACCTCCCCTACATGTAAAGTGGGGATGAATTTTTTTTCTCGTCTATCCCATAGTGTGGGATGTCGTTGAATAGGTCTTTCAAAAATATTATGTTTCAATAATATTTTTCGATTCAGGGATCCGTTTGTGAAATATGATATTTTAAAATGCTAAATTTTATTATAGTCAAGTGAAGTTTAAAACCGGCTAAACTAGCGGCACGTTATGATGGCCGGTTTGACACATTACAATAGTGATGTGGAATGTCAATTTATTCTCGAACAAAAAACAATTAAGTTTTGTTTTTGTACCTGATTAAATAGGTTTAATAAAACAAAAATGTATATGTTTATTTAATTTATTTTATTTTATTTAAATTTTCAATTTAGAAAACCAAATGCCGAGTTGTGGTATATATCATATAAAAATAAAAATTTTACCTTTTGTATGAAACAGCTGATATTTTTTTGCGATTTCAGAGGTTTGTCCACATAGTGAAAATTGTTCATATTCACAAGTACATTCACCCCTTAAATGGTGCAAACTGATTTTTCTACACTTGTATACATTTTAGAAATCAATTTAATAAATAAATTTTGAGTCCTAAACCTAAAACTACATTCGATAAAATTTATGAATCTCTGCACATCACTATCGTCAATAAAGTAATACAATTATTTCCTTCAAAGTCGTTATCAATTAATACGGAACTTCATGAGCGGACAAACGTCAAACCGGCCATCATAGCGTGCCGCTAGTGTAAGTGCGTGTCGTGCCACGCGCAGTGTAGTGTTCCTTAGTTCGTTGTTCACTTCTAAAAAACAAATATAACTACTTAACTTGTGAACCCTACTTAGCCGTTATAGTTTCCTATAATTTTTTTTATATGTAACGTATCCTATAAACAACAATTTAGCTGGCAGAGGGTGGAGGGGGGACATTTGACTTTGGGGGGGGGGGGGGGGATTTCACACACAATATTTTTGAAAGACCTATTCAACGACACCTCACACTATGGGATAGACGAGAAAAAAAAACATCATGGCGACATTACAAGGGTTCCTTATTTACTACGGAACCCTAAAAAGCGGCGCAAATTCGAGCAGTCAATAATTATAGATTCTTGAAGTATATTAATTTCCTACTTATTACTCGGCAAAATTCGCTAACTGTTAAAAGTCGACCGAAACAATTTACATGTACTAAATTCGGCAACATTAATTACCTAATTTAAGTTAAATCAGATTAGCTCTTTATTATTTTAATGGATTGTAGATTAAGCGAATAAAATAAAATAATCACTTAGAATCATATATAAAATATTTTTTATGTGTTCTAAATTTCGCTTAAAATTACGTAGTTAATATTTAATTTGATAATTAAATTAAATATTAACTACGTAATTAATAGTTGATTAAGGATTTAATTTATTAGGACACCTCAAACTGGAGTGCAGTTTGAGGTCTCATAATAAATTACCTAATAGAAAGACTAGAAAAAAAAACAGTCTGCGGGACTAATAAATATAAACTTTCAGGAATAGAATACAGTTATTGTTTTATTTTTGTAATACCTACTGTTGCGAAAATTAAATTTCGAGATGATATCGCCGCGTTTGCACCATAGACCATAGTGCCGCGGCCCGCCCTATTTCAACCATGGAATAGGGTATTTGACTACTTTTAGAAAATCATCTTAAATTGTTAATAATGCTATGCTGAAGCTAACAAAACTTCAAAAAAATAAATTGCCGCCGAAACGTTCCATTTGCTCTCATGACGTCACAGTTCACATTTCAAACAATGACAATTCCACATCCCATAGGTGGTGTGGACTGTGACGTCATTCGAGATCACAGAACGTTTTTGATCACGTAACCATGGCCGGAATTATAGCAATTTTATTTAATGTTTTCTAAATAAATAAAACTTTATTTTTTAGTTTTGTCGTATGGAATAATGTCTTTAGATAATAATTTTTTAGGATGACACCAAATGAAACGATATTTTTAATATAGTCAAATACCCTAATATTATGTACCTACTACGTACAAAAAAAACTCGATAAAATGGTGGAATAATGAAGCTTAATTTTTTGTAAACAAAATATTTTTGCTATGGATTTGGATATGGATGAATAATTTTAGAAGATCGACATGCCTAAAATGGATAAAATAAACCACATTTTGTAGAAACTATTGAACTAATGAAATGGATTTTTGTTTGAAACGGAGAAACTTATTTTGTAATGGTGGAATCGGGATTTGAAGAAACGGAATTTTGGAAAGGATCAGAAAAACTATGGACTATGGCTCAAACGCTCGACGCGCGGAGCCACTAAACAAATGAAGAAGAACGTAGTACATAATAATTCCATGATTTCAACAAACGTGTACTAAAAATATTTTTGCACTTTGTAGTGGCGTTTGAAGTTGAAAAAAAAATATTTTTGATCAAGTTTTCCAAGATAATACGCTAAGGCCCGCTTGCAAAAACGCCGGTTATCCTTTTAACCCAGAGTTAGCTGCTGGTTTGACAGATTTTGTATAAAGCTTCTATCAAAATTACAAATTTATTCCTGGGTTAAACATAACCCGGAGTCTCTGCAAGCGGGCCTTAGCCATTAAAGGTTATATTATGTTACTTAGGGCCGACATCACCAACGTAAAATAAATCTTATTCGAACCTTTTGATATCTTGGTAGATTTTCAATACAAAACAACTATAAAACAACAATACACCCAAAGAAAGTGAAGTTCTTAGTCAACAACAACGTACTTGAAGGACGTCATTGAAGGCTAAAAATAATCTTGAATTTCAAGTTATTAGAGGATGAGAACGCGGTGTAAGAGCCTTACTCAATTTCACAGGAGACCAAAAAGACAATGGGCAAAATGTCCCAAGTGTTGTAGCCATGGAACTAGGAATTACTATGGTTGTAGCACTTTACGTTGTTCATTAAATAGATAACATTTCACCAACGCCGAATGACGTTTTACCGAGGAATAAATTGGGCGTTTTGACAGTTTTTGAAAATACTATCAAATACTAGTGGTTCGCCCCGAACTGAGACCTCGCGGTATCCCATAATTCCCATAAGGTAGTTTTAACTATATTATATTGTAATTAAAACGCGCCGAATCTGATGACGTCAATCGTCATCTGCTTTCGTGGATGGGATGCATATTTACAATATTAAAGACAGCGCCATCTAGTAACAGTATAGTGAAGTTTTGTTAAAAACATTGATGCCCATTAAAACTCAAATAATTTCGTTTCTTTATAATATTAATCTAATCTTAGTATTTGTTGTTCAAGTACAGAATATAACTCAAATTATGTGTAAGTTTCAAGTTTTAAAACAAAGTGGTTTTAGAAATCTAGCCTCGAATACAATCTCCACTTTGAAAGCCCCCCATTTCGTATGGGAGCCCCCCTGAAATAAAGATTTTTATAAGTTTTAAGCCATTTTCGGCTGGAGGCCATCATTTTACATATCATATCTAAAATTGAAGTAATTACGTTCAGTAATTCAGAAGTTATAAGGCTGTGACAGACGGACGGACGGACAAGTGCAAATCGCTCTAGTAAACTCAGAGACCTTCGCTTCGCTCGGTCGATTAAATTTACTCTCGGATAAGACTTATTTTACGTTGGTGAACTCGGCCCTCAATAAATTATTCTATGACGACAAAGCTGAATAAGCGTCAGAAAAAACTTATACGCTTATACGTTATAGTTCCTTATAGTTCCTTAGATATTATAAAAATGTTAGCGTTATTTATCGTATTTTACTATAGATTAACTATATATAGATATTAATATAATAGTCTAAATTTATCGTATTTTACTAAAGATTATTTATACTTATATATTAATAAAATAGTCAAAAACTAAATAGAGATGGTATTCGGAAGTCATTTTAACTGACTTATTACTAGTGGTTCGCCCCGAACTGAGACCTCGCGGTATCCCATAATTCCCATAAGGTAGTTTTAACTATATTATATTGTAATTAAAACGCGCCGAATCTGATGACGTCAATCGTCATCTGCTTTCGTGGATGGGATGCATATTTACAATATTAAAGACAGCGCCATCTAGTAACAGTATAGTGAAGTTTTGTTAAAAACATTGATGCCCATTAAAACTCAAATAATTTCGTTTCTTTATAATATTTATCTAATCTTAGTATTTGTTGTTCAAGTACAGAATATAACTCAAATTATGTGTAAGTTTCAAGTTTTAAAACAAAGTGGTTTTAGAAATCTAGTCTCGAATACAATCTCCACTTTGAAAGCCCCCCATTTCGTATGGGAGCCCCCCTGAAATAAAGATTTTTATAAGTATTTAAGCCATTTTCGGCTGGAGGCCATCATTTTACATATCATATCTAAAATTGAAGTAATTACGTTCAGTAATTCAGAAGTTATAAGGCTGTGACAGACGGACGGACGGACAAGTGCAAATCGCTCTAGTAAACTCAGAGACCTTCGCTTCGCTCGGTCGATTAAATTTACTCTCGGATAAGACTTATTTTACGTTGGTGAACTCGGCCCTCAATAAATTATTCTATGACGACAAAGCTGAATAAGCGTCAGAAAAAACTTATACGCTTATACGTTATAGTTCCTTATAGTTCCTTAGATATTATAAAAATGTTAGCGTTATTTATCGTATTTTACTATAGATTAACTATATATAGATATTAATATAATAGTCTAAATTTATCGTATTTTACTAAAGATTATTTATACTTATATATTAATAAAATAGTCAAAAACTAAATAGAGATGGTATTCGGAAGTCATTTTAACTGACTTATTACTAGTGGTTCGCCCCGAACTGAGACCTCGCGGTATCCCATAATTCCCATAAGGTAGTTTTAACTATATTATATTGTAATTAAAACGCGCCGAATCTGATGACGTCAATCGTCATCTGCTTTCGTGGATGGGATGCATATTTACAATATTAAAGACAGCGCCATCTAGTAACAGTATAGTGAAGTTTTGTTAAAAACATTGATGCCCATTAAAACTCAAATAATTTCGTTTCTTTATAATATTTATCTAATCTTAGTATTTGTTGTTCAAGTACAGAATATAACTCAAATTATGTGTAAGTTTCAAGTTTTAAAACAAAGTGGTTTTAGAAATCTAGCCTCGAATACAATCTCCACTTTGAAAGCCCCCATTTCGTATGGGAGCCCCCCTGAAATAAAGATTTTTATAACTTTTTAAGCCATTTTCGGCTGGAGGCCATCGGTTTACATATCATAATATCTAAAATTGAAGTAATTACGTTCAGTAATTCAGAAGTTATAAGGCTGTGACAGACGGACGGACGGACAAGTGCAAATCGCTCTAGTAAACTCAGAGACCTTCGCTTCGCTCGGTCGATTATTATAAATCCTTCCAGGGGAATAATAGTTACTGGACTACGAGTCAACAAAATCAGATACACTGATGACATTGTGCTTGCTTATAGGCATAGCGGACACTGGAAGCGGGCTACAAAGGCAGTGGCAGTTGCTGGAGACGCAATGGAACTGAACATATTAATATAATAAAATATCAGTCAAATATCCAATTATGTCAGATGTCTAGTAATTAATTATTATTCTAATAAAAAAAAATATGGCATAAAGTGGGTCTAATCCTCATCGCCGTTCAGTGGTAATTCCTTTCTGTAGGAGCGTCAGTTATTTAATACGTCTTATAAACCTAATATTATGCTAAAGTTCACCGCTATGGTCGGGACCCCATCGCGGATCGTCATTCATTAGTAGAGGTGGGTCGTAATCGCTTTTACACGTAATCGGTTGTACGTAGTTTCGCGGGTACGCGTAATCTGTTTCAGTAACGATTATTTTCGTAACTAGTTACATCCTTAAACAAAGCGACGATTTGTACACCTACTACTTACATGATCGTTACGCTTACGACTATAGAGACGATATATCATCTACAAGATATAAGCTGTTACGTGAATGATCAATTTTATTTATTATTTTAAATTTTAAATAATTTTGTCCAATCGGGCAATATTGTAAATAAACGAATGAAAAATTTAGTAAGTGAATGAACTTTCCTCCTCTATCCAGGCTTAGAACTGGCAAATCTATGGATTAGAAATTTGAGTATTTTATATATTTTTTTATTGTTTACGTTATGCAGGCGTATTTATAAATTAATATTTTAGATTTTACAAATTTAATGTATAGTTATGAGTTATTTTTTACAGAACACTATTTAAAGTAGGTCTATTTTGTATACTTATACAATATAGGTACATAAATATGCAATTTTTAGTTAATTTTAAATCAATTTGGATCTAGTTTTACATTTAAATATTACTAGCTGATGCCCGCGACTTCGCCCGCGTGGATTAAGTTTTTAAAATCCATGGTATATAATCCATGGTATATAACCATACCATATAACCATGCAAAAAATCACGTCGATCCGTAGCCCTGTTGCGGCGTGATTGAAGGACAAACCAAAAAACCAACAAACCAAAACACCAACAAAAAATCAACAAACACATTTTCGCATATTTTATAATATTAGTAAGAATGTTAACTGTGTGTTAGATATGCACGTGACGCAACATGCATCAATAGTCCATTACTCAGGTAAACTAATAAAATAAGTCTAAAATTAGAACTAAAAAAAATCCAATCCCAGGTCAAGTTTTCTCGCGACAACTATTATTAAAGAAACATAACCTACATACTTAAGAAACATAATGAACTTTGTCGCAAGCACATAACGCACAAGATCGCATAATCTTTATTTGCCATGTCAAAGTTTTTAGTAAAGTAAAACAAACTATAACTCATTATTTTTATTGTACGGATTAAGTACCAGCCGACCTACCTGCTCCCTAGCTCAAATATCCCGAGACGTCGGCGAAATATGTTAAGTGTGTCATACGCATACAATGAATTGATGTGGTTGTAACTTGTAACTTGTTTAAGTGGATGTGATAAGTGATGTGAGTTGAAGTACCCAGTGTCTGTGATTCGGTTACGCGCCGCGTCACCTCAACGCGTTGTGTATGAAGTGCTTACGTAAAATAATCGTTACATTCTGAACCACGAAACTACGTATTCGATTATCAGTCTCACAACTAGTTTCTCGAACCGATTACGTTACAAAACGCCCACTACTATTCATTAGAACGCTGCCCTGCCGGTCGACCGGCCACCATTCCGGCCACCGGCATACTGGTTCTTAGTAGTGGGCGTTTTGTAACGTAATCGGTTCGAGAAACTAGTTGTGAGACTGATAATCGAATACGTAGTTTCGTGGTTCAGAATGTAACGATTATTTTACGTAAGCACTTCATACACAACGCGTTGAGGTGACGCGGCGCGTAACCGAATCACAGACACTGGGTACTTCAACCCACATCACTTATCACATCCACTTAAACAAGTTACAAGTTACAACCACATCAATTCATTGTATGCGTATGACACACTTAACATATTTCGCCGACGTCTCGGGATATTTGAGCTAGGGAGCAGGTAGGTCGGCTGGTACTTAATCCGTACAATAAAAATAATGAGTTATAGTTTGTTTTACTTTACTAAAAACTTTGACATGGCAAATAAAGATTATGCGATCTTGTGCGTTATGTGCTTGCGACAAAGTTCATTATGTTTCTTAAGTATGTAGGTTATGTTTCTTTAATAATAGTTGTCGCGAGAAAACTTGACCTGGGATTGGATTTTTTTTAGTTCTAATTTTAGACTTATTTTATTAGTTTACCTGAGTAATGGACTATTGATGCATGTTGCGTCACGTGCATATCTAACACACAGTTAACATTCTTACTAATATTATAAATGCGAAAATGTGTTTGTTGATTTTTTGTTGGTGTTTTGGTTTGTTGGTTTTTTGGTTTGTCCTTCAATCACGCCGCAACAGGGCTACGGATCGACGTGATTTTTTGCATGGTTATAAGGTATGGTTATATACCATGGATTATATACCATGGATTTTAAAAACTTAATCCACGCGGGCGAAGTCGCGGGCATCAGCTAGTAATATTTAAATGTAAAACTAGATCCAAATTGATTTAAAATTAACTAAAAATTGCATATTTATGTACCTATATTGTATAAGTATACAAAATAGACCTACTTTAAATAGTGTTCTGTAAAAAATAACTCATAACTATACATTAAATTTGTAAAATCTAAAATATTAATTTATAAATACGCCTGCATAACGTAAACAATAAAAAAATATATAAAATACTCAAATTTCTAATCCATAGATTTGCCAGTTCTAAGCCTGGATAGAGGAGGAAAGTTCATTCACTTACTAAATTTTTCATTCGTTTATTTACAATATTGCCCGATTGGACAAAATTATTTAAAATTTAAAATAATAAATAAAATTGATCATTCACGTAACAGCTTATATCTTGTAGATGATATATCGTCTCTATAGTCGTAAGCGTAACGATCATGTAAGTAGTAGGTGTACAAATCGTCGCTTTGTTTAAGGATGTAACTAGTTACGAAAATAATCGTTACTGAAACAGATTACGCGTACCCGCGAAACTACGTACAACCGATTACGTGTAAAAGCGATTACGACCCACCTCTACTGGTTCTCACATCCCGACCCGAGCATTAGATCCACTCGAGAACAATTGCTGAAAACTATTATATATACCCATTCGATGTTACAACTTCGATACCGCGATGCAGGCCCTTTATTTTTTCAATATGGAGAATTGGAAGGCCCGGCTTTCGAATCCTAATGAGTTTGATCCTTTTGTCCTAATTTTTTTATTTTTTACTTAGAGAATAATTATAGCTTTTCGTACTTATTATAATATAATATAGATGATGCCCGCGACTTCGTCCGCGTGGACTAAGGCTATTTAGATAATATAATTTTCTAATATAAATTAACTGTATTCATACCGTATAAAATATAATATCTGGGGGACTGGGTTTTTTTTCGGTAAATCGTGTTTTTTGTAAATATTATTTAGAAAAAAATATAATAAAATAATAAAAGTAAATAATAATAATAATAACATTAATAGG
This sequence comes from Oeneis ivallda, assembly GCA_029955525.1. NCBI lineage: Eukaryota > Metazoa > Arthropoda > Insecta > Lepidoptera > Nymphalidae > Oeneis > Oeneis ivallda. Next base: position 11,847,758 of record JARPMR010000001.1, read on the forward strand.
GAAAAATATAATCGTCTGGACTGAACCGGGGTCTTCTGGTTTCGAGACCGCCCGATTTCCTAACGGAGCTATCGAAAATTCGTAGATGATGGCGAAATTTACCTTCGTATTCTAATTATATAGTAAGGGGTTTCTCATTGCCTGAAAACACCGATAAAACGGCCTTTTCTAAAAATGAAACCTAGCTAGATCGATTTATCGCCCCCGAAACCCCCTACATACTAAATTTCATGAAAATCGTTGGCGCAGTTTCCAAGATTCAGATTATATATATATTTACATATATTTATACAAGAATTGCTCGTTTAAAGCTATTAGATAGATGAAACAAAAATAAAAAGGATTTAAAAGTAAAAAATAAATAAAAAATAAACTAATAGAAACAAGATTTTGTATTTAGATGATGCTAAAAACGCTTGGTTATCTATGAGCGAAAATGCTAAATTTCTGGTGAAATTATTAGCTCATAATTTATGAGCCAATCTGCAGATCAGTGCATCAAGAAATTTTAGCTTCTAGTACTGATACAGTGGACCGCGCTCGTTTCCTGGCTGTTTCAGAACCTAAGTCGGGTCTGTGGCTGCAGGCCTTTCCTTCAACAAGTCTAGGTACCTTACTAGAAAAGAGGACATTATCTGTTGCAGTTGGCTTGCGTCTAGGGGTCAAAATAACGGAGCTCTCGTGTCAGCTGGTCATTTGTCCCGTCACGCCTCGATCAACGATGTCATTCGCCGGACCCTGGTCACGGTCATTCGATTTGTAAATAACTGTATTATTTGTATTGCAACACAGCACGACAAGACAGCGTGGAGTTGGGGCGCTAGCATGCTGTTTTTAGGAAACAAACACGTGAATACCAAATAACAGTAATAATGTTTTATTTTAATTTGTTGTAATATTGTATGTTAAATTACTTAAATAAATAATTTATAATGGCAGTTATTTCATCTTTTTGTCACTTGATCAGTGGTCACCCTATTGCAGTTTACAATTTTACGTAGGTACGTTAAATAATAAACTAACCGATACTGTTCGCCGTGTTCACAATCTTGCGCCAGTTTACAATCTGACTAGTTCGTTTATGAACTAACAACATATTATGGTATATATCTATCTATACTGTAATATTATAAAGAGGAAGGTTTTTTTGTTTGTTTGTTTGTACCTATAATAGGCTCTGAAACTACTGGACCGATTTTAACCCTTTTTCACCAATAGAAAGCTTAATTATCAGGAAGTAACAGGCTATAATTAATTTTAAAAAAAATTAGAGATCCTCAAAAAAATTGCAATTATGTAACCCAGAGTAGAAAAATTTTGCCCTTTAAAATTCACTATTTGGATTGTGCTGAGAAAACTATTGATGATACTTAAAAATTATGTACTGCATGATTAAAATACTCATTATTCTCTACAAAAGTCCGGAAGGGTATATAATATCTAACTACCATAGTTAAGTCACAATAGTAAGTTTTGTCTTCTAATATTTAATTAGTTCGCTGCCGGTAGAAACAAAGGGTATTGGTTACATTCGTATCGTATTAATTCTTCCTTACTAATATAAATGCGAAAGTGTGTTTGTTTGTTGATTTATCCTTCAATCAGGCAGCAACAAAGCTACGGATCGACGTGATTTTTTGCATGAGTATAGTTGAGAACCTCGAGATTGACACCGTGACATGGGCAACATTTTATCCGGGAAAATCAAAGAGTTCCCGCGGAATTTCAAAAACTAAATCCACGCGAACGAAGTCGCGGGCATCAGCTAGTATAATATCATATATATATATATATATATATTACTAGCTGACCCGGCGAACTTCGTACCGCCAACTTATCTATATAAATAAAACAAATAAACTATCATAATAAAATAAACTATCCTATCTTTCAAGTTGGACCAAATTACAGATAGTTACGAAGTTTGATCTAAATCGGTTCAGTAGTTTAGGAGTCCATCGCGGACAAACAAAGTGACACGTAATTTATATATATTAAGATGTACATATCAACTGTATAATGCCCGGTTCCTTATTCATATTATTTATCAACTAATCGTTATTGTACAAAAGAAAGATACTACTTATTCGTTTGTAAGTTACGAGTACCATTACGAGAACCATAATTAATTATGAATGCCGCGGCCGTTCCTATAAATTTACCTGAAACTGCCAGATATTACCGAAGCCCTCCCCATCGACACTCATTGCGTTTCATTTTGCCAATGAAGCATATTTAGAATTACAAAGTAATATTTTTGTTATTATTTTAAGCAAGTGGATGTTATAGTGTGAAAATATCGGCCAAGTGCAAGTTGGGTCTCGCTCGTTTAGGGTTCCGTAAATTATATGACCAAATCACTTTTTAAAACTAGACATTTATTTATTTATTGAAAAGGTACACAAAACATGTTGCAACCAAATATAAACGTAATACAATAACATCAGATTTGGGTTCCAGGTAACAACCCTTAATATATGTACACAGTAGTTATAAAATGTATGCATAGAATCTACAGAAATTAGAATTACACAATTTACTCAGTTACACAGTTAGTAAAGTTAACATAAATATTTAAAACTTAATAAAAACTTAAAGTGCATTTTTGAATATAAATAATGCCTGTCTAAAACTAAAGTTGTAAGTTGCTTGATTATGAGGTCAGAAAAAGTTAATGTATTTGGTTTTTAAATAGGTTTGCGTTATTATTGAAAATGTTAATATTATTGTGGTTAGTTATGTTAAGATCATTAAATAGACAGCACATACGAACAATGGGATTGTAAAAGGAAGTATTATTACTTTTGTGGACACTAAGAGTGAAAGTTTTAGGATTTCTTAACTTCTATCGGAAGTTAAAATTAAACAATATTAATTTTAACTTCCGATAGAAGTTAAGAAATCCTAATTCCTGTTTTACTCTCGTTGATCAATATCAACGAGAGTAAAACAGGTGAATCTATTTTGGAATGAATAATTTTATGTAAAGTGATCAGATGAAAATACTCCCGACGGAATCCCAAAGTTGCATCTTGAAATGTTTAAGTCTATCTTGATAGGATGTGCGTCTGCGACCGAAATGTAACCGAAAAGATAAAATTCTTAAAACCTTCCTCTGAACGCTTTCTAAACGATCACAATGAGCTGCATAATACGGAGCCCATATTACAGAGTTGTACTCCATAATACTCCGAACCATGGTTTGATAAAGATGTATCGAACTAGATGGTATTTTAAAATTTCTTGTCGATCTTAAGATAAATCCTACCAATTTATTGCATTTGGCAATTATGTATTCATAATGATCGTCGAATATAACACCAAGATCTTTTGCTGACGTTTTTCTTGTGAGCGTACGTCCTTTTAAAGAATAGTTAAATTCAACCTTTTTAGATTTACGTTGAGTAAAGCCAACCAAAAAAAATATTTATCAATATTTAGACTCATATGATTTTCTGTGCACCAGTTAGCCACAGCATTCAAATCTGTCTGGAGACAAAGGGCATCGTTTACGCTGTCAATTGATTTGAAGATCTTGAGATCATCAGCATAAAACAAGTTCTCGCAGTTCAACCTATCCACGAGGTCATTAACAATTAAGATAAAGAAGACTGGGCCCAGGAGAGAGCATTGTGGGACACCTGACGTGATTATGGTTGGTGACGATACAATGCCCTTTAATGGCCACAAATTGTGATCTCTTAAGTATGTAGGATTATTATAAATCAGTGTTTTCAGTAATTTATTGTTTAAATACAGTATATAGTATATATATATTATTATACTTACAGAAATTTAAAATTCCTAATATTTGTTTTTTTGAGATAGACCCCGTAACAAAACCGACAAGCGGACAAGCTTGACGGCCCCCCATTTTTTTTGTCACTAAAAAATAACTAGTGGTTCGCCCCGAACTAAGACCTCGCGGTAACGGTATCCTGTAATTTTATTCATTGAATCGATACATGATGACCAAAATTAATATTATTATGCCCGTTTTCACTGTAACAGTAAAAAATATAATCATTTTTGATTTTAACTGAATTAAAGTAAATGACATCTGTTACTTAGCTATACTTGGATGGACGGATGGTTCACCGTTCAGGATGGTTCTTTGATCTTTCTCAGCTACTGTAGGTATATCCGTATAGCGGAACATAATATGGATCATGAGCAACACAATGATTAGGATTACTCAGATCCATATTTGCGTGATATTTGCTTATCATTCTCTTTAAGCAATTCCAACGTTATTCCCTTATTTTTAGAGTGTATTTTGTGTTAATATCGATTCATTCAGTACCATATTATGTTGTCAAACCCGCCCCCGCTGCGCTGCGTCATCGAGCATCGTGCGCAGACGCATCTGACTTTCTATAAGAATATACGTCATTATCCTCCTGCGTCACATTCACTTCTGGCTCAAAACGATCACTTACTCATCGTCTTAGTATTTGGCAAGCGTTGTATGACTGGACATTGGTAATTCATTATAGAAACATCGTGTCTACCGATATCAATTTTAATCCAGCTTTTAGTTGTGAGTCGATTTCTGATACGAACGGTTGGTTGTGATAACAGTCTGTATACTTGAGAATCTGTTGACGATGCGCAATACGAGTACTATACGAAACCAGGTATGTAAACTTTGCCTAGACTTCAAATTCATCCTAGGTAGATACATAGACCTTGAATGCGAGCTTTTGCGAATGCTAGCGATTGTATGTTTCTTTTCGATACATAAATACATAATATACGAGTATGTATTTCTTTGAAATGACCATTTAGCACATTTTTGTTGTTGCAGGTGTATTGGTGAACATGGTGTGTTCACCAATACATCTTTTTAGGGTTCCGTATCCAAAGGATGCCAACGGGACCCTATTACTAAGCATCCCCTGCCGTCTGTCCATCCATCCGTCCGTCTGTCAGCGGGGTGTATCTCGTAAACCGTAATAGAATAGAATAGATTAGAGTAGAAATGTTTTTTATTCAAATAAACTTTTTACAAGTGCTTTTGAATCGTCGATGAGACTATCACTGGTTCGGAATGCCCTTCCTGCCGAGAAGAACCAGCAAGAAACTCGACGGTTGCTCTTTTCAAAACAGGTTTACAATTCAATAGCTACTATGCTATGTATGCAGTGTTTCCACAATGAGTTCCACAAAAGCATACCTATTTATAATTCAACGTCATGTTAAGACAGGCAGACAGAAAGTAGCCCCATTCCCGCTGGTGGAACCCGTTCACGAGCATGATGTATGATCCAGCCATTGCTTCGCTCAACCACATTTGAGGGAACGTAACGTAATAGGTAGACAGTTGAAATTTTCACATATTGTGTATTTCTATTGCCACTATAACAACAAATAATAAAAATTATTACTGGGAAGTCTCGGGTTCGATTCCCGGCGGGGCCAATTTGGGAATTTATAATTTCTGACTTGTCTCTGGTCTGGTGGGAGTTACCAACAGCTTTGGCTGTGACTAGTTACCAACCTACCGTCAAAAACGTGCCGGCAATTGATTTTTGCGTTCAGGCACGATGGCTTGTAAAAAAATATTAGGGGTTAAATCTGTGTTGTCTGTGTCACATATGTGGTGTATCACAAAGTGCATCACAAAGAGGAGAACAAATTACACGTATTATTGTTTCGTCCTGAGTTTTTAACTAATTTTAAATAGCTTAAAGGTGTTTTCTGTATTTATTATTAAGTAAACATATAATTCAGAGTCCAATAATTGTGATTAAGTAAATAAATAATCTTGCCATCTATAATCAGCACGAGTACAGGCAGTGAAACTGATCATCATACCTACGTCAGGTTGGTGCGCGAGATAAAAGTAACTACTAATTTGTTTTGACATTCAAAGTTTCGGACTGCCAGCGAAATAATAGTATTCTTGTTTTGTATTTTACACCAGTGTAGTGGAGTTTTTGGATTTCCACTGTTTCGGGGGAGACAGAGTTGTTAAATTGTAATTCTATAAAATGTCTGGTGAATGCTCAGCTTGTAATTTAATGGTTTACGTAACGCAAAAGCGAATAAAATGTGCCTTCTTATATACCATCTCGAATGCATCACCAATGAACCAACCATACCGCGAGCAAACTGGACTTGCCCAACTTGTATTGCTGCAGCGCGCAAAGGTGGTGATAACTCGAATACGCCAGTCAAGCCCCAACAGTCGAGTATTATTGATGTCGGTGTCAATAAAAGCAGTGATATAAGCTCTGACAATGCCATTTTGATTGAGATCAAAAATCTTCGCATCGACATGATCAATCAATTTAAATCTTCTTCTTCTTCTTTATCAACCTATAGACGTCCACTGCTGGATAAAGGTCTCCTGCATGGACTTCCACAGGCTTCGGTCTTGCGCCGCTTGAATCCAGCGGCTTCCTGCGACTCGTTTGATGTCGTCGGTCCACCTGGTGGGGGGTCTGCCAACACTGCGCTTCCCGGTGCGGGGTCGCCACTCCAACACCTTGGGACCCCAACGACCATCAGTTCTTCGAACTATGTGCCCCGCCCATTTCCACTTCAGTTTCGCGACACGCTGAGCTATGTCGGTGACTTTGGTTCTCCTACGAATCTCCTCATTTCTGATTTGATCTCGCAGAGATATACCGAGCATTGCTCTCTCCATCGCTCGCTGGGTGACCCTGAGCCTTCTTATGAGGCCCATAGTTAGCGACCATGTCTCGGATCCGTAAGTCATCACTGACAACACGCACTGTTCGAAGACTGAAGACTCTTCAGGCACTGAGGGATTTTGGACGAGAAGACATCTCGGAGCTTCCCGAACGCTGCCCAGCCGAGTTGGATTCGGCGGTTAATCTCTTTCTCGAAATTGGACCTACCTAGCTGGACTGTATGTCCCAGGTATATATACTCGTCTACAATTTCGAGCGCAGAGTTCTCAACGATTACTGGGTGGAGCGGAGCATGAGCATTGGACATGATTTTCGTCTTGCTCATGTTCATTTTCAGGCCCACCTGTTGAGAAACCCTGCTGAGATCTTGGATAGAAGCAGACGTTACTTTGCGGAAGTTCATGATTAGCAAGAAAAGGTTAGAATTATTTTGCTATAATCCGCCAACAGAAAAAATCTGTATGGTCAAACATGCAATTAAAAGCTAAGCACCACTCACCTACCCAGCCAAGCAAAAAAGCCAAGTTCCCAAGCAAGCAATGCCACCACCACTCACATGCACCACCACACAAGATTTTTACACTACTCTCGACGCACGTTTCGCCCCGACACCGGAGCATCCTCAGGAGATGTCGACTTTACAATGCTGTATTGTCTAGTGAAGCTTGTGTCAAATGCGCGGTATTATATACCTTTTTCCTAAGAAAACTATTTAAAAGAATTAAAAGTAATTTACCATATGGCACAGGCAAATGGATACAACAATAATATTGTTAATAATATAATAAAAAAGCAACAATTGATGCGGATCAAAAAGGATTTATATTCATCATCACCTGATAAAATAAATAAATACAAATCCAGTTTAACTTATTTTGGAACAGTGTCGGAGAGTATTGCGAAGACACTTAAAGCACATGATATACATGTTGCATTTAGGACAAATAATACACTTAAAAATATTTGCAACGGCAAAGATAAATTAAACAACAAACAAAAATCGGGCATTTATAAACTCGAATGTTCAGACTGTAAGGCCACTTATATTGGTCAAACGGGTCGTAAATTTGAAACACGCTACAAAGAACATATGGCCGCGGTTAGGAACAACCAACCCCAAAAGTCTCATTTTGCTAAACATCTCCTTGATAGTGGACACAAATTATCATCCGATCATTCATATAAAATCTTACATACCTGCGATAAAGGACTTCGACTGAGCATGTTGGAACAATTAGAAATAATAAAACACAATAATAATAAGCAGTTTAAATTACTTAATGAACAAGTGAACGTCTCAAGTTCACCACTGCTTCGTTTGTTTGAAAAAAGAGAGGGGGAATCCGGGGGGTAGTGGGGGGATCCGGGGGTAGTGGGGGGTCCGGGGGGTAGTGGGCGGGGCAACAGTAGTGGGGGTAGGAAAAAGGTATATAATACCGCGCATTTGACACAAGCTTCACTAGACAATACAGCATTGTAAAGTCGACATCTCCTGAGGATGCTCCGGTGTCGGGGCGAAACGTGCGTCGAGAGTAGTGTAAAAATCTTGTGTGGTGGTGCATGTGAGTGGTGGTGGCATTGCTTGCTTGGGAACTTGGCTTTTTTGCTTGGCTGGGTAGGTGAGTGGTGCTTAGCTTTTAATTGCATGTTTGACCATACAGATTTTTTCTGTTGGCGGATTATAGCAAAATAATTCTAACCTTTTCTTGCCTGCTGAGATCATTGAGCATTGTATTGAGATCTCTCAGAGTCTCTGCCATGACCACTATGTCATCGGCAAATCGCAGGTGAGTGATGTACTCGCCGTTTATGTTGATGCCAAGTCCGTTCCAATCCAGAAGCTTAAAGACGTCCTCCAACGCAGCGGTAAATTTAAATAACAGTATAGAAAACTTGACTCTTTCACTCTAGTACTGAATGACCTAAAAGGCGAATTCAGTGCGCTTGGCCTGAAAATGTCAACAATCCGCTCAGAGTTTGACGGTCTTATATCGACGGTGAGCGCACTGCAAAGTGCAAACTAACACTCAACAAAATTGACTACCTTGGTCAAGCATAGCGCGAAAATTGCTGAATTTGAGTCAACCCTTAATGATTTAAAATCGTCACAAAACTTTATTTCCGCCCAGTATGATGAAATGACTGTCGACTTAAAAAAAAACTTGAGAGGTGTCAAGGGACACCCGGATGGAACGAAGTTCCTTTCGATTAATTAATTTGGCATTGTGTTCAATATTTTCACACTACATATTAGATCTCCGTAGCCTTGTGGTTTCTACAGTCGCATAAAGGTCGATGGTTCGAATCCCAGCTCGACAGACTGAATTTTCTATTTTCAATTTTATTTTAAATAATTTCTACATGTGGAATTTTTCCCTAATTTTTTATAACTTAAAAATAAGTTATAAAAACTTAAAAATAAGTTATAAAAAATTAGGGAAAAATTCCACATGTAGAAATTATTTAAAATAAAATTGAAAATAGAAAATTCAGTCTGTCGAGCTGGGATTCGAACCATCGACTTTTAACTGTTTAGCGACTGTCGAAACCACAAGGCTACCGAGATCTTATATTGTACTGTGAAAATAATGAACACAATGCCAAATTCACATTCAAAAAAGTGTCGGTTCAATTTTGTCTTAATTTTTTCCGTCTAGCCCCCTTCCGCACCGCGCGATAAGGAACTACGTTCCAACACATGAATGCGTTGACTGAAATGCGTAGTAACTAGTACAAGTGATGACAAGCTTCTGACTCATTTGTAGTCTAAAGTTAACATGCTGGAAAGTATCTCAAGGAGCTACAACGTGGAAATACAATCGGTTCCGGAGCGTAAAAACGAGAATATTTTAGGTATAGTGAGAAATCTTTTTGATAAACTTTCGTTGCAATTTTCAGAGAATTCAATTTCATTTTGCAGTCGTGTACCGAAAATGTAACTATGAATGAGAAATGAAAAAAATGACTAATTCAAGTCGTCCCCGAAACATAATTGTCACTTTACAGACACCTAGACAACGTGATAATGTAATATCAGCAGCGCACAGATACAGTAAATCGCACTCAGGGGACATGCTCAACTCTCTGGACCTGGGAGTTGTTGGCGAAAAATGCTTTATCAACAGATACCTATTAGTTTGGAAGCCCTAAATACTTGATTATGATATGTGAATACTCTGCAGTTCCAATAATATTACATAGGTACCTCTACCTACAAACGTGTGGAATGGATAACCTCCTTTTTTTAATCGGTTAAAAAGAGCTTAGAGAAAATTAAAGAAAATGAAAATTCTAACTTTTTAATTTTCTTTAATTTTCCCAGAGCTATTTAATCTATGTTTAATATTATAAAGAGGAAAGATTTTTTGTTTGTTTGTTTGTTTGTTCGTTTGTTTGTTTGTACTGAATATGCTCTGTAACTACTGGACCGATTTTAACCATTTTTTCACCAATAGAAAGCTAAGTTATCAGGAATTAACATAGGTTATAATTTATTATCAAAAAATTAGAGATCCTTAAGAAAATTGCAATAATGTAACCCAAAGTAGCAAAATTTTGCCTATAAAATGCATTATTTGGCGTGTGCTGAGAAAACTATTGATGATACATAAAAATAATGCACTATATTATGATTAAAGCTCTCATTATTCTCTACAAAAAAGTCCCGGAGGGAATATATCTAACTGTCATATTTAAGTCACAATAGAAGCTTTTGTGTTCTAAAATTTAATTAGATCGCCTTTATTATCGTAGTATTAATTCTTTCTTACTAATACATTTATAAATGCGAAAGTGTGTTTGCTGTTGGTTTGTTGGTTTGTCCGTAAATCACGGTGCAACAAAGCTACGGATTGAGGTGATTTTTTTGAGAACCTGGAGGGTGACAGGCATCCCGGGAAAATCAAAGAGTTCCTGCGGGATTTTAAAAGCTAAATCCACGCAGACGAAGTCGCTGGCATCAGCTAGTACTTAATAATATGGATCTTCCTTCCCTTCAAATAAGAATGCGTTTGAAGTTTGAACTTGATCTTAATAACGTTCCTACGAGTAGGTACATTGCGATCTTCAAGCGTAGTCTGCGCTAGAGAAGTCTTCGAATATTAAAACTGCAGGAGCTTTTCTTTCCTTTGTTTCTGAGCTTTTCTTTCCTTTGTTTCTGTTTTTCTGTTTGATAAATTTTACTCTGCAGGAGAGCTCCGCCCAAATTTAATTTTGGTCATTTGTTTACCTCCTGTGATCCTATGTTTAGAGTGGATGGCATGTCAGCCGATTATAAAGTTTCCGTTAAAACATTTAAAACTACAACAACAAGGTTAGAACAAGTAAGGTTCTTTATCTTTTTACATTTCTGGCCCTTATACCACAATTTATAATCTAATAACATATTATATGAAACTTGATCAAATGCTTTCTCTTAAATACATAGGAATTTTGGAATAGGTTGCTGTCGAAGGTACGAAGACTGACATGAAACCATCGATGCATGAAACACATTGTTTTTTGTAAGTACTAACTATGACGACCTCCCTGGCTCAGTGGTGAGCGCTGTTGTCTTATAACTGGGAGGTCCCGGGTTCGGTTCCCGGCGGGGTCAATTTGGGAATTTATAATTTCTGAATTGTCTCTGGTCTGGTCTGGTGGGAGGCTTTGGCCGTGGCTAGTTAACACCCTACCGTCAAAGCCGTGCCGGCAAGCAATTTAGCGTTCCGGCACGATGGCGTGTAGAAACCAATTAGGGGTATGGGTTGAATGTTCACTGCCATACCCCTTCCAAGTTAGCCCGCTACCATCTTAGACTGCATCGTCACTTACCATCAGGTGAGATCGCAGTCAAGAACTAGCTTGTCATCGAATAAAAAAAAAGTACTAACTTAAAAACCGCCTTGACACATTACACATAATATGACACTTAATTGATCATTGTGGTTTTGCTTGGATAAGTACTTTTTGATCTAAATCGTAAAATATTGATTTAAAAAAGTGTTCAAATAGGTACACCAAAACAAGTCAACATTCAGCGATTTGTTAGGTATATTAGATAGGTCTATATTAAATAGTTAAGGAATAATTATAATAACAACCCACTTATCGCGGCCTTTGAACAGAAGATAAACTTAATTAATTTTGTTACACGATGCAAGAGTTTTATACCCATTCTGAATAGGTTACTATAAATAATGAAATCTTTATTAAGCCAGCGCCTAGGTTATTATTGGCATTATAATAATACTAGCTGATGCCCGCGACTTCGTCCGCATGGATTTAGTTTTTAAAAATCCCTCGGGAACTCTCATTATCCGAGATAAAAAGTAGCTCTCCCGGTCTGAGGAACCACTACTACATACATTACTATACCCATGCAAAAAATCGCATTAATTCGCTGTTCTGTTGCGACGTGATTGAAGGACAAACCAACAAACAAACACACTTTCGCATTTATAATATCAGTAATGCTTTATTATAACTCTTTTTATAATTATTGTCAAATTTTTTACCATACTTAACCAAAGACAAAATTACGTTTAGCTGTCATTTACGTTTTGTTATTCCACTGTCATTTGCGTTTTGTTATTCCATGTCAGATGCGTTTTTGTTATACCACGTTTTATAGTGACTTGACGGAAACGCGGTCGAACGGGATAAAAAGTATCCTATGTCCGTCTCCTGGTTCTAAGCTAGCTCTCCACCAATTTTCAGCCAAATCGGTTCATCCATTCTTGAGTTATAAATAGTGTAACTAACACCACTTTCTTTTATATATAGATTATACAAAATTTTTTTTTTTAAAAACAGACTTGAAACGAAGTATAAAATAATTTTAACGTGTACAAACGTAAACGTATGTTGAAGTGGAACGGGCCTAGGAACGATGAAACCGATGCGCGACGCACGTGCTGTCCAAATTGATTAAGTCGTTCCTAAGATTAGACAGAAGAAAAGTCGTCAATCGTCGGCTGGTTTTTAGACTTACAACTGCGACACCTACTGGTGGGACTTGACTTGATTTCACAGGTCACAGGTCAGGTCAGGACTCAGGATCAAATCTCAAGGGATTCGATCAAATCCCGCGAGATGTTTAGATGACGATTTTATTTTGACATTTCCCTGAAAAAACAAGTGATTTGGTTAAATCACAAAGCTGTTTTTGTGAGAAGATGAAATAAACGAGTCATTGCCGTTGATTTATAATAATAATATATCGTTCATTTCAGATAAAAATATCCATATCAATAACAATAACTTAAGTTTTAATCTTAATAACAAATGAACTTTATTAACTATGTTTATGGCATAGGGGCTGTGGCCTGTGACCCACGCTCTGGTGCCTACCTTATCCATCGCTATTTACCCTGAATGGCGATGGACAAGAAAAAACGAAAACCCAGGAGATACTTGATAGTATTTTGATAGGTTTTGTAGTAAGTACCTACTACTCAAGAATTTAATTTTGATTTATAATTTTCGTCGGAATCCTTTTTTTTAATTTTCTAATTTTATTTAATGTATGCACCGATTACTGGAAGACGCCTGAACCGATTTGGAAAATTCTTTTTTGTTTCAAAGGGTCCACCTTCCAGGCGGTCCCATTTAAATTGTATCGAAATCGGTCGAGTGGTTTTTAAAAAATCAACAATCTATACATATAATAAAACTGTAACTGGAAGATTTCTGTACATTTAATATATTTTGAAAATTTTAATTGGGGGATGCTTTACTATCGATACTGAGCCCAAAACAGATTTTTATTGAATTTTTGTCTGTTTGTTTGTCCTTCTTTCACGTAAAAACTACCGCACAGATTTCTACAAAATTTTATACCGTAGTAGCTTATTACTCGGGTCAACATCTAGGCTACTTTTTATCCCGGAAAATCAAGGAGTTCCCGAGGGACTTTAAAAACTAAATCCACGCGGACAAAGTCGCGGGCATCAGCTAGTAACTTATATAGTTTGAAGTGGCGCGGGCGTTTGAAATCGGTTTAAAAAAAATATATTAAATTGTAATACTTAAAGTCTTTCATACGTTGGATTAATTTGTGAACACACTTAGCACACAATTATCGCTAGCGTTTGATATTGCGCGAGCGAGCCCGCTTTCGAGCCCGTGAGTTGATGCAAAGTGATAATGATGATAATAAAGCGCAGCGTTGATCTTCCGTGAAGCCGACAAGTAATGGATGGGTGGGGTATGAAAATAAGAGAAAACGCAGTAAATAATAATTGGGATAGTAGGAGTAGGTATGTACACGCGCCCAAATGATGATCCATGACATCCTACATAGAACAACCGGCCAAGTGCAACTGCAAGTCGGAGTCTCTAATCTCTATAGACGTCAGTCAGTCAACAGCAAGGCACCCAATGTCCTTGTCATTGTTCTGATTCAACCCAAATGGTCTGAGGGGCATTGTTTATTTGATGCTGCAAATATAACTGCATCGAAACAGCAATGCCGTAGTGGACTTGCAGTCCAAATGTTTTCACTCTTCATAAACATTAATTTTATTAGAAATTGCTTGGTGCCAATTTTCTTGAATACGAATTCCTTAGGGACTGAGCTTGAGATCTATAAGATCGTACTCTGGCTCTGCTCAAGACTCAAGATAACGTTAAAATGAGACATAATTAATCTGTCTCGTTTTAACTTAGCCTTAGTCTGAGCTGAGTGAGGTAGGTACATCTCACCCTGAGAGTCTAGGTAAGGTAAGAATTTTTTTTAAAAATTGAACATTAGCAATGCTGAACTTGACTAATATTCTCCTCTCCCCAAAAACTACAAGCTTGTGTTAGAATGGGCACTATTGTACTACAAGACAATAGTGCAACGAGTTGGGATTCTTCCAGACTGATTGACCTTTCAGTTTTAGTTACCTTTAACCGTTGGGCTATCGCATAGGTATGCCTGGCAATAATTACATAATGTTACATTCATTCGAAAACATCGCAGCGTTTGAAACTGTTTACTAACGACGGCCGCCCCCACGTGGTGTCTATTTTAGCCCGAAACTTACATTATATTTTTAGATTATTATTCAAATTTCTACGAGAAGTGAAATAACAAACAATAATGATAAAATAGCAGGGGAAAGGAGCTGTATCAAATCCCATACAAGAAAACCAGGCCCGGCGCAAAAGTAATAATATATATCTAAAAATCATAGGTATTTGCTCAATTCGATGGCTAAAGTGGTATTTTTGTCTTATGAAATTTTGCAAGCGTTCATCAAAAACTTTTTCACAATAAATCGTAATTAATAACTGATTGGTTCAAGTATGAACGCTCTAAACCTAAACCTAGGATTTTTTGTGGCGTTTTATGAAAAGATTATTATTATTATTTTGAAACGTCGCCGCGTCGCTAGACTAGTTTCCTGCCGCTACCTATACAAGCATACCGCGTAGAAGTCGTTTTAACTGCCACTTTCCTTCAAGTAGGTTAACCAGTCCGCTTCTATCATAGACTACATCGTCGCTTAGGTATAGTAAATACCACCAGGTGATATCGCTGTCATATCATGTCCTCGAATTAAAGAACATGACTGAATTTTGAACATCGAGACCGCGGCTGCAACGGTCGTAATTAACTGGTTACAGTTGCGGACCAAACGATCCAGCCCCCGTAGCCAAATTACACTTCGTTGTACCTATTCTCTTTCTACGATCGTTGACGCTTGAAGTTTTGGCTAGGGCTAGACTAGATGGCGCTGCAACTGATCAACGACAGAAGTGTATTGATAATATTTCGCATTTTGTATTTTATTTTTTTTAGCATTTAAAACATTTATAATACAAAATGCCGCGAAATATTATCAATACACTTCTGTCTTTGATCAGCTGCAGCGCCATCTAATCAAGCCCTAGCCAAAACTTCAAGCGTCAACGATCGTAGAAAGTGAATAGATACAACGAAGTGTAACTTGGCTCGAGGGGCAGAGTAGACTTATGTATCTATACGAAGGATAATTCTCATTTTATAATTCGCAGTTTGAACAAGATGGCTTCGTGGTGCTGGAGGACTTCCTCCGCCCGGCGGAGTGCGACGAGTTAAAAGCAGCAGGCCTGGAGCTGACGAAGCAGGCCCCTGATGCTCCAGAGAAGTCTATATTCTCCACCATCGAAGGCGAAAGACAGGTACATATGGTTTTTTAACCCCCGACTAGGGCTTGCATTCGAATATTCGAATATTCGAATTATTCGAATAATATTTCTTTTCCGAATATTCGAATATTCGAATTATTCGAATAATATTTCTTGTCCGAATATTCGAATATTAAATATGCTATATTCGAATATTCTACCAATTTTCCGAAAGCCAAACTCGGAATATTGATGTGCATATCGCAGGCATTTTGTGTGATTCCGCCGTTTACATAGGGCGTCGTCAGTTTAGAAACGCTCGCTGTTATGTAATGCCGCGGCAAATTGAAGTATTTAGTTCTGTTTCTTATGCCTAACAAGTACTATGTTCGCCAAAATCTAAAGTTAGGTTAGGGTTATACATGAACAGTCGCAAACAGAGGCAAATTCGTGGACCTGGTGCTTGGGAATTGCGTAGATTCGCAATAACTACATCTAAAACTACAGTGAAATTAAAACAATTGAACGAGTTGTCATTTTGCCTTCGGCTTATTACATATCAGCGAGCGTTTCTAAACTGACGACGCCCTATGTAAACGGCGGAATCACACAAAATGCCTGCGATATGCACAAAATATTAATTTTAAACTCCGCGCGCAACATTATGCTTAGAAGTAGAAGACAATAATTATGCTTAGAAGAAAGCAGTGATGATGTCTAGGTTGGAACGCGCTTGCCTAGAAGATACCTATTCACTCTTGCCTTGAAGGTTCTTAAGTTGTACGTGTAAGTGTAAGAATAAGCCAAAGTTAGATGATAAGATGCACAAAAATAAAATGCGTTTTACATTTTATTTTTGTGCAATGTAACATTGATCTGATTCTGATCTCATAATTCCTTCTTCTTTGTCAACCGATAGACGTCCACTGCTGGGCAAAGGTCTCTTGCATGGACCTCCACAGATCTCGGTCTTGCGCCGCTTGAATCCAGCGGCTCCCTGCAACTCGTTTGATGTCGTCAGTCCACCCAGTGGGGGGTCTGCCAACACTGCGCTTCCCGGTGCGGAGTCGCCACTCCAGCACCTTGGGACCCCAGCGACCATCAGCTCTTCGAACTATGTGCCGCGGCCATTTCCACTTCAGTTTCACGACTCGCTGAGCTATGTCGGTGACTTTGGTTCTCCTACGGATCTCCTCATCTCTGATTTGATCTCGCAGGGATACTCCGAGCATAGCTCTCTCCATAGCCCACTGAGTGACCCTGAGCCTTCTTATGAGGCTCACAGTTAGCGACCAATTCTCGGATCCGTAAGTCAACACTGGCAACACGCACTGTTCTTTTAGTGACTTAGAAGACTTTCGTCTTCAGACGCTGAGGGATTTTGGACGAGAAGACATCTCGGAGATTCCCAAATGCTGCCCAGCTGAGTTGGATTCGGCTGTTGATCTCTTTCTCAAAAACCTGTTGAGGATTTGATCCCAGAGCCAAACTGACCCGATACTATACCGAAGATATCCCGGACGTCAGCCTATACGAGATTAGTATGGCTCAAGCAGCTCAAGAACAACAAGGCGCCTGGTTATGATGGAGTCACTGCAGAACTCCTGAAAGCGGGTGGAAAACTGATACTTTAGATCTTTCAGCGATTGTTCAATTCCGTCATCATGCCGCTGCATCCGCCGGAAGCATAGCACAGGAGCGTGGTGGTTCTGTTCTTCAAAAAGGGTGATAATACCTTGTTGAAGAATTATTATAGACCCATCTAGCTGCTGAGTCATGTTTATAAGTTGTTCTCGAGAGTCATTACGAATCGTCTCGCTCGTAGGTTCGACTACTTCCAGTCTCCCGAACAAGCCGGATTCCGAAAAGGCTGTGGCACCATAGATCACATTCATACGCTGCGGCAGGTTATACAAAAGATGGAAGAGCATTAACGGCCACTTTGCTTAGCGTCTGAGGACTATGAGAAAGCCTGGAATTTGATGGAAACTTGGGCCTTATTGAGGTCGCTGCAGAGATGCCGGATTGACTACCGCTATATCCAAGTGTTGAAGTGCTTGTATGAAAACGCCACAATGTCAGTACGTATACAGGACCAGACTACGAGGCCAATCCACTTGCAGTGTGGAGTGTGACAGGGAGACGCAATCTCCCCAAAGCTATTTACCGCTGCATTGGAGGACGTCTTTAAGCTTCTGGATTGGAACGGACTTGGCATCAATATAAACGGTGAGTACATCACTCACTTGCGATTTGCCAATGACATAGTCGTTATGGCAGAGACTCTGAGCGACCTCAATACAGTGCTCAACGATCTCAGCACGGTTTCTCAGCGTTGGGCCTAAAGATGAACATGAGCAAGATGAAAATCATGTCCAATGCTCATGCTCCACTCCACCCTCGTTAAAAATATTGCACTTGACATTGTGCACGAGTAAATAATATACCTGGGACACAAAGTCCAGCTAGGTAGGTCCAAATTCATAATTTCTAATACTGAATTATTACCTATTTGTATTCTATCAACGTTGAAAATCTTTCTTTTAAATCTTTTAAGATTTGTAAGTAAGTAATACGAAGTAAGTAGTACGAAGAACCAAAAATAATGTTTAGAATTTAGTACTTTATTTCTAGTTAAGTACATGATAAAAGATTTTAAGCGAGTTGTCGTTTTTGTAATTGATTACTTGATTTTATTTTTGATATATAAATATTATTACAACACTCACACTCATATCTCGGTTTATTAGACTGAGTTATGTTGTGGTTGTCTTGTTAAGCACCAACTTTTGATATTTTTTGGAGGACTGAATTAGTGCCATAACAGTCAAATTCCAAACAGTTCTTTAATTTTTAAGCAAGATTTTGTTTTGATTCAGAGATATTAGACTCAAAGTAAGAGATTGGCAGTTAAAAACATGATTATTATAACATCTTTTTCTTTTTAAATTATTCGAATATTATTCGAATAATTCGAATAATACCCGAAAAAATGACGAATATTCGAATACCAAAAATCTTTGAATATTTGCAAGCCCTACCCCCGACGCAAAAATAGGGGTGTCATAAGTTTAACGTGTGTATATCGGTGTATTCTGTGTACTTATCTGTGTATACACAACGTGTACTGAAAGTCCGAAAAAGTACTGCAGGGTACCTTTGTACCTTTTATATAGAACTCTTCAGCACAACCATTGGACTCGAAGCCCTTATAGTTTTTGAGTAAACCACACTGAATTTTTCACCAATAACCATCTTAGCACAACCCTAATAAACATAACGCGTCGGTATACCTAAAAGAAAGAAAGAAGGTTGCTAATCCAGCGACGGTCGCGTTCTAGACATCGCGGTTTCGAAAATCAGACCGCGCCCAACAAAATTCCAGAAGATCGTCTTTGTCAATCCACAACCAACCACCGGGAAAACCAATCGCCGGGATGACAATCGGACCGCAGCATTCGGCACAACTCGAGAAGAAGTCTGAAGCCAACGCCGGGACGCTAATCGACCGCAGCATCGGGTTTAGGCAGAGGGAACACTTTCATCGCCGGCATCGCAGTTGAGGCCGGACTAATTTAGATAAGTAAGTGTTCTTCCCAATTACAAACACATCGCATTCATCCAATCATCCGTAAATCCATCTTACGATCTATCAATCACCCATCCCTTGATCCATAATCATCCATATATCACGAACTGTTCACATAGTCATCCACTAGTTCACATTTCAAAATTCAAAATTCGCACGTCATTCTCAAATTCAACCCCTAGTCGGTAGTTTGAATTCATTCATGTCAGCGGCGGTTCATCCAAACGCAATTGTCATACGTTGAAGTAAGGAGCGTAGGTAATTGCATACCTATTCTAACGGTAAACTTATAAGAAACAAGTTTGAAGTTCGCTTACAGCTGAGTTATTGCGCTTCAGTATGTCTCTGAAGAAATTAATTTTAAAACGTAGAAGCGTCAAGGGACGTGTTACTTTAAAAACTATATTTCTAAGATGAATAAACTTTCAGTGTTTCAGATTCATTGCAATTAGGCGAATTAAGACTTAAATTAGGTGAATTGGAGTGTTTAGCTAACGAGTTTAGTGACATTCAAGGTCAGATCGAATCTTTGAGCGGTGAAACGTTGGATGACGAATTAGATATTCGCGAGGACATCGAAAATGAAATCGATAGTGCAACGTCATTAGCTTAAGACATTTTGTCGCGTAATAGTTCGAAGGTTCCGTGCTTTATACTCAAAGGTTCCGTGCTTTGAGGACGCGTAAAGTAATTTGAATTGTCATCAAAGTCAAGGCGGCTCGCACGCAATCGGGTTTAAATTACCTTTAATTCAAATCGCGAAATTTGACGGAATGGTTTTCCGTTGGCTTGAATTTCAAGATAATTTCAGGTCACTTATTCACGATAACGAGCACATATTACCGATTAAAATTTCATTATTTAAGCTCGTATTTAGAGGGAGATGCCGTGCGTGTTATTAACAATCTCGAAGTTTGTGCTTTGAACTACGACAAGGCCTTGAGTTTATTATGTGAGCGTTACCACAATAGAAGGCTTGATTAGCAATCACCTCAACGCTTTATTTAATATTGAGTTACTGTCCCGTGAATCGGAGCAGTCATTGCGTGCGTTAATTGATAATGTAAACATAAATTTACGTTCTTTAGCGAGTCTAGGCTAGCCTACCAACCAGTGGGATACGCTCATCGTTCACATGGTCAGTTCTAAATTAGACAGCCAGACTAGTATGAAATGGGAGGAGTATCATAACTCTTTAAGTGATATGCCAACGTTAGATCAATTTCATAAGTTTCTTAAGGATCGTGCCGACGTTTTAGAGTCTTATGAAAATAAAAATCAAAATAAGCGAGTTTCATCTAGCGCCGCGCCAATCGCGAGCCAACCAACCAGCGAGCAATACCAACAATAAAAATTCACAACAGAATAAATCCTTTTCATACGCTGCTCAATCAGGTTTCAGCAATCCAGATAGAAATCGCGCTCGTTATGTGGTTTGTAGTGGTGATCATCCAATCTACACTTGCCCTATGTTTTTAGTTAAAACTTCTGAACTCAGGACAGCTGAGGCTCAGAGAACGGCTCAGGATAGTTTAACTTCTGTTCAGGTTCCCGTTGAAAACCTTAGTGTTAACCTATCGAGGCAGTCCGTTTCACACGTTATGCTGCCCACGGTCATGATAGTTCAGAACCCACTTGACAATAAAACCGGTCATTCGAGCGCTTCTAGACAGCGGAAGCCAGTCTAGCTTTTTGACAAAGAAAGTTTGGGGCTAAAGGCGATACCCACGAGCCTTACCGTAGTCGGTATAGGCAATAATTCAAATAATCATATTACTGAGATATGCCTAGGTAATCTCAAATCATTGCATAGCAACTTTTACGCTAATTTATTTTGTTTTATTATGCCAGAATTAACAGGAAACATTCCAAAATCTTAAGTATACTATAAACATTTTAGTCTTCCCGAAAATATTCAATTTGCTGACCCCAAGTTTTACAGCCCTGCACCTGTAGACGCGCTAATAGGGGCAGACATATTCTGGGACGTAATAGGTAACACCATTAAACCCCTAGGTGAAGGAAAACTATATCTGTGTAGCTCACAATTTGGTTGGGTCACCTCCGGTCCTTTAACGTTAAACCATGAATCTAAACGAACTAATTGCAATTTTGCATCTAGCGAGTCTCGCAACGATAGCTTAGATCACTGATTAGATATTGGTATTTATCTATTCCGTGGCTTAGATAAACAAATATCTAAATTTTCGGAGCGCATGCAAGCTAATACAAACATTTTGTTCAAAATCGAAATCCCTAGATATGTACTCTGGGACAATCACATTAAGGTTGACCTTCATTCGTTTTGCGATGCTTCAATGAGCGCGTATGGCATACCAATCGCCGCCAGGCTTTGTGCCTAGACTCACTTCGCATACCCATATTGAACTGCGTGCATTGTTGTGACTCGAGCGTCGTACTCGGATGGATCAACACTAGTCCAAATAAATTAAAAATGTTTGTAGCAAACAGAGGGCCTAGACAAAGGGGCATTCTATTAGCGATTTCGCTAGTAGAAAAGTCCAAAAATGTCCAAAAATGGGATTAACATAAGCAATCGAAATGTCACGTGGTCTAATAGAAACGAATCGGCTAGACAATGTTTAGTTAATCGATTCCATCAAAAGAATCGACAACTTTCGAAAGACTAATTCCGTATAGATGTGTCGACAAGAGCTAGACAAGTGGCATTTTTGATAAGCGTTATTGATAGTTTGCGATTCTTTTGATGGAAACCCTAGCGAACGCCAAGACCCTGTAGACAACGAAAGAAATAGCATTGATTAGTGGATTCTTTGGTTTATTTTAGTCTTGTTTTTAAGAATTTTGTAATTTTTGTTGGCTTAATTTTTATCGAAAAGATTAATGGAATAGGCGATCGCTAATCGCAGGTAACTTTGTCTAGCAGTCCAACTTCGCTTTCGATAAAGCGGTGGCGAATCGAGATATGGAATCGCTTCGAATCGAATGCCGTTTGTCTAGGCCCTCAGGGTCGCAGAGATTTGCGAGAATACGCGAATTTTGGCGTCATATACCTACGAATTTGAACCCTGCGGACATGATATGGGGCGTCGATGCAGTTCAATTAAAAAAGTCGGAACTATGGTGGAACGGTCCTGATTTTCTACTCATGGATGAGAATCGTTGGCCTATTAAAATCAATTCTAAAGTAGTCAAAGAGCTGCCCGAATTAAAAACACACTCAGCTACTATTGAGCCAGATTTGATCAAATTAGAAAAATTTTCAAGCCTTATTAGATTGAAACACAGCTTCGCGTACGTACTAAGATTTCTATATAATTGTGCAAATACTAATGCGCACGGGTGATTAAACCTTAACAGAATTAGATGAATCGTTTTTTAAACTCGTCATTTTTAGTCAGCAAGGCTCCTTTCAAGACGAATACAATAATCTGTTGAAGGGATTACTATATTCTATTAGACTAGACTGTGTGGCCACTGGGGGGAAGGACTTTGGCAAGGCGAACAGTTCGAGTTTGCATAACATGTAGGCGTTATAAAGGTCAAACTATGAGCCCCGTAATGGGAAATTTACCTGCGCAACGTGTGATGCCTGCCTATCCCTTTCAGACGCTTGGAATTGACTTTGCGGGTCATATTGCGGAAATATTTTCCGATAATGGCCGGAATCTGGTTGCCGTGGCCAAGGAAATAACGCAGTTTCTAAAAGATAACCTCGTCATATCTGACTTTGCAGCAGACGAGCAAACCAATTTTTCATATACCTAGGTATACCTACGCTACGCTCCTCTCTTCGGCGGGCTATGGGAAGCGGGAATTAAATCCGCCAAGCATGATATTAAAATATATCTAGGAAACAACAATTTCACATTCGAAGTATTGAGTACACTTTTTACACAAGTGAAGGCTATACTGATTAGTCGTCCCTTGTACCCAATGTCATCCTCTCCAGACGACTTTCTCCCTCTATCCCCAGGGCACTTCCTGATCGGTCGGCCTCTGACTGCGCTGCCATCACCGAGCGTCGAGGAATTCAATTCCAGCAGCTTCGACCGCTACAAACGTCTAGAGAAGGTGCGCCAGCAGTTCTGGCGCCGATGGCAATGCGACTACGTCAACGTGAGCTGCAACAGCGCACTAAGTGGCGCACAAGCCACGAGAAGCTGCGTGTGGGCGATCTCGTGCTAATTCAAGAAGAAAACGTCGCTCCCCTCAACTGGCGCCTGGGCAGAGTCACTATGCTTCACCCGGGATCTGATGGAATTTTCCGCGTTGCGGATATCCGTACTGTTAGAGGAGTAGTACGAAGATCATTGACACGCATTTGTCCATTGTTTTCCTTTTGTTTTCGCCTGATTCTTAAACGCTGAGCGTTTCAGAAGGGGGGAATTTATGTCTACGCCAATAGTCAACTTCGAAAGATGTCTACGAGTAAACCACTCCGTTTTACGTAATTTGTTATTTTTAATGTAATGACAGTGCCAATATCACTATAAGTCAATTGTCAATTGTCACTGTCAACCAAGTACATATGTAAAATTCAAATTATTATAACCAGTACTCACTACACTGTAAGAAGCAGTTTCATTTCTTCTAACCTGCATTTCTTGAGGACCTGCTAATCAGGCCCTCGTGTGTCGAATCCCATAACCGACACAGCTATACCTACCAATTACCATACCTAATGTGTAATTCGAATAGTACTGCCAAGTAATGCGGCCAATGGTACCTATTATGATGGTGATTGTCATGTTCTATTTTTTTTGGAAAAGGATTATTATATCGGCAATAATAAGAACTATTTATGAATCTTAGTAGGTATTCATGCACGAGATTTAATGATAAAGGTGACTACTGACTGATCACTGAATACCTACATAGTAAGGCTATATTCATACAGCGGCTGTTCTAGCGCCTATTATTATCTATTCGAAAATGGGCCAGTGACAGCAGAAAATATTAAAAATATATTAATTATGTTCACACATAACAGTTGACAGTTTTTTAGGGTTCCGTAGTAAACAAGGAACCCTTATAGTTTCGCCATGTCCGTCCGTCTGTCTGTCTGTCTGTCCGCGGTTTAGCTCAGAGACTATTGGTACTAGAAATCTGTAATTTGACAAGTGTATAAATATCAATCACGCCGACAAAGTCGTGAAATAAAATTGTGAAAAATATTTTTTTTTAGGGTACCTCCCCTACATGTAAAGTGGGGATGATTTTTTTTTTCTCGTTTATCCCATAGTGTGGGGTGTCGTTGAATAGGTCTTTCAAAAATATTGTGGGTGTGGGAACACCATTTTTCAATTCAGGGATCCGTTTGTGAAATATGATATTTTAAAGTGCTAAATTTTATTAGAGTCAAGTGTCCCCCCCTCTGCCAGCTAAATGGTTGTATGAAGGATACAAGAAAAAATTCACAGCAGTAGTATATATAATGAATTTTAAAGGAAAACTATCACGGCTAAGTAGGGTTCATTAGTTAAGGAGTTATATCTGTTTTTTCTAAGTTAGGTATTACACGTAGTGTAAGTTGCATATTTTGTAGAATATTATAGTATTTAAACCATGGAACTCAAAATTTATTCAATATTCATAAATAAAACAGAAGCACTATCCTAAGTCAGCAATAATATTTGAGACTTTCAACTACGGAACCCTACACTGCGCGTGGCCCGACACGCACTTGGCCGGTTTTTTTTATTCTTTACTTCGTAAAATGATATGTATTGCCATTAGAACTTATTTATAATGTCTATTTGTGAATAATTATATTTTTGATCCCCATGTTCTAAAAATATGGGGTTTACACAGAAAAATACCTTGGAAAATATTAAAATGAAATGATTTCTGAATCTGAACGGTTTTTAAATGTACTGGTTCAAAATTCGCCATTCTCCTTTGAGTAATATCCTACTCTTCCCTTCAAATAAGTGGAAAGCTTATGTTAAGAGTGGGCACGACAGTATAGTGCAACGGGTGGGGATCAAACCGTCGACCTTTCAGTTTTCAGTCCGTACCTTTAACCGTGGGCCATTGAGGCTATATTTCCCTGGCCACAGAACAAGATCGCGTTTCTATCCAGCGACACCCTTTAAATCATTCTTCTTTGGAAGATATCAATGAAATAATTTGTCTTTTTATTTCAGCAACTAAAGGATTCATACTTTCTCGAGAGCAATGACAAGATCAGCTACTTCTTCGAGGCTGGAGCGCTGGGGTCTGACTCAACCCTGCAGGTGGACCCTAGCGTTTCCTTAAATAAGGTAGGTTTATCATGAAGTCCTAGGTAGTAACATAATTCGAAGAACTGATGGTCGTTGGGGTGCCAAGGTGCTGGAGTGGCGACCCCGCACCGAGAAGCGCAGTGTTGGCAGACCCCCCACTAGGTGGACCGACGACATCAAACGAGTCGCAGGGAGCCGCTGGATTCGCAAGGAGGCGCAAGACCGAGCGGTCCATTTTCCAAGGGCCGATTCCGATCCATGGGCCGCAAACAATTCTGATTAGGTATCTAGTAGTTAGTCTCTGTGTGTGTGTGCCTGTATCGTATAGCTATTGCTGAGGGTCGTAGATCTTTCCTTTAATCGGGTTAGCACCTTGTAAACCACGTCTACCAATTCTTCGAGCTATGTATGTACGAGTACATAATAATGTATTAATAATCACTATCATCACTACATATCATAAAACAAAGTTCCCTGCCGCGTCTGTCTGTCTGTCTGTTCGCGATAAACTCAAAAACTACTGGACGGATTTTAATGCGGTTTTCACCAATAGATAGGGTTTATTCATGACGAAGGTTTTAGTATATAATTTGTTAAGATTTTGTGTAAATTGGTTGAAATATGACGATAAATGCTGACGATGTCGGAAAAATTTAAGCCGCCTGGGAGCTTTCATCGAAAACGCTGGCTAAACCCTTTGAGATATAACAAAAAAAAATATGGTGGTGATATAGGTGGGATAATTCTTTACAAAAAATTCCGCGATGGCATATGAAAATCTACTACCCGTGCGAAGCCGGGGCGGGTCGCTAGTTTATTATAATCGGATTAGTTTATTTAGATATTATTAGCAAGTAAGTTTATCTTAATATAATTGCAACACCTACTCAATTCCATTTCTTATCCATAACTTTGTCTGGAAGAGATCGCTTTTAACGATAAGCTTGTTGTACGTAAGATATTCTTTCTTTTGTTAATCACTGTTTTGCAATATTAATATATATATAGCTGCTGGGGCTGATTCACTGACTGACTGACTCACTCATTGATCACCTCTCCTGTAAAATTTTGTATGAAAAAATTTTTTTTCAAAGATTGTTTCGTATAGAGGAGAAAAATTCATTCGGAGGAAAAATATGGAGAGAGCTGATGATTGAGGATTTCGGAGACGGGTGAGGAGCACGGCCAGGGTATTGAAGATAGGTGGGGGGTGCTCGAACAAATGTCACTCGAAACCTCATCCAATTGCCAGCGAGTTGAAAAAAAAATCCAAAATGGCGAATTCAAGATGGCGGCCATACAAACATCGTCGGTGTCTATCTCGGAGAGTATAAAAGATGGAAGAGACGTGTTTCTTTAGCAAAAGATGATCAGGACCCGAAGGATGAAAAGAAAGAAAATTCAAGATGGCGGAATTTATTTTTCCATACAAAATATATGGCGACTATTGAAGAGACTAGAAGCTGAGAACTATGCAAGACTTTGATTCGGTTCCTTTTCAAAATTTGTTTTTATAGAAGAATTATTCTCATTCTGACAAATGATGAGATATGATGATCGAGGGTTTGGAAGGTGGGTGAGGAGCACGGCCAGGGTATTGAAGATAGGTTGGGAGTGCTCCAACAAGAAATACTTGAAACCTCATCCAATTTGCAGTGAGCTGAAAAAAAATTCAAAATGGCGAATTCAAGATGGCGGCCATACCAATTTCATCGGCATCTATCTCGGAGAGTATAAAAGATGGAAGAGTGGTTATTTGATGGAAAATGATCAGGACCTAAAGTCCACTTGACGATAGAAAAACCGCGGTCCACTTGCGGGCCGCGCACCCACGCGCCCTACTAGTATATAAATATAATAAATAAATAATATTAAATTTTGAGCTCTAACCTTTGGGTCTAGAAACTTTATTACCGATAATACTGCGTCATACTGATGAGCGATGATATTACCTAAGTATGTCAATGTAAATTTTATAAAATACTAGTGACCCGCCCCGGCTTCGCACGGGTAGTAGAGAATATTACGCCCATGCTTTGCAAACTCCTTGAAATGTCCCCTAAGTTATATTGAACAGCATATTGAACAGTATGTAGGCTTATAAAAGAAGTACCTATCGCTCGGCTTATAATATAGCAATGTCAACATGGCGCGGGGGTGGTCACTGGTCGCATCACGTGAGCGAGTCCCGTCATCGCCATCTGGTTGAAATCCGCGTTTTTATTTTGGCGCGCGTTCGTTTTTATTTTGCGATAACTCCTAAGATATTCATTTAAATTGTATGGTGTAAAACATTATCATAATGTGCATGAAATGCTTATATAAGGTAAGGATTAATAGTTAATACTGTATCCGTCTAAATAGATTTCCAATTACCGCATGGTATGTGACCATTTTTTTAGAAGTTAAATTGGTTATAGTGAGCTATCCTTCAAAGATAGATATATGCCATCGCAGACTTTTCTGTTAAGACTTATCCCACCATACCACCACCATAAATTGTTTTGTTGTAACTCAAAGGGATTAGGCAGCGTTTTCGATGAAAGCTCCCAAGCGGCTTGAATTTTTCCTCGTCATATTTCAACTAATTCACACAAAACCTTAACAAATTATACACTAAAACCTTCCTCATGAATCATCCTATCTATTGGTGAAAACCGCATGAAAATCCGTTGGGTAGTTTTTGACTTTATCGCGAACAGACAGACAGACGCGGCGGGGGACTTTGTTTTATAATAATTATGTAGTGATGAACTAGGTAAACCTACATAATGTTGCAATTTCCAGGTGGGCCATGCCTTACATCTACTGCACCCGATCTTCAGATGCTACACCTATAGTGAAAGAGTCAAAGCTGTGTGCCACGAGTTACACTTAGTAGAGCCTGCCGTGGTACAGAGCATGTACATTTACAAAAACCCAGGCCTAGGTGGTGAAGGTGAGTGATAAAGCTGGTACCTAACTCATTGAACTCTATCACCTGAGCGTATATATCTTCTAGTAGCCACCACACCTTAGAAACAGAAGAATGTTTGATGGGTCTCAGAAGATGGAGGTTTTTATCGAATTATCCTTGCTTATAATGAATTTATTAAAATTACAATTAAATCTTACTATCTAAAACGTGCGAATTATTCCGAAGTAAGGAATGTCCTGTATCGTGGGAACATTATTCTATATCGTTCCCGGGCGATGGGTAATATAATACCCATCGCGAACGCTTACGCAGCGCTAAACACTCGCGAAGCACGTACGGCTGGCATTTCAGGGCTGTGCTATAACTCACCAGTCCAGGTTAAATGTATTAGGCTCGATTTTTTTGTATACCATCACATTGTACCTCCATTTTGGTGAATAAAATCTATCTTTAACCTATCTAATTAAGAATGAAGAGATCCATAGCCGAACCAGAAGTGGGTTTGGTACATACCCAAGCCGTGTTATGTAAGAATGGATTTATGTGACGCAGTGCTATACAGTATGGTTGAAGCAGTCTGTTAATTATTGCACGGTGTTTTTTTGGGTTGAGTAGTAGTATTTAGTAGAATAAGAAGGAATTTGAAGTATAGAATATGTTTAACATTATTGTAGGTAGGTACTCATATTCAACAGCATATTTGACGTGATAACGTCTTAAAAATCGATGAACACCGGCTGTACGCACGAAAAAGTGTCACGTTCCGCATGAGCCTGAGCGTGCAAGCTAGAGCGCGGAACAAGCGATAGAGAGACACGATCGGCCCAAGCGTTGGCTTGTGACTAGAGAAAATTGTAATTTTCAATTAACTCCTTCTTTATATTATACAAAACTAGCTGACTCGGCGAACTTCGTACCGCCAACTTATCTATATAAATAAAAAAACAAATAAACTATCCTAATCCAAAAAAACTATCCTATCTTTCAAGTTGGATCAAACCGCACACGGTGTGCAAATTAGATTAAAATCGGTTAAGTAGTTTAGGAGTCCATCGCGGACAAACAACGTGACACGTAATTTATATATATTAAGATAATGATAATTCAGTGATAATAATTCAATTCAATTCATAAAAGTATGCAATTTTTTATCAATGTTTCTTTATGACGTTATCACGTAAAACTATCGTCCGTAAACCGACTTTACAGACAACCAATTTTTTTATTTCAATTAGGTATCTTATTTTCACAGTTATAGCTCATCAAGATACCACATATTTGTACACCGAGCCAATCCCACCAATAGGCTTTTGGATAGCATTGGAAGACGCTACAGTTCAAAACGGATGTCTTTGGATGGCGCGGGGCACTCACAAGAATGGAGTTCATAGACGACTCCTTCGCAACCCAGGCAAGGAGTCAAAAGAAGCATTGATTTACGACAGACCAGCGCCGGTTTACCCTGAGTCCGCTTTCACTCCTGTTCCTGTCAGCAAAGGTACTTTTTTTTAAGCTATTGCATAACTTTTATCGCGGGCTTTGAACTAGGACAAACAGTTTGAGCGCGGCGACCGAATCAAGAAATTCCGTAACGAAAAAAAACCTAACACCGTCGTTCAGTAAGCGTTCAACATTTTAGAGGTTCTCAAGTAGCTCTATTTGGCGCAGGGGGCGAGCGGCCGCTTTCTTTAACGTATGGTGTATGATGTCGCAGGTTCGAATCTCACTCGCGAAGTAGTGACAGTTCGCTTTTCTTTTTTGTTTGTTTTTTAATAAGTATTTTTTTGCATAATTTTTATCATGCAAACAAAATATTGCATAAATATTATAATTGCATAAGTTGATAAAAAATTAATTTTTATTTACTTACCTACTCAGATTCACTGCTTTGTAATCCTCTTAAAAAAATAATAATATTTCTTACCTATATTCCGCCAAACAGACAATGTACAATTGTGCATTGTTGAGTCAACATCTAATGATGCTCCGGTATCGGAACGAAATGCATGCAGAGTATTAAAAGATTTATTGTGTTTTCTTTAAATATGTATTCCACAAATTAACACCTGCGTCTATCCAATATTCGTAATAATCATTTTTCCGAGTTCCCTAGTTACGTAAAGTCAGTCTGTGTCTCCATCTGTCTAAACTACCCACATTTAAGTAGTGCTTATCCGTGTAAAGTTAGTCACATTTTTATAGTACGGATTTAGGGTCGCAAACTTGCGATAATATGTACAAACTTGCAAAAATAGTATGTCATACTCGTGACTTAGTAAAGTAGAAATAATATTTATTTGTTATACAAGAGTGCAAAGTTGCTTTTTAACCGCGTGCTCAATTTTGATGACCGAGCAAGCGAAGGATTCTAAAATTGAAATTAGAATCCTGAGCGTTAGTGAGGGATTCAAAAGAGCACGAGGTGAAAAATCTTTGCACTCGAGTGCAACACGTAACTTTTCATTTCCCCATCTCGGTGTAAATTAATAAAATAAACTTAATAATAAACTTCCTCGTCGCTAGAATCACTCATTTTAGATTTTTCACTTGTTTTCAAGTTTCTTGTTTTTAATCTTGACGTGAAAAGAAAATGGCGCGCGCAAAGCAAATTAAAAAAAGTACACCAAGAAGGTTCCGAGTCTGAGTTTTTAACTAATTAAAAAAGGTTGCATGATAAATTCGGCACCATGGAGGATAGAAGTAAATAGGTTTAATGATGTTATGAATTCACAAACTTAGTGCACACGATGTTCTAAATTCAATTTACTTTATCCTCTAAGCCTTTCCTCTAGCGGATAAAAACAGCTTTTGCACTCAGATATCGAAGAGCAAATATACTCTTTCCAAGATGAAAAAAATAAAAATTCACGTTGTACATTAATATGCATAAGACACACGTATCGTAATGTTCTACTTACTTCATCGCAGGAACCTGCATCCTAATACACGGCAACGTGGTACACAAGAGCGCACACAACAAGTCCGATATGAGTCGTCACGCCTACACTTTCCATGTCGTCGAGAAGCATAACAACACGTATTCACCTGACAATTGGCTGCAGGAGGGGAAGAATGCACCCTTCTTAAACCTTTATACGACACCGCAAATAGAGTAAGCTATCTTGAGGAATACAAAAGTTAAGAAGAAATCTAATCATAGTCCTACCACTGTGGTACTATTACAATGCTCTATCCTATTGTAATTATTATTGTAGGTAATGTATAACTTTAAACTTAGATCTATAATGTACACTAAGGGCCGATTTCACCGACGTAAAATAAGTCTTATCCGAGCGTAAATTTGATATTTTGACAGATTTTCAATAAAATAACTGTCAGAATGCACAATTTATTCCACGCATAAGTTTCACTCGAAGTTGGTGAAATCGGCACTAAGTATTAGATTGTACTACACTCGCATATAAACTTAAACTGAACAAGTGTAAATTAAAAAATTTATTTTTAAATACAAGCTTTTAGTAGCTACATCATTAGACTCTAGATCATCTAGGATCAGAGTTCTTGTCATGGCGAATCAAACGAGCCCAAACTCGATGGGTTACATCGTTTTATTACAGAGTTCCGATAGCCATCTTCCGTCTCCATCATCAGATCAGCTCCATGTCACAATAATATTGCATTGTCATCCGATTTACACATACATGCAAAATTTCAGCTCAATCGGAAACCGGGAAGTGGTTCTAATTCACCTTGCAAGATTTGACCCAAACAAACAAATAAACAAATAAACAAACTGGTCAAGCTAAATAAAAGCTTGTAAAAAGTCAGTGAAAAACTGGTTCTCATTTAGGTAGGTTAAATGAGCACATAAACAATTTTTTACAGCTTTTGAAAGACAATATGTACGAATATGCGATAGCGACAAGTATTCTCATTGGTCCTTTCTCAAGCGAACTACCAAAAAAGTATTCTTAACTTGTGTGAGACGGATAGTTTTTGATGACCAACAGCTTATCTACTTGATAGCTGGTACCTAGTGTATTTAATTGAAGCCCATAAATTCGTTCGGCATAATAATATACCTATAAATCCCTGTTTCACTTTCAGCCTGATTTTAACCGACTTCCAAAAAAGGACGATTTTCTCAAATCGGCCGTTATTTTTGCTTGATTCCCTTCCACTGCAATGGGTTGGGAGTGATTGAGACAATTATAGTGCAGCGGGTGGAGTTTGAACGGTTATCCTTTGCCTTTGAGCTATCGACGATTACTTAATTGTTTTTATCCCTCTTTACAACTGTATTTTAATTAAGACGCGGTAGGTATTTGAAAGGAACATTCCGGATGTCAAAAATGCGCACTCTCGAAATATCTTTACTTCACCAATTTGTAATATCTCTTGTAACAAAATTTGCTTACAATGCCAAAGAAAATGTGATCTCCGTATAATGATCGGAGATGAAACGGAGACGGCAATACAATGCATTGTATTCATTGTATTGCCGTCCGCTGCGCTGTTAGAAGCATCGCGTTACTCTTGACAGCGTATTGATTGAAATCGAACGAACTAATGAACTGAGCCAATTAAGTGCCTTTATATAATGGCTTGTAGGAAGGCTTCGAGTAGTCAGCAGCTTATAAAAGCTTTAGTAGTTATATGTACCTAAGCCCTAGAACAATTAGAGAAACCTGTTTGTTGAAACAGTTTTCTCTAATTGGTACTCTTTGTTGAATCATTGTATTGACTGAATGCATTCAATTCAACTATTCAATGTAAAACTTAAGCGGTTTTAAGAATACTAAATTTCATAAGACTTGTACCTAATAATTAGGGTTTGTAACGAGTGTTGGCACTACATACCCGTGCGCATTTCGAGGCAGTAGGTATGCCTTCTACTGAACACGGAAACGTAGACGCGTAAAGGACAAAATTATAGTACCTATAAACCTATAGTACATAATATATTATTTATATATAGGTAATATATTTGAACCTCAATAGACCAACGGTTAAAGGTGCGGATTGAAAAACTGAAAGGTCGCAGCTTCGAATCCCACCCGTTGCACTATTGTCGTACCCACACCTGACACAAGCTTTCCGCTTATTTGGAGGGGAGAGGAGAATATTAGTCAAGTTCAACTTGGTTGATATTCTTTAAAAAAAATACTATATAACTTTGAATATTATGTATGACAGGCGACAGCTAAGTAGATAGGTTTAGCATTATAAAGCTGCCTGGCCACTGATGCAGAGAGGAGACCGGTGGGGAGTCTCCGCACTGAGTCAGACAATTTTATTCTCATACATTTCAACCTACATCAATACTGTGTGTAGAAACAGTTTCGTTCGAAACAGATCGTGTTTAACTGAAACAGAGGAAACGATACCAAGCAGGGTAGCGACAAGACTGACAAGGTGTCGCCGGTGATCTTTTCGCCGCGGCTATTCAATTTATATAGCAAACAGCTTTCTGAGTCAATCTCGTCTTCCTCGAGCAATGAGATCTATAGAAATGGTTTATTCACTAACATATTTGTTTGTTGTTTATTATAAAAAAAATTAGTTGTCTGTAAAGTCGGTTTGCGGAAGATAGTTTCACGTGATAACTTCATAAAGATGAACAGCGTGCTGCTAGAACTAGCTCGCATGGGCGTCGCCAAGGGGGGGTAGGCAGGGGCAGCTGCCCCCCCCCCTAGACATTTGAAA
Organism: Oeneis ivallda; assembly: GCA_029955525.1. Classification (NCBI taxonomy): domain Eukaryota; kingdom Metazoa; phylum Arthropoda; class Insecta; order Lepidoptera; family Nymphalidae; genus Oeneis; species Oeneis ivallda. The sequence goes on from JARPMR010000001.1 coordinate 11,881,874, forward strand.
AATATAGATACTAGTAGATACTTCATCATTGAAATCCAGGTACCGCTGCCAAATTGGTACCCCCTGCAAAAAATCACATCGATCCATTGCTTCGTGCTTCGTTGCTAACTCAACGCATAAGTTTTATTTATTCATACTTTTACCGTCCTCCATAATAATATCAACTTGCCCCCCCTTGGCCATCGCTCGCGACACACCCGCTAACCACAGCGCGGACGCGATGAGTGATGACTGGCCGCCCGCCAGTCATCGCGTCCGCCAGTGGCGGGCACCAGGCGGCGGCGGTCACAAGCTAACGCGTGTCTTTCTATCGCTTGTTCCGCGCTCTCGCTTGCACGCTGAGGCTTAGGCGGAACGTGACACTTTTTCGTGCGTGCAGCCGGTGTTCATCGATTTATAAGACGTTATCACGTCAAAAATACGACATCTATTCTTCCTAAAGTACCTACCGCTTACAACTGATCACAGAGTACTTTGTTTGTCTATCGCCGCCGTCCACCGCCACTCAGCTCTCTCTCCGCTCCGAATAAGGAACGCAAACCTGCTATAACGCGATTAAGATTTAGTTTCCATTGGAGGAAACCTTCGAATATATTGTGATATTGATTTAGAGCTCCCTGAACTTCTGTAATGTAAATGTTAGTCGAAATAGGACCTACTATTTTTAATTTTTCTTTAGTTTATTGAAATGCTTAAATCAAATTAATGTTAAACTGTCCAAATGTAGGTAGCAAAATGTTAAGCTATAAGTTGATAGAAACAAACAAATTAGTATAACTTTGTTTATTTCTATACACAATTACTATACTATACTATATCCTTCTTTGTTTATTGTCTATTTAATATGATCAAAACTCGGGTCGCGATTTTAAATTAGAGATTTGATGTCTAATTATTGCATCAAATTTATTTTTGCAGCTGCGTTGCATTGTGATACCTACTTTCTCTTAATAAATACTTACAAATAAACACTTGGTTTTCTTTTACAAATCAATGATGAAGTACAATAATAAATCAATGATAGACAAGTAACATTACCTACTGTCCCCGATCCCGCACCTCTAATTTTCTGAGTTATGTGCATTTATGCAACTTACTGCCGCACTCAGAGTCATTCATTAAATTAAGATTAATTAATCATTGACTCGCTAACTATGGACCTCATAAGAAGGCTCAGGGTCACTCAGCGAGCGATGGAGAGAGCTATGCTTGGGGTATCCCTGCGAGATCAAATCAGAAATGAGGAGATTCGTAGGAGAACCAAAGTCACCGATATAGCTCAGCGTGTCGCGAAACTGAAGTGGAAATGGGCGGGGCACATAGTTCGAAGAGGTGATGGTCGTTGGGGTCCCAAGGTGTTGGAGTGGCGACCCCGCACCGGGAAACGCAGTGTTGGCAGACCCCCCACCAGGTGGACCGACGACATCAAACGAGTCGCAGGGAGCCGCTGAATTCAAGCGGCGCAAGACCGAAGCCTGTGGAAGTCCAGCAGGAGACCTTTGTCCAGCAGTGGACGTCTATAGGTTGAAGGAGAAGAAGAATCATTGACTTGTGATTAACTGCCGCACTCAGCCGCATGTATTAAATTATATTAATTAATGATTAATTAATTAATTATCATTAAATCTATTACTGAATTGTTATTAATGTACAAACGAAGCGTTAACTTCTGAGAATGAAGCTTTTTAGAAACCAAGATTTAGTCGTTAAGTAACGATTACCGACTCTGAGTGCGGCAGTAAATATCAAAAGCTTCAACGGTGAAGGAAACATCGTAAGGAAACCTGCACGCCTGAGAGCTTTTCATAATGTTCTCAAAGGTGTGTGAAGTCCGCTCTGAGAGGAGACCGGCGCTCACCGCCGCTCAGTAGTGCGACGTTAATGGGTTGCTCATGATGATTACTAGGTACCCGTTCAATTCAAGTTGGCCCTAGACGACCGTGGCAAAATGACGTCATACTGTAGCGTTGACAAAAAAAATTATTGTATTTTTACGGTTACCACGACTGTGACGGAAGTTTTCTTTTCTGGCAATTCTTTTCATGGCGATGACGTCTTGAATGTGTGATCGCCGCAGGACGTGATTTTAAAATTATTTTTCTCCTTTTCTAAGGCCCCCCTTGCAGAGACGCCTGGTTAGGTTCAACCCAGGAATAAATTTGTAATTTTGACAGAAGCTTTATACGAAATCTGTCAGAACAGCAGCTAACTCTGGGTTAAAACGATAATTAAGGCCTGCAAGCGGGCCTAAGGAGTTTCATACAAGAAAATCTTAGTGTAGAAAACTACACGCGAACAATAGTAACCAAACAACAATAAAACAATAAATACCTAACTAATTAAAACAATAACAAAAGTTTGAAAAAACACGATACTGACAATCGCGAGCGGTACGTTGTTATATGTACTAAGTGCATCTGACTTGAGGTGCGGTGCGGGGAAGCGCGAGGGAGGTAGGGGCCAACTTGAATTGAACGTGTAGTACGTATTGCCGAACCGCCGCAAAATAAAAGTGGTTTCAATATTAATAATTTTTATTTTAAATATTGACAAAATATTATAACACTACGCCTTAAAATAATAATGGTGGTCTATATATTATATACTAGCTGATGCCCGCGACTTCGTCCGCATGGATTTAGTTTTTAAAAATCCCGCGGGAACTCTTTCATTATCCGGGTTTTTTTTAATCCTGCAAGCAAGCATGCAAAATAATGTATCACCTATGTTACTCTCCGGCCCATAAACTATCTATATGCAAAAAATCATGTCAATCCGTTGCTCTGTTGCTGCGTGATTGAAGGACAAACGTAAACGTTAGCGTATCTTCTCATGGGAACTGTGCATTTTTTCGGGATAAAAAACCGGCCAAGTGCGTGTCGGGCCACGCGCAGTGTAGGGTTCTGTAGTTGAAAGTCTCAAATATTATTGCTGACCTAGGATAGTGCTTTTAATTTATTTATGAATATTGAATGCATTTTGAGTTCCATGGTTTAAATACTATAATATACTACAAAATATGCAACTTACAATTTCTATAAATTCTATCCTATAAATGGTGGTTTAAATGTATGCGGTGTAATAATTGTACCTCTGTGCTGTGAATACTGCAAGGTGTTGTTCAATTTTAATAGCTGCAATGGCAAGGTTTTTCCTTGAATTTTGTACGAAGTAATTATCTAAATCAAAGGGTTATTATACGTGAATATTTTTCACTAGCTGCGCTCGGCGGTTTCACCCGCGTAAGTTTCGTTTCCGTTGGAATATCGGGATGAAACGTCATTCATTCCATTTCATTACTTCATTGCCGATTTCAGAAACAGCGACTAGATCTCTGTAAACTTTGAAGAATTCTGGGCTTCGCTCGTGTGCCCTGATGTGGCTGATGTACCCTATTATTGCACGAAATAACCATGCGCAGTGAAGACTTCATAATTATGGCACCATCGACGTAATTATCCCTACTAATATCATAAATGCGAAAGTGTGTTTGTTGGTTTGTCCTTCAATCACGCTACAATAGAGCAACGGATTGACATGATTTTTTGCATAAAGATAGTTATGGGCAGGAGAGTATTCATAGGTTAATTTTTATCCTGGAAAAAAATTCAGACATTCAATCACACAGCAACAGAGCAATGAATTTACATGATTTTTAGGGTTCCGTACCAAAATGGTAAAAATGGAACCCTTATGGTGAGACTTTCTCCGTCCGTCCGTCCGTCCGTCTGTCACAGTCGATTATTTCAGTAACTATTAAAGCTATCGACATGAAATTTGGCATAGTTGTGAATAATAGTGGCCCAACATCATTGGAATAAAGAAAAATCGAAAATTATTTTTAGTTTTATTAAAAAAGGGGGCAAATCGGGGGTTTGAAATTTCAAAGTAAAATAACTATACCGAGTGGGGTATCATATGAAAGGCCTTTACTTGTGCATTCTAAAACAGTTTTTTTATTTATTTCTATATATAATAGTTTTTGAGTAATCGGCCAAAATGTCGAAAAAAATACCGTTCCCCCCCCCTTATCTCCGAAGTTTACGAAAAATCTGAAATAATTATGGTCAATAGAGGTTTATGTATATTTTACAGGAAAAATAAAAGCAACGCGAAAATTATTTTAGTTTGATTAAAAAAGGGGGAAAATCGGGGGCTTGAAATTTCAAAGTAAAATAACTATACCGAGTGGGGTATCATATGAAAGGCCTTTACTTGTGCATTCTAAAACAGTTTTTTATTTATTTCTATATATAATAGTTTTTGATTAATCGGCCAAAATGTCGAAAAACATAGCGTCCCCCCCCCCCCCCCCGCTTATCTCCGAAGTTTACCAATAGAAAAATCAGAAATAATTATGGTCAATAGAGGTTTATGTATATTTTACAGGAAAAATAAAAGCAACGCGAAAATTATTTTAGTTTGATTAAAAAAGGGGGAAAATCGTGTGTTTGAAATTTCAAAGTAAAAATAAAAGCAACGCGAAAATTATTTTAGTTTAATAAAAAAAGGGGGAAAATCGTGGGTTTGAAATTTCAAAGTAAGATAACTATACCGAGTGGGGTATCATATGAAAGGCCTCTACTTGTGCATTCTAAAACAGTTTTTTATTTATTTCTATATATAATAGTTTTTGATTAATCGGCCAAAATGTCCAAAAAAATACCGTTCCCCCCCCCCCCCTTATGTCGAAGTTTACCAATCGAAAAATCTGAAATAATTATGGTCAATAGAGGTTTATATATATTTTACAGGAAAAATAAAATCAAGGCTCTAACTAGCATAGTTTTTTTTACATTAACAATAAACCTCTACAAACAAAGTTAACGATAAATAAGCAAATTAATATAATATTATCGTTTTACTTTTACTTTTGGAGTACGGAACCCTCGGTGCGCGAGTCTTACTCGCACTTGGCCAGCTTTTTTTGCATGGAGGTAGTTTATGGAACGGAGAGTGAAAACGGCTAGGTACTTTTTATCCCGAAAAATTGCACAGTTCCTATGAGAAGATACGCTTACGTTTACGTTTGTCCTTCAATCACGCAGCAACAGAGCAACGGATTGACATCATTTTTTGCATATAGATAGTTTATGGGCCGAAGAGTAACATAGGTGATACATTATTTTGCATGCTTGCTTGCAGGATTAAAAAAAACCGAAACAAACGCGGTCGAAGTCACGGGTAACAGCTAGTAGATAATATTGGATGGTTGTCTACTTTTCAGTCGATTTCGGTAAACATCCAGATCCACCCTCCTTTTATCTTCAAAATCCGTGACAGCCTGCCTCCACTCCCCTCGGTTTTCAGGGAGACTTTCCCAACGAAAGGAGTTGATGTAACATCTGGTCATATGGCTCTTCAGCAAATCTTTATACCTAAGGAACTGACCGCCTTGTTTCCGCTTTCCATCCTTAAGCTCAGAATAAAAGATGCATTTGGCTATCCTTTCGTTGGGCATTCTCACAACATGTCCGCACCAACGCAATTGACGCCGCTTATGGTATGCCTCAATGCCACTGACTTTCGCCCGCCGCAACACGTCTGTCCTTCTAATGCGGTCGGACAACCTGATGTTCTGTATTTCACGGAGACACTTGGTGGAGGTGGAATCTATCTAAAGCACGAATATGCTTGCGATAAAGTGTCCAAGTCTCAGCGGAATAAAGTAGATTTGGCAATACAATACCCATGTACCACCTTTATTTTTGTGTTTAGCTTAATTCCATGCAGACGGAACACCTTCTCTCGGAGTTTACCAAATGCAGCAAAATGACGGGAACGGGATGAAATGTAACAGCGCTATAGGTAACGCTGCTGTAAAAGCTGTGTACCGATCAAGTTTCATCGCAATCGGTTCATTAGTTTTTGCGTGAATACAAAATGTAATTATGTATTTCCATACTTACTTAAAACAAACTTTCACAATTTTTTATACTCGTGATAACTTCGAAATTAAATGTCCGATTCGAATGAATTAAAAAGTATTTTACTGCTAGATAAATACCCTTGATGATAAAACTATTTATTTGAATAAGAATTAATACTACGATACGAATGTAACCAACTTTTGTTTCTACCGACGATCTAATTAAAATTTAGAACACAAAAGCTACTATAGTGACTTAAGTATCATAGTTATTATTTTTTGTAGGTAATAATGAGTACTTTAATCATGTAGTACTCGCAGACTTTTTTGTAGGTAATAATGAGTACTTTAATCATGTAGTACATCATTTTTGTGTATAATCAATAGTTTTCTCAGCGCACGCCAAATAATGAATTTTATAGGCAAAATTTTGCTACTTGGGGTTACATTATTGCAATTTTCTTAAGGATCTCTAATTTTTTTTAATAAATTATAGCCAATGTTACTTCCTGATAATTTAGCTTTCCATTGGTGAAAAAATGGTTAAAATCGGTCCAGTAGATTCAGAGCCTATTACGGTACAAACAAACAAAAAAAAATCTTTCCTCTTTATAATATTAGTATAGATTACACATTCATGTTGAATTTAAAAAATTATTATTATTTTATTTAATTTTAGCCAGCCTCGGACGGAATTTCTTAGGGTTATGAAACCTTCGGTTTCGGTCGGAAATCTACCTTCGGTTGGACACTACTAAAATAGTATTTAACATCAGAGAACTAAAATAAATTGAAGCTTTTCATGCATACAACAATAATGGCATATTATGGATGTTTACTAAATAAATTATGTACTGTACTAAAATAACTAAAAATAACAATTACATTCCACGATACCTGCAAACTCTTACCGTGACAAATTGTGAGATCTAAATCTAGTGCTATCCTTTTCCGCAGCGAGCATTATGAAAGGGATAGCACGATATTTAGACCTGTCAACTTAGCCACATTAATTACACATCTTACTGAAGGTCAAAAATGCTATATATGACATTAAAATTATAATATTTTCACTGCTAAAAATCTATGAGGTTTGGATTGTTTCATAATAAAAATGTGTTCTTAAAATATACGTTTTACGTAATAATATGTTAGGTCAAAGACTAAGGGGGAAAAATGCTCATGCATCTTTGAAACATCCATTAACTTTTAATTTGCGTTATTGCACTTAAAAACTTCCACAACCCGGCGCCTAGTGAAAAATTCTAAACGACTTCTCAATAATATTGACATTTTTTTTTCAATAATATTGTCAATTTTTTTTAAAGATAATATGTGTGACCACAACGCGTTGTACTTGTAAGTACTTTTTTGTTACGTCGTACTCGTACATAACATAACCCAAGAAAATATTATGTTAACATCAAATATGTAATGAATTTCATCAATTAAAAATGTCAAAGATCTGTGTAGTTAGCCGATATCTAGTGCAGTCTTACATGTCATAAATAAAATCAATTCATTTTAACATCAAATATGTAATGAATTTCGTCAATTAAAAATTTCAAAGATCTAGGTACTTAGCCGATATCTAGTTTAAAGTCGAACTTTTCATAAGAGGCGCAAACTTATTGGACTAAATACCGTGCGCTTACTTAAAGATAATATTATGTGTGACGACAACTTGTTGTACTTGTAAGTACTTTTTTGTTACATCGTACATAACATAACCCAAGAAAATATTATGTTAACATCAAATATGTAATGAATTTCATCAATTAAAAAGTCAAAGATCCTGGATAGTTAGCCGAAATCTAGTGCAAAGACATACATTTTATAAGAGGCGCAAACTATTTGATCTAACTACCGTGCGCTTACTTAAATATAATATGTGTGACCACAACGTGTTGTACTTGTAAGTACTTTTTTGTTACGTCGTACAAAACATAACCCAAGAAAATATTATGTTAACATCAAATATGTAATGAATTTCATCCATTAAAAATGTCAAAGATCTATGTAGTTAGCCGATATCTAGTGCAAAGTCGTACATGTCATAAATAAAATCAATTCAAAATTCAAATATGTAATGAATTTCGTCAATTAAAAATTTCAAAGATCTAAGTAGTTAGCCGATATCTAGTTTAAAGTCGAACTTTTCATAAGAGGCGCAAACTTATTGGTCTAACTACCGTGCGCTAACTTAAAGATAATATTATGTGTGCCCACAACTTGTTGTACTTGTAAGTACTTTTTTGTTACATCGTACATAACATAACCCAAGAAAATATGTTAACATGAAATATATAATGAATTTCGTCAATTAAAAATTCCAAAGATCTAGGTAGTTAGCCGATGTCTAGTTTAAAGTCGAACTTTTCATAAGAGGCGCAAACTTATTGGTCTAACTACCGTGCGCGTACAACTAGCGTAGAGGTACGCGTCGTGAAAGCTGCCGAAGCGATACATGCCATAGCATGTGTCTACGCATGCGCTGACCGGCCAACCTGAGTTGTAATGTCAACGAACATGAGACATGCGCACAGGCATACGTCTGCTAGTTACCTCGTGCTTCTAACGTAAGTTAGAAGCGCGCTAGTGTAATTAAACCCAATCGGTCGTAATTGTGGCCGCTACCTTTGGTGATCGTCGCACTTCGTCGTCGAACTGCCAATTGGGTATTTGACTGCAGTCAAAATGTTGATATTTATTCATTTATAATAGAAAATGTAACATGTAGGAATAACATTAAACAAATAAGGTTAAAAAACAAATCAGTTACAGAGCTTTAAAGTTTCCTGTTAGACAGAGAGAGCGCTACTGAACTGTGATGTCACAATTCAGCAACTCCATACACGCTCCATAGAGAATTTTGTTTTAGAAAGAGACAGATAGAGTCACAATAAAACAGCTTATAATTCCGAGACTAGTAAAGATATTTAAAAAACAGAAATGGCATTGTGTTAAGTAATATTTAAAAACGTTATTTTAAATAAATATAGAAATATCAGTCAAATACCCAATTATAGGTACCTCCTATTCGCATTTTTTCATTAGGTACTTCCAAAGTACACTTTAATAAACTTTAACATTTAACAATTATTATTTTTTTCACTGTATAAAATGTGGATGTCGGCACTTCGACGACGATTTTTATCATGGTGCGAAACGCCACACCACCGTATCACAATGTCTTAAGCCAGGGCCACACTGATAAGACGATTGCAATGCGACGGCGACGCGATCTTTTTGTAGCGCCGATTTTTAAATAACATTTTTTAACGCAGACAGTTCGATTTGACTTAGTACAAAATTGAATGTTATAAGGAAATAAGTTTGGCACGTCGCTTAGCTGGATTCCATGGTGATTTAGATGTAAAGGTGTTTGTTTTAACGGTATCGCTGTCACTTCGGCCTTAAAGATGAGACGTTCAAAATGCTTCATTTGACAAACTATCTTGCCTTACTACAAGCACTTCCTGTTGTAAGTTGCCAGCACCAATTTTACAATCAGAAGCCACTTCGAGACTGTCAACACTGAAAATAAAATTATATTTTAATTATAAACATTTTTTTTTAAATCAGATACAGATAATCAAAATAATGTACCACCAAGGACTTTGTATATGCAACTTTTACGTGATACTTTGTTTTAAGACAAGAAAAGTCTTTGTTTTAAGGGGGACATTTGACGCACTTTAAAATATCATATTTCACAAACAGACCCCTGAATCGAAAAATGGTGTTCCCACACCCACAATATTTTTGAAAGACTTATTCAACGACACGCCACACTATGGGATAGGCAAGAAAAAAAAATTCATCCCAACTTTACATGTAGGGGGGTGTACCCTGAAAAAAATTAAACTCGCCGGCATATTTAGCGGAACATAAAAAAAAGGTCCATAGTTAAAAAAATATGGTTTTATTTTAAAATCTACTTACTACACTTCTTTTGTTATTTAAAGTTTCATTTGTTTTACTTAAAATGAGATCACATTAAGAACAGATTTTGCGAGTAAAGGCTATTTGTGAAAAATTGTACATTTTTGAACTTTTCATGTAACCGGGAAAAGTGAAATTTAATATTAAAATAACAATTAATTAAATTAGAAAAATGGTGATTAATATCGCGTATTTCCTCCACGTGCTCTTATTAAAGTTTCTACCCGTCTAGGCATACTGAGAATGATGTTATCGATGGTCTCCTGGGATAGTCTCCGCCATTCCTCAACTACGGCGATTCGCAGTTCTCCCACGTTGGCAGGAGCTGGAATTCTGGACTTAACTTTTCTTTTCAGCAAGTCCCAAACGTGCTCTATTGGGTTCATATCCGGTGATCTCGCCGGCCACTCCATAACAGTGATATTCATATCATTAAGATAAGCTTGAGTTACCCGAGCGGTAGGGGTTCCAAAACCGGTTTCACCGAAATCGAAAAAACCGGCTAAACCGGGTTTTTCGCCATTTTTCAAAACCGGTTTTAAAATTTGGCAAAATCGGGTTTTTCGATTTTTTCGATTTATTTCGATTTTATATCATACATGTAGATTGCGTTACGTATTACGCTCGCTTAAGCTAAATCATGATTTATACAAAACTCATCACATCATCATTACAATTTACGCAGTTTACAGCCCATTAATGTCCCACTGCTGGTCACAACGTACACTCCTCCATTCTCATAGGAGAGACGGTCAGACGGAGCTTAGACCCACCACGCTGCTCCAATGCGGGTTGGCGGGCTTTAATGACTATTATTATCATCTAGTGATAATAACCGAGACCGACGACGGCTTAACGTGATCTAGCAGTGCCGACCTCTATGATATTGGCACCAGCCAGTACTCACATCTCCTCTTCACTGCGATGTCGCGGTCATCAGGAGAGTCCTAAGCTGCTCCGCAATTTTAACAGCCGCGGGCCAGCCAAAGCTGCAAAGGTCGGTAGATCTGCCTCCATGTTTTCAGTTTGCAGATACTTGATCTCAATTATACCTTCTTGTGTACAATTTCGAATGAAGTGCATTTTTAGGTCAATATGTTTTGACTTTGAAGTCACCATTTCATTTTGGCTTAGTATGAGGGCAGCTTGATTATCATTTAATATGATTACTTATAACTCCTCTTTTCTCTAGTAAGTATAGACATGGAGTTTCTGGCATGTTGAGTCCTATGCCTTTTCTGTGTTGAGCTTTTTGTGCTCTTCCCTGCCTCCCTAAGATATCTGTAACATATCTCTGAGAGTATATTATGACTTTCTTCAGTCTCATCAAGTATGAAATCTCTGGTCCATGCTGGAGGGTGTCTCTCTCTTTGTGGCCTCCCATTTGCAGGTATTTCTATAATTTCTGATGCATCATCATAAGACTCTATTTCGTCTTCTGAAGAAACGTCTTCTTCTTGATAGTTTTGCTTTTAACTTTATTTCCTTTTTCCGGATCTTCTCCTTCGAAGTACATTTTGTTTATAACCTTGATATCCCTGCTTATCACTACATTATCATATTCTGGTGTGTACTCTGTATGCCTTTGAGGTCATCGAGTAACCCATGAATACGCCTTCTTTAGCGTTCTTGGTTATAATTTCCCTCGTTTTTTCTTGTTCAAAACAAAAGTCTTCCTGCCATACACATGCCTAAAGATGATGCCTACATGGCGTTCGAACAACCCATTTCTTGAACGGTAAATCGCCATTCAGTGCTTTCGACGAGCTACTATTTACAAGGTAGTTAGCGGTTTTAGCGCCCAAAGCTTTTTAGCCTCAATTGGCCTCATTTCATTAGCATTGGCCTCAATCATTAAACTTTTTTTTTTAATTATTATTATTTACATTAAGACTGATTCAAATTACTGAATTATAAAAGATTTTTTTTAAACTAGATTTTTTTAAAAACAAATTCGAATAACCGAAAAACCGGAAAACCGGTTTTGCCACTAAATCAAAACCGAAAACCCGGTTTTCTGAAATACTTTCGGTTTTGGATCCCCTACCGAGCGGTATAGGGCCGAGCATTATCCTGCATAAAAACAAAATCGTCACCGATGTATGGGGCAAACGGTACGACATTTTCTTCTAAAACTTCTCTGATATAGCGGTCTGCAGTCAGACTCCCTCTGTCAATCACTACCGAGTCTGTGCGAGCTCCCAAACAAATGCCCGCCCAAACCATTATTGATCCACCACCGTATGCAACTGTAGTTTCAAAATTTGTCTGAATGTATCGTTCTCCTTTGCGTCTGTATATTCTTTGCCTGCCGTCAATTTGATTTAAGAGAATTCTGCACTCATCACTAAACAATACCTTACTCCATTGGTCCGCGTTCCAAAGTCGATGTTCCTGAGCAAAAGTTAACCTGTTTCTACGATGATTTACCTCGAGCCTTGGAGCCTTGGCGGGCACAAATGAACCCAACCAGCTTCTTCGAGCCTTCTTCGTACCGTACGCTCACTTACGGTTACACCCCGCACTGCTTCTAACTCATGTCGGGCTTGGACGGCCGTCAAACGGGGGTTCCTACGTACACGAAGCCGAATGAAACGATCATCCCTACTCGAAGTGCGTCTTTTTCTGCCTTGTACTGCTCTTCTCACATAAGTACCGGTCTCCCTGAACCGTTGTATACTGCGATGGATCGTCGAAACTGGTCGACGAAGATCTCTGGATATCACTCTGTAGGTTTGACCATTTCTTCGCATTTCGAGTGCCCTGGCAATCTCCGTTGGGGCTAAGTCAGGCATAATTCAGTCATCAACTCCAGAAAGATACGCGATTAAAAAAACTAACAAAAAACAGTATTTCAATGAAATTTTAAATCAAACTCAGAAGGAAGAAATACTCGAAGTTCGCTCCAGATAACCTTATCTGGAGCGAACTTCGAGTATTTCTTCGAGTATTTGAATAAAATTAAAACAATTGCATAAAATGTGATGTTCAGTTGTTTTCTTAGTTTGAAAATATTTCTTTTTAAATTAAATGACGTATAAACCAGCCAGTAAGCTTATATGATACTGATATCAAACCTTTTTTTTATGTTCCGCTAAATATGCCGGCGAGTTTATTTTTCACAATTTTATTTCACCACTTTGCTGGCGTGATTAATATTTATACCCTTGTCAAAATTCAAATTACAGATTTCTAGTACCAATAGTCTCTGAGCTAAACCGTGGATGGACGGACAGACGGATGGACATTAAGGGTTCCTTGTTTACTACGGAACCCTAAAATAGGAAAACAGGTGGAGTGTTGCGGTCTGCCGATAGATGGCGCTAGTAGGTGACAATATAGTAAAATAATTTTTCTGTCGGTTGGTATATTTTAATATTGTACTAGATTTATATTTATGAACTCAGAATTTTTCTCCTCTTACATTTGACATCTCACTCGATACAATAACAAAAAAAAATCAGAAACCCCCACTGTTTTGGATGTAACATCCGCCATTTTGATTTTGTTCTTATAAAATGTAGCCTATGTCACCCGGACTATGATGTCGAATTGATTGGCACCTCATTCATTAACATGGGCTCAGTAATTTCGGTGCCACATTGGAACATGCGTAAATATTCACATACATACATAGATTGCTAAAGTCATAACCCCCTCCTTTTGGCTTTGTAGTAGTTGGGTAAAAATTGCTCACATCTATGTACAGAAAGTGCAGAAAGTTTTAAAATTAATTTTCAGTCAATGTTTTCTTTTAATAGGTGTATTTGTTCTTACCCAGCACTGTTTGAGTCTGTATTCACACCGAGTTCACAGCGTATGCTTTGCTCGTGGCAATCTGATATGCACGTGCCATAAAGTTTAACGTGCGAACCCGAGTACATATGTATACCAACGCCGCATCGCTTTATTACACAGTTTCGTAGCTCAACCTACAACCAAGAAAAACATTTTTTACGTCTGTAATGTTAAAATGCATCCCGAACCAGTGGTGGAGTCCGATGATTCAAAAGCACTTGTAAAAAGTTTATTTGAATAAAAAATTCTATTCTTTTCTATTCTATTCTAATGGAAGTACACTATTCATAGATTAAATTACAAATGCATAGATTGATAACGGAATATGTAAATCTATATAAATAAAAATGAATGTTGGTAAGCGCATAACTCAAGAATGGATGGACCAATTCGGTTAATTTATTTTTTTGTATGTTCCTTAAGGTCCACGGAAGGTTTTAATACTTAATTAAAAAAAAAAAACAAAAAAATTTATAAAAGAAAAGTTGGCGGTACGAAGTTCGCCGTGTCAGCTAGTTAACAATAAAAATATGACTTTAATTTCATATGTGTGGATTTAGGTTTTTAAAAATCCTGTGACAACTCTGGGATAAAAAGCATCCTATTTATTTTTTGGCATGCCTCTTGACATGCATGCATGTTTTCTTGCCTTTTGTCTTAATCGGTTCAGTGGCTTAAGTGTGAAAGGTAACAGATAGACAGAACCATTTACTTTCACATTGATTAATATCCTTACTAATATTATAAATGCGAAAGTGTGTTTGTTGGCCTTCAGTCACGCTACAGCAGAAAAATGGACGACGTGATTTTTTGCATGGGTATAGCTGTGGACCTAGAGGAATTTTAAAAACTTAATCCACGCGGATAAAGTCGCGGGAATCAGCTATAGTATAGAAATATATTCTATAGTATATTAGGTATTCAATTTTGTAACTTGTACACATAGTACCACAGAAATGCTGTGTACACGTGATCTTGTCGCCACGCTGGAGACTCCCAGAGTCTCCAGCGCGATACATACGTATTCACTACAAAAAGAAACAGCTATGTGTGAGGCAAGTGAACGATGAGACGCATTTGCATCTTTAAGGATGATTATACGGGTCTGCCCACGAAATGCAAATTTATTTGGTTTTTCGCAATTTGTAAAATAATACGACAAACTAGGCTAATGGCATTCTAATTGCGCCAGTAGAATTATCATCTTCACAGGTTTACATAATTAAAAATCTTTACTTGAAAGTGACCAGTTTAAGAAATTAATCAAAATACTGACTAATTTGTGAGTAACTCACGTCCAACTCGGTATTTTGATTAATTTCTAAAACTGGTCACTTTCAAGTGAAGATTTTTATGTACACCTGTGAAGATGATAATTCTACTGGCGCAATTAGAATGCCATTAGCCTAGTTTGTCACAATAGTTTACAAATTGCGAAAAACCAAATTAAATTTGAATTTCGCGGGCAGACTCGTATAATCCACCTTAACTCGCTACTTTTACGACTTAAATCTGTCTGCACATCATTCAGTGTACATGAGTGTGCGTGGCGACATGCGACGAGGCGGCGACATGCGTTCTGTATAGTTCGACGTGGCACACAGCATTTCTATTGCCTTATTATTAAGATTTCTGTGCACAGTACATACCTGTGTTCCTTCGTGCACAACAAGTCCAGAATAGAAATTTTCAAATGTGCAATCTTCGATTATTATTTTTGCTTGAGACATCGCCACTATCCCTTGAGAAAAGTAACTCTGCAAATAAACGTTATTGTTCTTAAAATGGTCCACCGTGAGGTATAGGCCATATAAACGTAGTTACAAATCAAATCAAATCATTTATTTGCATAGATTCAGTAGGTATATTGGTGTTACATAATACAGGTGCTTACAATTTGCCAGGCAGGCATGCAAAAATAATATTCTCTAAGTTTATGGTAATCACACTTTAGTTTAGAGCTTTACTAAACAACATTATTCAAAAAAGTGCTTCAGTATAATATTAGAGTCATCATCATCATCGTGAGCAATCCATTAACATTGCGCTACTGAGCACAGGTCAGGAAGGGTTATAGGCCATTATAGTCCACCACACGGTCCCAATGCGAATTTATATTATTAATGAGACCATACACTGAGCATCTGTGGAGTGCTAATTAGCACTCCACAGAGAAAAGTGGGGAATTCTAGAGGAGGCCTATGTCAAAGGACAACCTGATCTATAAATTAGTGCTGATGTTATTATTAATTTAAATTAGGCTTATAGTTAATCTATTATTAAGTAACATAAAAATTAATTAATTAATATTAGCATTAGGAACTTAGTATTACCGTTGATCAGAGAAAAAAGGCTATTTTTATTTTATTTCTTTTTATACACTGAGCATCACCTGACAATTCTGCGAGTCATCCGAGAGCTTGCAGTTTCTGATGAGCAGCTGGCCATCCCGCATCACGATGACGGTGTTCACAAGTGTGCAGCTCAGGCTCAAATCCTGTATCCTGCAGTCTTTGCTCAGCAAGAGCAAACAGGACCGCATCTCTGACGCTTTCAGAGCAGCACCTACAAAAATATAAGAAACTAACTTTTGTTCACATATATTCTTTATTGAACATCAAAGAAGAAAAACAACATACATAACATATAAAAGTTAACAAAACAGAGTTAATAAATAAAAAAAATTAAAAAAATACATAACATATAAAAATTAACAAATAGGTGGCCTATCCACCTATCTCTAAGGTCTTTAATCTCTTCCAGAGACTTCACACACCTTCGAAAACATTATGGAGAAATCTCAGGTATGCAGGTTTCCTTCACCTTTGAAGCATGTGATATATAAATGCTTAAATGCACATAACTCCGAAAAGTCAGAGGTGCGTGTACTGCGCAGGATCGAACCTGTGACCCCCTGTATAGGATCATAGTCCTAGCAGCTAGGCTATCACTGCATAATAGAATATAATAGAATATTAATATGTATGTAAATACTTATTAGAATATTAATATATCAGGGAACAAATGCTATTAAAAAATTGTGGAATTAGGTGTATAAAATTCCTGCAGGAACTGATTTTTTTTTTGATGTGATAACGTCTTATAAATCGATGACCACCGGCTGCACGCACGAAAAAGTGTCACGTTCCGCCTAAGCGAGAGCGCGGAACAAGCGATAGAAAGGCACGATCGGCCCAAGCGTTGGCTTGTGCCACCCGCCAGTGATCGTCAATGTTTCTTTATGACGTTATCACGTAAAACTATCGTCCGTAAACCGACTTTACAGACAACCAATTTTTTTTCAGAATAAAAGGCAACCTATGTCACTCTCTAAGTCCTTATAATTTTTGGATTATATTTAAAACGGGGCGCCTGCCGTCGCCAGGCAGTCAGATCACTCCTATGGGACAATTCCACCGACTTCAAGTCATCAAGTCTTCGACTATAACCATACAAAAAATAACATTGATCCGTTGCTCCGTTGCTGCGTGATTGCAGGACAAACAAATACACTTTGTAGTGTGAAAGTGTATTTGTTTATTTGAAAGTGTATTAGGGCACAGGTATCCTCTCAGAATAAGAATTCTAAGAGGATACCTGTGCCTTGTGTTTGACTTGAGATGATGACTATTATTATTAACGAAACCAAAAAAAAAAACTTTTGAATATACCCTTGAAACTGGATAATGATATTTTAGACAATGGCATTTCGGGCACTTCATAATCACTGCTGCAAAATACCACTTCCTCTGGATCCAGTGATAGAGCTTCCTCAGCCGATACCATCATCATGAGGTTTTGTTCTTTGCTAATTTTTGAACTAAGGAGTTTATAAATATTGTTCAATTCACTTATACTGCCACCTTGCCATAGTGTCACAACCTTTAAAAGAGAAAAAAATACATATTAGTTTTATTTCACCAAGGGTCTGATTCACCACTTGCTGATAAAGGTTTGATACCCTGTCCACAAATGACGGATTATATGAGGGATAGCATTTAAATTTCTGTTTCTTAAGTATCTAATGTCAATCTGGCCGTAAAACTCAAATTATCCAGCAGATATTTTATCTGTTAGATATATATATCAGACACTTTATCAGCAAGTGGTGGCCATAAGTTGGTGGTTGGTGGTTGGTGGTGGAACTTCCATTACATATTTGTAACACAAGTATAGGAAATAAAACTTACATTTCTTTTACTCATAATCTTTTGCCATTTCACCCTTGCAGGGGCAAGATAATGTTCTCTAACAAGCGGGTCTTCATACAAACTCCATTTGGGCATCAAACTCTCCAGGTGTGCATTCATCACTGCATATTGGGATATGTAATTCGCTGGTAATAAGGAATCTGTAAGAACAAAGTTGTAGAGTATACAATAGTTTAGTTGCATTTATCCCGTAACGATGTGTGCAGTACTGGGCGAACTTTAGCCGCTGCACACACGGAGCAACTTCAATCGCTGAATATGTCGACTTTTTAAAAGTTTCCATTACAGTTGCGATCACCGAAACTAGCAACTAGAGTTGCTACGCCTGCGAAGTTCCTCGAAATTGTATGAAAATTATACATATAATTATACAACCAGTTGCAAGTTGCTGATTGCCGCAACAGGCAACTACGTGTGCGCAGCGCCTTGTAGCCACTCCAAAAATGACTCTAAATGAGTAGATATGTTAAGGTATCCACTATCCGTGTGTTATATGTAGCCCTCCTTCTCCCTAGGATTCGTTTACGCTAGCATACCGGGATTAGGTAATCTGAGAAAATACCGGTATTGAAAAAATGGTCCGATATTGCACCCCCTATTATCCGCGCGATATAACCCTCCTCCCTAGGATTCGTTTACGCAAGTTAGCGTCGTTCTACTTACTTTTACGTTTCATTCGGTAGTTTGCGTTCTTGCGTAGTTTTAATTTATAAGTCGCGCGCAGAAAGTTTGCCGATGACTCCCACCTCCACCGACCGCGACCCGCGCTCGCCTACTTGCCGTACTAGAACCATCGACACGTGACCACCGTGACGTCATGACTAATCGGTAAACTTTCTGCACGCGTAAGAGATGAAAAAGGTTGCAAAAATTGTCTTACCGTCATCATCAGCTATACCTCCATCACACAAAGAGGAATCCAACTCCCTTAACTTCTCATGAGCATGAATTGCACTGTTACGCAGCGTTATTATTGATCTCGCAACAGGTTCTGGTATATCACCATTGTGGAGCTCCAACCAGAGGCTCATCCTGTCCTCTACAGTCTTCGGCAGAAGCACGTTGTTGTCTCGGTCGTCCCAAGGCATCCATAAGTTATGATAAAAAAATCTGCGATAAAGATTTTCATACCTGAATAAGACAGTTTCCAAAACAACCCTAATTGTACATTTGCTATTTTGTTTAAGATGACATTTTCCATTTTGTAATTTTGTGGTGACTTTCGTAAAATTAGTGATGCCACAAGACATGATGCGGCGTTCGTAGCTGCGTTGCCGCTATGGCGTCTTACAATGAGATCTATGCTATGCCAACGTTTGCTCAACTATACTGTAACTGACCGCCTTATGCCATACCACAGATTTATTACACAGGACGCCGTAGCGGCAAAGCAGTAACCCCTCTGTTTTTAAATTTTTTTTTTAATAGAAAGTTGTAAGAAAACTTGCTGTACCAAAAACGCTGCCACACATCACTGCAGGTGTTGCATCACTTTAATGCCTGTTATGAGTTTGATGTAAGTTGACGCACCGGGAAGCGCGGAAGTCCCCCACTAGGTGGACTAACAACATCAAATGAGTCGCTGCTGCTGGATTCAGGCGGCTCAAGACCAAGACCTGTGGAAGTCCATGCAATAGACCTTTGTCCAGCAGGGGACGTCTATTGGTTGACAAAGAAGAAGAAGACATATTACCTCAATAAGTCAATAAACTGTGCAGTATCCTCTGCATTCACAAACTCTTCTCTTTGTTTCACAGTAGGCCACAACTCTATTAATGGTACATCAGTAACCCTCTCTGGTAATGACACAGATTCGTGTTGAACGCTCAGCACATCCACATCAGCTGTGAGCTCCTCAAAGTCTACTAATACTACTGAGGTTATGGCTATACAGGGGAATCCCACTTCTGCAAATAAAAAATATACATCAAGGGTAGTATTGATTCTAATATTATAAACTACTAACTATGTGTGTATATATATATGGCTTTAGGTTTTTAAAAAGTTATTGTACAGTACCCGGCGAAATATATTGCACATCAGCCTTTTGAATAAAACGCTATTCTATTCTATTGCAAGGAAAGCTAGCCAGTAATTCACGTAGTAATTACTGAAATCTCTTCACAATCGGCGAGCACATCACGTAACTTATTTTCGTCATGCAGGAACCCTTACTACTACACGGATGAAATGTAACCAAAATGTCTCCTACCTACTATAGTTCCCTTTGCCCTGTGAGTCCTACCACATACCTAGTCCCATTGGTTACCTCAGACAAACACTCAGACAGACTTTTTCAAAACCTAACTCAACACAGACAAAGTAAAGTAATTGTTGACAATGTGTACTTAAAATGTGTACAGCCTAACTGAATAAAGAATTTGAACTATCGAATTTGTCGGATTATAGAGTACTGCCTAAGACCCTCTATAGTCTGGATTTTTTTACAAAAGAGTACCTTGTTGTTGAGACAAATTACAGATCCAATGATAAAATTCTATATGTTATGTATATATGTACTCTGAAGTACAAATCATACTTCATTAATGTATGTCAAATTTAGTAAATTAAACACAATAGAGAGCTTACGTTTTAATACTTCATTAATGTATGTCAAATTTAGTAAATTAAACACAATAGAGAGCTTACGTTTTATTATAAAACTAACATCATTAATGCTATACATATAACTTACAAAAAATATGCTAACTTTACTTTAGGATATAATTGTGTACAAACAAATGTACATACTACTAAGTACTAAAATAAACAAAAACTATGAATCAATCAATTTAAGAAGCATGAAAATATTCATCAATTTTTTTTTAACATTGTTGAAACGTAATGAACACCATGTCGGATTACAGGGGGTGCCGGATTAGACAGGGGCAGGATTACCGGGGGTCCACTGTATAGTAATTATTATAGTAAGCAGATAACCTTTATACTATCATACTAATATTATAAAAGCGAAAGTGTGTTTGTTTGTTGGTTTGTCCTTAAATCACGTTGCAGCAGAGCTATGGATCAAAGTGATTTTTTGCATGGCTATAGTTGAGGACCTGGAGATTGACATTTAGGCTACTTTTTATCCTGAAAAATCAAAGAGTTCCTGAGGGATTTTGAAAACTAAATTTACACAGATGAAGTTGCGGACATCAGGTAGTGGAAAATAAAACAACTTAAGTACTCTCTTACCGAACTTCTTACAGAACCTCTTAGACAGCTTCCACAGAGCATCCCATCCTACTGGCTCCACCAGGATCTCAGCCTCAGCGGTCCACTGCTCCTTCATGGTACCTCTGCCGATACTGAACACTTGCACTAGTGCATCGAGGATATCATTGTGACTGCGTGTGAAGGTATACACGGCTGGCATCTACAATTAATTCATTTTTAAAGCAACAAGGATAGAAGTTTAAGGGCCTGATTCACCACCTTCTGATAAGTGTCGGATAGCCTAACCATGAATTTTGTCACTTTCTTTATGTCAAGTGACAAAGACAAAATATGCATAAGCTATCGACACTTATCAGAAAGTGGTGAAACAGGATCTAAAAGTTGTAACACAATTATGGAAAATTGGATGTAAAAGCTGTGATATTGCTTTTTTTCCTATAAACTATAAAATGTAGTCTATGGTACCCAGACTATTATAGCAAATTAACACCTCATTCAAAATCAAAGGGTTAAAAGGGGTAAAATGTGAGTCTTCAATCCTGAATTATACTGGTCTAGAAGACATTGCACTGCATAAGTGAATCCCTAGAATTTTACTAAAACAGAAATTATTCTCAAAATTCAATCCTCAAACAGGCAAAAGAGCTAGTTGGCATGTAAAAGTTGGACTATATATTCAGTAGGTAAGTAGGAATAAAATAACTATTAGTAGTCAACCTTTTGCGTGCTGTATAGAGATTAAATACACAGAAAATATGATGTTAACTGCTACCAAGCGATATAGTGACGAGGAAGCAAAGAACTGACATCATTTCAAGACTCAAGTACCCTAATAGGAAATGATACAATATTTGCATTGTTAAAATGATATCCTAATAAAAGCATCCTTATTAAAACTGTAGGTTAGTAGGTGCCTACCAAAGCATTTTAAAAACGAACCGACGTGTCCCTAATATATAAAAATGAGTCACGTCACGCCTATTTTATAAAAATTTATAAATCGAGCCAAATCAGGGCATGGATAGAAATAAGGCAAAAGTAAAATTGAAATATTATTTTACTTACTTTCACTGTTCGGTTTTTCGATGAATCAAGCACAATATTTTTGAACAGGTTTAAATTTACTCTTTGTTTTTGAAATAGCCGTTTTAATTTTCAAACGTAGAGTACAGAAGGTAGAGACCATAGATAATACACTATTAGGTAGAGACGTCAGACTACACAGAGATGTGCCGAGTCAGGTCGACTCGAGTCAGTACTCGAATACTTACATAGAATCGCATATTCGAGTACTCGTGTGCTCACACTCGAGTACCAGCGGTACTCAAGTACTGACTCAAGTCACTACAGCGTTATATTATACTCTAAACGTTAGCGTTATACAGGGTGGAAAAAAATTATGGGCCTTGGAGGGGAACTACCTTAAATCCTTAACTTAGGTCATTTTACTTTAAGGAAACATTCCCTTATTTTTAAAAAGAAACAAATCTGCATTCAAAGTTTTTCAAAAATTCGCTTGTCTCACCCGGGAATCGAACCAGCTAAAAATTCAAAAATAAACACCCGCTATTTTATTGCACTAGTCGATGCAGTCGATGTTAAAGATAAAATTTCTCCAAGAAACATTATGTCTTACACTCATATGTCGTGCAAGTTATCCATGAAATCGAATATTTAGTATACAAGTTCTTTAGTCAACATTACCTAGAACTGTTCACTTTCAACATGTAAAAGACACGTTAAGTATAATTTTCTAATAACTCTAACATCCAAAGACATTGTATGAAGTACAAATCTTGCTAATTATTATCTCTGAGTACATTTTTGAAGACTTAGATAAGAAAATCGTTTAATGGTAATAATAATTCTATGCACGTTTCCTTCTTACGAAAAGTTTAAAAATTTAAACGTTTAACTTTGCGGTGCGAGACAGCAATTTTGAATTCAATGAAAATTTTGAGCATTTTTATCGATTTTGTTTTGTTTTGCTTCCATTTAGTAACTGTGTAATAATGGGCGTATCGTTTTATTAGAAGCTCAGGTACTTTTCAAACAAGAAACGATTTTATCTAAATCTTCAACAAGGTACTTAGAAATAATTAGCAAGCTTATACTTGGATGTTAGACTTATAAGACAATTATAACGTCTTTTACTTGTTGAAGGTGAAAAGATCTAGGGAATGTTGATAAGAGAACTTGTATGCCAAATATTCGATTTTATGGATATCTTGTACGACAGACAAGTGTAAGACATAATGTTTCTTGGAGAAATTTTATCTTTATTATTGACTGTATCGACTAGTGCAATAAAATAGCGGGTATTTATTTTTGAATTTTTAGCTGGTTCGATTCCCGGGTGAGACAAGCGAATTTTTGAAAAACTTTGAATGCAGATTTGTTTCTTTTTTTAAAATAAGGGAATGTTTCCTAAATGTAAAATGATCTAAGTTAAGGATTTAACTCCAGGGCCCATAATTTTTTTCCACCCTGTATACTAGCTGATGCCCGCAACTTCGTCCGCGTGGATTTAGTTTTTAAAATCCCTCAGGAACTCTTTGACTTTCCGGGAGAAAAAGTATGTCACTCATACCCTATGTCACTCTCCAGGTCCTCGACTATACCCATGCAAAAAATCACGTCGATCCGTAGTCCTGTTGCAGCCTGAATGAAGGACAAACCAACAAATCAACAAACCAACAAACAAACACACTTTCGCATTTATAATTAGTAAGTATTATTTACTGATTTCATATTTATATTTTTTTAGTTACCATTAGAAAATGAGATTAGGAAAATAGTTTGATTAAACATCACGTCAATTTATGTTTGAATAGTAAACCTATAGTTCAATATTATCCGTCTGTATACGTGGTTATTATTAATATAATATATCATTCGATTAAAATTCTGTTTTAATTTTTATTATAATTTAATAAATATCTTAAGTAGGTACAAAAAGTACTCGAGTACTTTATAGATACTCTAGACTCGAGTTCTAACTCGATTCTTTTTTTATGAGTACTAAAATACTCGAACCACAGCGTCAGACGTCTGACCACAGCTAATAATTACTGCGTTAGGTACATGGAACTAGGAATTACGACTACGGTTAGGCACATATTATACTACATAACGCACATTTCCCAAGAAAATCAAACAAAGAGAATGTAATCACTTGGTAATCACCAGTAATCACTACGTATTGACGTGAATCAAAGATGAAAGAGTACTAAAAAGAAAATAAGTTTCTGCCCGCGAAATTCAAATTTAATTTGGGTTTTCGCAATCTGTAAACTAATACGACAAAGTAGGCTTATGGCCTTCTAATTGCGCCAGTGGAATAAATAATCATCTTCACAGGTTTATTAAAAATCTTTACTTTAAAGTGAGTACATACTAAAATACTGAGTTGGACGTGAGTTACTCACAAATTAGTCGATATTTTGATTAATTTCGTAAACTGGTCACTTTCAAGTAAAGATTTTTATGTAAACCTGTCAAGATGATAATTCCACTGGCGCAATTAGAAGGCCATAAGCCTACTTTATCGTATTAGTTTACAAATTGCGAAAAACCAAATTAAATTTGAATTTCGCGGGCAGACTCGTGTATGACGTTCCTAGTCGTACTTGTGAGTCGTCCGCTCTTTTAAACCAAGTCTATGGTCGTACGTATTGTCCATGGAAGTAGGAATTACGACTACCTACGTCTTAATAATCTGATATCCTACTTCAAACCCAAATTCTACGCCCTAGCTTAATCAATTACTAGTCCTACTTCCTTGTAATCAACGTCATAGACCACGAACACTAGGATAATTAACGTAATCGACTGACTCACCACAAAGATAGTATTCCTGAAACGGTAGTAAGGAATACACACGGAATACTACTGGGTCACACATCCCTCAAAGCTAAGGAATGCAAACAGCAATTGATGGGTACTTGATAGTCATGGAACTAGGAATTACGACTTAGTCATCCTGTGTAGACATTTTTAAATGTATTCTGTGGTAGGGATACATTTGACCCATGGACCTCTTAGGGTGGAACCACATTTGTGAGAATCGTTTCTTATTTCGCCCATACAAAACTGTCAAATTCCATAATATAAACGTGTACGGATCAAATCGGCTTTTCGATGCGTACACGAATGTATGGAAAATGACAGTTTTGTATAGGCAAAATCCGAATCGATCCTCACAAATGTGGTTCCACCCTTAGAATAGAATAGAATAGAATAGAAATATTTTTTATTCAAATAAACTTTTACAAGTGCTTTTGAATGGTCAATGAATCTACCACTGGTTCGGAATGCCTTTCCTGCCGAGAAGAACCAGCAAGAAACTCGGCGGTTGCTCTTTTCAAAACAGATTTACAATACAGTAAATACTATGCTATATATGCAGTGTTTCCACAATGAGGAAAGTTCCAAAAATGCATACAGACTAACTTCTATCTTAAGATGGGCAGACATAAAGTAGCCCCATTCCCGCCGGTGGCACCCGTTCACGGGCATGACGCATGACCCAGCCATTGCTTCGCTCAACCATATTTGAGGGAACGTAACAACCCGCATCCTTTGAGTAATAAACCAACACAGGAGAAGAATTGACGCGCGTACCCCTCTGTAAGTTGGGTATGAGCAGTGGTCCTACTCGTTATATAAAACTGTTTGACTCGAGTCACGCGCCTGTCAACTACGTATGGTTAGCGGGGAATGAGCTCCGCTATAAATGCCGAATATGAGAGTATTTTCTTCTAAAAAAATATTTAAAACATCCAGTTTACTAAAGGATAACATTTATTTACTTCTGATGTATTATTTTATCCAAATAATGCAATACTTATGCAGAAAACTTAAGAAAACTGTCGATCTGAAAATGTTGCTACTTAATCGTACATGAAATAATTTGGGGAAAATATTGAAAATTAATCTTCCTACTTACTATTCGTTTAGAGACCTTTATCTTGAACTGCATTATAAATTGATCCCATAGAATTAAAATCACGATAGAATAGGAAGGGGTGAACGACTAATTTATAAGCTTTAAGTAAAATATGACTAGATATATAAATACGAACTTTGATCGTCTGTGGGATTATCAAATAATGATAAAAAAATTCTTTCTATAAA
Source organism: Oeneis ivallda (assembly GCA_029955525.1). NCBI lineage: Eukaryota > Metazoa > Arthropoda > Insecta > Lepidoptera > Nymphalidae > Oeneis > Oeneis ivallda. The sequence continues at coordinate 11,908,013 of JARPMR010000001.1, forward strand.
ACCGACTTTAAACGCCACTATAAAGTATAAAACAATTTTAATTTGTACATGTATGTTGAAGTCGGGCGGGCCTAAATATAAATGATGAAACTAATGCGCGACGCTAGCCCAACTTTGCCCGATCGGCGTATGAAGTCGGTTTTTTAAAGATATTTTTTTTACATTATTATTTTAAGCTTTTGTGTATATCTCTGATCGCGAGCAATTTGCTCTTAATCATTGAGTTCCTTCCTCCATCACCGAAGATATGAATCATCTTCTCTTCACCTTTTATCTAGGCCCAACCTTATTATGCTTTCTTTCAAAAAAAATTGAAATCGGTTCAGATTTGACGTAGTTATGGAGTAACATCTAACATTATATCAACAAAAATTTATATGGGAACCACCTCTGAAGTATGCCCTACTAAACAAAAAAAAATTATCAAATTCCATTCATTATTTGGCGGAATAATTGGGTAACAAATATACAAAAAATTCAAATTGAGAACCTCCTCCTTTTTTGAAGTCGGTTAAAATGATTGCATTATTATAACGATCGCAATGGTGTCTGATTGGCTGGTACTCTCCCACTATTGTTTAAAATGCATTGATGCAGCTAGAGCTCCATAAACTCAGCGAATTCATAAAATTAGTTTTTTTACTCAATTATTTCAAAATTTATAGGTATAGCCATATAATATATATATATATATTTCCATATAGCCAGTGTGATATGATTTTCTAAATATATAAAATGAAAAGGTGACTGACTCACTGATTTATCAACGCATATCTACTATGACGTAGGCATCCGCTAAGAAAGGATTTTTACAAATATAATACAAAAAATAATGAAAACGAGACTAAAAAATTGTTTAATAATAATGATAAGTTCTACGTAAGTCTTTCTTACTCGAAAATTAGGACTTTAATTTTATGAAGTCGGCCACACCGCAATAAAATTAGGGCTGGACAGCAAGATTTCATATGTCGATATTGGTGGGGGGATTGTATAAATTATTTATACCGAGATATTTTTATCGTCTTACTAATGGTTCATTGACGAAAAAAAATATTTAAATTCTATACATATTTGGTTCATTAAAACTTGGCAATTGAATTAAAGTACCCATACTTCTTATTCATCCCGCTAGGTTTACCGGAAAGCTAAATAGCTTGGCGGTGTTTTATTACAGATGGGGTGGCCACTATAGCCATGGCGGCAGCCTAGCATTACAAACAAATATACACTTCGTTCAGATGAAGTAGATGAAAAAAATAAGCCTTCCAAGTAAAGTATGTAGGTACAAGTTTTAACTTACCAATCATAACTTTAAATAAATTTTTTTTTTTTGGGTTCAGTTTTTCCTTTTTATGTTTCCTCCATACTGGACTGAGAGAATATTATTCAACGCTGGAAAACGATCTTGTAAATCGAAAAAGTGAACTTTAAACCAGAGCCAATAACGTTTTAAAAAATCATAACAGCTCATAATAAGCTATCAGGAGCAGATTTTTTTCAAAAAGCATATTTTTTAATGTAACACATCAGATGATACTAATTATATAATTCTAAAGTAGAATTACTTTAGTTTTATACATTAGTTTTATATCAATTTCGACTAATAGTTTTTCAATTTCAAGAAGCAATGTTGCTGTAACTTGGTATTTGATACATATGAAACCACGAAATAACTCTAAACTCTGAAATGCTAATTATGCTGTATTTATTTTTAAGGAAACATGATGTAGTCCTAACAGTTTGTACTTAATATACTTTTTAGAAATAGATACATCGTAAATTTCGCTTTAAACATAAATAAAACAAATGATGTTTCATTAAAAATGCTGTATGTTTATTTAAACAAGATTACTTAAAAAATCAATGTGTTCAATATTAATACCCACTACGTATTCAAATAAAAATTAAATGTCTCTCAACTTAATAAACAATATTATTAAAAATCTATGACAAAGTACAGCACTCCCTGGTGGCTTATAACCTTAAATCATAACTAAACAGCTGCTCTAAGGTGATATACTGTGGTACCTACAGCATGCTTTCAGCATGAGATTGAGAGTATAGTGACGGAGTAAATACCTTGGTATCTACAAAATCTGTTAATAATCAGATAATCCTAAGTCCTTACAGTAGGTACACCTAAGTGCACTGCACTGCTAAAAAGTATTGATAACTTTTTTGAAGTATCTGTATAATATTGAAAAATAGATGGTGTCTTAGTATTTACAGCATTTTTGAGTACGTTGAAAAATATGAATAACAAAAAATATAATATAAACATGTAGAGAAGGTCAACATAGTATCTTAGAAAAATAATGTCATAGGAAAACGAAAATCCGACAATCCGACGCAGTATCTTTTTCTTCCAAATATATAAAAAAGTAATTTTGTTATTTTTCGAAATAAGCTAGATCGCTTTCCAGCGTCAATATAGTCCAAAGTTTCTAGCTGTATCTTTACGCAAGTACTAAAAGCCTAAAAAGAGTCAATCTAATAGCAAAGGCATATTATGACTAAAATAACGGCAAGAACCTCGTTTCCTAGCGCTTCTATATACCTACCATGTTAAAGATCTCGAACAAAAAAATTTACTCTCGAATAAAGTAACTCTGTTGTAAATAATTATTAGAAAAACTTATCGAAAGTCGATAATCGATAGTGTCAAATCCCTAAAATGCTTACACAAATGATGCGATTGTTTCATGTAATGATAGAGCGTCCCAAAGTAACTCTGTTGTAAATAATTATTAGAAAAACTTATCGAAAGTCGATAATCGATAGTGTCAAATCCCTAAAATGCTTACACAAATGATGCGATTGTTTCATGTAATGATAGAGCGTCCCTGTGTGTGAATGTGATAGTGTGCATATACTTTAAGGTAGTGTTTGCTAATTATATTGTGTGCGTGCATAGCGACGTGATGGAAAAATGCAACTGTAGTAAGCAAGTTTTCATGTGTGCTACCTCGCCCCCCACCGTAATTGACAGACTTTTTTGCAAATAAATTAGGCGTCAATTCCTCTCCATTGCTGGTTTATTACTCAAAGCCCGCATCACACGACACCACCACAGAAATGTTTAAAGAGTGCGTGACATACTTATGCTACCCATGTCAAGGTATCAAACTGAAAACTAATATTCAAATGCTAACTTTAAGACATCACTTAGACACAAATAAAGTAGAAACACTGAATAGCACAGGATAATTTTGTTACACAGGTTGATTATTACTGTCTCATGAATCGCTGGAGCGAGTTATATCCACGCTTTTTTGTCATTAATATATTCTTCAATTGTATAATATGCTTTTTCCATGAGAGAAGTTTTAATTGCTTTCTTAAACTTGTGTAAAGGCAAGTCTAAGATCGACTGTGGAATTTTATTATAGAACGTCACGCCCATTCCCACAAATGTCTTTCGGACCCTCTGGAGGCGCAGTCGAGGAATCACGAGCCTATTTGGATCTCTAACCTGCCTATCGTGTAAATCACCCTTTTTTTTGTAACTTAAAATATTTTGTCTGACAAATATTATGTTGTTATAAATATATTGTGAAGCTACTGTCAGAATGCCTATTTCCTTAAATTTTTCTCGAAGGGAATCCCGCGGTTTTAAATTGTAGATTGCGCGAATTGCCCTCTTCTGCAATACAAAAATTTTTTCAATGTCGGCTGCTTTACCCCATAGTAAGATTCCGTATGACTTAATTTGACCTACTAAAGTCAATGAATTACGGATGAATTACCGAGGACACAGATTACAGTGGCGGACTAAGTAAGGATGATTATACGAGTCTGCCCGCGAAATTCAAATTTAATTTGGTTTTTCGCAATTTGTAAACTAATGCGACAAACTAGGCTAATGGCATTCTAATTGCGCCAGTAGAAATATCATCTTGAAAGGTTTACATAAAAATCTTTACTTGAAAGTGACCAGTTTAAGAAATTAATCAAAATACTGAGTTGGACGTGAGTTACTCACAAATTAGTCGATATTTTGATTAATTTCTTAAACTGGACACTTTCAAGTAAAGATTTTTAAATAAACCTGTGAAGATGATACTGCCATTGTCGCAATTAGAATGCCATAAGCATAAGCCTACTTTGTCGTATTAGTTTACAAATTGTGAAAAACCAAATTAAATTTGAATTTCGCGGGCAGCACTGTGTCTTCCACCTTAAGCATGTGGGGCGGGGCAGGGGGGGGGGGGGGTCCGTTCCGGGCCTCTGGTCCTAACGGCTCACAAATGCACAATTGCATTCATTTTGCATAATTCATATCACAAAATGTTCACAAAACTTTTGTCTGTCTGTCTGTTTTGGCTACTTTCAGGAACGGCTGGCCCAATTTCGACTAGATTTTCACTGATAGGTAGCTGATATTATAAGGAGTAACGAATGCTCCTTTTTTAATCGACAAGTGTTTAGTGAAAGTGTTTAGTGGAAGTGTTTAGTGCAAGTGCTTAGTGTTTCGTGCAAGTGCTTAGTGTGTAGCGCAAGTGCTTAGTGTTTAGTACAAGTGCTTAGTGTTTAGTGCAAGTGTTTAGTGTCTAGTGCAAGTGTTTAGTGTTTAGTGTTTAGTGCAAGTGTTTAGTGTTTAATGCAAGTGTTTAGTGTTTAGTGCAAGTGTTTAGTGTTTAGTGCAAGTGTTTAGTGTTTAGTGCAAGTGTTTAGTGTTTAGGGCAAGTGTTTAGTGCAAGTGCTTAGTCTTTTTATTATATATTTTTAAAAATCATCGTAAAAAAAATAAAGGTGTTAAGATGATTTTTTGTAAAGTAGTTTTTTGATTTTTATCGATAAAAAAATCATGATAAAAAATGTATACCCGAATAATTATTTTCGTTATACCTCGAATAGAACTTGAAATTAATATTTTTATAATAAGGAACTTCGTTCCTATCTGGTGTCCCACGACACCACACGACTTTTTTTATACATAATAGTTTTTGATTAATCGAGCTAAATGTCGAAAAAAATAACCCACCGCCACCCTTATCTCCGAAGTTTACCAATCGAAAAATCTAAAATAATTATCGTCAATAGAAGTTTATGTATTATTTAATATTTTACAGGAAAAATAAAACCAACTCTCTAACTAGCATAGTTCTTCTGATATTTTTAAATTGTCCGTACATTTCGAGGCTTCGGCCTTCGCTAGGCCTTCGCCCAACCGGCGAAGGTCCTGCCTATCAGAATTGCAGTGGAAATGTACTGAACGGCAATTTGAACTTAGTTTGAACTCAAACCAAGAAAACAGAAACTCTATTCACGATAAGGAGCTTCTTAATCATTTTATTATTATTATATCGATAAAACTAAGAACCCAAACAGTAGGTACCATGTTTACGAAAAGATAATCGTAAACCAAAAAAATGTTACAATGAACACTTTTGTTGTAAGGTACATACCTACGACTGCTTACCCTGGCAAGGGTTGCCAGCACATTAATTTTGCCGATAATAATTATTTTAAAAGATATGCTTCGAAAATATTAAGTCCTCCACCGCCATCTCTGCCAGTCTGCCTGCGCGCGATATTCACGCGATAATCTCACAAAGTGCGATAGGAATGGTCACTCTGTTTCCACCATTAATCAATCATTATCATTTACAAGGAGTTTGCAGTGGCCCGTTCGTTTTTTACTAATTGTCTATCAGTCAAATTAAGTCGAAGAACTGAAAGACGTTCTGTACATTAGTCGTAATTCCTAGTTCCATGGTTCTGTAGATACGCATATTTTTTTGCACACGTCACTGCCTTCTGCCGCCTCTGCCGGATGATGCAGGCCGGATGTCTGCTGGAATAATAGTACTACGCGTTCGTTTCAAGTTGAGCCCTGCACCATAGAGTAAAGAAATCTACACCCCTCGCGCTTTCCCGCACTGCACCTCAAGTCAGACCCACAATAAAGACACAGTATAAGAAGATGCAGTATAATAGTTTATCTATTGTTTTATCTGTTAAGTACTAGCTGACCTGTCTTGACTATGAATATTGAATTCGAATTGGTATAAATAATAAAAAAATATTTAAAAAAAAAGTGTTTATTATTCTAATGCTTTACGATATACAACATTCTTAGGTTTTTTTAGCAAACCTACCAAAACTCCTAATATCCAAAGTTCAATTAAATACTTAAATTGAACTTTTAATACGTAAACTTAGATTATGAATTATTATTAAATATTATTTTTGCATGCCTATCCGGTAGATTTTAAGGACTTTTATTATAATGTAACACCATTGTACTACCCAATCTGTTCAAATAAATAATTTGAATTTGAAATTTATTTTTAATAAGCGGTGCTTCGCGAGCGGTTTACTAAGTGGGTCTGACTTGAGGTGCGGTGCGGGGAAGCGCGAGAGAGCTAGGGGAAATTTTTAACGCGTAGTACCACTAGATCAATGGTGTCAAACTACTGCATATCCTATACTGTGTCCGTACTGTCGGCATGGAACTAGGAATTACGACTACGTCGATTACTTTACTCTATGGTGCAGGGCTCAACTTGAAACGAACGCGTACATAATAAATATCATTCATCTATGCTTCGCCCGTAGAAATTGCAATTCCTAGTTCCATGGCTTCACCTTATGCATCCAGCGGGCAGCGACTCCGTACTCCCTGCGCCTATTATGCCATTATTACGTACTTTTATTACCTAATTTTTATTGAATTATTAACTGCAATTTTATTTATTTATATTTTGGATATTACAAGAATCAATATTCAAAATAATATATTTAATGTTTAGTACCTAGCACAACTGGTGGTTCTTATGACAAATCTAGACTACCACCTTTGGTCTGTATAATGTACTTTGTGCTACCACCGATTCCGAAAGCAAGAAGAAAAAAAATCCACATCTTTTTAAAACGTCCAATCTTCCGTATAATAGGTTGCTTATGGTGTAGGTCTAATAAATAATGTACCACATTATTACTACTATCTTATGGGGAGCTGAATGCAAACCCGCTTGCTTCTACGCATTCAATATTTATTATGTATTATCTTTAATAATGATTACTTCTGACAGCCGAATATAGGTAGAAGCTGAGACTCAGATATCTTTTTCCAAGGATCCCAGGTTCGCTCCTAGCCACATAGCTATGTGCGTTAGTAATGGAATTAAAATATATGTCTGTCAATCCACACAAACGCAAACCAAACCTCTTCACATTCGAAAGGAGACCTTTGCCCAGAAATGGATCGGGGACGCGTCAAGATGATGATTAAGTGAGAAACTCCGGCTCGGATAAGTAAATGTTTTTTTTAAGCTATTGCATAGCATTTATCGCGGGCTTTGAACTAGGACAAACAGTTTGAGCACGGCGACTGAATCAAGAAATTCCGTAACGAAAATAAACCTAACACCGTCGTTCAGTAAGCTTTAAACATTTTAGAGCTTCACAAGTAGCTCTGTTTGGCGCAGTGGGCGAGCGGCCGCTTTCTTAACCGTATGGTGTATGATGTCGCGTCAGGTTCGAATCTCACTCGCGAAGTAGTGACAGTGCGCTTTTCTTGTTTGTTTGTTTTTTTAATTAACTTTTTGCATAATTTTTACTATGCAAAAAAAAATATTGCATAAATATTATAATTGCATAAGTTGATAAAAAATGCTATGCAATAGCTTTACCGCGGCAGTCCCCGAGTACCACTTAATTTTTAGTTTTTACGCATTGTTTAGACTGCGATTGATATTATGTAAGACTGCGACAACCCTGTGATAGCGATACTGATACGGCGGACATTCACTCGTGTGGGATGCGCAGTATCGCTGCGGTCCATGCTCGATGCTCATGAGTCCGGACCAGTCGCGGTCCGATCACGCACCGCACAATGCGTACGCGCAACGCTTTCCTGATCCTCTCTGTTACGGCCTGCGTTACTTGTAAGTTAGCAATTTACTACTTTTAGGCCAGGGACAAGCCTTCTTCTTTATCAACTGATAGACGTCCACTGTTGAACAAAGGTCTCTTGCATGGACTTACACAGGCTTCGGTCTTGCGCCGGCTGTATGCAGTGGCAACTTTGCTGTCATTGCGCTTCCCGGTGCGGGGTCGACACACCAGCACCTTGGGACCCCAACGCCCATCAGCTCCTCGAACTAATGCCTCGCCTATTTCCACTTCAGTTTCGCAACTCGCTGTGTCGATAACAAACTTAGAGACAAGCTTTGCGCCCGGAAATCCGCCCAGGAAATTCTCGTCCGCTCAGATAATATCGCGAGTCCTCAGTCCATTATTCATTAGTACGAACTAATATTATTACTATAATATTAGTATGAATAATGTACTGAGGTTAATAAATTAACCGAATAATTAATACCGAAGGTTAATAACTCTAGGTATAGGTAATAGGTTCCTTTCACGCCGAAATTACTGCATCTATTTTGATAGCATGAAACAAATAGCATCCGGATGATAAACCTAGGATAATTTTTATCCTGGAATACCAAAGTTTCCATAAGATATTATTTATAAACGGTAAATTCGCTCTAATAAAGTTACGGGCATCAGCATTTCTATAAAATTATCTTACAATTACAACGGGATTCCAAGCGCCGTATTTCGTTATATTTACCTACACCCATAAAAATATGTACAGTTGTTTGGAAGCCGGAAGCCTCAAATAGATTAATAAATAAATTATTTGTGAATATTTTTTTGATGTTTGAAGTTTGGACAGTCTACTAGTTTTTTCTAGAATCAGTCGCGCGTCTGGATTTCTACAACGTAACCGGTCCATATTCTAAATGCAAAAGTTTGTCTGTCTTTCAGTCATCTTTTCACGTTGCGACCACTGAACCTATCTTGATGTTTTGCAGAGGTCCTGGAATAATTTTACTGGGGAACCTCGTCCTCCAATCTGCTTTTGAAAATCCTATCAAAATCGGTTGAGCCATTTCGAAGGTTAGCCCGAAGAAACAGAAAGACAGATCAAAATTGGGATTACATTATTATTATAAAAAGCGATTGTGTTTGTGATGAAAGCTTTTCTTTTTTATTTCTTATTTTCTTGCTTATGCTGTCATTCAAATTCATATTAATATGAGCTCACAAAGATGCGGTTATTTAGGAAACACAGACAGTACCTAAATAAATTTTTTTGGTACACTACTGACAATACTGTAATATTATCTATCTATCTATCTATAATATAATAAAACTGTAACAGGTCCAATTCTGTACATTGAAGATATTTTGAAAATTTTTGTTTGAGGGCACTCTATAATCGATACTGAAGCCAAAACAATTTTTTTTTAATTTTTTGTCTGTCTGTCTGTCTGTCTGTCTGTTTGTCTGTCTGTCTGTATCTTGGCCGCGCATCACGCCGAAACTACTGGACGGATTTAAATGAAACTTGGCACGATTTAAGTTAATACTACGAGGTATAATATAGGATACTTTTTATACCGAAATTCCACACGGTTCCCTTGGGAGAGGGGATGAAAGTCAAAATGTGTATTTCGCTGTAATTCATTAAGGCGTATTCCGATTTAATCCATTCTTTTTTTGTTAGAAAGCAGATTCTTTAGAGATTGTCCTGTAATTATTTCAAGGTCGTCAATTTCGTAGTTCAGAAATTATAGACATCACGATCTTCAGTATAAGGGCCAAATAACTTGAACCCCGGAATCTACAAGATACTTTGAATGTACGGCTCATCTTAAGCTGGAAGCGTACTTATCGTATATAGCCATCGTGGATAGCCCTATTTTGTCAAAGTCAAACTACTCCAAAGGCGTCAGATTTTGCCAAACGATCATTATACCTACATACTACATAGTAGGTATGGATGTAATACATCGTATGGACTTAATGATACAGTGTTTTCCTATGCAATTTAATATTCTAATCATACTAATATTATAAATGCGAAAGTGTGTTTGTTTGTTGGTTTGTCCTTCAATCACGCCACAACATAGCCACGGATCGACGTGATTTTTTGCAAGGGTACTATAGTTGAGGACATAGGCTACTTTTTATCCCGGAAAATCAAAGTGTTCACGAGGGATTTTAAAAACTAAATCCACGCGGACGAAGTCGCGGGCATCAGCTAGTATATGCTAAAGTGTAGTGTTTTTCTTGCCTTTTAATTTCTACGATAAATTTCTTCATGCGAATGAAATATGAATACTATACCTACTTATATTAAATTAATTATTATTAATCCGTAGTAACTATATTATACTAGGTAGTATACTTTAGTAATAAGTAGCCATAAAAGATTATTTTTTAATTTTACCGGCGAATGTTTGCAATGCTACGTTACTTTAACCAAAGTTTTTTAAAATGTGTGTATGTTTGTCGATCTATTGATTCCCTGTTAATTGTCACATTAATCATTAGATTTTGTTAAATGAGCGTCAATTTACGTATTGAATTTTTTTATTAGCTACAATAAAGCTATTGCTAGGCATAATATAGTTACTAATTCAGTATAATAATAGAATCAACGCACGCGTGGAACGAATCCAAGAGTTCTTACTGACTGCATATTGTATTATCTTTAGATTTCATTCCTTTGCTGAACAGCCAGGCTGACTCTTTGCGCAAAAATGATCCAGCCTTGTGCCACCAGATATAGCAAGTACCTACCTGTTTAGTCCTTGCCTGCCTATTTCTTAGTGATGATGTAAGCAGCCTAAGATGAAAGCGGGCTAACCTGGCAGCTGTAAGGGTTACAGAAATAGGTGATCTTAACGTACCGTACTTCTATACCACGGTAGAAGTACGGTACGTACCTACTTACCTACATCGACTAGCGACTGTAATAATATAATATTATGTGCTACAACGTCCAAATAGCCTAACGGTTCAAGGCGCGGACTGAAAATTGAAAGGTCTCAGGTTCGATCCCCAACCGTTGCACTATTGTCACACAGCACACTGTTAGCACAGGCTTTCCGCTTATTTGGAAGGGAGAGGGGAATATTGGTCAAGTTCAGCTTGGCTAATATGCTTTTTACAAGCTTTTATTTAACTTGCAATGATGTATGCATGGTCTAATTTTCAAGCTGAATTGTACTTCCCGGTTCTCGATTGAGTGCTAGCTGTACATGTTTATATAAAGAAAAGCAGTGGTAGCCTAGTGGTTAGGACTGTAGTCTCCTATTCAGGGGGTCACAGGTTCGATCCCGGGTACGCACCTCTGACTATTCCGAGTCAAGTGCGTTTAAGCAATTAAATATCATTTGCTTCAACGGTGAAGGAAAACATCGTCAGGAAACCTACACACATGAGAGTTCTTCATAATGTTCATGAAGGTGTGTGAAGTCCGCCAATTCGCATTGGGCCAGCGTAGTGGACTATGGCCTATAACCTTTCTCTGAGAGGAGACCTGCGCTCAGTAGTGAGCCGTTGATGGGTTGCTAATGATGATGTTTATATAAATCGGATGACAATGCAATATTATTGTGACATGATGTTGATTCTGATGATAAAAGGTGGATATGGAAACTCCGCAATAAAACGACGTAACCCCATCGAGGTTGGGCACGTTTGATTCGTCTTGACAAGAACTTTCGTCTTAGATAATATCCAGGGTCTGATGATGTAGCCAGCTACTAAAAGCTTGTTTTTATTTTAATTTAATTTTTAATTTACACTTGTTTTAAATAAAATGTTTGAGCATATACCTACTAAACAATATAAATTCATTAGTCAAAAAATAATTGTAAAATTAGTTTAGTTAAATATTGACATCTGTAAGTACCTAAAACAAATTTGTGACTAATTATAAAAATGTAGGTCTGTACCTACATTTTTAAAATTAGTGTTTTATTTTTCGGATTACATATTCTTAGCGTAGGTACTATTGTACTATCTGTAGAAGACCACGGATATTTGAAAGTCGCGGGGACACAGCGTGTGGCCGTACTAACGTGGTACTGTACATATAGTACCACAAATTCTATGAAAATTCTGCAGCGGCGTTCTGCGTACCGTGTGGTGTCGCCCTTGTTTGATAAACGCTATCAAATACAACTTCCGAGTACGACATGTACATAGATACATACATATTTTACACAAAATATTATAGCTACTCACACTATAAGTTGGTATCTGCGTTGGTCTAGACTCTAGACTCTCGCTACTGGGTTCGACTGCAGATAACGGAATCCTGGGTTCGATTTCCCCGTCAGGCCAAAGATACTGTAAAGGCAGTGCCCATGTCTCGGCCACAGAATATATTACAATTGGTAATTTTATGCCTCGGCGAGCAGTTATAAAGCCGTCAGTCTTGTGCTCGATCTCCACTCCAAACAGATCAGATTTTCGTCCTATCGGACAGTGAGCATTAGGGAATAGAGAGTGCACTAATGTTTGCACATGCACTTTATTAATCTATATTTATCTATAATATAATAAAACTGTAACAGGTCCAATTCTGTACATTGAAGATATTTTGAAAATATTTCTTTGAGGGCACTCTATAATCGATACTGAAGCCAAAACAATTTTTTTTTATGTTTTTGTCCGTCTGTCTGTATCTTGGCCGCGCATCACGCCGAAACTACTGGACGGATTTAAATGAAACTTGGCATGATTTAAGTTTATACTACGAGGTATAATATAAGATACTTTTTATCCCGAAATTCAGCACGGTTCCCTTGGGAGAGGGGATGAAAGTCAAAATGTGTATTTAGCTGTAATTCATTATGGTCTATTCCGAATTCATTCATTTTTTTTTGTTAGAAAGCGGGTACTTTATAGATTGTCCTGTAATTATTTCAAGGTCGTCAATTTAGTAGTTCAGAAATTATAGACATCACAATCTTCAGTATGAGGTCCAAATAACTTGAACCCCGGAATCTACAGGATACTTTGAATGTACGGCTCATCTTAAGCTGGCAATTGTACTTTATCGTATATAGCCATCCTATTTTGTCAAAGTCAAACTACTCACTGTGGGTCAGATTTTGCCAAACGATCATTATACCTCTTTGACAAATGAACCTCTGAATATCATTCGTCTATGTTATACCTACATTATACATACTACATAGTAGGTATGGATGTAATACATCGTATGGACGTAATGTTACAGTATTATTCTATGCAATTTTATATTCTAATCATAGTGTAATATTATAAATACGAAAATGTGTTTGTTTGTTGGTTTGTCCTTCAATCACGCCCAACGGATCGACATGATTTTTTGCATGGGTACTATAGTTGAGGACCTGTAGAGTAACATAGGCTACTTTTTATCCCGCAAAATCAAAGTGTTCACGAGGGATTTTAAAAACTAAATCCACGCGGACGAAGTCGCGGGCATCAGCTAGTAATATAATAAAACTGTTTTAAATAAATAAAGATAAAGATTATTTATTACTTATGCATTTACTAAATCTCCTGTGACTATATTACTATAATCTCTGTGAAGATTACCTGTCGTGGCCAAACTCGGTCCTACCAGCGAGATAATTACTTATTAATTTTATTATTATTGTTAGATACGCCAATTACTGTAAGTTTACATACCTATCTTCCATGTACTTAGCAGTGGGTGATTTATGGATTCACAGGCAATCTATTTATTACCTGCCTACTTAAAATAAAAGTAGGTAGGTAATGTGCCTACATCTCCACGCTCATCCAGCTCTTTTTCTTCCTTCGTGACACTCCTGGCAAAGCGGTTGTGGTCATCAGCGGAGTGAGTACGTCTTTAGCGAGATGTGAACCACTTGACGAGCATTCGCCCTACTCCATTCCTCATTCAGGAGCATTCTCCACTTCTCCCTACTGGCTGAAAGCCTGGTACACTCGTGCCGCCCACAGTGACTTAATTTGGTCGGTCCATCGCATGAACGACCTGCCTCGCCCTCTGGTGCCCTCCACTTTGCCCTGCACGACAAGATGCTGGATGGACTCACTCTCACGGCGCGCTCTTTTTTCCTCTAACCTATTATTGTACCTAACGTGCGATGGCATTTGCTGTTTTCCAGGGATTGCCCACACCCAGGCTTGCGATCCTAGCCAATCTCAGAACGGATGCAAAATCTACGGGACCACCTGTAAGTGTGGGTACGGGTGCAAAACGGAGTTCAACTACAAGACGAGGAGGGCTTGCCTTAATGCGCTGAGAGGTACTTAGTTTTTATTTTATTATATTTATTCTATTACAATTATTATTATTTTCTACTAAGCATGAGGATAGATTTTGAAGATTCCTCTAGAACCGTTTTTGGCGATAAAAGAAGGTAGCCTGTGCTAATCTCCAGATCCTCAACTATTCTCATGTACAAAACCACTTCGACCCAATGCTCCGTTGCTGCTGGATTGAAAGACAAACAAACAAACGCACTTTTTTAACATGTTTAGTGTAGCACTTGACTGTAATCTCACCTGATGGTAAGTGAAGAAGCAGCCTAAGATGGAGCGCGCTTGCCTAGAAGATGCCTATTCACTCTTGATTTATAGGTTGCATTTATAAGGAATATTGATTCACTAGTAGCAGACACGCACTTGGCGGGTTTTTATAGATATAGATTATAACCAATAACGCGAGAGTGTGCCAGCCAATCAGAGGAGCGGGCATTGCGATCGGCAAACGGATGCAATCATTTTTAGAGCCACAGTTAAAAATCTTTTTTTTATTTTTTACACCTTTATAATTTTACAGAAATGAGTTCAAACTTCTGCTCAAGAGCGCCATGTGTGCGTGGCATCTGCATACAGACGGTGCAAGCACCAGGGTTCACATGCAAGTGTGAGGGCACGGGTTACTATGGGCAACGATGTGAAAAAGGTATTTCTCAGTGGCGTTACTACAGGATGGCATTTCTAGGCATAATAGCCAGCCCCAGCCGGAAGGGGCCCTCATCCCAAGAGGGCCGTGAGCATGTTGTAAAAAAAAAATTATCGTTGGTTGAGCTTCTGTATATGAGTGGGAGATCTACATCAGATTCATTTGCCACAGACCTCGAACGGTATAGTTACACCACTGGTATTTTTACAAGTTTTTATTTAAAAACTTGCAATGTGTTGATATGTATGCATGTACACTTGAATGCAAAATTATTGTGACATGGAGCTGATCTGATGATGCAGCTGGAAGATGGCTATCGGAACTCTGTAATAAACGACTTAATGTCATTGAATTTGGGCTCATTTGATTCGTCTTGACTCTTATCCTAGATGATATCCAGGGTCTGATGGTAAAGCCGGAAGGCGGTTTTGGCAACTTTGTAATAAAATGACGTAATCCCATCGAGTTATGTCGAAATAAGAGATCGTGAGGAAACTTGCATGTCTGAGAATTCTCCATAAGGTTCTCAAAGGTGTGGTAGGTAGGTACCTTATTTAAGTCTGCTTACCGCATTCGGTCCGCATGGTGGAGTAAGGCTTATGGCCTATAAGCCTTCTCTGAGAGTAGAACTGCGCTTAAAAGTATGTACAGAGTAGCAAGTTTATGTAATGCTGACGATGATGATGACTGTAGCATTCGTTTTTAGACAATCCTGGGGCAATTTTCAGTTAATTTAATCTGTAAAGTTGTAAACTAAAATATATTATTTTTGGAACGTAGTTCCTTATCGCGCTTCCGTATTTATTATATAGATAGATAGATAGATTCCGTAGATTCCGTATCGACACTTTTTTGAATGTGAATTTGGCAATGTGTTCGGTATTTTCGCGGTACAATATTGGGTCTCCGTAGCCTTGTGGTTTCCGCAGTCGCTAAACAGTTAAAAGTCGATGGTTCGAACCTAATTTTTTATAACTTAATAATAAGTTATAAAAAATTAGGGAAAAATTCCACATGTAGAAAATATTTAAAATAAAATTAAAAATGGAAAATTCGGTCTGTCGAGCTGGGATTCGAACCATCGACCTTTGGCTGTTTGGCGACTGTGGAAACCATAAGGCTACGGAGATCTAATATTGTAGTGTGAAAATGTTGAACACAATGCCAAATTAATTAATCGAAAGGAACTTCGTTCCATCCGGGTGTCCCTTGACACCTCTCAAGTTTTTTTTTTGTTTCAGCGTGCCCAACCACGGCTGTGTACGGGCTGGTCTTCCCTCATGAATGCGTCATCATTTGAAATGAAAAAAAAAACAGAATAATTTAATTAATTAATACTTAAGCAAAATTAACAGTGCAAACAAATTAACAATGTCGACAGAAAGAGTACCGAGCAATACATTTTATAGTGGGTACTCATGCATGACAAACAGCGACTTCGAGTTTCATACTGCAGTGTTGCACTACTAATCCGGCCTTCAATTTGTTTGCAAACAAAAAACTAACTTTAAAACTTTTCTGCTTAGACTGTTCCCAAAAAAGGGTGCATCTATAAAAATAGTATTAGGTACTTACTACCGGGTCCACCCTTGGTGCACCACATAGTTTTTGAAAATTTTTGACGGTGTCGTTGTCTAAGCTGTGTTTAGAAAATACACATTTATATTATTTGAATACGTATTCTTTTATTTTTCTGACTTCAAAAATGAATTAATTACCTACTTAGAGCCCCTTCCTTTAAATACTCGAAGGCCCCTTAGAGCTAATGCATATCGCAGCCGCTGCGACTACGCGAAGAGCCTAGCCGCGCGCTTGGTTTCCACGAAGTTTCCACGGCGAGCGGAGCGGAGCGGACTCCGTACTGACTATCATGGTATACTGACTATCTATGGTAAGATGGGAACTACAAGGTAAGGATAGATTAAGTGAAGAAGACCTAACAAACCTTTCAATAGGAGACATCGTTAGGTTTACGAAAGCTACAGGTAGGTTTGAGGGGGGTAGGCTGCCTGGGCACCAGTAACCTGTGTCCAAACACGGGGAATTGGGTGGAATAGTTCCGACACAGGACTGATCACCCGCCTGGCGTTAGCAGGCGTCCCCTCCACAAATACAATACAATAGGTTGCTAGGCAACCTAGCAACCTGAATCTCGAACTATGTTATAACCGTTTAACTCGCGTATCGCCTGCGCGGTAAGAAGGGAGCGGAGGGAGATGTTAGAGATGTTAAAACTTAAAAATAAATACTTAATTCTTTACCAACAATGTCTATCTCGAGATAAATCTTTGGATTATTGACTCCGTGTGTAGCGTTACCCGCCCCCGCTCCCTTCTTACCGCGCATGCGATACGCGTGTTAAGCGGTCGACCTATAGCTCTCGGTAGAGAGTAGTATCACAGTAGAATTGGTAGTATGTTCCTTGTATGTTAGATTGCGGTTGTCTAGATTGTATTGTAATTGTGCATTAGGTACTCATATTATAAATGCGAAAGTGTGTTTGTTTGTCTTTCAATCACGTCGCAACAGGCAACGGATTGATGCGATTTTTTGCATGGGTATAGTAATGGGTGTAGTAGAGGGTCCACAGACCGAGAGAGCTACTTTTTATCACGGATAATCAAAGAGTTCCCGCGGGATTTTTAAAAACTAAATCCATGCGGACGTAGTATCAGCTAGTAATTAAATATAAAGAATGACGTCTTTCACAAAGTAACTTCTACCTCCAAACGGGTTAAATAGGGGATGGAAGTTTGTATGAGTCCGTCATTTATCATATCCACGAAATTTTTCATAACTACGTAATTTAAAAATATTTTTTTTAATATTGCACCGAAATTCTACACCAATCGAAAGTATGCAGCCCATAGTATATGCAAAAGTTAGGTTGCCTATTTTTTCCTGTCACAAGCCCTTGGGTTGCCAGGTATGAACAGCTAAATTGATACTAGTAATTACCTACCTAACTACATAACTTTGCATATCGTATGTGCTGCATACTTTCGATTGGTGTAGAATTTATCCATTAACCAGACCGGTGAAATATTAAAAAAAAAAATTAAAAAATTAATTAAAAATATCCTGGACTGTTTGCTAGGCAACCCATATGCAATATATTTTTTGATATATTAAATTACAAAAAAAATATGTTTGATCCATTAACCAGCTCGGTGAAGGTCGTTCTATATCGGGATCTTAGACTATTTAGGATTTATGACCACTGGCGTAGCAATGGTGTCTTGCAAACGAAAAGTCCCATCTTCCACGGAGAGATTGCAGCTATCCGTTTATTATAATTTAAATATCCTGGCTATTAGGACACACATAAGTGTTACACCACTTAGATCATAGATTGTCTCTTATTCTTCATGCTCGTGAATGGGTTCCACCAGCGGGAATAGGGCTGCTTTCTGTCTGCCCGTCTCAACGTGTTGAATTATAATTAGGTATGCTTTTGTGAAACTCATTGTCGAGACAGTGCATACATAGCATAGTGTCTATTGAATTGTAGACTTGTTTTGAAAAGAGCAACCGCCGAGTTTCTTGCTGGTTCTTCTCGGCAGGAAGGGCATTCCGAACCAGTGGTAGACTCATCGACAGTTCAAAAGCTTGTAAAAAAGTTTATTTAAATAAAGAACATTTCTATTCTATTCTACCTTCAGGTGAAAATTCAAAACTCAAAATTATTTATGTCACTAGACGATACTTCATTGTAAAGTCGACATCACCTGATGATGCTCCGGTGTCGGGGCGAAACGTGTGTCGAGAGCAGTATAAAAATCTTGTGTGGTGGTGCATGAGAGTGGTGGTGGCATTGCTTGCTTGGGAACTTTGTTTTCTTGCTTGGTTGGGAAGGTGAGCGGTGCATAACTTGTAATTCTGCACGTTTCACCATACCGATTTTTTCTGTTAGCGGATTAGAGCAAAATAATTCTAACCTTTTCTTGCTAATCATGAACTTCCGCAAAGTAACGCCTGCTTCTATCCAATATTCAAAATTATTTATTTAATGTAGGCCATCTTGTGGCTCTTATGACAAGTCGAGACTCTACCACACCGGCACCGGTTCAGGAATGAAGATTCTGCTAAGAAGAGCCGGCAAGAAACTCAGCAGTTGCTCGTGTCTATTGACCGAGAGACTGCAGTCTCTTCTTAACGCACTGAAATTAAGATACAACGTCAATAGGCACTACATCCTGATGTCAGATTGATTTTAACAGAATTGTTTTGGCAACCTTCCTTACGTAGTTGTGAGCAGTGGTGTTATGTGGGATTTCCTCCCAACAGGGGCTATTGTATCGTCTCAATAGGGTATTTGACTATAATAAAAATATCGTTTCAACTGGTGTCATCCTAAAAGATTATTATCTAAAAACATTATTCCATACGACAAAACTAAAAAATAAAGCTTTATTTAATTAGAAAACATTAAATAAAATTGCTATAATTCTGGCCATGGTCACGTGATCGAAAACGTTCCGTGATCTCGAATGACGTCACAGTCCACACCACCTATGGAATTCTCATTTTGTCAATACATTTCGACGTGTTTGTGCGGCGTAATAGGCTAATTTCGTCTGTTTTTCATCGTTACTATTTTATTAAATACCAAATAGTATGCGACACGCGGCCTAAACACATATTATAAAATTGTCATTGTTTGAAATGTGAACTGTTACGTCATGAGAGCAAATGGAACGTTTCGGCGGCAATTTATTTTTTTGAATTTATTTCTCGATTTTTATGAAAAATAATGACAATTATGCCGAAATATATGTTTTGTTAGCTTCAGCATAGCATTATTAACAATTTAAGATGATTTTCTAAAAGAAATAGCCTATTGTATCTGGCCTGGTCTGGTCTGTTAGAAGGCTTCGGCCGTGACTAGTTATTACCCAAAATAAATACAGTAAACACGTGCCGCGAATTAGTGACTCATTTACTCCTGGGTTTAGATAAATAGAAGCAGCTACGCTTCCATTTTATACTTCATCTTCACTACTACCAGGTGAGATCGTAGTTAAAGGCAGGTCGATGACACGTTGTGCCATCGACTAAAAAAGTACATAGACTAACACAGACACAAAAGCTTAAGGTTTTTAATTCGCGTGGGAACTCTGTAATTTTCCGGAATAAAAAGTAGCCTATGTTTTAATCCTGGGGATGAGATATCTCCATTCCATATTTCAGCCAAATCGGTTCATTCACTGTAGCGCGAAAGAGTAAAAAACATCCATCCATACATTCACCTCACAAACTTTCGCATTTATAATAGTAGGAAGTAGGATAGGATAGTAGGAAATAAGATATTGTGGTGAGCATAATATAATTAAAAAAATAAAATACAGTTAACTTGTGTGCACTAACTTGTGGGCTTTACTTACTGCACTTTAACAAGTTTATAATAATAATAAAATAATAAATAATAAAGCATAAAGAATAAAGAATACATCCTCTGTTACAAAGGAGAGACTAAAGGTCTATACTCTATACGGTGTAGGATTTCAAGTTTATATTATGACTATTATATTGTTATGATTGTTTCTAGTTTCACTTCTTGGCCGGGGCAGCTTGTTCATCGATGGGGTCTAGCTTGGGCTCCTCGAACTTGAAGGATGGGAATGAGGTCATGTCCACACCGGCGCCTCCTCCAAACTGGCGCTCAAGCTTCTCAAGCTCTGTCTTTAATTCCTTCTCAATCTCTGGGCTTGGATCCACTAACTTGCCACCTCTGCAAAAATTATACATTTTGACTGTCATAAAAAGAAACAAGATAGTATAAAAAAAAATCGGCCAAGTGCGAGTCGGGCCTCGCTCTTTTAGGGTTCCGTTAAAAAAAAAAAAAAGATTTCCATCTACCCACCTACCCATTTTAATTTAATTTTTTTAATTTAATTTAATTTTTATTATTTGTTGTTATAGCGGCAATAGAAATACATAATATGTGAAAATTTCATCTGTCTATCTATTACGGTTTACGAGATACAGCCCGCTGACAGACGGACGGACGGACGGACGGACGGACGGACGGACAGCGTAGGCTTAGTAATAGGGTCCCGTTGGTACCCTTTGGGTACGGAACCCTAAAAACTTATTACAATGTAATAGCTGTATAATAATATTGTAAAATGATTATTTTGAAAAGAGCAACTGCTGAGTTTCTTGGCGGCTCTTCTCAGCAGAATCCGCTTTCCGAACCGGTGGTAGAGTCATGACGTGTCATAAGAGCCACAGGTTGGCCAACATGAAATAAATAATTTTGAATTTTGAAAGAAATATAATAAGAATCTAATATATAAAATTCTCATGTTGCTGTGTTTGTTGCCAAACTCAAAGGCTGGACCGATTTTTATGAGATTTTGTGTGCATATCGGTTAGGTCTGAGAATCGGCCAACATCGATTTTTCATACCACTAAATGATAAGGGTGACCCACCCCTAAATATTTTTGTTGGCGGTACGAAGTTAGCTGGGTCAGTTAGTATTTATATAAGAATAGAAATGAAGTTTTATTTGCTTGTGTAATTGTGTATGGTTTTTTATTGTAATTTAATTTAATGTATATACCTTATTTTATTTTAAATCATGGACCTTTCCTCGTTCGGGCCCCTAGCAGAATACCTTGTGGTTACATCCTGAATAAGAATAAGAATAATTTATTCATCAAAACATAAAATTAAACACTACTTAATTACAATTTTTATAAGCAATTTGTGTGTAAGGGTTTTATAGAATAGAATAGAATAGAATAGAATGGAATAGAAATGTTTTTTATTCAAATAAAATTTTTTATAAGTGCTTTTGAATCGACAATGAGTCTACCACTGGTTCGGAAATACACAAATTGCTTCTGAAGCTGAACTAGGATGCCCTGTGCTTCAGCTTTAGTGCCTACTCCCCCAGACGTTTATGCGTACAAACAATATCAACATGATTCAAAATAATAAAATAAAAAAACAAAATGTATCCACAACATTTAGCTGAGCCAGGACCCCTTATTGGCATGACACATAGTAGACACTGGTTAAGTTAGATTTTAAGTACCTCTGTATGTTCATTCCATTTGCATTTATATATTTTTGTTTCTTTTGATGTCAATGAATAAACAATATTTTTCTATTCTATTCTTAAAGAGAAGGTGAAGCTGAAGTGGAAATGGGCGGGCCACATATTTCAAAGAGCTGATGGTCGTTGCGGTTCCAAGATACTGGAGTGGCGACCCTGAACCTGGAAGCACAATGTTCAGGGACAGGGAGCCGCTGGATTCAGTCGGCGCTAGACAGAAGCCTGTGG
The DNA here is from genome assembly GCA_029955525.1 of Oeneis ivallda. NCBI lineage: Eukaryota > Metazoa > Arthropoda > Insecta > Lepidoptera > Nymphalidae > Oeneis > Oeneis ivallda. The sequence continues at coordinate 11,930,066 of JARPMR010000001.1, forward strand.
AAGTCCATGCAAGAGACTTTTGTCCAGCAGTGGACGTCTATCGGTTGACAAATAAGAAAAAGATGCACTGGAAAGCGCAGTATTGGCAGACATCCCCATTAGGTGAAACGTGAAATCAGATGAGTCACAGGGAGCCATTGGGAGGGAGTCATGATGAATAGAATAGAATAGAATAGAAATATTTTTTATTCAAATAAACTTTTACAAGTGCTTTTGAATAGTCTATGAATTACCACTGGTTCGGAATGCCTTTCCTGCCGAGAAGAACCAGCAAGAAACTCGGCGGTTGCTCTTTTCAAAACAAATTTACAATACAGTAAATACTATGCTATATATGCAGTGTTTCCACAATGAGGGAAGTTCCAAAAATGCATACCGACTAACTTCTATCTTAAGATGGGCAGACATAAAGTAGCCCCATTCCCGCCGGTGGCAGCCGTTCACGAGCATGACGCATGACCCAGCCATTGCTTCACTCAACTATATTTGAGGGAACGTAACAACCCGCATCACACGACACCACCACAGAAATGTTTAAAGAGTGTGTGACATACTTATGCTACCCATGTTAAGGCATTGAATTGAAAAGATGATTTGCTTAAAGATGTGTCATAAGAGCCACAGGTTGGCCTAAATGAATTAAATAATTTTAAATTTGTATTTGAATTGCATACTGGCGGCGCAAGACAGTCATGTGGAAGTCTATGCAAGAGAACAATTTCCAATTGGAGCAATCGGTCAAACCTTAATATACAAGAAATGAAATATAATAAAAGATATCTGGATATGCCAACAATAATAAGAAGAAATGAACAAGTAATGCAAAAAATAATGAAAAATGACATACAGATAACTATAATAACATAGCAGTAGGCGCTAAGAAAGTATTTTGAAAATTCCAACCCCAAGGGGATAAAATAGAGGTTTGCAAAATCGAACTTAATGTGAGTGTTGCCATATTATGACAAGTGCTTAATATAAAATGTTTGTTAGCTGCACACCAATCCATTCTTCTTGTTTTTAAAGTTATTTAGCATTATATTAGTGTATATTGCAAAATTGGGTGCCTGTCACACTATATTGGTTGAAAGGCAGACAATCCAATAAAAGGCTATTACAGATAGGAATTAGGATAATACAATATAAAAAATGATAATGATACCCTTTAGAATAGAATTTTTCCTTTGGCCTTGTAACTTTATTTATACCTTCTTTCTTCGTTATCTACAGAACAGTCGGTGGCAAATATGTGAAACTAGCTGATGCCCGCGACTTCGTCCGCGTGGATTTAGTTTTTAAAATCCCACGGGAACTCTTGGATTTTCCGGGATAAAAAGTAGCCTATGTCACTCTCCAGGTCCTCAACTATACCCAAGCAAAAAACCAAGTCGATCCGTAGCCCTGTTGCGGCGTGATTGAAGGACAAACCAACAAATAAACACACTTTCGCATTTATAGAATGCAACAAAGAATATCTCTTTGTTGCATTTTAAACGATTTTATTCACAGTCTCTGCCAAATATTGCATGGGAATCCTGAATTATTGAATTTTACTGTTGCACTTACACGCTTTTCTGTTTGTATTCCCTGATTTTGTCAAGGAACAACTGCTGGATAGGATCGGTTGCCTTCTGAGCAGCTGCCAGGTTTCTTGTGACTACGACCGAAGCGCGAGCTGCTCAAACGCCACTGAGAAGTGAGGAAGTGAGCATCTGAAATTAATTTTTCTAACCTTAAGCACGGCAATAGTTACATACTTAATTAATTTTATTTTCGTTGGCTTATAAACTGTTATACGATTTAAGATTAATGATATTTATCTAGAATTGAAGTATGAATGTTATAAAACGAAATAATTTAACATAATATTTATCCTTTCAATACTCACTTTTCTTATTTTACCTAGGAGTAATAGTGTTCTGTGTATTTTACGGAGTACATAATTATATAATGTTACTTATTGCTTTTAATTACCAAAGAGAATGTAACCTGTAAATTACAGAACACTATCACTGTAGTCTGTAGCGGAATAGAAATTAGAATCACATTAGAATCACAGATCAGTTACTAGTGATTAAATTGACAATTTTGTGTAGTGCTCCCGTGACCTGGCGTGTATTTTTTACTATATTATATTTGTAACTTTGTAACAAGTGAAAAAAATTACTTACAGCTGTTAACTGTATGAGAAAAAAAAACTTGACAATGGCTCAAATGCTCGACGCGCGGAGCCACTGAACAGTGAACAAACGAAGAAGAAGAACGGCCGTTTTGGAGTACCGAAAAATCTATGCTATCAGTCCATGAAAATTGCAACACCTTCGGCTTCTTGTAATGATTTTACAAAAGCAATTACCTACTTCATCTGTAGGAATCATGGTAGGTAGGAAATAGATGGAGATGAAGTATATAAAGTAACTACTAGTCAAACCGGGTGCCATGCGCCATTTTATGAGCATTATGTACAACACATTATAACACACATTTTATGTATTTACTCATATTGGTTGAACTTTAGCTGTCAGCCTGTCAAGTAGTTGCGTGTTATTGGATTTGTGTCAATGGAGTATCGACTTGTCGATATTATTATAGGTGACGTTAAACGACTTGAATAAATTCTAATGCATTACTGCTCATCACCATATTATCAGATAATACAAGAAGTTTGGTGTTTATCTTATCTTCTTAATATATATAAATTACGTGTCACGTTGTTTGTTCGCGATGGACTCCTAAACTACTTAACCGATTTTTATAAAACTTCGTAACTATCTGTAATTTGGTCCAACTTAAAAGATAGGATAGTTTTTGAATTGGGATAGTTTATTTGTTTTATTTATATAGATAAGTAGGCGGTACGAAGTTCGCTGGGTCAGCTAGTAATATATATAAATTACGTGTCACGTTATTTGTCCACGATGGACTCCTAAACTATTTAACCGATTTTGATCAAATTTCGTTACTATCTGTAATTTAGTCGAATTTGAAAGATAGGATAGTTTTTTTGATTAGGATAGTTTATTTGTTTTATTTATATAAATAAGTTGGCGGTACGAAGTTCGCCGGGTCAACTAGTATTCTATATTTGTTTATTTATATGTAGGGCATGCAGATAGCTGTCTCATGCTAAGCACGTCATGTTTCGACTCTACCACCGCTTATAGATAAAAATTCTACTACTATGAGCCAGCAAGTAGCTCTTTTAATGAAAAGAAATAGTGGTTTATAATTAACAAACGATTGATACATATTATAATTTATAAATGAGTACTTTTTTATATAATATGGTGATCTCTTTCAATTTCACAAAATGGCAGCGAAACTGTTGGATATTCCAAGATCTTTAAAAACCTAAATCCACGCGAATAATATGTACCTGATAGAGTACAAACGTACGTTACGTAATTATTATTACCTATAAATACTACGTATACATAAATGCTTGATTATCGCTTCACTCCTTATCGATGTCGATAGTTTCGAAGCTAATGGGCGGCCATTTTATGAGGTTTTATCTGTAGGTATGCATCCGATTTTTGTAGGTAGGGCACCTCCATGTATTTGGTACCTTCATGGTAGGAATACACTGGGCTTCGGTTTATAGAACCAATTCTAAAAGAAAAATATTATAATGATGGTACCGTTTTTTTTTAACTGGCTTTACGGCTCTGGGTTCGAGCCCTTCTGTATCTCCAAAGAAAAGAAAATTGTTGACACAATTGATGATTTTACATGGAATTATTATGTACTTACGTACAACTGGAAGGTTCACTCAGATTATAAACGCGAGCCGAAAGAGAGGTTTCAAAACTTCACTTGTCCTTGTCACACTTACAATAACGAACAAGACGCCATTACACTAGCGGCACGCTATGATGGCCGGTTTGACGTTTGTCCGCTCATGAAGTTCCGTATTAATTGATAACGACTTTGAAGGAAATAATTGTATTACTTTATTGACGATAGTGATGTGCAGAGATTCATAAATTTTATCGAATGTAGTTTTAGGTTTAGGACTCAAAATTTATTTATTAAATTGATTTCTAAAATGTATACAAGTGTAGAAAAATCAGTTTGCACCATTTAAGGGGTGAATGTACTTGTGAATATGAACAATTTTCACTATGTGGACAAACCTCTGAAATCGCAAAAAAATATCAGCTGTTTCATACAAAAGGTAAAATTTTTATTTTTATATGATATATACCACAACTCGGCATTTGGTTTTCTAAATTGAAAATTTTTAAAAATGGAATCTAATACGATCGTCACATAGGATCGCTGGCTAGCACAACTACTACCTCCGGCAAACTCGCGTCAATGCTCAATGCAAAACAAAGCAGTTTCGAATTGACGTTGCTTCGAAAAGTATAAACTGTCAGTGCAATGCGATTGTGATATAGTTTTGACCTGGCTTTGGATTTCAAATATTGATACTGCATTACTGTTGACCCTTGCTCGTTAATTTGGACTCTGTTCAAGCCCTTTGTTGTGGATTTCGTCGATATGACCGAACGTACGCAGAGAACTGTTCTAAATAGTCAGACACGTGAGTTCGTAATACGCCTTCGTAACTATTTCGATCGTGAAGCTCAAAATGGAGGGCCAATTTTACCTATAACGTCAGTGGTTGAACGCGTAGCTGATGCGCTTAATATTGGACAACGAACTGTTAGACGGATAACTAAAAAAAAATATGGCGAGACTGGCACAGAAGAAAATAAACTTCACACACCAAAAAAGAGAAAACGAGCAAAACCAGTCGTAGGCATCGATAGCTTTGATGCCGATGCTATCCGAAGACATGTTTACGGCTACTATTTACAGAAGGAGTATCCAACAAGAAAAAAGTTGGTGCATTCACTGAAGGAAGCTGGATTATTCTTCGGTGGGGAAAGTTCTTTAACGAAGATTTTGAAGACCATTGGATTTCGATACAAAAAATGTAACAAACGCAAAATATTGATGGAAAGATTTGATATAGCGATGGCAAGGTATACTTTTTTACGGCAAGTGAAAGAAATCAAAAATTGGCAAAATGTTGTGTTCTTGGATGAAACATGGCTTAATGCTAACCATACTGTAGGCCGTTCTTGGAACGATGACACAGCAGCATCTACTTCCAAAGTTCCTGTAGGAAAAGGATCGCGACTTATAATTTGTCACGCCGGAACCATCAACGGGTTTGTCGAAGGTTCTCTCATGGCTTTTGCGTCAAAAACCACTGGAGACTATCATGAAGACATGAATGGAGAAAAGTTTACTGAATGGTTTACCTCAATGTTGTGTAGCCTCCCTGAACCATCTATTATAATTATGGACAACGCCCCATACCACTCGATGCAAATTGACAAGCCACCTGCCCAATCCCAAAAGAAAGCTGATATCGTCGCATGGCTTCGTAAAAATGGCGTAGATGCAAACATGAATATGTTAAAAGCGGAATTAGTACGTCTTTTAAAAGAAAACAAACCAACCACAATCCGATACGTCATTGACGAAATAGCATTAGAACATGGGCACAGAGTTATACGGTTACCGCCTTACCATTGTGAGTATAATGCGATTGAGTTGGTGTGGGCTCAAATTAAGGGATATGCTGCAAGACACAATACAGAACCCCCATTTACCACAAAAAAAATGCTAAAATTATTAGAAGAAGCTTGTGAACATGTGACTAAAGGAGACTGGGAAAAGGTTGTGAATAGAACTGTTAAATTAATAAGGGAAGATTATGAAAGAGATGTGAAAATAGATAATATTATAGAAAACGAACATATAATTATTAATGTAGGTGATGATAGCAGTGACGACAGTGAAAATAGTAGTATGGACGAATCTGATTAATTATGGCCTTTTGTGGCACCTTTTTTGGTATCTTTTGTATTCATATGTTTCTTGTGTGCATATAAAGTATGTATATTCATTTTCATTCAAATATTCAGTTCGTTCAAATAAATTAAATAAACATATACATTTTTGTTTTATTAAACCTATTTAATCAGGTACAAAAACAAAACTTAATTGTTTTTTGTTCGAGAATAAATTGACATTCCACATCACTATTGTAATGTGTCAAACCGGCCATCATAGCGTGCCGCTAGTGTAATTTACATCAGCTGACATGCCATTTTCCGCGCGGTATTTCAATCGTGCGAAAGAGACACAACGAAGCTTCAATTGTTCTCTCTCGAGCCCGTTTTTTACCGTGTATTTGGATATTCTAAAAACAACGATATCGTCTTACAAATAGAGTTCAATTTTATTTAACAGGATTTTACCAGTAAGCCTTCCAGTTGTACGTAAGTACATAATAATTCCATGTGATTTTACCAAATGTGCCATAGATGATAGAAATCTGTAGTCTGTCACCAGCACAAATAGAGTGTATTATCTATTAACCAAAGAATGCAGCGAGATACCTATCGAGTTTGCACGTTTGCACCTAGTTTGCACCGTACGGGTCATAGATAATACATAAAGACTAGGAATACGGGTAGTACGAACAGACTAAAAAAGTCACATACTGTCAAAGATATACAAGATGGAGTCTTAAGGCTGTGAACGCGTCGAAAATTTGTGCTGCCACGTGTGGCACACGCCCTTTTCCCGCGCTCAGTTTGAATTAGGTCATCACCAGTGATATGGAGCTCGCGAGCCAATATTTTGTTTTTTTAAATGGCAGTTTTGGTAAATAAAATGTGAAAAAACTAAACAAGACGATCTAAAATAACCAATAACATCACCTACCATAAGTAAATAACATTAATTCACATCAGTTCCTGCAAAATAAGAAATTGAAACTTTTCGAAAATAATTAAATTATGCTCTGTCTTTTGGCAGATCACGCACATGAAGTTTCGTATTTTTTTGTTCGGTAGATGTACTACAGTTAATTTCGTACTTCATTGATGGTTACCGCCCACTTAAGTAAAGTGCCATACCTCTCGAACAACCACAGACAATATAAAATCGATTTTGAAATGAAATAAATCGATAAACATTGTTTAGGTTGTGCACCGTTGTACTAGTATTAAATAGCCTTAAATATTTATTCCTTATTTCATTTCAACCTAAAGGCCCTAGTCTCACAGCAACAATTTCGACTTACGCGTATTCCGCGCTACAAGGTTGACTGATGAAACAAAAATACGCACGAATCGAAATCGTCGTTGTGGGAGGACTTTTATAGTCATATTAATTAATAAATTATATTAATTTAATAGAATAAAATAGTTTGATTTGTATTATTATCTGCCTATACAACATAATATCGAATATCTATGCGACTATCGATTCTAAGTTCTATGGAAATATTAATCGATAATCGAATAAGTTCGGTAACGAGTATACACGCCGCGCATCATAGACCACGAACACTAGGATACCGCGCATGCGCGGCACTCACGTCACGCACACTAGCATATCCTCATTGGCCTGTTTTTTTTTCGTTATTTAGTAGCGCGACACTCTTTCTAGACATATAAGACGTATTCATAGCATAGGTACTGTGTACACTACGTTTGCGCTTATCGCTGACCAATCAGAGACTAGTCCATATTTTTGTCACTAACTTGTAACTGTCTCCGTCTACGACTATGTGCCAGACCTACACGAGTATAGTACTATATTGCATAGTATAAAGCTGGCACCCTACCAGTAATAATGTAGAATATATTTTGTACTTCTTGCATTAATAGCTTTCGTGCACAACAAGTTTAAAATGTGTCTAGTGCTCTAGCGCATGACAAAATTGTAGCTGTCCGGACAGACTTCGTTCTGTCAAAAGTTAAAAGTAAAAATCAATTTTTTTTTTTTTAATAAAAACCTTCCGTGGACCTTAAGGAACATACAAAAAAATAAATTAACCAAATTGGTCCATCCATTCTTGAGTTATGCGCTTACCAACATTCATTTTTATTTATATAGATATATATATATATATATATATATATATATATATATATATATATATATGTATATATATATATATATATATAATATATAGAATAGATAAGTACAATGATTGTACATAACACAATGTTATCCACAAAATAATATAATGTCAAATGGGGTTACCCCATAGTAGCAACTAGCGGTCGCCCGCGACATCGTGCGCGTAGAATTTCTGATTTTCTCTGAGATTATAAAATAATACATTTTCCCGCTGCAAAAAGCCTATCGAACAAAGTCCTACCGCTAGTAAAAACCGCGACTTCGCAGTTCGCACCCATGGATATCGCAATTTCAATGTATTTTTACTGTTGAAAGTTTCGTCCTCTATTTTACCACACTCAAAAGGTTATTTTCTAAAATAACTTAAAGAGTATATTGGAACGTAGTTCCTTATCGCGCGGTACGGAAGGAAAAAATTAAGGAACCGACACTCGACACATTTTTGAACCCGACACTTTTTTGTTGAATGTGAATTTTGCATTGTGTTCGTTATTTTCGCGATACCACACGGCGTCTGCGTGGCCTAGTGGCTAAGGCAGTCGCCTAAAAATTCAACGCTGATGGTTCGAATCCCAGCTCGACAGACTGAATTTTCTATTTTCAATTTTATTTTAAATAATTTCTACATGTGGAATTTTTCCCTAATTTTCCCTAATTTTTTATTGTATAAATTGGATAAAATGGTATTGTACTACTACCGCCATCTGTTAAAAAACCAGAGTAACTCTTTGGTTTTGTAACAGAGCTGCAATAGAAATAAACTAAATATAATTTCGTCATCATCGTAGTTAATCAATTTAATACTAGATGACACCACTAGTTTATTACAATTCCTTCACTAAAATTAATCGAAAGGAACTACGTTCAATCCGGGTGTCCCTTGACACCTCTCAAGTTTTTTTTATTATTTAAATCTATTATCCAAGTTTCCGAAAGTTCACGAAAAATCGTTTTTCATATCTTTGACTTCAAAAACATAAGATGGATTTTCTCAAACCTTTTCTTTACTGATGTCTAGACCCTAGAAAGAACAAATTAAAAAAATATAAAAATCATTAAAGCTCTCCCATTCAAATTTCATCCCCTATTTTACCATATTTTTCAAAATAACTTATACAGGTTTTTATTATGTAAAGCTAGTTACCTAAATCCCGATTTTAAAAATTCTAACTTTAAAAACATAGGACTTACATATAACCCTGCAACCCCCATTTCACACCCATAGGAGGGGATTTTCGTAAAAAAAATTCAGCTGACATCTACTCTCCAGAAAGAACCTATGTTCCAAATTTCAAGTTAACAATAACAATAATGAAAACTTTCCTATAGTAGTTCCAGTTAGTAATCTAAATGCCGATTTTCTTGCCGATTGCCGATTATGTCTAACTTCAAAATCATAGGACTTTCATATAAACTTCAAAACCCCATTTCGCCCCCTTAGGGGGGGATTTTCTCAAAACCGTTTCTTAGCTGACACCTACCCCCTAGAAAGAACCTCCATTCCAAATTTCAATTTTGTAGGTTTTATAGTTCCTGAGATTTCGTGAAGAGTGAGTGACCTTTCGCTTTTTTAAATTATATAGATAGATATTGTATTTTTTAGGATTCTCATCCTAAAAACCGCCATTGTTGTTACCAATGTTATCCGCAAGTTAGTCGAAGGCATAGGTCTACTGCCTTTGACTGTTTTTACAAAACTATTTTACTGTAAAAACCTATGGTAAAAACCCATAGATCAATGACTTATAAAAGAACCTTTGCTTTAAAAAAAAAAACATTTGACGCCATTTGCCGCCATCTTTTCGAAAAAGAAATTTGCGCCGTGTCATTTTTCTGTAGTTTTATTGCATATCGCTCTTTTCAATTGTTTTTATTAATTAATAAGCAATCTTTTTAAAAGTAAATTCATTTAATTTTTCAAAGATGGATATACATTCGATTAGTAAAATAGTCAATCGGAAGATGCTTGTACAAAACCTAGATCAAATTCAACAAAGTGTCCAGAAGGGAAACAAAGAAATAATGAAACTTCACGTAAGTAACTAAAATAAATATAGTAATATTATTTCACAATGTTAACCATTTTATTTATTTAATAATAAGTTAGCGCCGGATCACAATTTAATTTGATGATTTTTGAAGATAAATTTTTTTGATACATCTTAGCAAAGATGTTCATGGTTTTAAAATTAGGTGTATAAAATCGGGCAAATGGAATTAATTTACGGGAAAACGGTAGATTGGCCGACCAGAAATTTTTCAAAAGTGGTTGAAGTTACGTAACTATTCAAAAATTTAGTTTAAATAACTTTATTTAAATTATTTTTAATCAAAAATTAATCTAATTACATAAAATAGTCAAGCTCAGTTTGGCTAAATTTCTTTAGAAAAAATTAATCTTGTTTAATATTTTAAAAAAAGAGTTCAAAGTTTAAATGACACATAGCTCAGCGATTCACGAAACTCAAGTAGAAAAGGGCGGGACCTCAGAGTAAGTAACTAATACTTACTCTGAGGGCGGGGCACATTATTTCGAAAGCTGATGGTCGTTGGGGTCTCAAGATGCTGGAGTTGCGACCCCGCACCGGAAAGCGCAGTGTTAGTAGACCCCTCACTAGGTGGACCGACATCAAACGAATCGCAGGGAGCCGCAGGATGCAAGCGGCGCAAGATCAAGGCCTGTGTATATTGGTTGCAGATGAAGAAATATAGGACACACTAATCTTGCGCTTCATCATCGTCATTTATGAGCAACCCATTCTAGTCTGTCTCACTATTGAGCGCAGGTCTCCTCTCAAAGAAGCGTTATAGGCTTGCCCACCACGCTTGCCCAATGCAAATTGGTAAACTTCACTCACACACCTTTGAGAACATTATCGAGTAGGTTTCCTCAAGTGTGTAGGTTTACTCATGATCACGATATTTTCCTTCACCGTTGAAGCATGTGATATTTAATTGCATAAACGCACATTACCCCGAAAAGTCAGAGGTGCCCGGGATCGAACCTGTGATCCCGCGAATAGGAGACCACAGTCCCAGCCACTATAGGCTATCACTGCTTGTCTATACTAATATTATAAAGAGGAAAGATTTTTTGTTTGTTTGTTTGTACCGAATAGGCTCTGTAACTACTGGACCGATTTTAACCATTTTTCACCAATAAAAAATTAAGTTATCAGGAAGTAACATAGGTTATAATTTATTTTCAAAAAAATTAGAGATCCTTAAGAAAATTGCCATAATGTAACCCAAAGTAGCAAAATTTTTCCTATAAAATGCATTATTTGGCGTGTGCTGAGAAAACTATTGATGATAGGTACATAAAAATTATGTACGACATGATTATAGTACTCATTTTTCTCTACCTTAAAGTCCCTGGGGGAATATATCTAACTATAATATTTAAGTCACAGTAGTACCTAGCTTTTGTGTTTTAAAATTTAATTAGATCGCCTTTATTGTCGTATAGTATTAATAATTCTTTTACTTTATTAATACATAATTAATAAAATGCGAAAGTGTGTTTGTTTGTTGGTTTGTCCGTCAACCACGCTGCAACAAAGCTACGGATTGACGTGATTTTTTGGATAGGTCAGAACCGGAGGGTAACATAGGTATCCCGGAAAATCAAAGAGTTCCCGAGGGATTTTAAAAACTAAATCCACGCGGACGAAGTCGCGAGCATCAGCTAGTCTCTCATAACTTTATCGACCGAGTGTTATTCGCAGTTAAACCAAGACTGCGCAATATGGGAGCAGAAGGAGAAGCTAGCGAACGTCAATGCCGAGCACGAACGCCTGCAGCAGAATATGCTGCAGGCGCAGATGCAGTATGAAAGCTTGTTGACCAAATACCAGGAGGAGCTGCGCAACAGACCAGAGATGTTAAACAAGTAAGTTTCTTTTTATTCGATGACAAGCTAATCCTTGACTGCGATCTCACCTGATGGTAGGTAAGTGACGATGCAGTCTAAGATGGTAGCGGGCTAACTTGGAAGGGATATGGCAGTGAACATTCAACATCATCATCATCATTAGCAACCCATCAACAGCCCACTACTGAGCGCAGGTCTCCTCTCAGAGAAGGGTTATAGGCCATAGTCCACCACGCTGGCCCAATGCGAATTGGCGGACTTCACATACCTTCGAGAACATTATGAAGAACTCTCAGATGTGCTTGTATCACACGATGTTTTCCTTCACCGTTGAAGCAAGTGATATTTAATTGCTTAAACGCACTTGACTCCGAAAAGTCAGAGCGACTGCGACCCCCCGACTAAGAGACCACAGTCCTAACCACTAGGCTATCACTGCTTCTGATACACACGCATTTGATGACACAGATATACAGATACACAAATACACATGTCAAACTTATAACACCCCTCTTTTTAGGATTCCGTACCTCAAAAGGTAAAAAAAAACCCTTGTAAGATCACTCTCTTGTCCGTCTGTCCGTGTGTTACCACCTATTTTCTCAGGAACGGGCGGACCTAGCAAGTTGAAATTTATACCAGATACTGAGGTTTATAGATAGTCCCTATTAGGTGAATAAAAAGCAAGGTCCTTAGTCAACACGATAAAAAGATATGGGCAAATTTAGATTTTCGCGAAAACTATAACTACCAAAATTTACCTTATTTTTCAACTTTTTTATTTTTCGGAATTTTTATAATTTCACAAATTTTTGAAATTGAAAATTCTAAGTCAACCGAAAGTACCTTATAGGTTTTGGGTCGTAAACCTATATGGTAGTTCCCGTTGAAATAAAATCACGAAACTTGGCAAAAAGCAAGGTCTCAGCACAAATAAAGGAAAAATGCCAAAAAATAAAAAAACTTGAAAATTATAATATGATAGGTACTATTAATAGTATAATAGGTAGGTACGGAACCCTCCTCGGCGCACGAGTTCGACTCGCACTTGACCGGGTTTTTGGTCTGTGGGGGTTAAAAAGGAGTGAAATTCTTTAAAAAAAACTTGAGAGGTGTCAAGGGACACCCGGATGGAACGTAGTTCCTCTCGATTACATTGTGTTCGGTATTTTCGCGATACAACACGGCGTCTCCGTAGCCTAGTGGCTCCGGCAGTCGCCTAATAGTTCACAGTCGATGGTTCGAATGCTAGCTCGACAGACCGAATTTTCCATTTTCAATTTTATTTTAAACAATTTCTACATGTGAAACCTTTCCCTAATTTTTTAAGTTATAAAAAATTAGGGAAAATTTCCAGTATGTAGAAATTATTTAAAATAAAATTGAAAATAGAAAATTCAGTCTCGAGCTGGGATTCGAACCATCGACTGTGAAATATTAGGCAACTGCCTTAGCCACTAGGCCACGCAGACGCCGTATTGTATCGCGAAAATAACGAACACAATGTAATCGAAAGGAACTACGTTCCATCCGGGTGTCCTTTGACACCTCTCAAGTTTTTTTTAAAGAATTTCACTCCTTTTTAACCCCCACAGACCAAAAACCCGGTCAAGTGCGAGTCGAATTCACATTCAACAAAAAAGTGTCGGTTTCAAAAATGTGTCGAGTGTCGGTTCCTTAATTTTTTCCGTCTAGCCCCGTTCCGTACCGCGCGATAAGGAACTACGTTCCAAAAATTGTGAGCCGTCGTGGGACGCCTGGCAGATGTGAAACATCGACATTATTTTGTAAAAGTAATTTGCAGAAAAGAACAGATTGTGATAGGAACTAAATATGTCACTAAGTATACATATAACATCGCATGCCGTGGCGACGCGTCGCCACGGAATGCGTCGCCACGCCAGAAATCTGTTTTACGTGCGGCTATAGATGTTTCACATCAAAAACTTTTGTCCCCAGACATAACTACACACGCAAGATTTTCGACGAGCTGGAGAAGTTGGTGCTGGATTGCATGGCGCAGTCAGCCAGAGGGAAGGCGGAACGCGACGCGTTGACGAAGGCGTACGCGGCGGCCGACGCGACCGTGTGCGCCCTCAAACAGCAATACGTGACCACCATGGAGAAGGCCAAGAGCCGCATCAATGCGAAGCTCGGCGAATGTATGCATTTTAATCTATATATCTCGCAGTAAGATACTTGAAGCCTACTACTATACTGGTTCAAATCAAAGATTTACCTATACTTTAATAATTTCACTAGATTAGTCTAGTCACATAGTTATACACAATACTAGATTGTGCTCGTATTAGTTTAGCTCGTATTATCGTAGTAGAATAGAATAGAAATGTTTTTTATTCAAATAAACTTTTTTACAAGTGCTTTTGAATCGTCGATGAGTCTACCACTGGTTCGGAATGCCGTTCCTGCCGAGAAGAACCAGCAAGAAACTCGGCGGTTGCTCTTTTCAAAACAAGTTTACAATTCAATAGATAGGTACTATGTCATGTATGCAGTGTTTCCACAATGAGTTCCACAAAAGCATACCTACTTAATTATAATTCAACACATGTTAAGACGGGCAGACAGAAAGTAACTCCATTTCCGCCGGTGGCACCCGTTCACGAGCATGACGCATGACCCAGCCATTGCTTCGCTCAACTATATTTGAGGGAACGTAACAGCCCGCGTCACACGACACCACCACAGAAATATATATTATAGTATTAATTGTAAGATTCCTATGATATATATTCCGTATAACTATTTTCCGGTGTATAGCTATATCCCTTGGTTTAAAGCTATATCACGGCTACAGCTATCTTACTTGCGACTTAAACATTATAATTATTATAATATAATATAAGTCGCAGGTTCGATCCCGGGCCGGTCCCGATATTTTTTTAAATCTTATTTTGAGATAGGTTTGCGCTTGACGGCAATCAATACTGGAATGCGCTGATGAGGTCTAGGTTGGAGCGCGCTTACCTAGAAAATGCCTTTCACTCTTGCTTTGAAGGTAGGTACTAAAATTATACATGGCTGGAAACACAGACGCCGGAAGTGCGTTCCACACCTTAGCGATTCGTTTTAGAAACGTGGAGCTCTCACTTCTGACTATTCGGAGTTTATTGTGTTTAAGCAATTGAATATCACAATTTATGCTTCAACAGTGAAGGAAAATATCGTGAGGAAACCTGCACGCCTGAGAGTTCTCCATAATGTTCTCAAGGGTCGGTGAAGTCTGCCAATTCACATTGGGCCGGCGTGGTGGCCTATTTTATATACCTTTATGTTATGCTTATACTTATTTATTGAAACTGTCTTCTGTAACATAGTTTTAAATTCCACAAGAAGGAAACAGGGCTTCACGTTAATGTTATTATATCTTTGTAGTTTTATTGTGATAAAAATAAAGATAATCTATATATTCTATATTCTATATTATGTATAAAAGCGAAAGGTCACTCACGCATTGACTGATTTATCACGAGATCTCAAAAACTATAAGACCTACAAACTTGAAATTTGGAAGATAGGTTCCTTCTATGACGTAGGTGTCAGCTGAGAAACGGATCTGAGAATATCTCCCCCTAAGGGGGTGAAATGGGGTTTGGAAGGTTATATGAAAGTCCTATGTTTTTGAAGTTAGACATATGAAAATCGGCATTTAGATTATTAACTTTAAATAATAAAATCTGTATGTTATTTTGGAAAATCCTCCCTTAAGGGTAGTAAAATATGGGATGAAAGTTTGTATGGGATAATGGGAAAGTTCTAATTAATAATAATAATATATAATAATATCATTTATTTAATCCAATATCATGATCTTACAAATTAGATAGAATTAGATACAGTTAAGCTACAACCCTTACGAATTTGTTATTCAGCTGCTAGCCTGCTAGACCTCTTCGTGATCGAAGGTTCAGTTTTGTAACTGGGCAACTGCTGGTATAGAGATATACCTAGTTACCTAAATATATTTTATAAAAAAAAATTTAAAATAATAAAAAGGAAACTAGGAATAAAATACAATCAAATAAATATTCTCTTTTTGTTCAGTGAAAGAAAAGAGTGAGCAGCAGGAGAAATTGATCCAAAAGTACCAAGACTCTCAGGTGCAGTTGCATATGCTGCAAAGCCAACTTGAAGCGGCGCGCTCTAAATACGACGAGCTCTTTGTGTCTACAGGAGACACGAAGAACAAACTCGAAGCAGCAACTAATGAACTATACAAGGTAAGTACCTATCTCATAATAATCTATACTTATAATAAAACTGTAACAGATCCAATTCTGTACATTGAAGATATTTTGAAAATTCTTTTTTGAGGGCTCTCTATAATCGATACTGAAGCTAAAACATTTTTTTTTTAATTTTTTGTCTGTCTGTCTGTCTGTCTGTATCTTGGCCGCGCATCACGCCGAAACTACTGGACGGATTTCAATGAAACTTGGCATGGTTTAAGTTCATACTACGGCGTATAATATTAGGGATGTTGCGGATGCAGTTTTTTGAATTCCACGGATGCGGATGCGAATATCCCCAGACCCCAGTATCCCTAATCTATATAGGTACGTAATACGTACGACGTAAACATACAGACATACATGCATAGTTAAATACATACAAACATAAATACATAGTTAAATACATACATAATCGTAATTAATAGTCTTCCATACGCGTCTAAAAAGTTTTACTTCGAAAAAAAATAACACGACTATACATTCTTTCTGTATTGCAATTGTATGATATTTTTGTGGCACATTTTTATTCATAGCAAAATTAAAAAATACCCAGCCTATGGGATAAATTACATAGGAAAACGATGTATATTTACAAGTGAAATGTTATTCTATCTCTTTTTGATGGATTTCCGAAAGTTTTTTGCATGATTTGACTGCGCAAGGCGGCATTTTTAACGACCAAAAACCAAAAACACTAGCGACACGTTGAAGCGCGTGCGGCCGACTGATGACAAAGACAAGAGACTTTTGCAAAGTCTCTTGTTTTTTTGAGCGCGTTTTTTTTCTTCGAAAGGCCATTTCCTTCCTATCATGCGAAAGGCCTCTCCATATACATCGATGGGTGAAATAAAATTGAGAAAAATAATTTTTTAGGGTAGGTACCTCCCCTACATGTAAAGGGTATGAATTTTCTTTTACTTCTTCTTCTTCTCTTTCTTCACATAACTCCAAAAAGTCAGAACGATGACTGAATGATGAATAAGCTAATTAATATAATATTATCGTTTTACTTTTATCTTAGGAGTACGGAACCCTCGGTGCGCGAGTCCGACTCGCACTTGGCCGGGTTTTTTTAAATATGTTTACTATAATTCTATAGCGATTACTCACAAAATTCCTGCACTCGATGTCTTTTAGATCATCCTGTCATGTAGTGTTGTCGCAGTACAGAGCTAGGAGAATGAGAGAATAGAGAGCGCATCGATGTAGGCTTACACACTTTTACCCTAATATCTTTTGTAGTTATCATTTTATACGGTAAACCTGTAGTCAGTGACCTAGATAACAAAAAATTAAAATTTTTCAGAATGAGGCTACTATTTCAAACCTCCAACGCGAAATGAGGAACATGGCCGTCGACATCCACAGCCAGCTAGCTGAGGCGAAAAACATTTTAATGAAAAAGAATAATGAGTAAGTATCTAGTATAATATTATGATGATGAGTATAGGTATCTACCAATTGAGTTCTGAATATACGTTTATAATAATATACCTACTAGCTAATGCCCGTCTTAATAAACTTCGTCTGCATGGATTTAGTTTTTAAAAATCCCGCGGGAAGTTTTTGATTGTCCGAGATAAAAAGTAGCTTTCCCGGTCTGAGGACCCACTACTGCACCCATTACTATACCCATGCAAAAAATCGCATCAATTTTGTTGCGACGTGATTGAAGGACAAACCAACAGGAGCGGTTTCCCGCCAGGAATATACGTAAAAGAAGATTTTCCTAAAGAAGTACTCGAAAAGAGGAAGCAATTGCAAATACAAGTGGAGGAGGAAAAGAAAAAGGGCAACATAGCCTTTTTTAAATACGATAAAATAATAGTAAAGATACCAACAGACAAACCCCGAGACAAAAGGAAGAGGGAGGATTCGGGCTCACCAAACTCGTTAAATCACAAGAAAGCAAACTCAAAAGAAAATTTAACCTATCCACTTGCTAACGTAGCACCAAAAGACATCATAAAACCTAATATACTCAATTTTGTCGCACGAGCTCGATCAAACTCACTGCCAGAGACCCCAAAAAACTAGTAACGATCACCGGCAACTGGAAGCAACCAAATACAAAAACCGCAACTCCACACACACCAACCTTCGAAGTAAGCACCCCAAGCCGGCTGGTCACCGTGGGGGAAGAAGACCAAAACCCTCCAACTAAAAGATGTGAAACAATGAAGATGATGAAGATGGAATTAGAAAAATCATTACAAAACATAAACTACGATATTTTAGGCATAAGCGAGATGAGAAGATTAGGCAACAAAATAGAAGAACATAAAGATTACATTTTATATCAGAATGGAGAAATAGCTGGTCACAGAGGGGTGGGATTCCTGATAAAAAAATCTTTAAAATATTCAGCTCAAATTCAGCTGATAGGAATATCTGATAGATTAGCTATACTTAATGTCAACTTAACGGGCTACAAAAAGCCATGGACGGTTATACAGGTTTATGCACCCACCGAGCAATCCACCAAAGAAGATATTGAAGACTTCTATAATAATCTAACGGATATTGTAAAGAAATATCACAACAACAACCTTATCATTATGGGAGACTTCAACGCCCAGATTGGTATCAGAGAAGCAGGAGAAGAATCAATATTGGGATGTTATGGTCATGGTAAGAGAAGCAAAAATGGTCACAAATAGAATTTCTTTTGCAAAACAACCTAACATTACTCAATTCAGTCTTAAAGAAAAATCCTAAAAAGAAATGGACCTGGATATCTCCAGACGGAAAACATAAAAATGAAATTGATTATATTATTACAAACAGACTAAAATATTTTAATGACACGCACATAGTACTGAATCTGAACTTCAATACCAACCACCGTATGGTACGATGTCGTTTAAGACGATACCCACCAAAAAGATCTAGGAAATTTATAACAAATGCCAAGGCACTGCCATTAGAACAATATGCGAAAAATGTAGACTCATCTTCTATTCAACAGCTGTTAGATACAGTTAACTCTGACATAAATATTAAAGAAAAGTATGATCACCTAGAAAATAAATTAACACTTATAAATAAAGTAAATATTATTAAGGATACAAACAAATTTAGTGAAATAACATTGAAACTACTAGAAGAAAGAAAAATCCTAATATCAGATAAAGAACATAGTAGAGAAAACCAAAGTAGAATATCAAGTCTTAGCAAACAAATTCGGGAAAGTATGAGAAAGGACAGGATAGCAAGAAGTAATAAAAAAATTGGAAGAAGAAATTAAAAGAACAGGTGGAACGAAAAAAGCGCTTAAGGAGTTAAGGGAGCATGGAAAAGAGTGGATTTCTAGATTAAAAAGTAACATTTCAAACCAAGTGACAAACCGTACAGAAGTTCAGAAACTAGCCACACTCTACTACAGAAACCTTTACTCTGATGATGGTGCTGTACAAGAAACTGATATCGGTTTAAGAACAAACAATATTCAGGGTGATGTACCACCAATACTTACAACAGAAGTACGTAAAGCTATCAACTCACAAAAATTAGACAGAGCACCAGGACCCGATAAAGTACCAAATGAGTTGTTGAGAGGTACCACAGAAGAACTAAGCCCTATTCTAACTAGGATTTTCAATGACATTCTAAAAACAGGTACAATTCCAAGCCAGTGGGGAGAGTCGCATATTATTCTTCTGCATAAGAAAGGAGCCAAAGATGACATTGGTAACTACCGACCTATAAGCCTCATATTAAACGTCTATAAGGTGTTTGCCAAAGTAATCTTAGACAGAATAACAATATCTCTAGATGAAAATCAACCTATTGAACAGGCGGGGTTCAGAAAGAAGTACAGTACCATAGATCATATCCACACCATAAAAAAAATCTTGGAAAAATATAATGAATACCAGAAGCCAATATAGGTACTTACTTTTTATTGACTATTCCAAAGCATTCGACAGCCTGAACCATAGCTATATCTGGACAAGCCTAAGCCAACAAGGAGTGGACAGCATTTACATTAACATAATTAAAAATATTTATAGAAAAAGTATAAGCCGCATAAAACTAGAATCGATAGGTGACACATTCCCCATAAACAGAGGAGTGAGGCAAGGAGACCCATTGTCCCCTAAACTTTTTACCGCTGTGCTCGAAAATATATTTAGAAAAATGGAATGGGATAGTTATGGTATCAATATAAACGGTAGTCTCCTAAATAATTTAAGATTTGCTGATGACATTGTTTTGTTAGAAGAAGACCCTAAGAATTTACAAAATATGATACAAACCTTAGCTGACAAGAGCAAGGAAGTCGGACTACAAATAAATACGAGTAAAACAAAACTGATGACCAACTCCACTGAAGTAAACATAGAAATAGATGGTAACAGGCTCGACTATGTAAGGGAGTATTTATTTGGGGCAAATTATTTCTCCTAGTGATCTGATGTCAAAGGAAGTAGATAAAAGAATAGCTAGTGGTTGGAAGAAGTATTGGTCCTTAAAAGAGATCATGAAAAATAAAGAATTTAATATTAGTATTAAAAAGAAGACCTTTAATACTTGTATTCTTCCCTGTATAACTTACGGTTGTGAGACATGGTCCTTTACGCAAAAACATAGAGAGAAACTTGCAAGATGCCAACGTGCAATGGAGAGGAGTATGTTGGGAATAAAACTCAAAGAAAAAATAAAGAGCACAGAAATAAGAAAGAAATCTAAAGTCACTGACATACTTTCTCGAATTGACCATCTGAAATGGGGCTGGACAGGGCATATGTTACGCTGCAAATTAAAC
Source organism: Oeneis ivallda (assembly GCA_029955525.1). Taxonomy (NCBI): domain Eukaryota; kingdom Metazoa; phylum Arthropoda; class Insecta; order Lepidoptera; family Nymphalidae; genus Oeneis; species Oeneis ivallda. The sequence goes on from JARPMR010000001.1 coordinate 11,950,917, forward strand.
AAATGGAGCAAACAAGTGACTCTATGGTATCCAAGGGATGGTACCAGGAGACAGGGACGACCAACCCGAAGATGGGAAGACGACATCCGTCGGACATTGGGTCCTTTCTGGACAAGGGTTGCAGCAGACCGAGCCCAATGGCGAGAGTTGGAGGAGGCCTATGCCACTAGACACACCGAACTACGGGACATAATTTAGAAAACATATTAACTACAAAATTTTGCATGTATTTTGCCATGTTCGGAATAAAAGGCTATTTTATTTATTATTTATATTTTAAAAATTATGCAAAAAAAGAATTAAAAAACAAATAAACAAGAAAAGCGCACTGTCACTACTTCGCGAGTGAGATTCGAACCTGCGACATCATACACCATACGGTAAAGAAAGCGGCCGCTCGCCCACTGCGCCAAACAGAGCTACTTGTGAACCTCTAAAATGTTGAACGCTTACTGAACGACGGTGTTAGATTTATTTTCGTTAGGGAATTTCTTGATTCGGTCGCCGCACTCAAACTGTTTGTCCTAGTTCAAAGCCCGCGATAAAAGCTGTGCAGTAGCTTAAAAATAAATAAAATAATAATCTGAATTCAGATAGTTTCACTCCTTCGTTTAGCCGCTACGCCACAAAAGCTATGACGGAACGTGTGTAATAAACGAAGGCAACACCCAAAGATCGTAACGGAAAAATCACCTAGCCCTCATCCGCCAAGTTCGTACCGTCCGCGGATACGGATCCGTTAAAGAACTATTTGTTGATTGTTCCAATTGAAGCTATCTATCTATCTATAACTAGCTGATGCCCGCGACTTCGTCTGCGTGGATTTAGTTCATAACATCCCGCGGGAAATCTTTGTCACCCTCCAGGTTCTCAACTATACCTATCCAATAAATCAAGTCAATCCGTAGCTATGTAGCAGGAAACATTTGATCGTCTTGCTCGCGGCATTGTTAATGATGATTCAAAGAGAAAACATATTACTGATGATATTATCAATTACCTACGTTTAGCTATCATTTTAATAATTGTCAAATTTTTTACCATACTTAACCAAAGACAAAATTACGTTTAGCTGTCATTTACGTTTTGTTATTCCACTGTCATTTGCGTTTTGTTATTCCGTGTCAGATGCGTTTTTGTTATACCACGTTTTATAGTGACTTGACGGAAACGCGGTCGAACGGGATAAAAGTATCCTATGTCCGTCTCCTGGTTCTAAGCTACCTCTCCACCAATTTTCAGGCAAATCGGTTCAGCCGTTCTTGAGTTGTAAATAGTGTAACTAACACGACTTTCTTTTATATATATAGATATATAAGATAAGATATAAGATATAAGATAAGATATAATAAAACTGTAACAGGTCCAATTCTGTACATTGAAGATATTTTGAAAATTTTTGTTTGAGGGCACTCTATAATCGATACTGAAGCCAAAACAATTTTTTTTTAATTTTTTGTCTGTCTGTCTGTCTGTCTGTATCTTGGCCGCGCATCACGCCGAAACTACTAGACGGATTTAAATGAAACTCAGCATGATTTAAGTTCATACCACAAGGTATAATATAGGATACTTTTTATCCCAAAATTCAGCACGGTTCCCTTGGGAGAGGGGATGAAAGTCAAAATGTGTATTTAGCTGTTATTCATTAAGGCGTATTCCGATTTCATTCATTCTTTTTTTGTTAGAAATCAGGTACTTTAGAGATTGTCCTGTAATTATTTCAAGGTCGTCAATTTAGTAGTTCAGAAATTATAGACAATCTTCAGTATAAGGTCCAAATTACTTGAACCCCGGAATCTACAGGATACTTTGAATGTACGGCTCATCTTAAGCTAGCAAGCGTACTTTATAGCCATCGTGGATAGCCCTATTTTGTCAAAGTCAAACTACTCCAAAGGCGTCAGATTTTGCCCGATCATTATACCTACATACTACATAGTAGGTATGGATGTAATACATCGTATGGACGTAATGTTACAGTGTTTTCATATGCAATTTAATATTCTAATCATACTAATATTATAAATGCGAAAGTGTGTTTGTTTGTTGGTTTGTCCTTTAATCAAGCCACAACAGAGCCACGGATCGACGTGATTTTTTGCATGGGTACTATAGTTGAGGACCTGTAGAGTGACATAGGCTACTTTTTATCCCGGAAAATTTGTGTTCACGACGGATTTTAAAAACTAAATCCACGCGGACGAAATTGCGGGCTTCAGCTAGTATTATATAAAATTCTCGTGTCACAATGTTAGTTACCTTACTCCTCCGAAACGGGTGGACCGATTTTTATGAAATTTTGTGTGCATATCGGGTAGGTCTGAGAATCGGCCAACATCTATTTTTCATACCCTTAAATGATAAGGGTGACCAACCACTAAATATTTTTGTTGGCGGTACGTAGTTCGCTGGGTCAGCTAGTTCTATTATAATAATTTTGCTTAGCCTGAAGAGTGCTGCTGATGAAATTGAATCTTTGAAGAAAGCACTCAGCAATCAGGAAGAATTCACGAAGGTGCAATGCGATAGCAACAACGAGCTGCTGGAGAAGCTGGCGCTCTGCGAGGAACAACTTGAGCAAGCTGTGGCCAGCAGTGATGACTATAAGAAGAAGCTGGAGGTGAGTAATAAAGCAAGCAATGGCTGCTGCGTAATGCTAGTGAACGGGTGCCCCCGGCGGGAATGGGGCTACTTTCTGTCTGCCCTTCTTAACATGTGTTGAATTTTATAATTAGGTATGATTTTGTGGAACTACCCCTCATTGTGGAAACGCTGCATTTAAAGCATAATACTCATCTATTATATTGCAAACTTGTTTTGAAAAGAGCAAACTGCCGATTTTCTTGCTGGTTCTTCTCGGCAGGAAGGGCATTTCGAACCAGTGTTAGAGTCTAACACTGGTTCGACGATTCAAAAGCACTCGTAAAAAAGTTTATTTGAAAAAACATTTCTATTCTATTCTATTCTAATCTAAATTGATCCGGGTGCATTGGTGCACAAGTGATCCAAGTAACATGATCTGCGCAAAGGACCAGCCTGGCTGTCCAACGCGGAAATGCAGCCGATATTCTTGGCACCATTCCATTCGGGCATTATTACTAGTAATTAAATTAGTTTAGCTATAAGTTTTTTTAACCGACTTCAAAAAAGGAGGAGGTTCGTGATTCGTCGGAATCTTTTTTTTATGTCTGTTCACCGATTACTCGAAGACTACAGAACCGATTTGGAAAATTCTTTTTTTTTTGAAACGGCGTACTTCCCAGGTGGTCACATTTAAATTTTATCGAAATCAATTGAGCGGTTTTTAAAAAATCCAGAATAAATTACTCTAATTAATTGTAGTGGCGCGGGTGTTTGAAGTTGGTTTTTTTTAAAGAATTTTTTTTATTCGATGTCAAGATAATCTTGACTGCGATCTCATCTGATGGTAAATACGACTTTTAAAGGATACGTATACGTAAGTATGATGTCAATGATGCGATTGATGCAAGCGAAAATGCACTTAACTCTATTTTGATCAAAATCAAAATCCAATTAATATAATATAGACTTCTTCTTTTGCCAACCGATAGACGACCACCGGAGAGTCAGGCTTAGTCTATGCTCCATTTTGTGGGCTGAATATTCACTTACCATCAAGTGTGAACACGATAGCGCTATTCTATAGCTACAAGTAGGTATATTATAAAAAAAATATGGAGTTTTTAAAAGTGATCATTTATTATTGTTATAGGAGATGACCTCTATATGTGAGAATTTTAAAAATAATATGGTAATGATCAAAGATGAAAACGAAGCTCTAACTAGGGACATGGATGCAAAGCAACAGGTAAACAGTAATAACTACCTACTTACAATCAAAATGTTCATTGAACTTGCTAGATGAATGATGACGCACGTCGCGTCGTTTTTAACCCCCGACAAAAAGAGGGGTGTCAAGTTTTACGTTTGTATCTGTCTGTCGTTAGGCCTCGTAGCAGCCTACCCAAGGGACCGATTTTGATGCTGTTTTTTCTGTTTGAAAGCTAAGGTAATCGAGATGGATCTTAGCTAAAGTTTATGAAGATCTGCTCATATCATCAGATATAGTATGATTGGGCTCATTGGAATGGTTTCAATGAGTTGGTGTTGGATAGGTGATGATCGAGGATCGAGGAGGAGGATCTGATGATGGAGCAGAAAACAGGGTAACAGGGCGTCAGATATATCGTACATAGTCCGACCATAAATTCACATGTCGGGGGTCACTTTACACTTGTGTCAAATTTATTATGCATTTTTAACCGACTTCAATAAAGGAGGAGGTTCTTAATTCGTCGGAATCTTTTTTTATGTATGTTCACCCGATTACTCGAAGACGCCTGAACCGCTTTGAAAAATCTTTTTGTTTCAAACGGTATAGGTACTGTTCCCAGGTGGTCCCATAAAAATTTTATCGAAATCAGTCGATCGGTTTTTAAAATATCAACAATAAATTATAATTATTTTTTGTATAGTGGCGCGGGAGTATGAAGTCGGTTTTTTAAAAATATTATTTTATATTAAATTATATTTATAATTATCAATATTTGTAATTAGGTACCTATTTGACTAGACTATAGTCGATTTCTTAACATATTAATTTGAATTTGTTTTACCTAACGAATAATTTTTTAACTTTCATTACAGCTGTTAAATGTATACACTGAAGAGCTAGAATCTTATAAACAACGTGTTTTGCACGATGGCTTTGAACTTGACAAAATTACGTTAGAACTGAATAAATCTATCGAAGAGTCTAAAAATAAGGATATAGTAATCGAAAAATTGGAAAATTACAGGTAAGTAGGTCTTTCTTTATTCTCTCTGTCTCATGAAAGACTGATCATAGATTTCGAATATTATAATATTATTACAGTCAATAGTAAATAAAATAGATGTTAATAAAATGGATATTAATTAATAAATAATAATAATTATGGATTAATAAATAAGATGCGGTTTTAAATAGAAAAGCTTTTCGCATGATGATCGCCAAACTTCAATACGAGGAAGGCACATGATAATGATGATGATGATATTTAAATTGCCTCGATTTTAAGGTGAAGTTCAAACATTCCTTAGAACAAAGCCGTTGGTGCTCTTGATATGCCTGAGAATATCCTAGGCGCTTTTTTGAACATTTTTCATTTTCTAAGCGCTCTCGGCATTACTGAGAATTTCCTAGGCGCTTTCGGCATTCTCGAGAATTTCCTTGGCGCTTTTGTCATTCTTCAGTTTCTAAGAGTTCCCGGCATTACTGAGAATTTCCTAGGTTCTTTCGGCATTCTTAAGAATATCCTAAGCGCTTTCGGCATTCTTAAGAATTTCCAAGGAGCATTTGGCATTCTTCAATTACTAAGCGCTCTCGGAATTACTGAGAATTTCCTTGGCGCTTTTGTCATTCTTTAGTTTCTAAGAGCTCGCGGCATTACTGAGAATTTCCTAGGTGCTTTCGGCATTCTTAAGAATATCCTAGGCGCTTTCGACATTCTTAAGAATTTCCAAAGAGCATTTGGCATTCTTCATTTTCTAAGCGCTCTCGGAATTACTGAGAATTTCCTAGGCGCTTTCGGCATTCTTGAGAATTTTCTAGTGGCTTTCAAAAATCTGAAATCAAATGACGAAGTCGCGGGCATCATCTAGTACTAAAATAAAAGTATTTCTAATTTTCGTTTAAAATTTTAAACACCAGAGAGGAAGCCGAACAAAAATTGAAATCGCTAGCAGAAACCATACAAGAAAAATGTCAGGAAATAGAAATCCACAGCTCTGCCGCTATGCAGGCAAACAAGGAACTGCAATCTGAAAAGGAAGAACGCGCGAATCTAGTGGTAGAACTTCAAAACATAACCGCCTCTTTAGAAGAAAGGGGTCGTGAATTAGATGTCAAGACTTCTGCCCTGATTGAGGAAAAGGAAGCGCGCGCCAAAATAGAGAGCGCTCTTGTTAAGCAGAAAAGGGAATTTGAAATTGAAGTAAATACCTTAAGAGAAAAGCAAAAGGAAATGGAAGCGGGGATGAGGGTAATCATATACTTACCACTTATTTTATCATATTTAATTGCCCATTGCCTACCATCAGCAACGCATCAACGGCTCACTACTGAGCGCAACTCCTCTCAGAGCAGGGTCGAAAGCCATAGTCCACCACGCTGACCCAATGCAAATTGGCAGACTTCACACACCTTTGAGAACATTATGTAGAACTCTCAGGCGTGCAGGTTTCCTCACGATATTTATCGAATTGCTTTTTATCGCACTTTTTTTTCGATGCAGTTCGTTGTATGGGAGCTGCATCGAAATGGTTTTATCTTCATAAAATAGGATACCTAAAGCTAAGACGGTCTGAGTTCTGGCACTTTTGTATCGTTCATATATAAATGTATTAAAGGTACCCAACCCACTCTATGGTTGGTACTGCCACTCAATATTAATATAAAACCTAAAAAAATTTTTTTTTTAATATTTAAAAAAGTTTAACTGCAACTTGTGCAATTTTTATTGATATGACTTTTTTTTATTAATCGTAAAGAAAAGTAAAAAATTATAAAAACTACGTAATTTTGTTGATGATTTTATTTTCCTGGTCGTAGATAAAATCTTTGCGGCACGTAATTAGTCATTTTAATTCTCTTAATATCCTATTTTGATAATCGCGGCAAGTCTCGTATCAAAAAACGGTACTTGAATTAAAATGACCGCCATTACAATGAAGTTGCATAAATAGCTATATTATTTTGTAGGCTAAAGAAGAAGAGCACTCACGAGAGTTGGCAGACTTCTTGAAAAAGCAAACCGATCTGGTACGTGATCACTATTTTTCTGTGAAAACTTTTACTTCTCTTACTGATACTTTAAATCATCATCTCGATCGCTGGTCCACTTCTAGTCTCATCTCACTCTAGGAATTAAGAAATTTTATTGTTATGTACTTATTTAAGATTATTATTTTATTAGTCTGGACATTTTAAAATAAAGGTGATTCCAATTACTAATTATCCTAATGAACCGAAAGGTGGCGGTTCTATCCTTTTCACCAACAAAAGCATTCCCAAAGAGGTTGGGTAAAATGTCATGCCGAACCACTCACAACATGGCTTACAAGACATGTTGTACCGACCACACATAGCGTGGGACAAGGACAAGGAGATGATGATGATGATTTATTATTTACTTTCATACCCAACTCAAACGTGTTGCATATCAGGAAAGGGAAAAAGCTGCTCTCCAAGACGTTATAAATGGCATGGAGCAGAGTATTGACGACATCGTGGAGATAACTTCCAAAACCCGCTCCCAGGCTCCGAGCTTCCATCCAGCGCCCGACGAGGATGCTGTTAGCGAATGGGTACTGTCCACTCGCCGTGAAGTCAACCAAGGACAGAACAACGAGACTGACGAGGACGCCATGATGGTGAGTCAGATATACTGCATACTCAACAAGACCCACGCCGAGCCTCCGCGCTTCCAACCGGCACGCCGAGGACGCTGTTGACCTAAAATACAACCTACAGTAGTTCAGAACTCTTTTTATCTACTCCAGCATCGAAAAGTTCCAATTTCGAATTTGACAGCTGAATCGAAATGAACCCTCTTTCGGTTTTGCTTCTCATTTCGATGCAGCTCGTTGTATGGGAGCTAAATCGAAATGGTAATCTTCTTAAAATAGGATACCTAAAGCTAAGGCTCTGTCGAGTTCTGGCACTTTTGTACCGTTCATACGACAGAGGCGCCACAGGCGGCTGGTGGCGGCTTACGGAGTTACTATTTGTTACTTTATTGAGCCTACTACGGCGTATTTTGTTAATGATTTTATTTTCCATGTAGATAAAATCTTGTATGCAACTGTACGTAATTAGTCATTTTAATTCTCGTACCTACTATCCTATTTTGATACTCGGCAAGCTTCGTATCAAAAAACAGCACTCGAATTAAAATGACCCTCATTACGATGCAGTTGCATAAAATAGCTATTACGTGATATTACGCATTTTTGATTAGTCTTGACAAGTAGGTACCTACTCTGGTCCTAGATGATATCCAGGATCTGACGATGGAGCTGAAAGATGGTTATGGGAACTCTGTAATGAAACTACGTACTTTTTCGAGTTTGGGCTTGTTCGTTGATTCGTTTTGACAATTACTCTGATCCTGTAGATGATATTTAGGGTCTGATGATGGATCTGAAAGATGGTTATGGAAACTCTGTAATGTAACTATTACCTACGTAGTTTCATTACAAAGTTCCCAGGGTTTGTCTTGACAAGAACTCTGGTTCTAGATGATATCCAGGGTCTGATGATATAGCCAGCTGTACTAAAAGCTTGTTTTTTAAAACTATATTTTTTAATTTTCACTTGATTTCGAGACTTGTTATAGTTCTTCGCCTCGTGTGATAATAGTATCATATGATTGTTTTAATACCTAATTATCAACAGTTGCATGCAAGACTTCGTCTACACCTATAGTTTAGTATATGAATCCTCTATAAAAGATTCTGAAACACCTCTTTTTTACGCCATGTGGCGTTCTGGTAGTGAAACGCGCGTGAATGACTATGTTTTTTTTAGGGTTCCGTACCAAAATGGTAAAAATGGAACCCTTATGGTGAGACATTCTCCGTACGTCCGTCGGTCTGTCACAGTCGATTATTTCAGTAACTATTAAAGCTATCGAAATGAAATTTGGCATAGTTGTGTATAATAATGGCCCAACATCATTGAAATAAAGAAAAATCGAAAATTATTTTTAGTTTTATCAAAAAAGGGCGAAAATCGGGGGTTTGAAATTTCAAAGTAAAATAACTATACCGAGTGGGGTATCATATGAAAGGTCTTTACTTGTGCATTCTAAAACAGTTTTTTATTTATTTCTATATATAATAGTTTTTGATTAATCGGCCAAAATGTCGAATAAAATACCGTCCCCCCCCCCCTTATCTCCGAAGTTTACCAATCGAAAAATCTGAAATAATTGTGATCAATAGAGGTTTATGTATATTTTACAGGAAAAATAAAAGCAACGCGAAAATTATTTTAGTTTGATTAAAAAAGGGGGAAAATCAGGGGTTTGAAATTTCAAAGTAAGATAACTATACCGAGTGGGGTATCATATGAAAGGCCTTTACTTGTGCATTCTAAAACAGTTCTTTATTTATTTCTAAATATTATCTCCGAAGTTTCTTCTTCTTCTTTATCAACCTATAGACGTCCACTGCTGGACAAAGGTCTCCTGCATGGACTTCCACAGGCTTCGGTCTTGCGCCGCTTGAATCCAGCGGCTCCCTGCGACTCGTTTGATGTCGTCGGTCCACCTGGTGGGGGGTCTGCCAACACTGCGCTTCCCGGTGCGGGGTCGCCACTCCAACACCTTGGGACCCCAACGACCATCAGTTCTTCGAACTATGTGCCCCGCCCATTTCCACTTCAGTTTCGCGACACGCTGAGCAATGTCGGTGACTTTGGTTCTCCTACGAATCTCCTCATTTCTGATTTGATCTCGCAGAGATATACCGAGTATTGCTCTCTCCATCGCTCGCTGGGTGACCCTGAGCCTTCTTATGAGGCCCATAGTTAGCGACCATGTCTCGGATCCGTAAGTCATCACTGGCAACACGCACTGTTCGAAGACTTGAGTCTTCAGGCACTGAGGAATTTTGGACGAGAAGACATCTCGGAGCTTCCCGAACGCTGCCCAGCCGAGTTGGATTCGGCGGTTAATCTCTTTCTCGAAATTGGACCTACCTAGCTGGACTGTATGTCCCAGGTATATATACTCGTCTACAATTTCGAGCGCAGAGTTCTCAACGATTACTGGGTGGAGCGGAGCATGAGCATTGGACATGATTTTCGTCTTGCTCATGTTCATTTTCAGGCCCACCTGTTGAGAAACCCTGCTGAGATCATTGAGCATTGTATTGAGATCTCTCAGAGTCTCTGCCATGACTACTATGTCATTGGCAAATCGCAGGTGAGTGATGTACTCGCCGTTTATGTTGATGCTAAGTCCGTTCCAATCCAGAAGCTTAAAGACGTCCTCCAACGCAGCGGTAAATAGCTTCGGGGAGATTACATCTCCCTGTCGCACTCCACGCTGCAAGTGGATTGGTCTCGTAGTCTGGTCCTGTATACGTACTGACATAGTGGCGTTTTCATACAAGCACTTCAACACTTGGATATACCGGTAGTCAATCCGGCATCTCTGCAGCGACCTCAATACAGCCCAAGTTTCCACCGAATCAAAGGCTTTCTCATAGTCCACAAACGCTAAGCAAAGTGGCCGGTTATACTCTTCCGTCTTCTGTATAACCTGCCGCAGCTAATCTCCGAAGTTTACCAATCGAATAATCTGAAATAATTATGGTCAATAGAAGTTTATGTATATTTTACAGGAAAAATAAAACCAACGCTCCAACTAGCATAGTTTTTTTTATATTTACAATAAACCTCTACAAACAAAGTTAACGATAAATAAGCAAATTAATATAATATTATCGTTTTACTTTTACTTTTGGTGTACGGAACCCTCGGTGCGCGAGTCCGACTCGCACTTGGCCGGCTTTTTTGAAATTCATACAGCTATGTTCTTTTTTTGAAATAATTATGAAATTCACATTATATCATCCGTTTGGATGATATTATTATAGTTACTAGCTGATGCCCGCGACTTCGTCCGCGTGGATTTAGTTTTTAAAATTTAGTTTTTAAAAAATTAAAAGTATTAGTAAGGAAGAATTAATACTACGATAATAAAGGCGATCTAATTAAATTTTAGAACACAAAAGCTACTATTGTGACTTAAATATGATAGTTAGATAAATATTCCCTTGAGGACTTTTTTGTAGAAAATAATAGAAATAGTTTTTATTCAAATAAACTTTTACAAGTGCTTTTGAATAGTCGATGAGTCTACCACTGATTCGGAATGCCTTTCCTGCCGAGAAGAACCAGCAAGAAACTCGGCGGTTGCTCTTTTCAAAACAAATTTACAATACAGTAAATACTATGCTATATATGCAGTGTTTCCACAATGAGGGAAGTTCCAAAAATGCATACCGACTAACTTCTATCTTAAGATGGGCAGATATAAAGTAGCCCCATTCCCGCCGGTGGGACCCGTTCACGAGCATGACGCATGATCCAGCCATTGCTTCGCTCAACCATATAATTGAGCTTTTGAAGAGATTTGTAGAAAATAATGAGTACTTAAATCATGTAGTACATATTTTTTAGGTATCATAATAGTTTTCTCAGCACACGCCAAATAGTGAATTTTATATGCAAAATTTTGCTACTTTGGGTTTACATTATTGCAATTTTCTTAAGGATCTCTAATTTTTTTAAATAAATTATAGCCTACGTTACTTCCTAATAACTTACCTTTTGCTGAAAAAATGGTTAAAATCGGTCCAGTAGTTACAGAGCCTATTCGGTACAAACAAAGAAAAATCTTTCGTCTTTATAATCTTAATATATATATTTCTTGTGTGCGTGAGTATGACACTGAACTCCTCTTAGACGGCTGGACCGCTTTTGATGAAATTTTTTGTGTGAGTTCAAGGGGATTCGAGGATGGTTTAGATCACAATTTGGTCTACTGGAAAATGTTTATTTAACTAATTTTTCATTTATAAGTAGTGGCGGTACGAAGTTCGCTCGGTCAGCTAGTATTAGTAGGTATAGATTAGGACATTTGGTGCTTTAATGTTGGCAATAAGCTAACTGTTTCAGAATCTTTTATAGAGGATTTAAAGCATGAGAGTAGATAATAGTAGATTATTAACCAAGGGGATAAAGCAGTGTCTTCTGTCGCGGGTGACGATTTAAATCGCGAGCGTAACGAAGGACTCGAGGTTTACTCCCGAGCGTAGCGAGGGTGTTAAAAACTTAAATCACGAGCGAAGCAAGGGATTTAAGACGAGTCCTGAGTGTAGCGAGGGATTTAAGTTCACCCAAGACTAAGACAGCTTTATCACCGAGGAAAATACTCTACTTTTGGTACCATTTGCGAAAAAATTAACACAACAATAATATGAGATAAGCATTTATTAAAAATAATGACAGTTAAAAGTAAAAGTTAACATTCGAAACATTGGTCCAATTATTGATAGAGATACATTTTTGTTTATGTATTTGAAGAAAACAAAAACGCGGCAAATTCCTAGACTCATATTTTTTTGTCGGAAAAGCAAAGGCATCAAACTCATACGGCCTCGTCGGTTTTCGTAATTTTATTTAATAATCATAACTGCATAATAAATGCGTATTCCTTTTTCAAAAAGATGTATAATGCTTTATATACAAACTCAATGGTGTAAACACATATGTAGTTCAGTATAAATTTCGGTAAGTATTCCAAATTTAAATCACATTCTCCCCCTAGAGGATGAATAAAATTCAGTACAATTTTCTTTCCCTGTTTTTAACAGATTAAAAATGACTATTGTTATGTTCGCTTTTTGTGGCACAGAATGTCACTTTTTTCGGTACGAAAAAATATTTATTTTTATTAAAGTGCTAACCTACAGTCTACACAGTCTAATATCTTTTTTTTTTAAGTTAGTTAATATATTTAAAAAAAAATATATATAGCATTATGTTTTAATATGTATATAAAAACTAATTTCAGTTACACGACTACAGCAACTTCAGCCTACCAAGTTTCGACTCTTTGCGCGTGAGTATTGAACACACACACACATACATACACACAAACGCACACACACACACACACACACACACACGCACACACACACACACACACACACACACACACACACACACACACGCGCACACACACACACACACACTCTGACCTTTTTAGGGTTCCGTAGAAAACAAGGAAACCTTATAGTTTCGCCATGTCCGTCCGTCCGTCCGTGTAATTTGACAAGGGTATAAATATTAATCACGCCAACAAAATGGTGAAATAAAATTGTGAATAATATTTTTTTTTGCTCGGTTATCAACCAAAGCGTGTTTTTAAGTTTTTTAAACTATTATATTTTATTTTAAAAAATATTTTAGCCAAGATAGATAGATAGATAAATTCTTTATTGCTACACACTTTTAACAATATTTACAATAATTTAATTAAAACAAATAAAAAAATCAGCCAAGTGCGAGTCGGGCCTCGCTCTTTTAGGGTTCCGTTAAAAAAATTAAATTAAAAAATTTCCATCTACCCACCTACCCATTTTAATTTAATTTTTTTAATTAAATTTAATTTTTATTATTTGTTGTTATAGCGGCAATAGAAATACATAATATGTGAAAATTTCATCTGTCTATCTATTACGGTTTACGAGATATAGCCCTCTGACAGACGGACGGACGGACGGACGGACGGACGGACGGACGGACGGACAGCGTAGGCTTAGTAATAGGGTCCCGTTGGTACCCTTTGGGTACGGAACCCTAAAAAGAAAGTACGCTGATCATAACTTATATTCTCCTATCCCCTGCAAGTCCTGCAACTAAGCGGAATGCTTAGGAGTGGGTACGACAATAGTGCAACGGGTGGAGTTAGAACCTTGAACGTTTCAGTTTTCAGTCTTCACCTTGAACAATTGAGTTACTGAGGCTGTTTAAAACCCATGGCCATACTCCACGTAGGATATGTCGCGGGCATAAGCCAGTTGAAAATATGTTTGTGCAGCTCCGGCCGCTGCCCCAGCCTGCGACAGAGCAGACAGAGAAGCGTTACTTCGCGTGGGCGTCGGAGATGCGCTCACCCAGGCAGGCGTCACCGACGCCGGAGGCGATACAGCGAGTGCGCGACGCGCCCTTCACAGCGGTGCGTACGTCAAAAAAGGAGGGGTGTTTATAAGTTTGACGTGTGCATCTGTCACGTCTGTCTATATTCCCTCGTAGCTCCGTCCGACCGATTTTGATGCCGTTTTGTCTGTTTGAAAGCTAAGGTGATCGAGATAGATCCTCACTAATATTATAAATGCGAAAGTGTGTTTGTTTGTTGGTTTGTCCTTCAAGCACGCCGCAACAGAGCAACGGATCGAGGTGATTTTTTGCATGGGTATATTTGAGGACCTGGAGAGTGACATAGGCTACTTTTTATCCGGGAAAATCAGAGTTCTCTAGGGATTTTAAAAACTATATGCACGCGGACGAATTTGCGGGCATCAGCTATTCTTAAATAAATCTTAGCTATAATTTATGAAGATCTGCTCAGGCGTTTGAAGATCATCAGATTATTTCTCACTTGATTGAAGGGTCCAGGTGCGATTGATTTCAAAGATGTTCTTACTTGTTACTGCGGATTATTTCCAGACCAGACCAAGACCTTGAGCTGATGCTTCATGCGTCGAATATTTATGCGGAATACCAAACTCCTCAGCAACTTACAGCAGATATAGTATGTTTGGGTTCATTAGAATGGTCTTAATGAGTAGGTTTTAAATAGAAATATGATGATCGAGGTTCGAGGAGGAGGATCAATCATACATTGGATGTTAGGTGTAACATATCAAACATAGACCGGCCGGCCGGTCTTCTATGCTAAAGCTATATCTTTGCTTGATATCGGCATAGGGCAGAAAAGACTGCGTGGAGTCGGATCGATTGCATTTAGTTTTTTTTAGGTAATATTCGAAATTCGTTACTAAAAATATTTGCGCACGGTTTTTTTCACGATATCCCGCCAGTTTACAATTTTATGTTGTTCGTTTGCGTTCAAACTTCAAGGACTATTTATAAAATAAACTCAAATCCAAAATAAAATAAAATTCTTAAATTAAATTCTTGAGAAGTACCTACCTAATTACAAAAAAATCCTAATCATAACACCACCGGGTAACTCCTGGGGTTCACCCTGAATGGTGATGGATAAAATAGGCCCTAGGGCTTAGAGCGTGGGTCGCAGATGCTCTTCCATAAATCAATGGCTAAGACTCCTTTATTTCATCTTCCCACTAAGACAGTTTAAGAATTTGATCAAATCACTCTTTTCTTCAGGGAAATGGCAAAATCAAATTATCATTAAAATCAACATCTCCCGGGATTTGATCAAATCTCGGTTTATATCATCTTCCTGCGACAGATATATCGAGCATAGATTCACATTTCAGGGGTGTTTTAAATTGTTAATTTAAACACGTGTTGAATATAATATTAAGATTAAAGCCAAAGAAAGTGACATCGGAAAGTTATAATGTCGCGAAAATATAGAGTTCGTGCGGGATTTTACAAGTTAAGGGCATGTAAAGCTAGTTGAAAATATTTTTAATTTACAGCTCCAGTCCCAATCCC
Organism: Oeneis ivallda; assembly: GCA_029955525.1. Classification (NCBI taxonomy): domain Eukaryota; kingdom Metazoa; phylum Arthropoda; class Insecta; order Lepidoptera; family Nymphalidae; genus Oeneis; species Oeneis ivallda. The sequence goes on from JARPMR010000001.1 coordinate 11,966,203, forward strand.
AGGCAGACCAGCTCTCGTCATCGGAGGAGGAATTATCGAAATTGACCAAGACGTCCAAGCAAGGGCTCCCCGACACGCCCCTGATGGGCCGAGCTGCCAAACGCAATGACGCAGCCGCCGCGGTATGTAGCTGCTCGTGCTGATTCACTCACTGACTGACTCCTCTCCTGTAAAATTTTGTATGTAATTTTTTTTTCCTCCATTCGGAGGAAAACTATGGAAAGAACTGATAATAAAGCGTCAAAGTAAAATAAATTGTAACGATATTGAATTAGAGCACAATTTCGTATATGCATTCTTATACGTTTAGATATGTACAATATGTTCCATAAAGCTCCATGTTAAAATCAGTTGTACTTAATTTGTGACATTAAATCAATATAATCAAGGATTATTTTACTCAGACGCTAAGGTCATCGAATAAGAATACGATTAATGGAATAACCTTTAGACAATTTTACACCAGGACCCAAAGGTCTACTTGATGAATAAGTAGAAAAAAAAATTAAGATGGCGGATTTTTTTTTCTATACAAAATATTATGAAAGACTTTGAAACGGTTCCTTTTCAAAATTGGTTTTTATAGAAGAACTAGATGATGCTCGTGATTTCGTTCGCGTGAATTAAGGTTTTCGATTCCCCCGGGAAAGTTCTTTAATTTTCCGGGATAAAATTTTGTCTTTGTGGTTAATCCTGGTTATGAGCAATCTCCATTTTCAACCAATTTCAAATAATTTCAAATCAGTTCATTCGTGAGTAACCTCAGAAACTTTCGCATTTATAATATTCACAGGATTTTCATTCCGACAAATGATTCGGAGAAAAAATATGGATGATGATCGAGGGTTTGGAAGATGGCTGAGGAGCACGGCCAAGGTATTAAAGATAGGTGGGGTGGCTCAAAAAAAAACTTGAAACCTCATCCAATAGGCAGTGAGCTGATAAAAAAATCCAAAATGGCAGATTCTAGAGGCGCACCTTGAACAATTGGATTAATACTCCATGTAGGATAAGTCGCGGGCAAAAGCCAGTTGAAAATATGTTTGTGCAGCTCCGGCCGCTGCCCCAGCCTGCAACAGAGCAGATAGAGAAGCGTTACTTCGCGTGGGCGTCGGAGATGCGCTCACCCAGGCAGGCGTCACCGACGCCGGAGGCGATACAGCGAGTGCGCGACGCGCCCTTCACAGCGGTGCGTACAATACCAATACCTTGTTAAAAAAACTAAATATAAACGCTCCAACTCCACGTAGTCCTGTCTGCCCTAAACTTGGCGTGTTTTTAAAGCGCGTAGCCAGAAGCTCAAAGAGGAGGTCCTGAACGTAGGTCGAGAAGTTGAAGCTGAATGAAGGGGCGACGGAGCGAGTCTTCTGGCGTAGCCCATTTGATTTGTAAAGAACAGTATTTGCACAGTACAACACAATAGTTATAGTTGTAGGATAGGTACAGTACAAATCGAAAAGGCTTCACTTACCTAGCTCGCTTCATTCAATAGATCCTTCGTGAGCTTCTAGCTATGCGCTTTAAATTAACACTCCAGAGGCCTACCTCTGGAGTGTTTTTTTCCACTCACTTTTCCACTTTTTTCTACCCTAGTAGACAAAACTGCGTGGATTCGGAGCGTTTGCATTTCGTTTTTAGGTCGAAATTCATTACTGAAAATAATATGTGTGCTTAGTTTTGTTCACAAGATCCCACAGTTTACAGTATTACGTTGTTTGTTTACGCTCAACGACTACATCCTTTAGTACTTAGGTGAAAAGAGCAACTGCTGAGTTTCTTGTCGGCTCTTCTCAGCAGAATCCGCTTTCCGAACCGGTGGTAGAGTCCTGACTTGTCATAAGAGCCACAGGCTGGCCTACGTGAAATAAATATTTTTTTTTACAAAAAACATAATCACCCGTGGTAAGCCCACCGGGTACATTCTGGGGTTTCACCCAGGAATGACGATGGATAAGATAGGCCCCAGAGCGTGGGTCACAGTTCCTCTGCCATAAATCAACGGCTAAGACTCATGCCTATAAATGGCAAAATCAAATTGGCATTTTAACATCTTCCGGGATTTGATCAAATCTCGGTTTTTATCATCTTCCAAGCATTAGATATTCACGCATCGGGGATGTTTTGAATTTTCAATTTTAACACTGTCGTATATAAAATTAAAGCCTCTATGGTTTTAATGTCGCAAAAACATAGAGTTCGTGCGGGATTTTATAAGTTGAGGGCATTAAGCTAGTAGAAAATATTTTTTCATCATACCTATTCGAAAAACGAATATTGGCTTCAGAGGATAGCGGGAGCAAAATTTAATTTTAACCGCATGGGACTTTTCATTTCTCTCTTCTGATTTGTCCGCCTTAGTGCTTTAGCATACTAAAGCACTAACGCGGACCAATCAGAAGAGAGAATTCAAAAATGTGTCGAAATTCAAAAATGTTTGAGAAGCTGTTGTCTTCGATAAGTCACGTGATCAAATTTGTCGATTAGTTAAATACGCCCATATTTCCAACTAGACCAGGGTATAAGCCTTAAAAAATAATAAAAAGTGAAAAAAATAATAGTAGGATGAAACCCTTTGGAAAAGGAAGAGAATGCAACAAAAATGAAAAGAAAAATAATTTACGGGCGATCGGAGGTCAGGAAGTGGGGGGAGGGGGATTTAAGGGTAAAAAACGGTTTATCTCGATTTCCGGAAAACTACAAGTCCTATGGAAAAAAGTTAAATGGCAAAGTTGTAGGTAATAAAAAGATCTACAACTTTTGTATTTAGACTTTTTTCACATAACCTCAAAATGTATGTGAAAAATTCAAATAACCAAGTTTTTGGTTTTTTATTTTTATCTTTTACAAAAAAAAAAAAAATTTTTCACGAAATTTGGTGAAAACTTACCTTTTTATGTTCCAAACACACTGTAATTTTTCTGATTTAAAATATTAATTTTTTGACCTTTTTTTGACTTAATATTGAAAAAGTACCTAATTTTCAATCGAAAATTCTCCCGTCAAAATATCTGCTTTTAAAAAAAAGTCGGTGAGCTTTTTGTTCGTTGAAATCTCTACTTTCTGATGGTGTAAAAAAAAATATACATTACTAAGGTAAATGCTCTCAGAAAATGCAGAAACGAAATACGAAATAACAGGTAGTAAGGCCCAGACCCTCCTAGCCCCTTCCCCACTTCTCTATGAAATACCTTTTGATGGGCTAAAATTTTCCGTAGGTCACTCAGGTTCAAGTTATCTTAAAATAGCAGTAAATAGCCATCTACGCCGCATGTAATTTATAAGGTATTTCATAGGGGCTTGGAGGGTCTGGGCCATACTACCTGTTATTTCGTATTTCGTTTCCTCATTTTCTGAGAGCATTTACCATAGTAATGTATATATTTTTTTACACCATCAGAAAGTAGAGATTTCAACGAACAAAAAGCTCACCGACTTTTTTTAAAAAGCAGATATTTTGACGGGAGAATTTTCGATTGAAAATTAGGTACTTTTTCAATATTAAGTCAAAAAAAGGTCAAAAAATTAATATTTTAAATCAGAAAAATTACAGTGTGTTTGGAACATAAAAAGGTAAGTTTTCACCAAATTTCGTGAAAAAATATTTTTTTTTTTTGTAAAAGATAAAAATAAAAAACCAAAAACTTGGTTATTTGAATTTTTCACATACATTTTGAGGTTATGTGAAAAAAGTCTACATACAAAAGTTGTAGATCTTTTTATTACCTACAACTTTGCGATTTAACTTTTTTCCATAGGACTTATAGTTTTTCCGGAAATCGAGATAAACCGTTTTTTACCCTTAAATCCCCCTCCCCCCCACTTCCCGACCTCAGATCGCCCGTAATTTATTTTTCCTTTCATTTTTGTTGCATTCTCTTCCTTTTCCAATGGGTTTCATGCTACTATAATTTTTTTTATTTTCAAAAATTATCTACCCTGGACTAAACATAAATATTAATGTTTAATTATTTCATAAAATATTTATTTGTGTTTTATTTAAATTTTCAATATGCGTATTGGTAATGTCTATACTCTATACATAGTAGATGGATACTCCGCTTTTTCTCATAGGTAATGATGACAAATAGTGTGTGTAATTCGGGGCCAAAATTTTTTGTTCTCGGGCGGCGTATATTGAATTCCTCGCTACGCTCAGGATTCTTTAGAATCCTTCACTCCGCTCTGGATTCAAAATAACGCCCTCGGGGAACAAAAAATTCCTTTGGCCCCATATAACACAAATAACTATTAATTTGCAGCTCCAGCCCAAAGCCCAGGCAGATGAGGCAGACCAGCTCGCGTCATCGGCGGTGACTGGCGCGGCGCTGCCTTCACCGGCCAAACGAGCGCGCGCCGACGCGCCAATGGGCCGAGCTGCCACACCCGCCTCGGTATGTACCTACTACATGTCCGATTCAAGTTGGCCGCTACTTCCCGTCGCACATCCGCACGCACCGCACCTCAAGGCAGACCCACTTAGTACAGATAGCAACGTACCGCTCGCGATTGGAAGTACCGTGTTTTTTTCAAACTTTTGTTTTGTTACATTTTAAATTCTTTTGTCAAGTTCTTGAAGTGAAAACTTCTTTGGGCGCGTTGAACACTTTTTTGGGTGAGCAAAAAACATGGATTTCGCGTTATCGTCACCTGAAGATCAGTAAGTGTTCAACATTTTAGAAGTCCCCCAAGCAACCTTGTACAGTGCAGCGGGCAAGTCGCTGGTTCGAATCTCACTCACGAAATCGTGACAGTGCGCTTTTCTTATTTGTTGGAGTTTACTCCTTAAGAATCGATTTTAGCAGCCCGGTTTGAGAAAAATTCGGGCAGTAAAATCAATTTATCAATGACCTCGTTACGCTTTTTCTGTCACGTTTTTCACAACGTTGAAATTTCTACCCTAACTTTGAGTAAATAAGGTTGGTTTTCGCTTGAGTTGTCGAATGCCGGCTTCTCGTTTTTCGCAACGATGCAAATTTCTGCCCTAATGTCGAGTAAATAGGGTTGGTTTTCGTTCACATGTGGATCAGCGCCATCTTTCGGCTTATGTGTAAACTATTTCGAATAGCAACTCCGTTGTACGGAGTACGATGGAAATCGTAGAAACTCCTCGTACTCGAGGAGTTTCTACGATGAGTAAAAAGTCGACCAAGTGCGAGTCGGGCCTCGCTCTTTTAGGGTTCCATACATATGACCAAACCATTTTTTTTAACACTAGATACATAAGTATCTTAGTTCTTATAATTTAAACGCACATATCTCTGAAAAGTCATAGGCCGAGCTCAGGACCGAGCCCGTGACCCCCCGAATAGAAGACTGCAGTCCTAACCGCTAAGCTGTCATTGCTTTTATCAGGCCACCTAAGTCATTGCTCAGCTCTTACTTCGCACCCATAGATAGAATTAGAAGACCTGCTTTTCAATAAAAATACATACGCTACAATACGCTGCGGCAGGTTATACAAAAGACGGAAGAGTATAACCGGCCACTTTGCTTAGCGTTTGTGGACTATGAGAAAGCCTTCGATTCGGTGGAAACTTGGGCTGTGTTGAGGTCGCTGCAGAGATGCCGGATTGACTACCGGTATATCCAAGTGTTGAAGTGCTTGTATGAAAACGCCACAATGTCAGTACGTATACAGGACCAGACTACGAAGCCAATCCACTTGCAGCGTGGAGTGCGACAGGGAGACGTTATCTCCCCGAAGCTCTTTACCGCTGCGTTGGAGGACGTCTTTAAGCTTCTGGATTGGAACGGGCTTGGCATCAACATAAACGGCGAGTACATCACTCACCTGCGATTTGCCGATGACATAGTAGTCATGGCAGAGACTCTGAGAGACCTCAATACAATGCTCAACGATCTCAGCAGGGTTTCTCAACAGGTGGGCCTGAAAATGAACATGAGCAAGACGAAAATCATGTCCAATGCTCATGCACCGCTCCACCCAGTAATTGTTGAGAACTCTGCACTCGAAATTGTCGACGAGTATATTTACCTGGGACACACAGTCCAGCTAGGTAGGTCCAATTTCGAGAAAGAGATCAACCGCCGAATCTAACTCGGCTGGGCAGCGTTCGGGAAGCTCCGAGATGTCTTCTCGTCCAAAATTCCTCAGTGCTTGAAGACTAAAGTCTTCGAACAGTGCGTGTTGCCAGTGATGACTTACGGATCCGAGACATGGTCGCTAACTAAGGGCCTCATAAGTAGGCTCAGGACCGCTCAGCGGGCGATGGAGAGAGCTATGCTCGGAGTGTCCCTGCGGGATCGAATCAGAAATGAGGAGATCCGTAGGAGAACCAGAGTCACCGACATAGCTAAGCGAGTCGCGATACTGAAGTGGAAATGGGCGGGGCACATAGTTCGAAGAGCTGATGGTCGTTGGGGTCCCAAGGTGCTGGAGTGGCGACCCCGCACCGGGAAGCGCAGTGTTGGCAGACCCCCCACCAGGTGGACCGACGACATCAAACGAGTCGCAGGGAGCCGCTGGATTCAGGCGGCGCAAGACCGAGACCTGTGGAAGTCCATGCAAGAGACCTTTGTCCAACAGTGGACGTCTATCGGTTGATAAAGAAGAAGAAGAAGAAGAATAAAAATACGCACCCAAATCGGTTCACTCGTTTAAAAGCTACGGACTAGGGTGCCACAGACACACACATAGCGGTCAAACTTATAAAACCCCACTTTTTGCGACCGTGGTTTAAAATGAAAGATTTTGAAATTAAATGAAATGTTTTGCAAGAAGAATTGTATATAAATGTAAATGATGTAATATTATGTTTGAATCAAAATAATTCAATAAGTATTTATATTTTGCCATGATTGTTTCAGAATGCGGCCACAGCTGGTTCTAAAACGACGACCAAAGAACGGCGATTCTTTAAATCCAAGGGATCCAAGAAATCCAATTAAAAACATGTAGGCCTCGTGAAATACGACATAGCTATCTTTAGAAGTCAATTTAATTTCAATGTTTAGTTAATAAATTATAATAATAGAATTTGATAGATTTAATAAATGATTTGATAGAATTAATTAATGATTTGATAGATTTTAATAATTTTTTTATACATTTAATAAATGATTTGATACTTTTAAATTAATGATTTGATACTTAGCTATCTTTAGAAGTGAATTTAATTTCAATGTTTAGTTAATAAATAATAATAGAAATTGATAGATTTAATAAATGATTTGATAGATTTTAATAATTTTTTGATACATTTAATAAATAATTTGATACTTTTAATAAATGATTTGATACTTTTAATAAATGATTTAATACATTTAATAAATGATTTGACAGATGGCTGGATTTTCATTTTTATAATTATTTTGTAAGATCTTCAGTTTATGGGAATAACCAGTGCTAAGTCTTAGCACTGGTTATTCCCATTAGAGAACTGAAATCTTTCGTCTCTTTCACCACCTACGTTCAAGCTTTGTTTTTTTTTTGAGTTTACTCCTTAAGAATCGATTTTAGCAGCCCGGTATGAGAAAAATCCGGACAGTAAAATCAATTTATCAATGACCTTGTTACGTTTTTCACAACGTTTAAATTTCTACCCTAACGTTGAGTAAATAAGATGTTCTTCATACGAAAGTTTTCGTATGAACGAAATTATGTATAATTTATGACAGAATATCGACTAATTTGTGAGTAGCTCACATCCAACTCGATATTCTGAATAATTTCTGAAACTGGACACTTTCAAGTAAAGATTTTTACATAAACCTGTGAAGATGATACTGCCATCGTCGCAATTAGAATAAAATTAATTAAAAATTAGAAAACCAACCTTATTTACTCAACGTTAGGGTAGAAATTTGCATCGTTGTGAAAAACGTGACACGGTCATTCGACAACTCAAGCGAAAACCAACCTTATTTACTCAACGTTAGGGTAGAAATTTCAACGTTGTGAAAAACGTAACAAGGTCATTGATAAATTGATTTTACTGTCCGGATTTTTCTCATACCGGGCTGCTAAAATCGATTCTTAAGGAGTAAACTCCAAAAAAAATATCATTAGACATAGTCCATTCATTCATCAGTTCAAATAACTTTACTTTGTAAACAAACATTTAGTAGTTTTTTCTCAAAAACACTTTTCCCAAACGCCTGTTCAACCCTTTTCGCGCGCTTGATTTCGGTGTAAATTATCGGGCCTCTCACCCGACACGGAGCGGGAGCGGGACGGTAGTACGGAAGTATGCGCGCATGCACTCGCTACACTGAGTCTATCTCTTTCTCACACAATGTTAGGTGAAATAGCAAGCAGGTTACCCACGTGCACCGGCAACTTCGGTCGCGCATACTGAGCCCCCTTAAGTGTTTCTCAAAATTCAAATTCACAACTGTTCACAACGATACCAGACTTACACTACTGGACAAAGGTGAAAGGTCTCCTGCATGGACTTCCACAGGCTTCGTTCTTGCGCCGCCCAGAATCAACCCAGAATCCAGCGACTCCTTGCGACTTTATGTGTGGTTCGAAAAACGTCTTGGGCCGGTCGTCTGCGTCGGTCCACTGCACCATAGAAATAGGAAGACTACTCGTACATAATTCCTACTTCCATGCACTTCACAGATCACACAAACTAGGTCCACTGTTAAACCCATAGACGAATGATATTCACTACCGTAATTGGACTCGCCTCGCAAGATCCTTCCCCTCTGCCACAATGTAATGGATTCAAATCTTGTGCACTTATAAAAACTATTTTCGAATCGATTATATCATTACATGAATCGTTTTCGCACTCGTAGGTGCTCCGTGAAAAATGCTGATCTGAGCGCTTAACATGTGCAGGAATAAGATGAATACCTCAAATTTACAAAAATAGGGAATTATATTCCATTTGGAAGTATTTTTTCGTACCACTTGCTCAAAAAGTGACATTCTGTGCCACAAAAGCGAACATAACAATAGTCATTTTTAATCTGTTAAAAACAGGGAAAGAAAATTGTACTGAATTTCATTCATCCTCTAGGGGGAGAATGTGATTTAAATTTGGAATACTTACCGAAATTTATACTGAACTACATCTGTGTTTACACCATTGAGTTTGTATATAAAGCATTATACATCTTTTTGAAAAAGGAATACGCATTTATTATGCAGTTATGATTATTAAATAAAATTACGAAAACCGACGAGGCCGTATGAGCTTGATGCCTTTGCTTTTCCGACAAAAAAATATTAGTCTAGGAATTTGCCGCGTTTTTGTTTTCTTCAAATACATAAGGTAAGGCGCATACATACAACTTTTACATCGACTAAACTGTTCAGTCGAGTTGTGTACTTTTCGTGAATTCCATACAATCAAAAGCAAATCGTAAGGCTTTTTGATTTTTTTGTCGAGCAACTATCGTGTTGATAGTTTGCGCACATTCTATGATCGCAGTACATTTCCATAAACTTATGAAACACAACTAAATAGTTGTTCAACTAAAAGTTGTATGTTTGCGCTAGGCCTAAACGTTAAGTTTATTTTAATTTGTTTTTATAAATAAGTTAATGTTCTAAAAATACGTTACGATGTTAAATCAAAGCGACAGTGACAGTGAATTGTCGGATTCCATCAGTGCAAATGGTCAGACGCAAGAACAGAGAAATACTCAAATCAACTCATCAACAATAAATGTACCAAACAAAAATGTAACTCTCTCTATCAATAATTGGACCAATGTTTCGAATGTTAACTTTTACTTTTAATTGTCATTATTTTTAATAAATGCTTATCTCATATTATTATTGTGTTATTTTTTTCGCAAATGGTACGAAAAGTAGAGTATTTCCCTCGGCGATAAAGCTGTCTTAGTCTTGGGTGAACTTAAATCCCTCACTACACTCAGGACTCGTCTTAAATCCCTCGCTTCGCTCGTGATTTAAGTTTTTAACACCCTCGCTACGCTCGGGAGTAAACCTCGAGTCCTTCGTTACGCTCGCGATTTAAATCGTCACCCGCGACAGAAGACACTGCTTTATCCCCTTGGTTAATAATCTACTACACACATCAAAAGTGTCTAGGGATCAAGCATTTTTATGCGGATTTCTTGAGATTGAGATGGCGTTTCGTGTGCTTTTCTGATGAGTCTCGTTTTGGTATGAGACCGGATACAAGACGTATACGACACTGGAGAACCCCTGGACGCCAACAGCGATTAAAATCCTGCCAGGAAGTCCATCCTTATAGTGGTGGAACCATCATGGTATGGGCGGGTATTTGGATCGGCGGAAGAACTGAGTTGATTTGGATCAGAGGCAACCTCAACGCTCAAATTTATGCTGAGACGATTGTATCAGACGTCATCGTTCCTCTACAAGTGCAAATCGGTCCCTTATTTCAGTTAATGCATGATAATGCACGACCGCACACCGCAAGAGTTGTAAGACAGACTCTCGCCGCAGCTAACATCAATGTCCTGCCCTGGCCTGCTCAGTCGCCAGACTTGAACCCGATTGAGCATGCATGGGATATGCTACAGAGAAGAGCTCTGCCGAATATGGAGGGTATCCAGTGGCAAGAAGACCTTTTTTTGTTGTTGCAACGAACATGGGCGGCCATTCCACAGCGTGATTTGGATGAACTCATTTTGAGTATGCCAAACCGATGTTCTTGTGTTGTTAGTGTTCGCGGTAGAAACACGGATTATTAATTGTTTAAGTTACCTAATAAAATTTTAAAGAAAACTGTTATTTCAGTCTTTTTTTCGAACTTTAATGTTAGTGGTTCAAATGTCAAAAATCCCTTTATTAGGAAAATGGCAAATTTCTTTATTAATGCAAAGGTGACTTGGTTTATCGTTACTGTGACAAACGAAAACACTTTATTTGATGAATCCTTAAAGAAAATTTTAATTAATATCAATCAGGAGAAAAGTTATTGCAAAAATATATGTTGATCCCTAGACACTTTTGATGTGTGTATTATTGTGATACAGGCTTTCTTTCTATTAAAAATATTTAAAGTAATATCATAAATAATAATCGAGAATTTCATCGTTTAGGTGATCTAGTACGTAATATCTCGTTAAAATCGGAGTGATAATCGTAAGGTGAGTTGTGACGTAACCACACTCCCCACGAGACTACTTTTTGTTTCTTAACAATTTCAACCTTGGATTGTTACAAATAAGGGTTAAATTTGAACACGCAAGTACAACACGAGACTATTTTACTTTTGTATAGCAATTTCAACCATCACAACATTGAACTTAGGTTCAGATTCGAAAACTGAATAACAAAATCCAAATTGACAAGCAAAACTGTGTAACGAGACTACTAGTCTAAGATCCGGCTCCAGAATTAGTGCACTCATCAAGTGCTTGCTGAAAACCAAACTTTTACGCATAATTATGATTAGGGGAATATACATCTACGATGTTGCCTATCAAAATGTGACCGCTAGTAATTTTAATTAAATTAGGTACCACTGTACTTTATTTGTACTACCGTACGTACGTTTGTTGTTGTTGTTTGGTGGTAATTATGTTACCACCGGTGCAAACAGTAGTAGAGACGACTTAATAAATACATACTCCAAAAGAAATGTCTTCCTTTACAAAATGACTAATTTTAAAATTACAACTTAAAATTAATATTGATGAAAAATAAAACCAAGGTTACTTATATAAAAGAAAATATTATTGTGCAAGTACTGTTTAAAAAAATATTAGATTTTATTCAAGTATTCAAGCGTCTTTAAGCAATAATTAAACATTTAAGCAAATAAAAAAATTCTTTTCAAAAAACCGACTTCTAGCGGCACTACAAAGTATAGGCCCGCCCGACTTCAACAAACGTGGACAAACTAAAATTATTTTTATACTTTGTAGTGGCGCTAGAAGTCGGTTTTTTGAAAAGAATTTTTATTTTAAGTGTAGTATCCTATAATTGATGTATTCCATACTCCATGATGATGTAGTCCATACTTGTTACCTACAATATCAATTCGTAATCGAAATTTCCTAAATCCCCATAGTTTTAGGTAGGCAGTACCCTGCAGCATCAGGATTGAGGAGCTAGGACCTGGAGCTCCATGATGTAGTCCATACTTGTTACCTACGATAATAATTCGTAATCGACATTTCCTAAATCTCATTATTTTAGGTGAGCAATATCCCTGCAGCATCAGGCTTGAGGAGTTGAAGGTGAACATTTTTATGGGACCATTTCGCAAACATCCTCTGTCGATTAAAAAAAATCACGCGAATCGGTCCAATAATCCCGGAGAAATCGGTGCATACATAAAAAAAAAAGATACCGGCCGAATTGAGAACCTCCTCCTTTTTGGAAGTCCGTTAAAAAGCGATGAGTGCACTGATTCTGCAGCCAGATCTCGTACTATAAACCCTATGATTTTGCAAAATTAGATTTTATTACATAGTACACAAGGTTGCAAACTTTTTTTAGCAAAATTGATGTGACTGCGGTGCGGATCGATATCGATAAAAAAATTTATTACTCATTGAAGAAGCATCAAAATTAATCAGCAAGCACTAAACTAAAGAGGATTATTACTCGCAAAAAGCTGAGCTTTGTGAGGGCTCGCGTAGTTTTCTAACGGGTAATAATTTTTAAATGAATGGTTATAAAATTAAAATTTTTTTTGACAGGTTATGAAGTTAAATTACTATGTTAAATCACAAATCTATAGGCGTGATAGTAGTTTCAGTAAAGTGTACCACAAAATGTACAGGTTGTGGCCGTTGTGGGATAGGGATAGGTCTCGCTCCGCTCGACCTAATTAGTATAGTCTAATAAACTAGTATTATAACTAGCAAAAAGCTGAGCTTTGTGAGGGCTCGCGTAGTTTTTCTAACAGGTAATAATTTTTGACCGAGCGAAGCGAAGGTGTACTTAACAGTTAATAATCCACCATTTCGCTTTTCCGTCAAAACTCCGCCATTATTTTACAACCTGATCTAGTATGAATTAGATTAACTACGATATTTAGATTAACTACGATGTATTTGAATATTGTGTTTAGTTCTTGAGGGGTCATCTCCGACGACCGAAGTCAGTCAGGGGTACGGGCTTCGAGGCTGGCCCTCCTTGCCCGGGCGTGTCCTCACAGGTAGCAATATGCTACCTGGACTCTTTCTTCTCTTCTTCTCTTCTCAATAATATCGGAATATTGATATATCTATATTAAAGCTCCCTTCAGTTTTATTTAACTTATGCCAAACGCTAATTGACCGAGCGAAGCGAGGTCTCTAATATATCTAAATTTTACGTAAGTATGTAAACTGATGGCCTTCAGCCGAATATTGCATAAAAAATTATAAAAATCTTTATTTCAGGGGGGCTCTCATAGAAGTGAATGCGAAGTAAAAAAAAATTTATCGCCTTACATAAAATTGTTACATATCATTTTAAAGATAATTTCAAACCGAGTACAGATTTTTTTTTTTTAATTTTTCCCTAAAAATTGACGAAATAGGGGGCTTTCAAAGTGGAGATTTAATACGCTCGCTTGAAGACATCCTGTACGGGACACCTAAAAGGACATTGGGACGGATGTTAGGACTTAGGATTGTATTTAGGAGCTACCTACGTAAAAAAACTACTACTTAGGGGATGATTTAGGTATGTTTGGTGAAAACGGGCAATAATAATAATGTCAGTTTTGGTCGTCATGTATCGATTGAATGAATAATCATGGGATACCGTAACCGCGAGGTCTCAGTTCGGGGCGAACCACTAGTGTATTGTTTATTAACTAAATGTTGATTTTAGCAGAAAGTTTTTAAGTTTTATGGATAAAATATATAGCAATATTGTGTACATTGAGAGTACCCTAATCGGTTCGAATGTTAAGTGGACAGACGTTCGGACTTGACTAGACTATAAGGGTTCCGTGTAGTTTTACTTCGAACCCCTAAAAAGTGTAATGATTAAAAAATATAAATATTGCTTTTTTTTAATGTTTTCCTCTTTACGTTATATTATTATTATTTTAAATAAGTTGTCACGGCATCGGCATGTGTGCCGATGCCGTGACAACTTCATATCACTATTACGGCATTTGCTCCTCCACATTCACATCACAATGTGGAGGAGCAAATTTTAAGATAATTAGGGCGACCCGGAGCGAGACCTAACACTATTCCACAACCTGTACATTTTTGTGATTTAACATAGTAAGTAATTTAACTTCACATCCAGATGTGTTATCTTTCAAAAAATATATAATTTTATAACCATTAACTTAAAAATTATTACCCGTTAGAAAAACTACGCGAACCCTCATAAAGCTCAGCTTTTTGCTAGTTATAATATAATGATTTAGTCTCTAACTTACCACAGTAAGTACCAATAGACTTGGCGAAACTGTAAGGGTTCCTAGTTGTTAATTTCGATAGATATACTCCTTAACAAAAAAGAAAATATAAATTTTTATCTAGTCTATTTTTTTCGAGCGGCAGCCCGTTAAATCGTGAAACCTAAGGGTGGAACCACATTTGTGAGGATCGATTCGGATTTTGCCTATACAAAACTATCATTTTTCATACATTCGTGTACGCATTGGAAAGCCGATTTGATCCGTACACGTTTCTATGGAATTTGACAGTTTTGTATGGGCGAAATCCGAAACGATCCTCACAAATGTGGTTCCACCCTAAATGTACAACTAGGTTGACCATGAATTTTTAAATTCTTGTATTGTGTGATGGGTCGAATACGTACGATGCCGATGCCGATTACGATGGTTCCTTACTCCTTACTTTTGTACTATTATTATTATCATCTTTATTTACTTTTACTCATATTATTTACATTTTTAAATATTTCATTATAAAACAAAAATAAAAAAAATATTTAAAAATATAAAAAATAGCGGTCCACCGGTCTCGGGAACAGGGTCCAAGCAACCGGCGGTCAGGGCCCCAGAGAGAGGAACCTCCTGACGATGCGAGCCGTGTCCAGGAGTACAGCCTTCTGGATCTGGCCCTTGACCCAGCTACCCAACGAGAGCCTCGAAAGATGTTGGTCGAGGCTCTTGGCTATAAGACCATTAGCGGTTATCACTATCGGTACAATGATTGCTGAGTCTACATTCCACATGGCGACAACCTCGTGCGCTAAGTCGAGATACTTGGTGAGTTTCTCTTTCTCGGCTTTCACGAGGTTCTCGTCATGCGGGACAGCAACATCAACAATCATTGCACGGCGCTCTGATCGATCTATCACCACTATGTCAGGCTTATTGGCTACAATAGTCCTGTCTGTAATGATAGATCGATCCCAGTACAGTGTGATATGACCATTTTCAAGAACTGGGTCGGGCACATACTTGTAGTACGGTACCTCCGATTCCACAAGATTGTATTTCAAGGCAAGTTGCTGGTGGATAATCCTGGCCACTTGGTTATGTCTGTGTAAGTATTCGCCGTTAGCTAGATGAGAACAACCAGAAACAATGTGACGGATAGTTTCTCCAGGACGGCGACATGCCCGACATATGTCTACAGTTCCATCCTTCACTATGTATTTTCTGTAATTGTTCGTCATCATGACCTCGTCCATAATTGCACACACAAACCCTTCGGTTTCCCCAAAGAGGTCACCAAAGCGCAGCCAGGCCACGGACGCTTCAAAGTCAACATCAGGCCCGTGGAGGGCCCGATAAAAGCGTCCGTGAAGCTCCTTACCTTGCCATACAACCCTGCGGTCATTGGTACTGAGCACCACAGGTATGCGCCAGTTCTCTTTAGCCAAGGAGAGCGGCGTCAGACCCCTGTCCACTGCGGCCACATCGCGGTGCATCTCCGTCTCGGCGTGGAGAAAGTACTCCCTGAGACTGCACACCTCGCGGTTGTGGAGGGTTTTGGCATTCAAAGGCCTCTTCCCCCACACTTCCGCGGGATGTACAGCCTCATCACCGAGGAGCGCGGGTGATGCATCCGATATGCGGTCAGCAGCGCACGAACTTGTCTGTCCAGGGCGTCAAGCTCAGTCTGAGTCCACCTGATTATGCCGAAGGAATACATCAAGACCGGCATGACCCAACCGTTGAAGGCGCGCACCTTATTGCCGCCCGACAAAAGGCTTTTCAGCACTTTCTTCAGACGGCCAAGGAAACGCTCCCTCACCGACTGCCTCATGTCGACCTCTCTGATACCTAACGCCTCTGCCATGCCCAAGTATTTGTAGGTTTCAGTTGGGGAGAGCGATCTGAGGTATATGGAATCCGAGAGCTCAACCCCCTCAGATTCCACAATCCTCCCTCGCTTTACATGCATGACCGCACATTTGTCCACACCAAATTCCATCCTAATGGAATCACTAAAGGCTTTAGTTACCTTTAGTAACTCTAGTAGATGTGATTTGTTGGGGGCAATGAGTTTTAGGTCATCCATGTAAAGGAGGTGTGATATAACCTGACCACCTCTCCTCAACCGGTAACCTAGCCCTGAATTCTCCAAGAGAGTACTCAGAGGATTCAGAGCCAGGCAAAACCACAAAGGACTGAGGCTATCGCCCTGGAATATGCCTCGCTCAATCCTTATAGGCTCCGCGCTCCCCAGGGTCCGGCGACACCCTGGATAGTGAAGGACTGTCCTCCACTGCCCCATACACGTCTGTAGGAAGGCGCGTAGTACTGAGTTTACTTTGTACAGTTCCAGCACCTTCATGAGCCATGTATGGGGCACAGAGTCGTAGGCCTTGTTATAGTCTATCCAACATGTCGACAGATCCCTTCGGGAGCGCCGAACCTGTTGACAAATGGCCATATCAATGAGGAGAAGCTCCTTAGTACCACGGGAGCCATTCCTACATCCGTTCTGAGAAATAGACATGATTTATTATTATTATTATTACAATTTTCATTATTTTAATTTTTCATTTCAAACCAATAGAACTTAAGTGCCCTGCCAAGTGGGCACCTGAACATTTCTGTACAACCCTAACCTAACCTAAGATTTTGGTAAATATACCGATCGTGCGGCAACGGAATAAGTGGGGCTGTATTTATTACTTTGGGTGCCTTTGACCAGCTATTATGATTAATATCTAGATAAAATGATTAATTTATCACATTATCTACAAATGACCAGTCATTATAATATCTAGCAATGTACTCACTATGACTGGACAAATCGATACCTTGTACTATTTGTATTATTTATTTCGTAATCCATCCCTAATCCCTAAGAAATTCTGTGTTTATAATAAACTAATTAGTAGGAAGATTGCAAGATTGAATTTGTCTAACATAACGAAAATCTTATTGTCACCCTGTTAGAAAGGGACACACGGCCTCTGTTCTAGCTATCTCGCTCGGCTCGCTTTTCAGCTGCGACTACTCGGTCCTGTTTATTTACTGTGTCCATTGTCGCTGTTTGGTCTTTAGATAAAAAAGGATATATACCTACGCCGGGAAAAGTTTGGAATAACTACCGCGAAAAAATGCAACAGCTGTCTCGAGAAATGATAATAAAAGCATTAAAACATGATTAAAACAAATTTTAATGTGCACGGCGGGTACGTGCTATGATTATAAACGCATTCATCAATTTAACGGTTACTACAAACTATTTTTACGACATTAATTACATTACAATTAATTCTAATTAGGTTCATGTGCGTAAAATAACTATACACGTCATGATCAACTGATCGTGCATTACATTCAATTTTCAAATTAATTTTATCATTCACGCATTTTTGATATTTTTTGCTTCATTAGTGTGTTATAAATTTTATACCTGATATAGTATATTATGGTGTGCAAAATAAACGGTATATCGAATTTTTTGACGTTCTGCTAACTTATCTAATATGGACTATTTAAGTTTTAATCTTAAGCTAAACTGACTTGACACGTATAGCTCAACACCATAAAAAAGCAATATTTTTTCAAGACACCCATTAAGTAGGTATAATAGCACGATCATCAAAAAGGTACAAATAGCACGAAGTAAGTTCCTTTTCTAGCAACGCAGGTACATATAACTATTATGTAAAAAATTAGGATATTATTGTAGAGCTTGAAAGCATATTAAAAACCCCTACTTTATTTCTTCCATTTCACCAATCAGGAAATATATAGCACTAATTTACAAGTTTTATCTATGTACAAAATTAGCACATTATCTAAGAATATTTATTATAATCTACGCACATTATAGTATAATCTATATCATTAGAAGTGATAGATGTGTGCCCGATTAGGAAGAGATGAACACCACTGCATATCCTGAACCACCCATGTTTACAACTCGGACTGTTTTTGCTTATGAAACCCTACGTGGAATCAGGAGTCTGAATTTAGACATAAAAGAAAAGAGAGAAACAAACACATTATATACAAATTATAAATTTTAATTAAATACAAATTTCAAATAGATAATTTTTTTTGAAACCAAAGTGCTGTCGCTAGTTTTAATTCGGTTGTACAAAAAGACACATTAAAAATAAGCAATGCAAAAGACTTTTAAAAGATATGTCAATAATTTTCACCATAACTGTAAGACTTATCAATTTAATTTTTGGTATTATGTGCAACAACTCAACCCTACTAAAAAACTAAGTCTAAATATCACAAATGTTTACTAGGGCATGTAATGCAAATCTATGTAAAGTTATTAAAAATATGTCAATAATTTTCACCATAACTGTAAGACTTATCAATTTAATTTTTGGTATTATGTGCAACAACTCAACCCTACTAAAAAACTAAGTCTAAATATCACAAATGTTTACTAGGGCATGTGATGCAAATCTATGTAAAGTTATTAAAAATATGTCAATAATTTTCACCATAACTGTAAGACTTATCAATTTAATTTTTGGTATTATGTGCAACAACCCAACCCTACTAAAAAACTAAGTCTAAATATCACAAATGTTTACTAGGGCATGTAATGCAAATCTATGTAAAGTTATTAAAAATATGTCAATAATTTTCACCATAACTGTAAGACTTATCAATTTAATTTTTGGTATTATGTGCAACAACTCAACCCTACTAAAAAACTAAGTCTAAATATCACAAATGTTTACTAGGGCATGTGATGCAAATCTATGTAAAGTTATTAAAAATATGTCAATAATTTTCACCATAACTGTAAGACTTATCAATTTAATTTTTGGTATTATGTGCAACAACTCAACCCTACTAAAAAACTAAGTCTAAATATCACAAATGTTTATTAGGGCATGTAATGCAAATCTATGTAAAGTTATTAAAAATATGTCAATAATTTTCACCATAACTGTAAGACTTATCAATTTAATTTTTGGTATTATGTGCAACAACTCAACCCTACTAAAAAACTAAGTCTAAATATCACAAATGTTTACTAGGGCATGTAATGCAAATCTATGTAAAGTTATTAAAAATAATGTGTACTTATCTAAAAATAGTCGCACGATGGTCGATGTTAGTACATTACTTAAAACTTTCACACTAGCAAATCATACAATTACATCTAAAAATTAAAATATTAAATAAAACAGGTACAACATTACAATTATGTCTAAAAATTAAAATCAAATAAATTAAGGTCTTAATTAAAATCTTAATTAAATTAAAAACAGGTATGTTGCACCTGTTTTACAGGTACAACATACCTGTTTTGTTTAAGATTCACACTAACAAATCATACAATAAGGGCCGATTCACACCGGAACGGCAGCGGCCGGCAGCGACCGTCAGCGGCCGGCAGATGCGCGCCTAGTGCCCTCTTGCCAGTTTAGTTTCTACATTTTGAAGTGAAAATAATGGAATTTGTTATTAAAGCACTTATTTCTGAAGAAAAAGAAAGAAACAAACAAAGGAAAAAAAGAAGAGGTGTGCAGAGCGGGGAGCGCGGGGCCGCCGTCTCCGCGAGCAGCTTCGCGGCGCCGCGAGCAATGCCACTGGCAAGATGCGCGTGGCCGAGCGCAGCCTCGCGGAGCCGCGTGACCTTTTCAAGCGATACTGGTGTTTAAAATAATTTAGATAAAGTTTAAAATTATTTCACACTGAAAGTGTTCACCGCGCCGCTGCCGGCCGCTGCCTTCCCGGTGTGAATCGGCCCTTACATCTAAAAAATTAAAATCTTAAAACATGCAAGTATATAAATAATCAATAAATAAATAAAATATCAATAAATGTCATTGGGAGCCGATGTATCGGCATTTGCCGCCAGCGCCATGATAGTGCTACCCATCAGCTCCGATCGACTCGATACCCTTCCCAAAGAAACGTCCAAATATTTGTTGTAAACTACTTTGTACTTGGAATTTCCTACGTTTACAACGATCTTTGCTATCTTTCGCATGATAGGTGTTATGTGATCTAGGGTGTATTCGGAGTAGTACGCGAGTGTCGGGGTCCACACTTCCGTCAGTTCTTTCACGGGAACCTGTGAATCCCCCTCCTTCTGTTCGTTAAGCTCGCCCTGCACGAGGTACAGCGACAGGCACATCGCTGCGGCGGCCAACTCGGAAGGCCTGTAGTGCGCCATCGAGTATTGCACTAGGCACAAGTCCACGAAGTATTTCGCTAAGTGGTAGTTATCGGTTTTGACATGTCCGGATTTCACTAATCTGCAAAAGAAATATACTATAAGGCTATGTTCACACCTAACGTATTGTCAGCCGCCGACTGTGAGCGAGCGTTACGCGGTTTACTGCTTTTCCATACATATTCAACTTCTCGTTCACACCAAACCGACAATACGCTATTGCCTATTACGCTATGCGTAGTCGCTGACTCTCAATGGCCGATTATTATACTACGCCACGACGCAGCGCAGACGATGATTGCCTATGGGGTTACTAGACTTACGGCGTACTGCAAGCGTAGTGTGAACGAAAAAATTTGTTGTCTGTAAAGTCGGTTTACGGACGATAGTTTTACGTGATAACGTCATAAAGAAACATCGTCAATGGTTCTTTATGAATGGCGGGCGCCGGCGCAGTCACAAGCCAACGCTTGGGCCGATCGTGCCTCTCTATCGCTTGTACCGCGCTCTTGCTTGCACGCTCAGGCTTAGGCGGAACGTGACACTTTTTCGTGCGTGTAACCGGTGTTCATCGATTTATAAGACGAACACCGGTTCGAAGCTGTAGTCCAGCGTGTACAAGATGTACTCCTGTCTACTACTACTATGATGTGACTACTTCGCAGCACTGCACGAATTCCGCCACCTGCAGCGCGTACACCTCTACACCTCCTCGGATCTAATCTGAGGATACAAGAGAACTTGGAACTTACCTTCTGAGGAAGCTCAAAGGTATCGGCCTGGCGAAGCTGTAGTTCAGCTTGGACAAGATGTCCACCTCGCACCGCCGCACCTCCGCCTCCGTGTACGCGTTGTCGGTGATGTACACTAAGTCCGCCAACGGCGGTGGTGACTCCACCTCCTCGTACTTGAAGGCGATGAGCATCGCCGCAACGCCGACCAGTTGAAACTTGCTCCTTTCCACCTTTTGCACCTGGAAAAGGTGAAATTCAAATGAAATTTTAGATGTTGACAACTTTGGGTACTTATATACGCTCGCCGCCTTTAATCTGTTATTGTACTCGTCCTTTTGGTTTGAACCAATGGCAAGGCTCCATTATAAGCATACTAGCTGATGCCCGCGACTTCGTCTGCTTGGATTTAGTTTTTAAAATTCCTCGGGAACTCTTTTAATTGTCCGGGATAAAAAGTAGCCTATGCCACTCTCCAGGTCCTCAACATGCAAAAAATCACGTCGATCCGTAGCTCTGTTGCGTCGTGACTGGAGGACAAACCAACAAACACACACTTTCGCATTTATAATATTAGTATGATGGTGAAAATCGCATAGAAATTGGCTCCAATCAGGACACAAGTTGGTATGAAACTCAGGGTTCGAAAATATTCGATATTTATTATAAACTAGCTGATGCCCGCGACTTCGTCCGCATGGATGTAGTTTTTAAAAATCCCGCGGGAACTCTTTCATTATCCGAGATAAAAAGTAGCTCTCCCGGTCTGATTAACCACTACTACATCCATTACTATACCCATGCAAAAAATCGCATCAATCCGCTGTTCTGTTGCGACGTGATTGAAGGACAAACCAACAAACAAACACACTTTCGCATTTATAATATCAGTAATGCTTTATTATAACACTTTTTATAATTGTCAAATTTTTTACGTTTAGCTGTCATTTACGTTTTGTTATTCCACTGTCATTTGCGTTTTGTTATTCCATGTCAGATGCGTTTTTGTTATACCACGTTTTATCCTATGTCCGTCTCCTGGTTCTAAGCTACCTCTCCACCAATTTTCAGCCAAATCGGTTCATCCGTTCTTGAGTTATAAATAGTGTAACTAACACCACTTTCTTTTATATATATAGATATCAAAATATCGGGATATTTATATATGATATATATCAGATATATATCAAGTTTGATACAAGTTTGATATATATCAATTTTATATGAAAGCCATATTAATATTTTATTGTGTTATTTATGAATACTATTTGCATATGTGCATACATACTAAAATTGTGCAACATACTAAAATTATCAAAAAAACTAAAATGTTATAATGTTTTATTTATTTAGGTACTTAAAATCAGACAAAATCAACAAAAAACATAAAATCTTATACATGTATATCAAAAACGCAACTCAAAAACATAAAACCTTTTTTTATAAATTCTAATCAGTCAATGGTCATACCTACACTTATGTAACAAAAGAAATTTAAAAAAAATTCCATTGATATAATTATATCGTAGAACCCAGTTTGATACATGTGTATATCCATTGATATATATCCTCGAACCCTGATGAGACTACCAAAGTATCAACACCTTCCTGAACACTATTAACTAATTTTTGAACCTTAGTCTTTCGTCTTCATAATCTCATCACCACTGAACAAAAACTTTCTCCAGTTATTTTACTTCAATGACAAATTCACATGCCACATGGCTCAGCCTGGCGATCGCGTACCTTTTATCGCTGTCCTTAAAGGACTATTTCAATGTCAAAACATGGTTTTGGCCAATAGGAGAAGCCCAAAATCAGATTTTGACATTGATGCAGTCCTTTATGGACTGAGAAAAAGTTACGCGATAGACCTGCAGGACTTCATATCATATGCCTAGAACCCTCATTACTTCAATTAATAAATAATAATTTTTGGCTATAGCAGAGGTCTACCGATAGCTATCGAAATATTGAAGCAGATATATGATTTTAGACATATAAATTTGAGATTGCAATGGGTTCCATCCCATATAGACCTAAGAGGAAACGAGGAGGCTGATAGACTAGCAAAATTAGCGGTGACAGTTGGCATAGAGACTCCCATTGTACCATATTTCACAGAAATTCTAAATAATTTCACAATTAAATGTTACGATAAATTTAAGGAATATTTTGACACAAGAAGCAGAGAAAAGGGAATATGGTACAAAACTATCCAATGTCAGCCTCCTCGGTTCCCCTGGTATGTTAATAGTAAGTTAAGTAGAAGATATTTTGTATTAGCTTATAGGTTGCGTTCTGCACATTATCCATCGAAGAAGTTTGCCTTAAGAAATATGAAAAAAGTTGATTCTGTTAATTGCGATATTTGCGGTACGATGGATGATGTCCAGCACGTACTGGTGGAGTGTAGCAGATACAGCGTACAGCGGGAAGTGCTTTGCAGAGATATAACATCAATAGATTTGACGTAGGTGCTATTACTAGCCTCCTCTGTCTTCCTCCTACAGAAGGCTTTAAATCTATTGTTGATATATATCTGCGCAGGCAGTGAATTCTGCTCTAGTGGTTTCTGTTACATTCCACCAGAATTTTATTGTAATTAATTTTAGAAAAATGTAAGTTAGGTTACGATGGGGCTGGCGTGTCCGTGTCGGACGAAAGCCTCCTAAAAAAAATTAAGATAAAAAAAAAAAAAAAATAATAATAATTTTATTATTTACCTGTAAATAGCGGTCGATTATACCAACTGTCAAATGTAAGGTGTCTGACCCTATAATATGTTCATTCTGTATGTCGGCCAGCCAGTTAATCAGAATGGCCCTCATTTTTCCGTTGATTGTAGGCTGCAAACAAAAAAATCAATCAATGACATTAATCTTTTTCTTCTTTTTCAACCTGTAGACATCCACTGCTGGACAAAGGTCTCCTGCAAGGACTTTCACAGGTTTCGGTCTTGCGCCGTCTGAATCCGGCGTCTCCCTGCGGCTCGTTTAATGTTGTCGGTCCACTTAGTGGGGGGTCTACCAACACTGCGCTTCCCTAAGCTATGTCGGTGACTCTCCTATGGATCTCCTCAAATCAGAAATGATCATAATAACCTGAATCAAATCGGATAATGATGATGGTAAATTCAGTTCTGCAGGTTTCAAAAAGTTTCTTTAGAGCACTTATTTAACCATAACCATAAAATACGCTAACATCTTGTTAGTTATTTTGGCTAGGCTAAAATATAAGGATTTTTACAGAATATTCAAAAAAAATTTTTTTGCAAACTAAGTTTTACTAGTGGTTCGCCCCGAACTGAGACCTCGCGGTAACGGTATCCCATGATTATTCATTCAATCGATACATGACGACCAAACCTGACATTATTATTATGCCCGTTTTCACCAAACATACCTATATCATCCCCTAAGTAGGAGTCTCTTTACGTAGGTAGCTCCTAAATACAATCCTAATACCTAACATCCGTCCCAATGTCCTTTTAGGTGTCCCGTACAGGATCGTGATAAAGAAGTTGACAGAAATCATCACCTAACTTATCATAGCCCGTAAGGTTAGGCAACGTTAATGAAAACATTGAATTAATAAGTACTAATGAGTGAAAACGGGTTACGGGCATCTGTACAAATCGTTATCTATCGACGCGAATAGAAAATATACAAAATGCAGTAATTAATAGTTTATTGAAGTTTGATATTTAACTAAACAATAATTTTAATTGAATAATAAGTTATTATTTTATGTAACTAAATAATAATGTTCGACGCAAAACTATGTTTGGGATAGTCCTAGTAACTCCCTAGTTCCATGGAATAGTTAATGACTGCGCCATCTATTAGCATCATTTCTTTATAATATTCATAAAATTTTAGTATTTGTTGTTCAAGTACAGGATACAAGTGAAACAAAAAACTAAAATCAGCTTGAAAATACATAGTCAATTCTCCTAGAGAGTGTCTTCAAGAGAGTGTATTAAATCTCCACTTTGAAAGTCCCCCATTTCGTCAATTTTAAGGGAAAAATTAAAAAAAATATTTTTGTACTCGGTTCGAAATTATCTTTAACATGATATGTTACAATTTTATATAACGCGATAAAATTTTTTTTACTCCGTATTCACTTCTATGAGAGTCCCCCTGAAATAAAGGTTTTTATAATTTTTTATGCAATATTCGGCTGAAGGCTGAAGAAGTTTACATATTGTATCTAAATTTGAAGTAATTACGTTCAGTAATTCAAAAGTTATAAGGCTCTGACAGACGGACGGACGGACGGACGGACAAGAGCAAATTCACCTAGTAGACTCAGAGACCTCGCTTTGCTCAGTCAAAAATACTTATATTTTTAAAGAAAGAAAAGTTTTAGGTAGTCTTTTACTTAGGTATTGACAACTGGACACATCCAAACTACAATTTTACAGCTTGCAGTCTTAAGGTGGACACAGTTATGCCCGCGAAATTCAAATTTAATTTGGTTTTTCGCAATTTGTAAACTAATACGACAAAGTGGGCATATGGCATCCTAATTGCGACAATGGCAGTATCATCTTCACAGGTTTATATAAAAATCTTTACTTGAAAGTGTCCAGTTTAAGAAATTAATCAAAATATCGACTAATTTGTGAGTAACTCACGTCCAACTCAGTATTTTGATTAATTCAAGACAGTCTACTACAGTCTAGACAAGTCAAGCATAACTTACCTGTATTTGTAGAAATCCTTTTTGAATTGGAAATTTTTCTTCAAGTTTTATCAAATATTTGTATATGTCCTTAATATATTGCGACACAAGGCATGGATCATTGTCTTTTGCGTCAATGTCCTCAATGTCCACTGGGAGGACAGGTGTGGGTGGTCTTTCAGCAACTTTTTCAGCACAACTTTTCTGGACAACTTTCTTTGATTGTCCCCTTTGTGGGTTCCCTTTTTCTTTTATTTCACTGAGCTTATTTTGTATATTTGGTGCAACCTGGAAATTTATACATGATTAATTACTTTGTAATACCCCCATCTGCCGCAAACTATTGCAGCTGGAATTAACTCTGCAATTAATTTCAAGTGTGGTCTAAGATGTATTTTTCATGAAGATTCTAGGAAAAATATGATAACTCAATGTCAGCCAAGCAAGTCAAGTATAGTTTAGTTCTCACATAGACTTCAGAAGATCTGTTAAGACATAACACAGAATAGAAGATGATACAGTTTAGACCAGGGATTCCCAAACTATTTTGGGCAAGAGACCCCTTTTCCAAAATGAACTGATACCTCAGATCCCCATGGTCAAATTACTTTAAAAATCCAATATCTATAGTTTTTTTCCTATTGATTCAAAATACTTAACTTAAAAACTTTGCACTTGGTCATTCACTCACAAAAATTTAACAAAATAAATAGACTTAAAGTACAACAATGCTACTTCCTACTAAAATATTAGTCATTCTTATAACAATATTAGTCTTATAACAATTTGGTACATGTAACATAACTACAGTATCTTGAAAGTTTCAAATAAGAACTTGTGTTAATTAATAGGGGTTGATTTTTAGACCTCATCTACCCCTCAAATCAGTTTTTGTTTATGTCGACCTCTGGGAAATAGATTTCGACCCCAAGGGGTCTTTATCAACCACGTTGGGAATCCCTGGTTTAGACAAAGTAAAAATGCTTACCTTAGATATTACTGCCTGGGCTCCAAGTCTGTCAGTGCTATCTTCTCTCCTAATAGGTGGTCTTGGCCTAGGCCAGGGAATGCTCTTAGAGCCAAGCAGACCCGTATCCACTTTAGACTGAACATGCTCGTTTCTGAAAATGAAAATAGTAATGTGATCTATTTATACCAAAAGTAGCTGATGTCTGCGACTGCGTCTGCGTTGATTTAGTTTGTAAAATCCCGTGGGAACTCTGGACGCCTATTTCACCCTCCAGGTTCTCAACTATGCCTATCCAAAAAATCACGTCAATCCGTAGCTTTGTTGCAACGAGACTGACAGCTAAACCAACAAACAAACACACTTTCGCATTTATAATATGTATTAGTAAGGAAGAATTAATACTACAATACAAATGTAACCAAACTTTTTTTACCAGCAATCTAATTAAATTTTAGAACACAAAAGCTGCTATTTTGACTTAACTAATAATATGATAGATATATTATCTTGCAGACTTTTTTGTAGAAAATAATGATTACTTTAATCATATAATACATAATTTTTATGTATCATCAATAGTTTTCTCAGCACATGCCAAATAATGCATTTTAGACAAAATTTTGCTACTTTGGGTTACATTATTGCAATTTTCTTAAGGATCTCTAATTTTTTGAAAATACTTTATAGCCTATGTTACTTCCTGATAACTTAGCTTTCTATTGGTGAAATAATGGTTAAAATCGATCAAGTAGTTTCAGAGCCTATTCAGTACAAACAAACAAACAAAAAATCTTTCCTCTTTATAATATATTATTAGTATAGAGTATAGATTTACAGTCAACTTAACACTTGCTTTCTAACAAATTATTCTATCACAAGTAAGCTCAAAAACACATTCCTTGAAAGATATATTTAATGATAAAATATGACTTCCTCCAGCGCATTGCTGGAGGAATGACCACAAAAATTCTGTAATTTATTTTTCGTACCACTTGCTCAAAAAAGTGACATTCTGTGCCACAAAAAGCGAACATAACAATAGTCATTTTTAATCTGTTACAAACAGGGAAAGAAAATTGTACTGAATTTTATTCATCCTCTAGGGGGAGAATGTGATTTAAATTTGGAATACTTACCGAAATTTATACTGAACTACATCTGTGTTTACATCATTGAGTTTGTATATAAAGCATTATATATCTTTTTAAAAAAGGAATACGCATTTATTATGCAGTTCTGATCTATACATATAATAAAACTGTAACTGGAAGATTTCTGTACATTTAATATATTTTGAAAATTTTAATTGGGGGATGCTTTACTATCGATACTGAGCCCATAACAGATTTTTATTTAATTTTTGTCTGTTTGTCTGTTTGTTTGTCCTTCTTTCACGTAAAAACTACCGCACAGATTTCTACAAAATTTTATACCGTGGTAGCTTATTAATCGGGTCAACATCTAGGCTACTTTTTATCCCGGAAAATCAAGGAGTTCCCGAGGGACTTTAAAAACTAAATCAACGCGGACAAAGTCGCGGGCATCAGCTAGTTATAACTAAAATTACGAAAACCGACGAGGCCGTATGAGCTTGATGCCTTTGCTTTTCTGACAAAAAAATATTAGTCTAGGAATTTGCCGCGTTTTTGTTTTCTTCAAATACATAAACGTTAAGTTTATTTTATTTTATTTTATTTTTAATAAATGCTTATCTCATATTATTATTGTGTTAATTTTTTCGCAAATGGTACGAAAAGTAGAGTATTTTCCTCGGTGATAAAGCTGTCTTAGTCTTGGGTGAACTTAAATCCCTCGCTACACTCAGGACTCGTCTTAAATCCCTCGCTTCGCTCGTGATTTAAGTTTTTAACTACCCTCGCTACGCTCGGGAGTAAACCTCGAGTCCTTCGTTACGCTCGCGATTTAAATCGTCACCCGCGACAGAAGACACTGCTTTATCCCCTTGGTTAATAATCTACTAATTCAATGCCTTAACATGGGTAGCATAAGTATGTCACACACTCTTTAAACATTTCTGTGGTGGTGTTGTGTGATGTGGATTATTAGTTATTACGTTCCCTCAAATATGGTTAAGCGAGGCAACGGCTGGGTCATGCGTCATGTTCGTGAACAGGTGCCACCGCCCGGCGGGAATGGGGCTACTATATGTCTGCCTATCTTAAGATATATCACCTGGATGACCGAGCTTTGCTCTTTTTAGGGTTCCGTACCCAAAGGGTGCCAACAGGACCCTATTACTAAGCCTACGCTGTCCGTCCGTCCGACTGTCAGCGGGCTGTATCTCGTAAACCGTAATAGATAGACAGATGAAATTTTCACATATTATGTATTTCTATTGCCGCTATAACAACAAATAATAAAAATTAAATTAAATTAAAATATTTCCATGGGTACAGGGAAAGATTTTTATTTAATTTTTTTTAAAGGAACCCTATAAGAGCGAGGCCCGACTCGCACTTGGCCGATTTTTTTTTGGTAAGTCTTGTGTTTTTGGAAATTATATATTACGAAAAAATAATAATAATAATAAAATTCGTAGGGGACAATATAATCGTCTGGACTTGAACCGGGGTCTTCTAGTTTCGGAACCGCCCGATTTCCTAACTGAGCTATTGGAACTTTATAGATGATGGTGAAATTTACCTTCGTATTCTAATGATATTGTAATAATAATAGGGGTAATAATAGGGATAAGGGGTTTATCATTGCCTGAACACATGGATAAAACAACATTTTCTAAAAATGAAACCTAGCTCGATCGAGTTATCGCCCCCGACAAATAATACATTTCATGAGCAATTGAAGCCCTATATATATATATATATATATATACTAGCTGATGCCCGCGACTTCGTCCGCATGGATTTAGTTTTTAAAAATCCCGCGGGAACTCTTTCATTATCCGAGATAAAAAGTAGCTCTTCCGGTCTGAGGAACCACTACTACATCCATTACTATACCCATGCAAAAAATCGCATCAATCCGCTGTTCTGTTGCGACGTGATTGAAGGACAAACCAACAAACAAACACACTTTCGCATTTACAATATCAGTAGGTAATGCTTTATTTATAACACTTTTTATAATTGTCAAATTTTTTACCATACTAAACCAAAGACAAAATTACGTTTAACTGTCATTTACGTTTTGTTATTCCACTGTCATTTGCGTTTTGTTATTCCATGTCAGATGCGTTTTTCTTATACCACGTTTTATAGTGACATGACGGAAACGCGGTCGAACGGGATAAAAAGTATCCTATGTCCGTCTCCTGGTTCTAAGCTACCTCTCCACCAATTTTCAGCCAAATCGGTTCATCCTTTCTTGAGTTATAAATAGTGTAACTAACACCACTTTCTTTTATATATATAGATTATACAAGAATTGTTTGTTTAAAGGTTGATTATTAGATTAGATTAGATTATTGATTATTAGATTGCATTGTTAGTAGGTATGCATTTTTGGAACTTCCCTCATTGTGGAAACACTGCACTTTTTGATAGGAAGGGCATTCCAAACCAGTGGTAGTCAGACGATTCAAAAGCACTTGTAAAAAGTTTATTTGAATAAAAAATATTTTTATTCTATTCTATTCATGGTAATTTTTTTAAAGCAACCATTCTAGTGGTAATTTAAATCATTGGTAGTTGGTACACACCAGTGATTCAGGTGGCAAGCTGAAAGCACTTTGTAAACACTGATTTTTACTCTACCATATCACAGAGTAACAGAGGTAAGGTACATATAGCAGTGTATTTAAAAATTAAGATAGTGTATCTGGTTCATGAAATGGTTATACCTAACAGTAGTAAGAAGCTCACTTACATATGCCGCATTAGTGTGGTGGCCAAGAACACTTCTTACAACTGCCCAGCAAGACCTACAAAAATTTCAAAGACAAGCCTGTCTTTCCATCACAGGCTGCATGAGCACAACACCAACTCAAGCACTAGAAGTAATACTAGGGATTCCGCCCCTACAACTACACATTAGAGAAGAAGCAACACTGTCTGAACTGAGGTTGAAAACTTCAGGTCTTTGGAAAGAGTATGACACAGCATACACCAAAATACTATTACAAGGATTCAAAAAAGAACCATGTCTGGAATGGAAATGTGACAGATCCAGCAAACAATACACACTTGACAGAAGCTACAAAGTGAATGCTGAAAGCAACACTTTTCAAAAAGCATTTCATGATACAATAGAAGTTTACACTGATGGATCGAAAACCAAACTTGGTACGGGAGCTGGAGCCTACTGCCAAGAACTCAACATGAAGATAAGTCACACACCTGGTAAGGATAACTCTGTTTTACAAGCAGAGTGTGTGGGCATCTTAACAGCAACTACAGCTATAATTAACAGACAGGTAACAAACTTTAAAATCAACATTAACTCGGACAGCCAAGCCGCTCTCAAGGCTCTGGCAAGGACCTCGACAACATCTAAACTTATACAGGACTGCCATAAAGCCCTGGATATGCTCGAAGTCTCCAACGATATCACCTTAAGGTGGGTCAAGGGGCACGCCGGGGACCAGGGCAACGAGGCAACAGACGCACTAGCAAGTAAGGCAGCGACGCTGAAGGTGGCAGGGCCGGAACCGATCGTTCCCATTCCCTTCAGTGAGTACAAGACATGGTTGCATGAACTAACACTCAAAGAGCATTCCCTACTTTGGTCGAATGCAACAGACTGTAAACAGACTAAGGAAGCCTTTCCTTATCTAGACAAACAACTAAAAAAAAGACTTCTCCGCCTGGACAGAGGTAAACTCAGGAAGGTGGTGGGAATTATAACAGGGCACAGCTCACTAAACAAACACCTTTTTATTATAGGTGTCACCGACAGTCCTCTGTGCAGGGCCTCCATGGAGGCAGATGAAAATTGAAATGCCCACGCACATGCTCCTGTCATGCACGGGTGTGGAAGAACAACACAAGAACCACCTCGGATCTCCAGCTTCACTTCAAGAAGTCCTTGGCAACCTGGGCGGCCTGCTAGGCTTCTGGAGAGATCTGGGATGGTTGGAGCAATAACACAAGGATTGGTCACACACAACAGACCTTCACAGTTTAAGTGTTGAAACCAGCCCAGAAGAAGAAGTGTATCTGGTTTATTTACTAATGTTCCTTACTGTTTTATATACAGCCATAACATAGAAGTAGAGACACGAAAGTTTAACGGTGACCGTTATTGCGCAGAAG
Source organism: Oeneis ivallda (assembly GCA_029955525.1). Taxonomy (NCBI): domain Eukaryota; kingdom Metazoa; phylum Arthropoda; class Insecta; order Lepidoptera; family Nymphalidae; genus Oeneis; species Oeneis ivallda. The sequence continues at coordinate 11,998,284 of JARPMR010000001.1, forward strand.
TCGAAAATAAGGTATCATGGCGCTGATTGGCTCTCCAGTCGTATTCCGGACGTCGTCATTGGTTGCGCGACAGTACCCCATGCACAGCTATTTTGTTCAACGCTAGACTTTCATGCCGCGCCCTATAATCTATATCTACAATATTGCCAAATGTATTCAATTTAATTTGCTATACTTGAGTAATATATTTTTAAATCACAAAATCAAAGATTTACAAGATGGAGCCTAAAGGCTGTGAACGCGTCGAAAATTTGTGCTGCCACATGTGGTTCACGCTCTTTTCCCGCGCTCAGTTTGAATTAGGTCATCACCAGATATGGAGCTCGCGAGCCAATATTTTGTTTTTTTAAATGGCGGTTTTGGTCAATAAAATGAGAAAAACTAAACAGGACGATCTAAAATAACCAATAACATCACCTACCATAAGTAAATAACATTAATTCACATCAGTTAAAATAAGAAATTGAAATTTTTCGAAAATAATTAAATTATGCTTTGTCAAATTTAGGATAATTTTGGCAGATCACGCACATGAAGTTTCGTATTTTTTTGTTAGTTAGATGTACTACAGTTAATTTCGTACTTCATTGATGGGTACCGCCCACTTAGTAAAGTGCCATACCTCTCGAATAACCACAGACAATAGAAAATCGATTTTGAAATGAAATAAATCGATAAACATTGTTTAGGTTGTGCACCGTTGTAGTAGTATTAAGTAGCCTTAAATATTTATTCCTTATTTCATTTCACCCTAAAGGCCCTCTCACAGCAACAATTTCGACTTACGCGTATTCAGCGCTACAAGGTTGACTGATGAAACAAAAATACGCACAAATCGAAATCGTCGTTGTGGGAGGACTTTTATAGTCATATTAATTAATAAATTATATTAATTTAATAGAAAAAAACTTGAGAGGTGTCAAGGGACACCCGGGTGGAACGTAGTTCCTTTCGATTAATTTTAGTGAAGGAATTGTAATAAACTAGTGGTGTCATCTAGTATTAAATTGATTAACTACGATGAATTATATTTTTTAGGATATTTCTATTGCACTGTTACAAAACCAAAGAGTTACTCTGGTTTTTAACAGATGGCGTTAGTAGTACAATAACATTTTATCCAATTTATACAATAAAAAATTAGGGAAAAATTCCACATGTAGAAATTATTTAAAATAAAATTGAAAACAGAAAATTCAGTCTGTCGAGCTGGGATTCGAACCATCGACGTTGAACTTTTAGGCGATTGCCGGAACCACTAGGCCATGCAGACGCCGTGTTGAATGGCGAAAATACTGAACACAATGCAAAATTCACATTCAACAAAAAAGTGTCGGTTTCAAAAATGTGTCGAGTGTCGGTTCCTTAATGTTTTCCGTCTAGCCCCCTTCCGTACCGCGCGATAAGGAACTAGTTCCAAAAAATAGTTTGATTTATTATCTGACTATACAACATAATATCGAATATCCATGCGACTATCGATTCTAAGTTCTATGGAAATATTAATCGATAATCGAATAAGTTCGGTAACGATTACACACGCCGCGCATGCGCGGCACTATCGTCACGCACACTAGCATATTCTCATTGGCCTGTTTTTTTTCGTTCTTTAGTAGCGCGATACTCCTTCTAGACATATAAGTATTCATAGCACAAAATATATTCTGTGGGTTCAACAATTTGGACAAAAAGCTATCATTGACAAACCACAAACCTAAAAGTTATACTCAAACCAAAATGGCGGAATTAAAAAAATATGTGGGTAGTATTACCTTTTACTGGCACTAGCAGGACTGGAGGATTCATTTTCTTTCTCGCAGGACATTGTGCTTTTAACCACGCGTTGAACCACATTTTTAACGGGTTGAGATTGCAACGTGTTGGAGCTTAACTCTCCAAGAACTTTGTGAGGTCCAACACTTTTTGGAATATGCACGTTGTCCTGGTCGTGAACCTGTAGACAGAAATATAATTTAATACCTATTGATAGGTAATTGATACAGTACATGTTTAAAGCAACAATTTGAAGTCATTTTTAAGACGTAACAAGCAAACTTACTTTACGATTCCTCCTGGATCCGTTTTCCATTATGCCGTGCAGTCTTTACTGCCGAGAAACTGTTAGGTACTGTTCTTCTTTTATAGCGAGTTATTGTCTCTCTTTTCTTGTCTTGCAATTATTAATGATTATTAATCATTCCTCCATCTACTCCCTCATCCACTCCAAACGTGTAATTTACTAATTTTTAAATTTTATGAAACACTGTACTGTAACCACAGAACAACATATACTCAGGGGAGAAGAATTACAAGTCCATACAAAGAAACGGGGAACAAAAATTAATACCGCCATCTATTGGCTCCCCAAGATAAAAACTTTGTGCGCCAAGTTTAAATAGCTTGAGAGGGATATTCGAATTTTCAATGGCGGCAATTTCAAATTATGAGCGGGAAATTCTGAATGTTTATTTTTCTGCTACTTATATCCACCTACTTTATACCTTTATTTACTTATCCTTCTGGATTCTTCAGGTTTCTTTCAGTATTTGTACCTACAGTTACAATAATAATAGGTAACATACACAGACAAACAAAGAAACCTGAAGAGGAGGATAAGTAAGTAAAGGCACATGCATAGGCAGACAGAAAATAATTGAAAATAAAACGGTTTACTTATTACGATTGAAATAAAACAAATTCTTGGGTACCTTTTATACTTGAAATTTATTTAAATATGTTTTAATAAATCAATTTTTTTCTTAAGAGCTATTTTTGAAGCCTCTTCTTGTAAAAGCCTATTTTTTAAAACACAAAATCTAATGACACATATATGAAATACACTATTTAGCAAATAGTTTTTGTTTTTTCTATAATGCAGAGGACAAATTCTTAAAAACTCATCGTTTATTATTATTACAGTTGCCAATACATTTGATTTTTTAACCCTTAGAATGACATCTGTCAAATGTATCGAATTACAGTGGAAGGTCCAGGCGCGCATTTCAATTTCGCGCCATTTTCTCTCTTAGCAGTTTTTCAAGTTTTTCTTCAAATATTATTATTACAACTTGTATAAATTATATGTTTTTAAAAACTACATGAAATTTCCTACTTGGCTATCTTTGTTATATGTCTACAAACGGTATGAAATAAAAACAATCCTGGATGAAATCTAAGAGTTTCGATTTTTTTCGTTCTTTTATTTTAAAACCCATAAAAAACTGAAATTTTACCCTTACAAATACTATTATTTGCATTAATTGCAAAGTTAGATACCTGGTTTACATGAATGAATTACAGAAATAAATCATAAAGCATTAAAACTCGAAATAATCAATAAGAATTACCACCTTCTACAACAGGCGCATCTGAACAAAAAGTATCTTTCATCTGTGGTCGCATTGACTATGAGGTACGTTGCGATGCAGAAAAGTGCAAGTGCATTTACTCTATGGTGCAGGGGCCCGTGTACCGTGCATCGTAGCGAACTCTGGGTTATAGTAGTAGTATGTTCCTTGGTGTTCCTTGGTAACGAAAAAAAATCGTCTATGGTGTGTGAATTCCTGTGATAATTAATATTTTAATTAATTAAAAATATTAAAATAACTAAAGATGGTAAGTATGTATGAGCTACAAAATAAATGCTGAAAGCAACACTTTTCATAAAGCATTTCAAGATACAATAGAAGTTTACACTGATGGATCGAAAACCAAACTTGGTACAGGAGCTGGAGCTTACTGCCAAGAACTCAACATGAAGATAAGTCACACACTTGGTAAGGATAACTCTGTTTTCCAAGCAGAGTGTGTGGGCATCTTAACAGCAACTACAGCTATAATTAACAGACAGGTAAAAAACTTTAAAAATCGTTCCCATTCCCTTCAGTGAGTACAAGACATGGTTGCATGAACTAACACTCAGAGCATTCCCTACTTTGGTAGAATGCAACAGACTGCAAGCAGACTAAGGAAGCCTTTCCTTATCTAGACAAACAACTAACAAACAGACTACTCCGCCTGGACAGAGATAAACTCAGGAAGGTGGTGGGAATCATAACGGGGCACAGCCCACTAAACAAACACCTTTTTATTATAGGTGTCACCTACAGTCCTCTGTGCAGGGCCTGCATGAAGGCAGATGAAAGTTGAAACACCCACGCACGTGCTCTTGTCATGCACGGGCGTGGAAGAACAACACAAGAACCACCTCGGATCTCCAGCTTCACTTCAAGAAGCCCTTGGCAACATGGGTGGCCTACTAGGCCTCTGTTGAGATCTGGGATGGTTGGAGTAACAACACAACAGACCATCACGGATTACGTGTGGAAACCAGCCCAGAAGAAGAAGAAGTATTACTTGAATTTTGTACAGTAAGGGCTCGTTTCTGGACAGGGGGCGCTTTGCACGGTTAACTCAAACATATTATGGCCAAGAGTGGTCCAAAAAGGAGCCCTTACCTAGATGAGAGGCGGGATAATAAAGGAAACATGTTCAATTCAATTCTTTATTTGCTTAAATCGTATACAGACAAGGTGACAACAAGACAGACAAAACTAGGTATTCATAAAAATAAATTGACCAATACTCGGCTATACTTTGATATGATAGATAGATGTTCTCTTAAGGTGTGAATAGTTAGAGTAAAAGTCAGAAAGGAACAGTGTTTGAACTCGAGACCAGTAGAGTAATTTAACACTCAGGTGTGCAGGTTTCCTCACAATGTTTTCCTTCACCATTTCAACAGTGAAGATGTTAATTATCTAAATTAATAAAGATATAAATATACTAAGGCAGCAAGAGATGGAGCAGCTTCTGGAACTTGCTCCACTACGTCATGGCCCCCCTCCCGCCCCCCCGGAACACGAAGGTTCTTCCAAGGTTAAACTGAAACAGAAAATGTAAACCTATACTCTCAAACAGGCAGTCTCCAGAGGGAGGTCATGGAGGGTACTGGTGTCTCTTCGGGTTGTGTACCCGATAAGGAACCTTAAAAAAAACAATTATTACAGATAATTTGAAAAAGATATAAATGTGCAGTGATTTACCCTAAGGAAAAACAATTAATACTTAGAATAAAAGTAATGAAGAAAAGAAATTGATTTATTATTGTTAAAAAAAATCAAAATTATTTATTTCATGTAGGTCAACTTGTGGCTCTTATGATAAGTGGAGAATCAACAAACATTGTTAAAAAAATATACCTTTCAAAAACCTCACTCCCCTTACAGCCTGTCCTCTCCCCGTCTGCCTCTTCTCTCCACATTGCTGTCTGTCAATTGACTCATCCTGCCAACAAACCCATAAAAAATATATATTAATCTATACTAATATATAAAGCGTAAGACTTTGTTTGTTTGCTTGAATGTGCTAATCTCAGGAACTACTGGTCTGATTTGAAAAATTCTTTCAGTGTTACTATCTAACACTGAATGTTTAGAAAGTAACTTATTGACTGAAATAAAGGCTATTTTTATTTTATTTTATCTAACACTGAACGATTTTAATAGAATTGAAAGAAAAAAGAAACAAATCAGAATCTGAGAATCAGCCCATTTATTGTGGAAGGCTATAGGCTATATATCATAACGCTAAGACCAATAAACTATTCCAGATGTCACGGGCAGAAGCAAGTGTTATACATAAAAGGACTTTATATGGACTTTATGTGTTTGAACAATGTTAGTGATATAGAGTGTACTTTGTAAATGGACAATAGGGGTGCTATTGAATTGACCAATAAACTATTCCACTATTAAACTATTCCAGATGTCACGGGCAGAAGCAAGTGTTATACATAAAAGGACTTTATATGGACTTTATGTGTTTGAACAATTGTGTTTGAACAATGTTAGTGATATAGAGTGTACTTTGTAAATGGACAATAGGGGCGCTATTGAATTAACTAACTCATAAGAAAATTCTAAGCGAGCTAAACACAAAGTTGGAAAACAATCCTTATTAATATCATAAATGTGAAAGTTTGTTTGATGGTTTGTCCTCCAACACGCAGCAAGGAGGAGCATCGGATCGACGTGATGTTTTGCATGGGTACTTAGGACCTGGAGAGTGACATCTAGGCTACTTTTTATCCCAGAAGTTCCGCGGGATTTTAAAAGCTAAATCTACGCGGACGAAGTCGCGGGCATCAGCTAGTATAAAATATAAGTCTAATTAATAAAATTCCATGCTAAATTAACATCGCCTGGCTTTGGGTGAGCTTCACTAGTATACGTAATGAAAATTATAAATTTGGGTTTTTAGATGTCTCTGCATGCTCTCTTTTGTTTTGAAATGATATTTTAAGATATTGTCCCTACAATGCAATAGGATTTAACCAGAAAATGTTAAATTACTTTGTAATTTCACTTTTTCAAAATGTGTAAACAATGTTGTAAACAATTTGGGATAGTCCACTTTTTAAGTACAAAACATAAATGAAAACGAATAGATACGCATAAAACAACCTCATAATTAGTTTAATTAAACAATTTACTCACCTTTTACAATTTTGCGTCGCAAAAAACCACGTAAAACACACAAAGAGCACCAATTGAAAATTCACCTCAGAAAAACGATCTGTTTTTGATCTGCGTATCTATGGCGCGTCGAAAATATTTTTTTTTTTCTAACTCCTGCCTAGTATTGCATGACGAATCTGAGCAATTTGTAGCCCGTTTCTTCCGGAACATTATCATAATGGCTAATTTGGCTTGATGGTTCAAAAAGGTTTTATTTTTATGGATAAAATAAAAGCGGGAAATGGTGGACAAGTTTGTTCTTGGACCTACCAGTGTAATTTTTGACAGTGGACAAGTATGGTCTTGGACCTGCCAAGGGATATAGCCTTCGTGGCCTTTATCATGTAAAATTTTATTTACCTCCTTACTGCAACACTCAATATATTTGATTAATTCTTTTGTGCAGTAACTTAACCTACTTTTTAATTCATTATACTCTTTACATTGGCTAAATAAATGTACTTGTGATTTTTCACTTGCTATGAAAATAGTTTTACATTTTTCGCAAGCATCATTATTTAAATTCTTAATTAAAAACCCACAAACATATGCGCATGCCTGCATCTCTCCACTGTCCTCATTGTGAATTACTGTATCGCAAAATGTTTCAAATTCATCAAGCATATCTGAGGAATTTATAACATTTTGTGATGAAGTTGAAGCTTCAGTGCATATATTTGTGGGTGTTTTCCTCAATAACATTTTAAAATTATCAATAATGCTATCATTATTGTCAGATTCACAATTTCCTGTTGTAATGTGCTCTAAATTGGTCAAAATAGTAGTTTTTAGGGCTGCTACGAATTGCCCAGCAGTGGGATTAACATTAGCACCACAGTGACCCCGAATGCAGCCAAACAGATTTTCGAGAGGGTCTTGTTGTAGCCTGCGGGTAGCAAGACTTTTAACATCTGAATGTTTACTAGTAATCTTTTCCCACAGTAATTCGATTGCATTCAGGGTCCAAATCCAGCCTTCTTTAGAAGGTGGTGCTCGGTTGCACCCTATAAATTCTATTGACTTGAAGAAAGTCCTCATCTCTCGGAAGAACTGTAAATGTGGGCTGGAGTTTTTTATATTTGTTGCAAATATTTTCCCTCTTCTCAAGTCCGATGAGTCACTGTTCAGCGAATCAAAAAGTTTATCTATGTTTTCTATAACATGCAGAGTTGTTACAGCATCTGTAGTTAGTTCACCTGCAACATATCAAATAAAAGGTTTTGTTATTTATGACATCTTAAGTAAGTTTATTCGAAGCATATTCAATACATATTATAAACTATTAATTTAACATTAAACATTTAACTAATATATTATTATGAAATTGGGACTTCTGATGAAATCACACTGGTAGCATAAGTATATCAACATTCATATTATGACAGGATTTTTTCCAAAATTCTCATCAATTATGATTATAGTTACACAAACATATTATAATACTAGATGATGCCAGCAACTTCGTCTGCATGGATTAAGGTTTTTGGTTTCCCACAGGAACCCTTTAATTTTCCAGGATAAAATGTAGCCTATGTTTTAATCCAGGGTATAATCTATCTCCATTCCAAATTTCAGCCAAATCCGTTCAGTAGTTTTTGTGTTAAAGAGTAACATACACACACACAACACACACACTCAAACTTCACAACTATTCACAAATATTATAGTGTGATTATAGTTACATATTACAATACTACTTGTCACACTATAATTATTTTTTGTTGAATATGTTGGAATCACAGGCACGGCTGAGTAATCGGAGAATATTCAGTAATAAATATGACAAAAAAATAACAATGATGCCTCTGTACCTAAACCCAAATAAATAATATTATTTACCTTGTGATATTTTAGCCATCATTCCAGCTGCAACAGTATGACTGAAAACTTGAGCAGCTAATTTAACTCTCATTTTTTGTTTAGTGTTCGGATTCAAGTGTTCCTGTTTCAGTGCAGGTGCAAATACGAAATTAGGGTTGCTGCTGTCCAGTTCATAAAATGTGATGATATGGCTCCATTTGGCAACTCCTGAAAGGGTGAATAAATCATAAATTCAAATTCAAAAGCTATTTATTTCATGTAGGCCAACCTGTAGCTCTTATTATAAGTCTAGATTCTACCATTGGTTTGGAATGCAGATTTCGCTGAGAAGAGCTGGCAACAAACTCATCAGTTGTTCTTTTACTAGTCATTTTATTTTCATGAACCAAAATTAAGGATCAACCACTCTAGTGAACACAGTTGACTATGTTAAGTTTTTAATAAATATTGGCAACTGTTGGCTAAGAAGCCAATGCTCCCTAAAACACAACATATGTGTATCATATTTTTCTAGAAATAAGTCTACTTCTAGTTCTTTGCTTTCTTTGTTTAATATACAGAGCTTCTCCGTTGTCTTGTACAAACAACTTATTAGGCTTGCTATCACTTTAGCCAATGAAAGAAATATGGGTATGATATATTGGTATGGCTATGGTAGTATTAATCTTACCTATTCCACGGTTATTCCTTGACTTTATATCAGTGTTACATTTCATGTCGTATTTCATTAGTAAATTTCTAAAACATTTTAGAAGATGAGGAGGATCAAAGATACTAACAATATCTGTCATCCAAATTGATACATGGCCTGTCTACAGTGGCACCCAAGATGCCTAACGCTCTGCGGTTAACACCATCCATGTCACAAACTGTTGCTGCTATATTGAGACCAGCTCTGTAGCATTCCCGTAATACCTAAAAATAATACATGAAGTAGATTAATACTTTCATTTTAAATTCAGGCAGTTGAATTAAAGGAAGAAGGAAAGACTGAAAGGCCATAAAAGGTAATAGAAGTACTATGACTAGAATTAAAACAATTTGGCATAATTTTTGATACTTCAATAGAATGGGCACATGCTAAAAGGGAATCTGTCACAAAAAATGGCAAATTGAGTTAAGCATGAAAATCACATCTTTGATCTTCTGCATAGCTTCCATGCTAAAAGGAATTCAGTCCCATGCCTGGTATACCTAAATATTGGCTTGTGAACACAGTGGATTGGTTAAAAAAAATTTGTGTTGCCTATAAACCGATTTTTTGTTTTTCTCAAAACTATGTGCTCTGAACTAATGCCCTTTTAGCATGTGCCGATTCAATTTATAAATAAGGTTGGTTAATATGTGAAATCATAAAATTTAATCGAATTTGATTAAGTGTGTACCTCTTTTATCAATGCTGCTAATCTATCTGCTGTCACATAGCCACTAGACAGGTAAAAAGCAAGAGGTTGCTTCACTTTTTTTCTTATCCCTGCCACCATGAACACTAGAGCATTTGATGCTATATGTGGAGATCTGCCTTGATGCCCATGGTCTTGAAATCCTTCAATAATGTCACTTTTTCTATTGTATCGTAAGTTTTTTTTATAGACATTTCATCAAAAAGGAGAATATACTCATTGTCAGAGGGTTTCTGGAGTTTAGAAAATTTTGCTAAAATGCTGAAAATATTCTTATTTATTCCAACATTCATTTCAAATTGACCTAATAAGGTTCTCAGACTGGATTGAGCTGGTAAACACACAAGCCTCCTCATTAGTCTGTAGCATGTTGGTGATCGTTTATAAAGCCTTAAGGCAATGATTTTTTCTTCTGGTGTCCACCGTCTTCCTTTAGATTTCCTACAATAATTTTTTATTTGAGCTTGGAGCAACAAAGCAAATGTTGGTGTCAGTTTTTTCATCAACTCTTGCACTGAATCATTGTTTGAAATTTCTCTTAAATATTCCTTATTTTTTAATTTATTTATTCTATTGCGCAGTTGGCATATTCTTTTCATGTGCTTTCGGCATTTATTGTAGAGATACCTTTCTCCTGCAGTTTTCTTAGAACTCATTGGAATTTGGACATTTTCATCTAAAGGCTGTTTGGCTTCAGGACACTTTCCTTCTACTAAGCTTCTGCTGTTGCTAGGCTGATTTAGCAAACACAGCTTAATTTCATTTTCTTCTGTAGGCTGCATTATTTTGGTTGAATTATCCACACCAGTAAACACATTTGTTTTGTCTTGTAAAGGCACAACATTCAAAGGTTTTGGTTGAGGAACAAATATTGTCATCTGAAATTATTAACAATAATAGTATGCTTAGTGTGTTAATCTACAATTAATCAGCTATTATTTATTGAAATATATGCAAGCAACATCTTTGATGGTATTCCCTATTTTTTATGAATTCATTGATCCCAGTTTTTTTTTGTTAAGCTTTCAAAACTAAGTATTATTTCGATTTGTCTCGTCATTATCTAGGTTTATTGATATGTAAAATTTTGAAGAAATTTATGATTTTAAAGTTACGAGCCTTGAAAGATTCCTATAGAAATGCTCGTAACTTTAAGATTAATATTTTTTCGATATTATAAACATCAATAAACCTAGATAATGATGAGACAAATCGAACTAATACTTAGTTTTGAAAGCACAATATGCAATAATGTGTGCAATAATAAATCACTAGTAAGAGCGTACATATGGACTGAGGCCCCTTAAGGCAGAAATTCAATTTATAGTTTACTAAAGCTAAGGCTCAAATTTGAAGTCAGGAGTTTAGCAGATGTGACTTTGTTATTGGGGGCCGTCCTATTAATTTAACCTATTAATATTATGTAAAGTACACATTACCTCTTCATCTGGAACAGCAAATCTATGTAGCTTCTTTGTACTATGGGGATAATCACTGAATGAAGTCCTTTTAAAATGTCTGTGGCATAACATTCTATGTTCCCTGTGCAGTTTTTGTTGGAATTCTTGTGAAGACCATTCTCCATCGGGGAAACAGTATTTGGCCCATAATTCACACCTAAAATAACAATTTATGTCATTAGCATTACAAAGGAATGATACTCTGAATGCTCCTACAGACCAAATATGTAAAAGGTACTTCTTACAAGTAGTTTGTTTATAATAATTATGTGGTCAAATACCTTCTTGTTCAATCACTATTAGAAAAAATGACACAATAATATGGCTTTTCTACAAATTATTTACCATGTCTTAATCCTTGGATAATGGATAAAATTTGGATTATTGGCATTCAGATGTTTCAAATTCATACTAATATTATAAATGCGAAAGTGTCTGTTAGGCTTTGACGACCCCTCTTTTCAGCCGATTTTGATGAAATTTGGCATATATGGATAGGTTGCCCGGCGAAGGACACTAGTCTACTTTTTATCCCGGAAAACTAAGGAGTTCCCGCAGCAATAAAAATAATCAACGCGGACATCATCTAGTGATTTTAATAAAATAAATTAGTACTGTACCTGAGAATGTTGGTTTTGCCAGGCTTAGGATAGCGGAATGGTTTAGTGTCGGGGTCTACACCCGGTGAATGGCCACACTTTAAACACTTCCTGCTATTTTCTGCCATTTTAAAACCACTATTTCACTTATTATTGTCCAGATAAGTTTTAATTGAACGAGCACCTCACACTATTTCTACGGTTACGGAGGAGCAGAAGCTCGACTCGAAGTAAAACGTTTAAACAGCAACGCAGGCAAAGTAAACATTTTCAGAAAAGCAAACTCTGAAATCTGAAATGTACTTTTTTGTGTTTGAAAATTACTATTTTTGTAGAAATTTTAACCTCAAAAAGTACGTTTTCTTGTTCTGAAGAAAATTCAAGAATTCAAACAAAGTTGCCATAAACAAAATAATTTTTGTACCAGGAGTGATTTTTACGACCCGATAATTGAGATCTATGCCACCGCTATCTTTTAATTAAATATTCTTGATAATGTTAAGATAAATTTAAACAAAGATAATATATTTTTATTAACTATTTTTTTTATATTTTCTCTATATGCTATGTATGAGTTGCGTGTACGGGTCACTAGACATAGAAAAAAATGATAACAATTATTATTGTAGGTAATGTTTGCTTTGTTGGATTTATTATTCTGTACGCGTTGTTTATTGTGTAAAACTTAACTACCAAAACAGGAGTTTAAGCTAGTTGCTAGTAACCCTCAATTATTTCGAAATTCGGAACAGTATTACTAGTATGAAAAATAAAAAAGTTGTTTACACTTGGCAACATATTGATTTGCCCAAGTAGGTATGTCGCAATGACGTAGAACAAAGTTGACTAGGCCTGACTGTAACACAGGCAGGTGAACAAGGTGAATTTGAGGTGAACTCTTGATAGCGTAGCCCAAATTGGAAATAACGAATTAAACAATTAAAATTCGGCCTATCACAATTCACGTCCAACAAGTTTCATTCATTGCGCAGCAGCGATTGGTCAATATTTTTGAAACGGAAGTAGTTTATCTACTATATAAAACTTCATATCAATTTAAAATAGTTCTGGAAACAATTTTAGTGTATTATATGTTTGCTTAAAATATATTTCCTAATAATATAAAATAAATTCATTTTTAGTTTTGACAAAAATGCAGTTTACTAAAAAAAAGTGCTCAATAGTCCTTTCCGCTTGAACACATGGAACTAGGAATTATGACTAGGTATAGTCTTCCTATTTCTATCCATAAACATTATTATTATTTTTATTACAAGGTCACAGAATATAAACATGACTAGTTCCATGCGTAGAATGATGATTTCAAATGATTTCGCTATTAATAAAATTTTTCATTTCAATAGGGTATTTGACTACTTTTAGAAAATCATATTAAATTGTGAATAAGGCTATGCTGAAGCCAACAAAACGTATATTTCGGCATAATTTTCAGTATTTTTCATAAAAATCGAGAAATAACATGAGTTTACATGACGTCACAGTTCACTCACAGTTCACTGACACCTCCAAAGCCCAAAGGTGGCGTGAACTGTGACGTCATTCGAGATTCAAGAACGTTTTCTATCTCGTGAACATGGCCAGAATAGGGTATTTGACTATAATAAAAATATCGTTTCAACTGGTGTCATCCTAAAAGATTATTATCTAAGAACAGTATTCCATATGACAAAACTAAAAAATAAAGCTTTATTTAATTAGAAAACATTAAATAAAATTGCTATAATTCTGGCCATGGTCACGTGATCGAAAACGTTCCGTGATCTCGAATGACGTCACAGTCCAAACCACCTATGGAATTCTCATTTTGTCAATACATTTCGACGTGTTTGTGCGGCGTATTAAGCTAATTTCGTCTGTTTTTCATCGTTACTATTTTATTAAATACCAAATAGTATGCGACACGCGGCCTAAACACATATTATAAAATTGTCATTGTTTGAAATGTGAACTGTTACGTCATGAGAGCAAATGGAACGTTTCGGCGGCAATTTATTTTTTTGAATTTATTTCTCGATTTTTATGAAAAATAATGAAAATTATGCCGAAATATATGTTTCGTTAGCTTCAGCATAGCATTATTAACAATTTAAGATGATTTTCTAAAAGTAGTCAAATAGCCTATTATAGCAATTTTAAAAACTAATTAAATAAAGCTTTATTTTTTTAGTTTTGTCGTATGGAACAATGTTTTTAGATAATAATCTTTTAGGATGACACTCCAAGAAATAATAAATAAAAGAGTTAGCGTAAAAGAGATGCAGTACCTAATCCTAATACCAAAATTATGTAAGAGTGTGGGTGAGATATACACTATTAATATTTTGCCCGTGTACTTTATCCCTTTGTAATCGCTAGTGTTTTCAATAACTTCAATATTTCCATGGAACTAGGAAATACGACTACGTTTTTTTCTTTTTTCCCACCTGAGCAATATTTCTGTGGTGTCAAGGTCCTGGGGATGAGCGTGAGAGCTATTTGGATCCCCAGTAGTGATCTGTGCTCATAGATCTAATAAAAAAGGTCCATATCTATTGGCGTGAGTCAAAAAAAAAAACAACTTTTCATGAACAACAAGAGCATAGACCACGAATATCGTCACAGACCGAACAAAAAGCGTAGAGTGTATGGTGTACAACTATTTCCTACCTTCATGTGTACAACAAAAAAGTATTTTTTTGTATCTGTGAAGTCAGTATATAATGCCCACTGTCCATACAACTTTGGGCCCATCGCGGACATGGAAAGATATAATCATGCATTATGTGCTTAGGCTTTTTAGTGTATTTTTAATAATAAAATAAATCTGTATCAGGTGGCCGCCAGACTAATAATATGAGAAATATAGCGTATTTTTTGGGGTTATGTTGTTGACAGAGAGCTTAATTGTCTGTATTTTTACACTTTCCCTGACTTGTTCCTGTTTTAAAATATCACTGCGCATGCACATGAAATATTTTAAAACATTGAAACCTACGATTAAAACAACAAATAAGCATTTTGCAAGATGACAAACAATAGATTTATCAGCCCATTCGTAATTCCCAGTTCCATGTTCAGCCAGAGGCACCATCTTCAAAAACATGAGTGAAAGGAAATGTCATATGTCACAAAATAAATGTTTCCATTTACCATTTCACTTGTCAGTGAAAATATTTATAATCGATTCTTGAATAATACTCGAATACAATCGGTAGGTAATGCAGTCACTTTAACTTATGAGAGCCGTCGTTATTGTAAAGACGTAATCCTGCTGTGTATCGCCTGTGCATATCATATTTTTATGTCTTATGTCTCCAATCATGATGACGTAACCTTGCCTCTCTCGACACATTATACATAACTAGGGAACCGCCCCGGCTTCGCACGAGTAGTAGAGAATATTACGCCTATGCTTTGCAAACTCCTTGAAATGTTCCCTAAGTTATATTGAACAGTACGTAGGCTTATAAAAAAAGTATCGCTCGGTTTATAATATAGCAATGACGTCAACGCGGTGCGGGGGTGGTCACTGGTCGCATCACGTGAGCGAGTCCCGTCATCGCCATCGGGTTGAAATCTGCGTATTAATTTTGGCACCAGTTCGTTTTTATTTTGCGATAACTACTAAGATATCATAATGTGCATGAAATGCTTATGGTAAACTAAAATAAAATGTGCATGGTATGCTTATGGTAACTAACATATTTAAGTAAATAAGGATTAATACTGTATCCGTCTAAATAGATTTCCAATTACCGCATGGTATGTGACTATTTTTTTAGAAGTTAAAAAAAATGGGTATAGTGAGCTATCCTTAAAAGATAGATATATGCCATCTCAGACTTTTTCGTAAAGACTTATCCTACCATACCATCACCATAAATTGTTTTGTTACATCTCAAAGGGCAGCGTTTTTGACGAAAGCTCCCAAGCGGCTTGAATTTTTCCGACTTTGTCAACAATTATCTTCCTATTTTAAGTAATTTACACAAAACCTTGACAAATTATAAACTAAAACCTTACTCATGAATCACCCTATGTATTGGTGAAAACCGCATGATAATCCATTCGGTAGTTTTTGAGTTTATCGCGAACAGTACAGACAGACAGACAGACGCGGCGGGGGATTTTGTTTCATAATAAATGTAGTGATATGATTTCGTCAGAATTATGAATACACTTCAAGAAATGAACTGAAGGTCTTTATTGTAGTCTATACTATTAAAATATAAATACATATACACACCCATTAAACGCTGTAGCGTTTTCGATTATTATCAGGTTTTGTGTACAAAACCTGATAATAAACGAAAAAAATCGACAGTATCGATTAGTATCATCGTTAATGCTGGCAACATTTTAAAGAAAATGGCTACAATTTGGATCACAGATAAGGTATAGATTCAGCTTAGTCTATGACGCTACCACTCTCTACCACTGCAGTTGGATCATTCTATGTCTATATTTCCTTCAATTTCCTTGGATTACCATTGAGGCTAAAGTATCCTAGTGTTCGTGCCTTCGTGGTCTATGGGCTAAAGACTTAGGAAATACTAAAGTTGAAGAATTAGGAAACCAGAGGACGTCGCAGTATTCACCTAAATATACATGTATGTACTTAAGTACTAAATAAGTAAACTACCAAATTAAAAAAATTGTGTTTCTTCCTAAATTACAGATCCGAGGTCACTGAGTAAAATATTTAAATATGTATAATGTCTAATTTCAAGGAGGCTATATAGGCATAAACACTATCGTTCTAGTACTTAATTCCTAATAATCAGAAAGTTGGAACAAAGGATCTAGTACTTGAGTATAATATAATCACTTCGTAGTTCAACAACCTTTCAAAACAAAAATATTTGGTTTTCAAAACTCCGACCAGTCTTGCCTTTGATTTACGTTTGTCTCACTTCTCGTAAGAGAGTAGTATATTCTTTGAGAGAGTAGTCCACTCCTGTCTCCTTCAGTAATATATGTTCCTTGGAGTAGTCTAGTCTTTGCTCACTTTACTTTTACATGCAGAATGGCGTGGTCGAAGTATCAGAAGTTCCTGGCCCTTATGATGGTTGTTACCGGTTCCATCAACACGCTCAGTACTAAATGGGCTGATAAAATGGACTCAAAAAATTCAGCGGGCGAAATTAGGAAGTTCACACATCCATTTTTGCAGGTAAGTTTAGACAAGCTGTAATATGCTATTTTTTTTGTAGGAATGAACCAATTTTGATGGTACTTTGACAGAATTTCACAAGGATTGTCAATCTAGGCTTTTTTCATCATTGACAATCAAGAGTATCAACATGATTTTTAAATATCTAAATCACAAAAACTATCGATTAAAGCAAGCAATATCAAATGATTATTATTGATTGGAAAGTGATTTATTACAATAAACTTAACCACACGCATACATAGATCCAAAAAGTTAGAGAAAAGTGCCAGAGTTGCCCAGACTCCATTTTAAACAGGCCAAAGTTTTGACCAGTAGGCCATCACTAGAACAGATATAATTTATAGAAATGATATATATATATTGAACCAACATGGAACCTTACTTGGGCTTTCCTCTTATAAAACTATAACACATGCTGTATTGTGTACTTCCCACTTATAAAGCTACATCTTATATTGTTGTATTGTGAGCTTACTCTTATAAAGCTACATCACATAATTTTGTATTGTGCGCTTACCTCTTATAGAGCTACATCACACAACATTGTGCTTAGGGATATTAAGATTGTGAGAGTCCATAAAAACCTGATATATGTTTTTTAGGCATCTGCAATGTTTCTTGGCGAGATGCTGTGTCTGCTTACATTTAAAATAATATTTTGGTTGAATCGAAACAAGGACAACCCACAGAACACATTGATACAAGGAAACCAGAATTTCAACCCTTTCATTTTGATGCCAGCTGCCATGTTTGACTTGGTGAGTACCCAACGTTTGTTGTTGAATTGGACATAAATCAATTAGACTGAGTAAGCAATGTTGAGCCAAGTCTGTAACAGACTCTGAATGTTTGATTCCATTTTAAAAACTAAAAATTAAAAACTAAAAATTCCTTTAAGTAAGAACTAAACCTTTCTAATTAGTTCTTACTTAAAGGAAATTATCTAGGAAGCCCTTGCATCTACTATCTCAAGGTCACTAGGGTCACAAATCCTTAGCAATTAGAAAATATATGATGCAGAGATAAAGAATGTAGAACACTGTCTTAAAAAGGATGTGCCTTTCAAACTTGTACCATCAGCAACATCTTCTTTACAACTGTGCCATACATGTAAAATAAAATGTTACGATTTTATCAGTTTATGACATGTTTATGTTTGTATTTACGTAAGTTTCAACTGTAAAATACTCAACCGCTCCTGATGAATGCGCGGGTAAATCGAATCTTTAAAAAATAATGGTCTGGATGATAGTCCGGGAGGAATCGGCGCATGCGTACCGAAAACTATTCCACCTCAATTTTTTTATGCGATCCTCTTCAAATGGCCCTCCTAATTATATAAATGCATGTTGCCAGGGCGCCACCTGGTGCCATATTGTTTAAACCGAAATTGTTTAAACAATTGCAAGGAATTGTTATTTTTCAACCAGACAAATTTTTTTATATTCTTTATTGAAATACCAATAAAAAAGGTTCTATGACTTTTCACGATAAAGTTAATATTTTTAAAGATATGAATTTTTAAAGGTTCGAAAAATCTCAAATTTGGGTACTTTCGACCCATGAAAAATATATTAAAAAAAACATAATGTTTAAGTAATATTTTTTTTTAAATTCTCTATACAATAGTTAATAATATTGTTAATAGAGATTTAAAAACATTTCATTGTTTATATCTTTTTTTTAATTGTTAATTTCGCGCGCTCACAAGTATGCGTCGCTTACCTTTAAGAAAATTTTTAAGAAAATTTTATTGGCCTTATAACTAGGCCAGTGTCAATAACTGGGTCTTTTACTTTACTTTCCGTTTTAATAACAAAAAAGTAATATAAACTGATAAAAAAGTAATTTTAATGACATGTTCCGATTTATGCTTAAATAACTTTTGAAAAATTGATTACAGAAAAAAATTTACTAAAAACAAATTGTAGACAATTTAATTATTGAGAGACAGCGATACTTAAAGGTAACCTTAAAGTATCGCTGTCTCTCTCTGACTCATGCGTTGCATCGGCCTCTCTGTGTCTTGAATCATTATTTATCATTTATCTTAAAAACTATCAACTTTATCAAGATTGTTAAAGAGAGCGATGTTATTAATAATTAAATTGTCTACAATTTGTTTTTAATAAATTTTTTTCTGAAATCAATTTTTCAAAAGTTATTTAAGCATAAATCGGAACATGTCATTAAAATTACTTTTTTATCAGTTTATATTACTTTTTTGTTATTAAAACGGAAAGTAAAGTAAAAGACCCAGTTATTGACACTGGCCTAGTTATAAGGCCAATAAAATTTTCTTAAAAATTTTCTTAAAGGTAAGCGACGCATACTTGTGAGCGCGCGAAATTAACAATTAAAAAAAAGATATAAACAATGAATTTTTTTTAAATCTCTATTAACAATATTATTAACTATTGTATAGAGAATTAAAAAAAAAAATTACTTAAACATTTGTTTTTTTTAATATATTTTTCATGGGTCGAAAGTACCCAAATTTGAGATTTTTCGAACCTTTAAAAATTCATATCTTTAAAAATATTAACTTTATCGTGAAAAGTCATAGGACCTTTTTTATTGGTATTTCAATAAAGAATATAAAAAAAAATTGTCCGGTTGAAAAATAACAATTCCTTGCAATTGTTTAAACAATTTCGGTTTAAACAATATGGCACCAGGTGGCGCCCTGGCAACATGCATTTATATAATAGGGTATTTGACTATAATAAAAATATCGTTTCAACTGGTGTCATCCTAAAAGATTATTATCTAAAAACATTATTCCATTCGACAAAACTAAAAAATAAAGCTTTATTTAATTAGAAAACATTAAATAAAATTGATATAATTCTGGCCATGGTCACGTGATCGAAAACGTTCCGTGATCTCGAATGACGTCACAGTCCACACCACCTATGGAATTCTCATTTTGTCAATACATTTCGACGTGTTTGCGCGGCGTAATAGGCTAATTTCGTCTGTTTTTCATCGTTACTATTTTATTAAATACCAAATAGTATGCGACACGCGGCCTAAACACATATTATAAAATTGTCATTGTTTGAAATGTGAACTGTTACGTCATGAGAGCAAATGGAACGTTTCGGCGGCAATTTATTTTTTTGAATTTATTTCTCGATTTTTATGAAAAATAATGAAAATTATGCCGAAATATATGTTTTGTTAGCTTCAGCATAGCATTATTAACAATTTAAGATGATTTTCTAAAAGTAGTCAAATAGCCTATTAGGAGGGCCATTTGAAGAGGATCGCATTAAAAAATTGAGGTGGAATAGTTTTCGGTACGCATGCGCCGATTCCTCCCGGACTATGACATATAGACTACATTTTGTATGAACAAAATCAATATGATGGGTACATCCATCTTTCCATACTCAGGTTACTATTTCCAAACTTATTAAAATTGTTATTTAATTTTTGTCCCCAGATAGCAACATCAACAATGTACATCGGTCTTAACTTGACATATGCAAGCAGCTTCCAAATGTTCCGTGGGTCTGTCATAGTGTTCGTAGCATTGCTGTCATCCATTGTTCTCAACAGAGTCATCACCAGGAAACAAGTATTTGGAATCAGTAAGCTTTGTCTCTTCTCTTTTCTAAGTAGTATAAAACAACATTCTATCTGTGTCTGCCTATTTGTGTCTGAACTACGCAACAGATTATGAGAATTTTCACTCTCTTTTAGACTATTCTTCTTCTTCTTCTTCTTCTTTATCAACCTATAGACGTCCACTGCTGGACAAAGGTCTCCTGCATGGACTTCCACAGGCTTCGGTCTTGCGCCGCTTGAATCCAGCGGCTCCCTGCGACTCGTTTGATGTCATCGGTCCACCTGGTGGGGGGTCTGCCAACACTGCGTTTCCCGGTGCGGGGTCGCCGCTCCAACACCTTGGGACCCCAACGACCATCAGTTCTTCGAACTATGTTCCCCACTCATTTCCACTTCAGTTTCGCGACACGCTGAGCTATGTCGGTGACTTTGGTTCTCCTACGAATCTCCTCATTTCTGATTTGATCTCGCTGAGATACACCGAGCATTGCTCTCTCCATCGCTCGCTGGGTGACCCTGAGCCTTCTTATGAGGCCCATAGTTAGCGACCATGTCTCGGATCCGTAAGTCATCACTGGCAACACGCACTGTTCGAAGACTTGAGTCTTCAGGCCAACGTGCGTGCGTTATATGTCGCCAGGTCCAGTCGTCAGGGTTGGCAGCGGAATCTCATCCGGAGATTCTTAGCACCCCCTGCCCCGCTATTACCGTGACCGCTGCCAGGGTCAGGCACAGCGAGGCCGCCGGGAACTAGGGGCCTTGGCCTTGTGACAGTTTCCATATAGGGTTTTGCCCATAATGACCACGCTGGGCATGCGTGTTGGTCATCGCAGGGCTAGACTGATCGCAGGGTTAGACTATTATGTTATTGATTTTTAGGAACCTACATAACAATGATTTTGAGCGAAAATCGCGCCTTTGTTGCCTGTTGTAGTGAGGTGAAAAAAAATTCATTAATTCATTAATTCTAACCTCATTGGTTTAGGCTGTGCGTTGATAGATCAGCCTGTCAGTCAGTCAGTCAGTCAGGACGGAGTTTTTTATAAGTATAGATTGTGAAAGCAACTTAATAATACATACATATTTTGTATGTGTTAATCTAATCAATGCAATGCTTAGGTATGTAAATATTTTCAACAGTTACAATAAATAGCAAGTTGACATGTCACATGACCCCTGATACATGAGTCACAGTTCAAATATGTTGGTTCACTTTAATTTAACTATACCTATTTGATCATAGGAAGATGGTTATGTAGAATGGTATAGGCCTAACCGCAATCATCAATAGCCTATAACAGTCCAGTGCTGGACTAAAGGCCTGTCCCAAGGAGAGAGGTTGCCCATAATTACCACACGGGGCATACGGGTTGGTGATTGCAGTAGATGGTAGTAGTAGCACAGAGGATGCTGCTGCCCGTTCTCCGTTATATTCCCTTAGTCGCCTCGTACGACACCCGCGGGAAGAGGTGGGGTGACAACTGTATTCTGATCCGCAACCTAACCGCAATAGCAATTACTAATTAGCAGATTCTATTCTAATAAATACATAATCTTCATAATGATTCCATAGCTACTAAACTAGCGGCACGCTATGATGGCCGGTTTGACGTTTGTCCGCTCATGAAGTTCCGTATTAATTGATAACGACTTTGAAGGAAATAATTGTATTACTTTATTGACGATAGTGATGTGCAGAGATTCATAAATTTTATCGAATGTAGTTTTAGGTTTAGGACTCAAAATTTATTTATTAAAATGTATACAAGTGTAGAAAAATCAGTTTGCACCATTTAAGGGGTGAATGTACTTGTGAATATGAACAATTTTCACTATGTGGACAAACCTCTGAAATCGCAAAAAAATATCAGCTGTTTCATACAAAAGGTAAAATTTTTATTTTTATATGATATATACCACAACTCGGCATTTGGTTTTCTAAATTGAAAATTTTTAAAAATGGAATCTAATACGATCGTCACATAGGATCGCTGGCTAGCACAACTACTACCTCCGGCAAACTCGCGTCAATGCTCAATGCAAAACAAAGCAGTTTCGAATTGACGTTGCTTCGAAAAGTATAAACTGTCAGTGCAATGCGATTGTGATATAGTTTTGACCTGGCTTTGGATTTCAAATATTGATACTGCATTACTGTTGACCCTTGCTCGTTAATTTGGACTCTGTTCAAGCCCTTTGTTGTGGATTTCGTCGATATGACCGAACGTACGCAGAGAACTGTTCTAAATAGTCAGACACGTGAGTTCGTAATACGCCTTCGTAACTATTTCGATCGTGAAGCTCAAAATGGAGGGCCAATTTTACCTATAACGTCAGTGGTTGAACGCGTAGCTGATGCGCTTAATATTGGACAACGAACTGTTAGACGGATAACTAAAAAAAAATATGGCGAGACTGGCACAGAAGAAAATAAACTTCACACACCAAAAAAGAGAAAACGAGCAAAACCAGTCGTAGGCATCGATAGCTTTGATGCCGATGCTATCCGAAGACATGTTTACGGCTACTATTTACAGAAGGAGTATCCAACAAGAAAAAAGTTGGTGCATTCACTGAAGGAAGCTGGATTATTCTTCGGTGGGGAAAGTTCTTTAACGAAGATTTTGAAGACCATTGGATTTCGATACAAAAAATGTAATAAACGCAAAATATTGATGGAAAGATTTGATATAGCGATGGCAAGGTATACTTTTTTACGGCAAGTGAAAGAAATCAAAAATTGGCAAAATGTTGTGTTCTTGGATGAAACATGGCTTAATGCTAACCATACTGTAGGCCGTTCTTGGAACGATGACACAGCAGCATCTACTTCCAAAGTTCCTGTAGGAAAAGGATCGCGACTTATAATTTGTCACGCCGGAACCATCAACGGGTTTGTCGAAGGTTCTCTCATGGCTTTTGCGTCAAAAACCACTGGAGACTATCATGAAGACATGAATGGAGAAAAGTTTACTGAATGGTTTACCTCAATGTTGTGTAGCCTCCCTGAACCATCTATTATAATTATGGACAACGCCCCATACCACTCGATGCAAATTGACAAGCCACCTGCCCAATCCCAAAAGAAAGCTGATATCGTCGCATGGCTTCGTAAAAATGGCGTAGATGCAAACATGAATATGTTAAAAGCGGAATTAGTACGTCTTTTAAAAGAAAACAAACCAACCAAGATCCGATACGTCATTGACGAAATAGCATTAGAACATGGGCACAGAGTTATACGGTTACCGCCTTACCATTGTGAGTATAATGCGATTGAGTTGGTGTGGGCTCAAATTAAGGGATATGCTGCAAGACACAATACAGAACCCCCATTTACCACAAAAAAAATGCTAAAATTATTAGAAGAAGCTTGTGAACATGTGACTAAAGGAGACTGGGAAAAGGTTGTGAATAGAACTGTTAAATTAATAAGGGAAGATTATGAAAGAGATGTGAAAATAGATAATATTATAGAAAACGAACATATAATTATTAATGTAGGTGATGATAGCAGTGACGACAGTGAAAATAGTAGTATGGACGAATCTGATTAATTATGGCCTTTTGTGGCACCTTTTTTGGTATCTTTTGTATTCATATGTTTCTTGTGTGCATATAAAGTATGTATATTCATTTTCATTCAAATATTCAGTTCGTTCAAATAAATTAAATAAACATATACATTTTTGTTTTATTAAACCTATTTAATCAGGTACAAAAACAAAACTTAATTGTTTTTTGTTCGAGAATAAATTGACATTCCACATCACTATTGTAATGTGTCAAACCGGCCATCATAGCGTGCCGCTAGTGTAGAATATAAATGCGACAAAGTGTCAGATATCTGTCAATCTCTCTCAATAGATTTTGAAAAGCAAGAAGAGCTTTTATATGAAAGAGATAAGAGATAATAATAAAAGAGATTCCATGAGGTTTTAAAAAATCCCCAGAGATATAGTCATAAAGTTTCAAAGGCATCAGATCTCCTATTTTTTCATCATTACATATTGATTTTATGAAAAAGTATGGAATATAATCAATCAATCAATCAATCAATCATTTTATTTTGCAAGAATATGGTACATGAAATATAGACATATTTACATAGATGTTAATTTAACAATTATACAGCTTCAACATATCCTGCCAAGCTTGGCATGCAAAAAACAATCCTTTATTATTGAAACCATGTCAGTAAAATACGGAAAATCAATTTAACTCTTGAACATATATTTACATTTTCATATATTCGTCGATATATGAAAATATATCGACGAATATATGCTGGAATAAATTGTTTCATTAATTATTCAGGGGTATGTAAGCTTCTGGATTGGAATGGACTTGGCATCAACATAAATGGCGAGTACATCACTCACCTCCGATTTGCCGATGACATAGTAGTCATGGCAGAGACTCTGAGAGACCTCAATACAATGCTCAATGATCTCAGCAGGGTTTCTCAACAGGTGAGCCTGAAAATGAACATGAGCAAGACGAAAATCATGTCCAATGCTCACACTTCGCTCCACCCAGTAATTGTTGAGAACTCTGTACTCGGAATTGTAGACAAGTATATATACCTGGGACATTCAGTCCAGCTAGGTAGGTCCCATTTCGAGAGAGATTAACCGCCTAATCAAACTCGGCTGGGCAGCGTTCGGGAAGCTCCGAGATGTCTTCTCTTCCAAAATCCCTCAGTGCCTGAAGACTAAAGTCTTAGAACAGTGCGTCGCTAACTATGGACCTCATAAGAAGGCTCAGGGTCACTTCGCGAGCGATGGAGAGAGCTATGCTCGGTGTATCCCTGCGAGATCAAATCAGAAATGAGGAGATCCGTAGGAGAACCAAAGTCACCGACATAGCTCAGCGAGTCGCGAAACTGAAGTGGAAATGGGCGGGGCACATAGTTCGAAGAACTGATGGTCGTTGGGGTCCCAAGGTGCTGGAGTGGCGACCCCGCACCGGAGAAGAAGATAGGTATAACCATATGTTGGCTTGTTTGAGTAAACTATTTGATACCTAAATCCTGTGTATTATTTCAATTTGATTACATGTAAAAAGTAATTTGAACTGCAGATTCAGTCAGCAATAAACATAGTATTTCTTACTACTGTGCGTCATTGAAAATTATAATTGTATTCATTAGGCATGATTAGCAATTTTGTATCACAATGTAATTGATACTTTTGTTTTCGTATGTTGGTGCTAAGGCTAGTGAAACATAACATAATAATATAATGTTAATGGAACAAATAGCTAGCCTTTGCCCCCGCTACTTCGTCCGCGTGGTATTAGGTTTTTGGGGTGGAATTTTAAAAATCTGTGAAATACGTACTTCTTTATTTCTAATAATTGATAGATTACCAAATTACCAAGTTCCATGGATATAACTTGAAAAAATTACGAGTTTTTATTCAAACTTTCATGAGTAAGTCAAATATGGTCGAGCGAAGCAACGGCTGGATCATGCGTCATGCTCGTGAACGGGTGCCACCGGCGGGAATGCTTTCTGTCTGCCCGTCTTAACATGAATTGCATTGTAGTACCTACGCTTTTTTTGGAACCTCACCTCATTGTGGAAGTATTATATTCTATTCTATTCTAACTAAGTTGCATGGGTTAAATCGGCATGGCATCTGGCTACCCACAAGATAGTATAAAAAACTTATTACAATGGAATAGCTGTATAATTGCCTTTGGGATGGAACTAGTATAAAAAATAGGTACCTATATTACCTACACATTGAATTTGGTATTTACTTTTTTAAAGTCTATTTATGACTTTCCTGTTTGGTGTAATATGTATTTTGTTTTCAGCGAATGTGATAACTGGGCTCGCTATAGTGGGCATAACGGACGCCCTCTATCAATCGGACGAAGCGAAAGGCAGAAACAGTCTTATCACGGGAGATCTGCTGATCATCCTCGCTCAGGTCATCACGGCGTGTCAGATGGTCTATGAAGAGAAATACGTCTCAGGTAGGAACACAGCAGACGCGCTTTATCGATAAGATGAGGCGAAAGGCAAAAACAGTCTTATCACGGGGGGTCTGCTGATCATTCTCGCTCAGGTCATCACGGCGTGTCAGATGGTCTATGTAGAGAAATACGTCTCAGGTAGGAACACAGCAGACGCGCTTTATCGATAAGATGAGGCGAAAGGTAAAAACAGTCTTATCACGGGGGGTCTGCTGATCATTCTCGCTCAGGTCATCACGGCGTGTCAGATGGTCTATGAAGAGAAATACGTCTCAGGCAGGAATACAGCAGACGCGCTTTATCGATAAGATGAGGCGAAAGGCAAAAACAGTCTTATCACGGGGGGTCAGATGTTCTACAAAGAGAAATACGTCAGGTAGGAACACAACAGACGCGCTTTATCGATAAAACGAGGCGAAAGGCAAAAACAGTCTTATTACGGGGATCTGCTGATCATTCTCGCTCAGATCATCACGGCGTGTCAGATGGTCTATGAAGAGAAATACGTCTCAGGTAGGAACTTAAGGTGGAAGACACGGTTCTGCCCGCGAAATTCAAATTTAATTTGGTTTTTCGCAATTTGTAAACTAATACGATAAAGTAGCGAAAAACCAAATTAAATTTGAATTTCGCGGGCGGACTCGTGTCTTCCACCTTATGCGCTTTAGCGATTAAGACGAAGTGAAAGGCAGAGGAAGCGCGCGCAGCGCGCGGCGCCGTTTTTTCTCTACGTCTTACAGTAGCTTTTTTCTAGTTGGTTAATGCTCCTGTATGTTCTTTTTATAATTATTGCAAACTACTAAACTACTTGGTGTAGTTTAGTAGTTCACTGAAAAATAAATAAATAAATAATTCAACTTCGATTTGCATGAAACCCCCATATCTACTATCTACGGCGGATATAGTCATAGTTAAAAATCATCAGGCTGTCTTGATGTTTTAACTGAAGTACGTTTGAAATCTGTTGGTGTGTGGGGACGATATTTTGCATGGTCATTTAAGAATAAAAATGTTCCAGGGTTGAACATCCCGGCTCTGCAAGCGGTGGGGTGGGAAGGCGTGTTCGGGTTCTCCGTGCTGTCGCTGCTGTTGGTGGCGTTCTACTGGATCCCGGCGCCTGCTGCCTTCGACCAGAACCCTAGGGGCACGGTAGAAGATGTCATCGACGGATTGGTGCAGATAGGTGTGTAAAATAAATAACCCTTTTTCGCCGTAGTCATATAATAAAATATTGAAAAAGAATAAGACACCCGACTGCTTTAAAGAACGTCAATGAAAATATCAACTATCAAATTTATGAGAAAAAAAAATGAAAAATATATGTTCGTTATCACCTTTTCAAATCCTTTAATTTCATACCACACTCAATAGAATTTGAAAAGAAATATATTTTCGATACCCCAGATTTTGGCGCCCAAAATCCGCTATTTTGAATTTTTCAAATTTTTATGTTCTCGTTGACACTCGCGCTGGCATGGCGAATCTAACGACCTGCCACACATCAAAATCTGACCACGCGTTTGGTCTCTAAAGTGCCACAAAGGAACAAATATACATACTATGAATAAACATAATAATATTACCACTCCTTTGCGTCGCGCAGTCGGGTGAAAAGTTGCGAAAATTGGATGTGACATCCGTCATAATGATTTTATCTATACAAACAAATAAAATTGAAGTGTCTGTTTGCAATGTTAAAATAACAGCTTTTTACTAAATGCATTTATAATATTCAGTACTTGACGTTATCACGTAAAACTATCGTCTGTAAACTGACTTTACAGACAACCAAATGTTTTATGTATCTTCACCGATTACTCGAAGACGCCTGAACCGATTTGGAAAATTCTTTTTTTGTTTGTTTCAAAGGGTATGCTTCTACCAGGCTACCAGGTGGTCCCATTGAAATTTTATCGAAATAGGTCGAGCGGTTTTTAAAATATCAACAGTAAATTATATAGATTGTAGTGGCGCGGGCGTTTGAAGTCTGTTTTATAAAAATAATTTTTTAACCAAAAATTTTTAATTTTTAAAATTAAATAAAAAATGTTTTTTTTTTTTCAGGGAATAATTCGCTGTTGTTGTTAGCCATCATGGGGACAATAGTGTCCATCGCGTTCTTTAACTTCGCCGGCATCAGCGTCACCAAGGAGATGTCGGCCACAACCAGGATGGTCCTGGATTCAGTCAGGTGCGGATCAAAACTGGTCTAAAAGTTATTCCATTAATCGTATTCGAATTTCTTGACATTAGCGTCAAAGTAAAATCATCCTTGATTGTATTGCTTTAAAGTCACAAATTCAGTACAACCTGATTTTAACATAGAGCGTCGTGGAGCGTATCGTACATACCTAATATACGTACATACCTAATATAATAATATAATAACGTATACGAATGCATACACGAAATTGAGCTCTAATTCAATGCTGTTATGGTTTATTTACTTTGACGCTAAGGTCATCGAATACGTTTACGATCAATGCAATAACTTTAGTGATTGAAACATTAACGTCTCGTTGGTCTAGTTGTTAGCATTTTGGACTGCGGTTGGATGGGGTCCCAGGTTCGATTTCTGGGTCAAAAATTCTCAGTCATCAATCATCATTACCAGTAAAGCACAAACGGCTCTCTACTGATCGTAGGTCTCTTCTCAGAGAAGGGCTAGAGGCCATAGTCCTCCAGCGCGCCGATTAGCAACGAAAAATTCTCAGTAGTAGCACAGAATTAGGAAGTTGGTGGTGTGTCACCCCCGTGCCTCGAAGAGCACGTAAAGCCGTCGGTGCCGCGCCTGAATCTTATCAGGTCGTGTCGGATTTCCGTCCCATCCGGACTATGAGAGGGAATAGAGAGTGCACCTGTGTTTATGCACGCACTTGTGCACTATACTCACGCGCACTTGGCTGATCTCCGTGACATATAACATAGAGGTGACGTCGCGAACGACACCATAGCATGGCGGGTTTTTGCGTGGAGTTTAAAACTTAAAATTGAAATGGCAATTTTATCTATCAAACCTTTTTTTTGCTGAAATAAGAATTTTTTCGAAATACATAGTAGTAATAGATACTTTCAGACGTCATCCAACAGTTTTTCAAAATCAGTCATCATGAATAGAATAGAATAGAAATATTATTTATTCAAATAAACTTTTTTACAAGTGCTTTTGAATCGTCGATGAGTCTACCACTGGTTCGGAATGCCCTTCCTGCCGAGAAGAACCAGCAAGATACTCGGCGGTTGCTCTTCTCAAAACAATACAATAGATACTATCTATGTATGCAGTTTTCACAACGAGGGGGAGTTCCACAAAAGCATACCTACTTACAGTTCAATACATGTTAAGACGGGCAGGCAGAAAGTAGCCCCATTCCCGCCATTGAGACTGACCGTCGGTGACTGACGGTGCCCATTGAGACTGTAGCAATGATCGGTGCAGCTTTTACATAACCGGCCTGCTGATTTTAGGACGATAGTGATCTGGTCGGTGTCGATCGCGGTGGCGTGGCAGGCCTTCCACTGGCAACACCTGGTCGGCTTCGCGGTGCTGTTATTCGGCCTGTGCGCGTACAACGACCTGCTGCCCCCGATGCGCTGGTGCAAGCAGCGGCCGCGGGAGGACGAAAACAGGATCGTCGACAACGAAGCGGACGGACTGTACCAAGTTGAATGAACTGATACTTTTAAAGCGCACCAAACGGGTCCGCCTGCGAAATAGAAATTTAATTTTGTTTTTCGCAATTTGTAAACTAATACGACAAAGTAGGCTTATGGTATTCTAGTTGCGCCAATAACGGTGTCATCTTCACATGTTTATATGTGGAAAAGGAGTCCAGTTTAAGAAATTAATCAGAGTATCGACTAATTTGTGAGTAACTCGCGTCAAACTCGATACTCGGACTAATTTCCTAAACTGGACACTTTCAAGTAAAGATTTCTATACAAACACGTGAAGATGATACTGCCATTGGCGCAATTAGAATGCCATAAGCCTACTTTGTCGTATTAGTTTACAAATTTGTAAAAAACCAAATTAAATTAGAATTTCGCGGGCAGACCCGTTTAGTGCACCTTAACCTGTCTTACGTTCCTTAGGGCGGTTTCATATAAGCGTTTGTTCAGCGCGCATAAGCTCGTTTTTGGAAACGCGTATACGCGCGTCCTTTGCCACACGCGTTGTCGCGCTTATAAGCTCGTATATGAGCGAGCCGAGTTCGTCCGAACCACCGGTTCGAGCGAACACGCCGGAATAAGCGCGTGTTCGATTCGAAGAAAACGTTCGATTTTTTGGAGCGCAAAATGTGGCGCGTGATTTTTTGTCGCGGTGACTTTTGTCGCTGTCACCTACTGCCCACGACGGACGCGCCTACTGTTTTGGGCCAGCCACATGTCACTGGGCGACAAAACGCTTTCATTCTTGAAATGGATTTCAATAATCGTCAGTTGCTGGAACTATTTGTCGCCGTATTGTCTCGTCTCTACAGTGAGCGCACTTCCATATATCTTCATAGCACTCCACTTGGCGACAAAAAGTCACTGCGACAAAAAATCACAATGAGCGGCTGGCCTAAGCCGATTCGAGCTTATAAGCGCGAAATGATACGCTATAGTCTGTAATTGCTCTTAGGGCGAAACCACAACACTGCGTTGCGACTACGCATCGCAAGAAATTTTTTACGTCGCACAACGTATCGTAGTAGGAATACGGTAGAGAATCGCTTGCGATGCGGCGCCGTTTTTGTGATGCGTCGCAGCACCGCAGTGTTTTGGTTTCGCCATTAGGCCGCGGCCGTATTGTTAAGATGACTGGCGAAGCGATAAACCGCATGTACCAATGCTTTGTAGGTTTAAGGTTGATGCAAACATAGTGATAGTTTTAAGTGATATTACATTCTATATATCGAGTATTGAACATTATAGAAATCATCCATACATCGAACATCCATCGAACAACGGGATTCAACGCCGGCGTATATTTCACTTTGATATTATACTTTGGAGTTGCAAAGAATGAATTCCTTGCATCTTCAAAGCAGAGGAAAAAATATATATGTTTATATAAATTGTTATTCATTAAGGGCCGATTTCTAAAACGTAAAATAAGTCTTATCCGACGTTTTCGATAGGTTTGTCCGCCACCGAGTGTAAATTCGCTTACAGCGGTAAACGTGTTGCTATTATTTTTAAGTCCATTAGCTTCTTTATTATTCTTGTATGTATAATATTATTGCTGTATGTAGTTTTCGTGTGCTCGTAACATTTCAATACAACCCGTTCGATTAATAATAAATATCTTTATTTCAGGCGGTACCCATATTTTGTAAACTTAAATGTAATACCGAAATAGTATTTAAATTATAATTATAATTAAACCGCGCTTTCACTTCGCTAACGGAAATCTGCTATATATTTTCCTCTAGCTTAATAATTACATTAATTTCATAACTGGCAATATTAACCAATCAGTGCCTTAGCATGTAGATTTTATACTTTTATATTTCACGTATTTCCTTTGAATTTGTATTTGCAAGCAATTTAATTATGGTAACTAAACGAATTATTGTGATAAATGATAAATCTGAATTGTTGAATATTAAATAATAATTAATTAGATTTGTATCAATAAAATTGAATAGATAATATTTAATTGGATACTGTTATTTCGGTTATAATAGTATTTAAACAAGAAAATATAATGAGTTGGTTTGAACCATGTTCTCTGCCAAAAAGAATTGCGTTAAGTTTAAGAGAGTTTGCACCTCCAACAGATATGTTTTATCTAAATAGATTTTAAACTAATTTCATACGTATAAAAATATTGCTATCCGCGGGGCATATTGCGAAAATGACAGCAATGTTTTTAAAATTTAGTAGACTATTAATTTAAGTAGGTACGTAATTATTACCTAATACGTACGTGCTTATTAGATGATAATATAAAAATGATGTTATTTGCATGATAATTAATATAATATTAAAGCCAATCGTTTGGTATTTCATTTAATCCATCCTAAAACGTCATCAATTTAGGGTTTTTTGACTTCACAGTTCACGCACCTTTGAGAACAAATTAAGGAGAGCTGTCAAGCATGCAGCTAAAATATTAAACCTGGTGGTGGACAGTTATGCCCGCGAAATTCAAATTTAATTTGGTTTTTCGCAATTTGTAAACTAAAATACTAATACGACAAAGTAGGCTTAAGGCATTCTCTAAATTAGTTTATAAATTGCGAAAAACCAAATTTTTGAATTTCGAATCATCCTTAAAACTACTTTTCAGGATCAATGCCATCTCTCGCTAAGTGTTAGAACCATCTCTTCGTCTAACTCTAACGGGATCTAAAACGATTTGAAACTCACCTATCATATTCAATCTAGCTCCGATAGATGTAGCTAAGCAATCCAAAACGCAAAAAAGCACTAAATAATACAATTTTATTGGAGATATTTACTAATAAAAATACATATTAATAATTGCTAAAATTAAGCCTTTTCTTTTTCAATTATTTTTGGCTTTTCACCAAGAGCTAGAAAGGAAAAGTTTAAAATAAATTAATCTTAAAGATAGAACTATTAATAATATAATATTACCTACCTACCTACGATAGGGATAAAAGCCCGTTGTTGTGGCGATAATAGGCGTAACGCACGCTTGCTGGTTGCTGAAGATAGAAAACTGGTGGCTGAGAAAATTTGAACTTACGTAGTTGGTTTCCGTTGACCCAATAGTAATATTTGATAGCAGACTGGTCCCGTTTCAACGCTTCGTCCTTCAGATTGGATTTGAGCGACTTTCTTAACGTTTTCGCAGCTATGTTCGAATAGGTTACATAACTAAAACAAACCTACAGGTCAAGTGCTTGTCAGAACATGCACGATAAAGGGTTCCATTGCATGGACTTCCACGGTTCTTATGGTCTTGCGCCACCTGAATTCAGAGGCTCCTTGCAAGTCATCTGATGTCGTCTAGCTATTACCTAGTCATATTTACCTTCACGATGGCCCTGACAATTGTCTCGTTTTAACTGGTTCTGTTGTCTAAACTGAATAGAATTCAGTCAAAAAAACTCATAAGCTAGCTTTCTGATAATTAATGTTTATTAGTTAGCTAACTTACTTTAATCCTGCCATTCGCCATGTGCTCATTTTGGCGGCTTATTGTGAACTATTTAATTACAAAATGTAGAGCAACGTACAATTATTATTCTTTCATTAAAAAAGTTTATTGATATGTAAGTACCTATTACGTATAGGTAAATATTTAATGAAAAGCTAGAATTTATTTTAACTACTGAACCTAGCTTTCTGTTTAACTAAATTCGAGAATTTAAACGAAGTGAAATTCTCAGCATGTTGTCAGAGCACCACGATACTGTCAAACAATCTGTCAAATGTATTCTATCTGTCAATTCCATCTAAAGGCTAACAAAACTAAAATGAGGTCCCTTATGGCCCGCTTGCAGAAACGCCGGGTAATCATTTTAACCCAGAGTTAGCTGCTGCTTTGACAGATTTCGTATAAAGCTTCTGTCAAAATTACTTTATTACTGGGTTAAACCTAACCCGGCGTCACTGCAAGCGGGCCATAAGAAAAAAGACCGATACCGATAGAAGTGAAAACTAAGTAGGTACCTAACATATACCTAATATACAAATTCTCATGCCGCGGTGTTTGTTACCAAACTCCTCCGAAACGGCTGGGACTGATTTTTATGAATGTGTGCATATATCGGATAGGTCTGAGAATCGGCAGACTCGGACCGGAATCGCAGAAACATCTATTTTTCATACCCCTAAATTATAAGGGTGACCCACCCCTAAATATTTTTGTTGGCGGTACGAAGTTCGCTGGGTCAGCTAGTAGCATATAATATAGCTCATGGAAAGCTTTACGCGTGACGCGTGACGCGGACGGTCACGATGACGCGAAATCAATATTTTTTGCTCACCCAAAAAAGTTTTCACTATACAATATATATATATATATATATATATATATATATATATATATATATATATATATATATATATATATATATTTATAATTACAACGAAATTTACCTTCGTATTCTAATTATATTGTAAGGGGTTTTTCATTGCCTGAAAACACGGATAAAACGACCTTTTCTAAAAATGAAACCTAGCTAGATCGATTTATCGCCCCCGAAACCCTCTACATGCTAAATTTTATGAAAATCGTTGGAGCCGTTTCCGAGATCCAGATTATATATATATATAATGCGCGTAGCCCATTTATCCATAATAACTATTTCAATAATAATAAATTTAAATTTATTCTTTTTTATTCTAGAGCTTTATTCATCCAGTTTTTCCTGCAATTGCTGCAAATGCAATTTTTGTAATCTCATTTACCTACCCAGCGTTCCAGTGGTCTTCCTCTTTTTCTTTTGCCAATGGGGCCGGACCAGGCTGATAAAATTTTTGGTCCATTTTTGGCATCCATTCTTGCGGCATGAATTTGCAGTTATCATAGTAGCAGCCGGGAAGTTTATTGGTGGGATTAACCGTGAATTCTGCGAAGGTTGGATTACACTTTACAGTTAGGTACGAAGCGTACGTGAGCACGCGTACGTATGCACTTACTCACGTAACCAGTTTTTGCCTGTATGATGTATCCATTCCTCAGTAGGTAGGTAAGGTATAATATGTCAGTGTGATTCATTCAATTCACATTTCACAACGTGTGAACGTGACATCACCAGCACGCTTGCAGGAAGGTAAATATTGCACATAATTTTAGATAATTTACATCATGTTAGCGACATCAAGACAGAAAGACTAGAAAGAGTTTGGTCTTAGATTAAGGAGTAAATATTCTTAGAGTTTGGTGTAGTGTAGGCCCTTAACAGAACAGGGCGCGTTCGGAATCCTCATAGTAGATATTAGTTTTGACTTTTGAGTTATAAATAATGAAGTCATACAATATTATGCAATGAGTTAAAAAAAAATAATTTTTATCGACATAGGTACATTTTTTTTATAAATTTTTTTATTGACATTCAAAAACAAAAAACCGGCCAAGTGCATGTCGGGCCACGCGCAGTGTAGGGTTCCGTAGTTGAAAGTCTCAACATACATTTTGAGTTCCATGGTTTAAATCAAAGATTTACAAGATGGAGCCTAAAGGCTGTGAACGCGTCGAAAATTTGTGCTGCCACATGTGGTTCACGCCCTTTTCCCGCGCTCAGTTTGAATTAGGTCATCACCAGATATGGAGCTCGCGAGCCAATATTTTGTTTTTTCTAAATGGCGGTTTTGGTCAATAAAATGTGAAAAAACTAAACAGGACGATCTAAAATAACCAATAACATCACCTACCATAAGTAAATAACATTAATTCACATCAGTTAAAATAAGAAATTGAAATTTTTCGAAAATAATTAAATTATGCTTTGTCAAATTTAGGATAATTTTGGCAGATCACGCACATGAAGTTTCGTATTTTTTTGTTCGGTAGATGTACTACAGTTAATTTCGTACTTCATTGATGGGTACCGCCCACTTAGTAAAGTGCCATACCTCTCGAATAACCACAGACAATAGAAAATCGATTTTGAAATGAAATAAATCGATAAACATTGTTTAGGTTGTGCACCGTTGTACTAGTATTAAGTAGCCTTAAATATTTATTCCTTATTTCATTTCACCCTAAAGGCCCTCTCACAGCAACAATTTCGACTTACGCGTATTCAGTGCTACAAGGTTGACTGATGAAACAAAAATACGCACAAATCGAAATCGTCGTTGTGGGAGGACTTTTATAGTCATATTAATTAATAAATTATATAAATTTAATAGAAAAAAACTTGAGAGGTGTCAAGGGACACCCGGGTGGAACGTAGTTCCTTTCGATTAATTTTAGTGAAGGAATTGTAATAAACTAGTGGTGTCATCTAGTATTAAATTGATTAACTACGATGAATTATATTTTTTAGTTTATTTCTATTGCACTGTTACAAAACCAAAGAGTTACTCTGGTTTTTAACAGATGGCGTTAGTAGTACAATAACATTTTATCCAATTTATACAATAAAAAATTAGGGAAAAATTCCACATGTAGAAATTATTTAAAACTAGCGGACACGGCGAACTTCGTACCGCCAACTTATCTATTATAAAATGTTTTTGTTTGTTTGTTTTTTTTTTAAAAACCTTCCGTGGACCTTAAGGAACATACAAAAAAATAAATTAACCGAATTGGTCCATCCATTCTTGAGTTATGCGCTTACCAACATTCATTTTTATTTATATAGATAAAATTGAAAACAGAAAATTCAGTCTGTCGAGCTGGGATTCGAACCATCGACGTTGAACTTTTAGGCGACTGCCGGAACCACTAGGCCATGCAGACGCCGTGTTGAATGGCGAAAATACTGAACACAATGCAAAATTCACATTCAACAAAAAAGTGTCGGTTTCAAAAATGTGTCGAGTGTCGGTTCCTTAATGTTTTCCGTCTAGCCCCCTTCCGTACCGCGCGATAAGGAACTAGTTTCAAAAAATAGTTTGATTTATTATCTGACTATACAACATAATATCGAATATCCATGCGACTATCGATTCTAAGTTCTATGGAAATATTAATCGATAATCGAATAAGTTCGGTAACGATTACACACGCCGCGCATGCGCGGCACTCACGTCACGCACACTAGCATATTCTCATTGGCCTGTTTTTTTTCGTTCTTTAGTAGCGCGATACTCCTTCTAGACATATAAGTATTCATAGGTTTAAATACTATAATATACTACAAAATATGCAACTTACACTACGTGTAATATCTAACTTAGAAAAACCGATATAACTCCTTCACTTATGAACCCTACTTAGCCGTGATAGTTTTCCTTTAAAATTCATTATATGTACTACTGCTGTGAATTTTTTCTTGTATCCTATATACAACCA
The DNA here is from genome assembly GCA_029955525.1 of Oeneis ivallda. Classification (NCBI taxonomy): domain Eukaryota; kingdom Metazoa; phylum Arthropoda; class Insecta; order Lepidoptera; family Nymphalidae; genus Oeneis; species Oeneis ivallda. The sequence goes on from JARPMR010000001.1 coordinate 12,035,746, forward strand.
TTTAGCTGGCAGAGGGGGGGGGACACTTGACTCTAATAAAATTTAGCACTTTAAAATATCATATTTCACAAACGGATCCCTGAATGGAAAAATGGTGTTCCCACACCCACAACGTTTTTGAAAGACCTATTCAACGACACCCCACACTATGGGATAGATGAGAAAAAAAAAATTCATCCCCACTTTACATGTAGGAGAGGTACCCTAAAAAAAAATATTTTCCACAATTTTATTTCACCACTTTGTCGGCGTGATTGATATTTATACCCTTGTCAAATTACAGATTTCTAGTACCAATAGTCTCTGAGCTAAACCGCGGACAGACAGACAGACAGACAGACAGACAGACAGACGGACGGACATGGCGAAACTATAAGGGTTCCTTGTTTACTACGGAACCCTAAAAATGTAGAACGAAAACTTCAGCTTACAGCAGCTTACACATATTATCGCAATAGTTCCCTGAGTATCATGTATAAAAATCAGAACTGAGAATATAAGTTAACTTAAATTATATATTTTTTGGGAGCTTCAAAGCGTCTGGCTAAAGTTACCGCCGGCGGTAAGCGTCTGGCAGTATTAATTTATTAATTTTTACAATATTCTTTAAAACATATATGAAAATCAGCCCTGAGAATTTAAGATAAGTTATTCTAGTTTTTACCTACCTTTAGCACCTGGTATCTGGAAATTGGCCGTCGGCACAATCTAGCTGGTACGCATACACTGAAAGGACATTAGAACAGTATTCTATCGTACACAAATAATTGCTGAGAAAATAACTTAGGTCTGGCGGCACTGGGATCTTGGACCACTACATAAGGTTTAGAATACCTATGTAGTATATATTATAAAGGCCTAGGCCCTAGACCTACCCTATGTTTAGAATTAATTATTATTAACTAGCTGATGCCCGCGACTTCGTTCGCGTGGATTTAGTTTTTAAAATCCCACGGGAACTCTTTGATTTTCCGGGATGCCTGTCACCCTCCAGGTTCTCAACTATACCTATCCAAAAAAATCACGTCAATCCGTAGCTTTGTTGCAGCGTGATTGACGGACAAACCAACAAACAAACACACTTTCGCATTTATAATACTACTCGCGGCATTGTTAATGATGATTCAAAGAGAAAACATATTACTGATGATATTATCAATTACGTTTAGCTATCATTTTTATAATTATCAAATTTTTTACCATACTTAACCAAAGACAAAATTACGTTTAGCTGTCATTTACGTTTTGTTATTCCACTGTCATTTGCGTTTTGTTATTCCATGTCAGATGCATTTTTGTTATACCACGTTTTATAGTGACTTGACGGAAACGCGGTCGAACGGGATAAAAAGTATCCTATGTCCGTCTCCTGGTTCTAAGCTACCTCTCCACCAATTCTCAGCCAAATCGGTTCATCCGTTCTTGAGTTATAAATAGTGTAACTAACACCACTTTCTTTTATATATATAGATTAAAATGAGAGAAATCAATGCCATAATATATCTGTTTGCTTATGGCTATGTATCTATGTATGTGCAAAGACTGCAAAGTCCACCAATATTAAAATCGGAACCTGCATGCCTGCATAGTCATGCAACACCTTATTACTATGTCATACGGGTTATAAGCCAAAACTTCTATCGATACTGATACAATTCAAAGCTATAACTGATACCTAAGTGATAAACCATGGATAAAACCTTATCAGGGGTATTCCCTATCAGATAAAATACTGTTTCTGATACGAATATCAAAAAGGCATCTACACATGTGCCAACAAGTCGGTTGCTAAACTTTAGAAGTAGGTACCTACTACCTACGTACAGTTTTTGCAATTCACGAAGGCGAGTGAGCTTTACTCGTGGTTACTTCGTGTACATGCACATTGCATAAGTGTGCGTGCCTGTCAAAGCCTAGGTGGGAGCGGGCAGGCGCGAGCATTGCGCTCGCTCACACTTATACAGATACGACACACACACAACCATAAGTCAGTCGCCCTCGTGAATTGCAAGAACTATACCTACTGTGCTACTACTAGTAAAATAATACTATAAAATATGCTATGCCCATCTCCACTTTAACAACAGGAAATAATGTGTAGTTAGTAGGTACCTCTACCTACCTACCTAATTACATGTTCACGCCACCGCCGACCTACGGCATTGGGTACAGAGATTGGGTCGACTTTATACATATTATGCTTGGGATGGACCAAGGCTAATAATTGTGATCCCGGAAAGTTAAAAAATCCAAGAGAATCAAAAAAAAAGGTTTTAAAAAAAATTCACTTTCGACCTATATTCTGTATGATAATTAACCCTTATCTAGATGCTTGCCAGTCTTTTATCAGCCGACCTAAAGTTGCAGGTCGGCATGAAGTCAGCATGTCTATGAAAGCCAACGCAGTCAATAGTCATGCGAAACACTTTCGATTTCATACATTTCATGCACTATGAATTGCCGCGCCGATTTCATTATCCTGTATCAAAACTGCATGGTTTATGTAAAGTGAACTGTTTGGTGCAAGTTTTTGGGTGGATTTTTGCATGGTTGGTCCCAGGCATGCGCGATGGCGTGGCTTCTAAAACGAATTGTTGAAGGTCACCTTGACTGAGCGCCGCGCCGGCCCGCAATTCCATACAACCATCGCTTGTCAGCTCTACGTGACCTGTGCCACGAGTGAGACCCAAACATTCACCATACAACTTGTAGGTAAGTCCCCACGTAATATTTTACACTTACCGGCGAAATACATTTCACACTCGATATTAAAAATCGGTCGTAGAATTTGGGCATTAAAAAAAAAACAACATTAAAATAAAACATTAAAATAAAACATTAAAATATCGATAGACTATAATAGTTCCATGATAGACTCACACTCGATAGAAACTTTTGATGTCGCTCAAGTTTATTATAAAATATAGGTAGTAAAGTTTTCTTTTAAGCTTAATTTTTTTATATATTCAAATTTATTTTTAACTAGCTGATGCCCGCGACTTCGTCCGCGTGAATTTAGTTTTTTTTTTTTTTTTTTTTGTATTAAAACCTTCCGTGGAACATACAAAAAAATAAATTAACCGAATTGGTCCATCCATTCTTGACTTATGCGCTTACCAACGTTCATTTTTATTTATATAGATCATTGTTACTAATAGTAGGTATCAACGAACTTTGATACTTTTGAAAATTTCACACAAATTCCTTATCAAATATAATAAAGTTTTCATTAGAGTCTATGATATTTTAGGTACCTAGGTATACTTAAATTTATTTTATTTCAGAATGTAATGCAAAAGCTAATTCTTAATAATTTTTGATAATTGCAGTTTAATATTAATTTTACGAAGCAATTACAATTCAAGAATTACTTACTTAATTATTGTACATGCCCTTAGAATGTAGGTAAGTTTTTCTTAAGTATATAGGTATATTCCTATATCTAATTATGTTCCTATCGAGTATAGGAGTAGGTATAGTCTGCGGTATAGTAACTATAACAATAGGCTCATGAATAGGCTGTATAATTTTTTTAGTGTTTAAAATAAACCTTTTTATGCATAAATGTATGCATATTATATTATGTAGCGTATAAAAGGAAATAACCATGAATTTGTATTAGTTATGGGTTTCTACGGTATGCATATTATTTTATTGTATTAGAAATCACATACTTACTTAATATTCTGCTAAACGTTAACCTACTTTAGAATTAATAACGATTGAGTTTGTTCCAATCATTGAATTAGTTCCAATGAGGAAAAGTAAACTCGGAAACAAATTATAAATTTGTACCTACTTACTAGCTGATGCCCGAGACTTGGTTCGCATGTACTTGGTTGGTGACTTGGTTAGTATTACTATTAGCAAATCCCGTGGGAATTCTTTCATTTTCAAGGGTAAAAGTAGCCTAGGTCCTCTACTATACCCATGCAAAAAATCACGTCAATCCAAACGTTGCGTTGCTTCATAGCCGTCTCTATATCTTCTGTAGAAGATAGAGACGGCTATGGTTGCTTCGTTCCGTTTGAAGGGCAAACCAACAAAAAAATAGGTTTTCGAGTCGTAAATAAAGTAGGTACTTAGTGCCGATTTCACCATCGTCGAGTGACGTGTATCCGAGGGATAAATTGGGCTTTCTGACAGTTTTTGTATTAAAAACTCTGTCAAAGTTTACGCTCGCATAAGACTTATTTTACGTTGTTTGGTGAAATCGGCCCAGTAAGAATAGACGTGATCATTAGTTTTTGTGACGTTTATCCGAGGGATAAATTGGGCTTTCTGACAATTTTTGTATTAAAAACTCTGTCAAAGTTTACGCTCGCATAAGACTTATTTTACTATTGTTTGGTGAAATCGACCCAATAAGAATAGACGTGATCATTAGTTTTTTAGTCATCAACATCATGAACAACCCATTATTGTCTCACTACTGAACGAAGGTCTGCTCTAAAATAAGCAAATTCGTTACTTATAAGGCTTATAGGTATACGCACCGATGTTTGGTTGTATTGTAGAGTCATGAGTAGGGTACATACTTACCCGTGGACCGTGGTACCATGTTGGCCGAATGGAAAATAAATTAATAAATACGAATTTTGCAATTCATAGTTTTGTAGGTAGGTACAGTCTAAATAAAAGTAAAAAAAAACCCCTTGGGGTTGAACTCGGTTTCCCAGTGGTCGGCATAAACAAAAACTGATTTTCTAAAAATCGACCCCTTTTAATTAACACCATATTTGAAACTTTCAAGATACTATATACCTACTCTAAGCCGAATTTTTTCTTCTTTATAAATTTCGTCCAATTAAGTGATGCTACATATAAAACTTGCAGTTAGTCTAATAAGCTATACCTACTTACAAATTATACCCGAGGGAAAGATGCGATGAGGTAATTTACCGTACTTTAAAAAGTAGGAATTCAAATTCGTTTGACAGAGAAAAATCTTGAAACCTTTTATTCTCGTAAAATAATGCGATATTCGCATAATTAAGAGTTATTGAACACAGGCCAGCTTCTTAGGGGCATAAAACATAACATGTCTGCCGTAATTTTCATTTTCGAAAGCCATGATCCCTTCAAATATCTAATCATATTTTGATCGGAGATTTTGGGACGATAATGCGGACTATACGGTGGGATACCCGACCCTGTCGCATACGACCCGGATGTGATTACAATTTTGTCCCACGAAGACTTGTGTGATGGGGACAAAAACACATAACCCGCATAATAAAATGACCAAGGCGTGTCCAATGTCCATTGCCCACTATGTTATCACATTTGAACGCTCCCACTCTTAGCGCCCTTGACAATGACCTCTGCATCGGGCCGCGAGAAAGCTTCAAGCACCTATTTTCGTGATCTCCGTTATTATTTTAGACCGTTTAATTGAATATCTCCATTCACGGGCGGTTCATTGCACGAGTGAACGGGGCATCGTCTTATTGTCGGCCAGCAATGTGAGGCGCGTGAATGCTAGTTTTTAGGATTCCGTACCCAAAGGGTGCCAACGGGACCCTATTACTAGTGGTTCGCCCCGAACTGAGACCTCGCGGTAATGGTATCCCATGATTATTCATTCAATCGATACATGACGACCAAACCTGACATTATTATTATGCCCGTTTTCACCAAACATACCTATATCATCCCCTAAGTACGAGTCTCTTTACGTAGGTAGCTCCTAAATACAATCCTAAGTCCTAACATCCGTCCCAATGTCCTTTTAGGTGTCCCGTAGTCCCGTACAGGATCGTGATAAAGAAGTTGACAGAAATCATCGCCTAACTTATCATATAATCTGGATCTCGGAAACGGCTCCAACGATTTTCATAAAATTTAGCATGTAGAGGGTTTCGGGGGCGATAAATCGATCTAGCTAGGTTTCATTTTTAGAAAAGGTCGTTTTATCCGTGTTTTCAGGCAATGAAAAACCCCTTACAATAATATAATTAGAATACGAAGGTAAATTTCGCCGTTAATTATAAATTCCCGATAGCTCAGTTAGGAAATCGGGCGGTCCCGAAACTAGGAGATCCCGGTTCGAGTTCAGACGATTTTATTCCCTATGAATTTTGTTATTTTTTTTAAAATATATATTATTTCCAAAAAACACGATTTACCATAAAAAATACAAAAAAACGGAGCAAAGCTCGGTCACCCAGATATTAAGTTATTATTTTATGTAACTAAATAATAATGTTCGACGCAAAACTGTTTTTGGGATAGTCGTAACTCCCTAGTTCCATGGAATAGTTAATGACTGCGCCATCTATTAGCATTATTGTGAAGCTATGTTGATGCTATATGAATTACTGATGCCCATTAAAAATTAAATAATCTCATTTCTTTATAATATTCATATAATTTTAGTATTTGTTGTTCAAGTACAGGATACAAGTGAAACAAAAAACTAAAATCAGCTTGAAAATACATAGTCAATTCTTCAAGAGAGCGTATTAAATCTCCACTTTGAAAGCCCCCCATTTCGTCAATTTTAAGGGAAAAATTAAAAAAAAAAATATTTTTGTACTCGGTTCGAAATTATCTTTAACATGATATGTTACAATTTTATATAACGCGATAAAATTTTTTTTACTTCGCATTCACTTCTATTAGAGCCCCCCTGAAATAAAGGTTTTTATAATTTTTTATGCAATATTCGGCTGAAGGCCATCAGTTTACATATTATATCTAAATTTGAAGTAATTACGTTCAGTAATTCAAAAGTTATAAGGCTCTAACAGACGGACGGACGGACGGACGGACGGACAAGAGCAAATTCACCTAGTAGACTCAGAGACCTCGCTTCGCTCGGTCAACTAAGCCTCCGCTGTCCGTCCGTCAGTCAGCGGCCTGTATAAACCGTAATAGATAGACAGTTGAAATTTTCACATAAATATTTTGTATTTCTATTGCCGCTATAACAACTAATAATAAAAATTAAATTAAATTAAAAAAATTAAATTAAAATATTTCCATGAGTACATGGAAATATTTTAATTTTTTTAACGGAACCCTAAAAGAGCGAGGCCCGACTCGCACTTGGCCGATTTTTGTTAAATTATTGTTGTTTTTACAATCAAAATTATGCTGAGATAGGTTACCTAGGTACACCGTGCCATGTTGTAATTAATTAAAAAACTGAAAGAATATTGTCAAAATCACGGAAAGACCGATGAAAAGTTCCTACGCTGAGCGACCCAGAATCGTGTACTGAATCCGTTTTAGTTTTCACTATCCTAACACCCTGCGTAAACGCATTGAATTATTATTGTACTTGTAAACGTCATAATATTATGCATATTAATTACTGGGGATCGTTGTAACCATTGAAACATTTTTTCTTTTTTATTGTAACAATTTATCTTAAAGAATTTAGAGAGTAAAATGGTCTCCAGGTAAGATTTCGCTGTGTAGTTTAGAACGTTTAAAAAGAAAGGCGATACATAGAAATATATTATTATAAATGTAGTAACTACACTAGCGGCACGCTATGATGGCCGGTTTGACACATTACAATAGTGATGTGGAATGTCAATTTATTCTCGAACAAAAAACAATTAAGTTTTGTTTTTGTACCTGATTAAATAGGTTTAATAAAACAAAAATGTATATGTTTATTTAATTTATTTGAACGAACTGAATATTTGAATGAAAATGAATATACATACTTTATATGCACACAAGAAACATATGAATACAAAAGATACCAAAAAAGGTGCCACTAAAGGCCATAATTAATCAGATTCGTCCATACTACTATTTTCACTGTCGTCACTGCTATCATCACCTACATTAATAATTATATGTTCGTTTTCTATAATATTATCTATTTTCACATCTCTTTCATAATCTTCCCTTATTAATTTAACAGTTCTATTCACAACCTTTTCCCAGTCTCCTTTAGTCACATGTTCACAAGCTTCTTCTAATAATTTTAGCATTTGTTTTGTGGTAAATGGGGGTTCTGTATTGTGTCTTGCAGCATATCCCTTAATTTGAGCCCACACCAACTCAATCGCATTATACTCACAATGGTAAGGCGGTAACCGTATAACTCTGTGCCCATGTTCTAATGCTATTTCGTCAAGGACGTATCGGATCTTGGTTGGTTTGTTTTCTTTTAAAAGACGTACTAATTCCGCTTTTAACATATTCATGTTTGCATCTACGCCATTTTTACGAAGCCATGCGACGATATCAGCTTTCTTTTGGGATTGGGCAGGTGGCTTGTCAATTTGCATCGAGTGGTATGGGGCGTTGTCCATAATTATAATAGATGGTTCAGGGAGGCTACACAACATTGAGGTAAACCATTCAGTAAACTTTTCTCCATTCATGTCTTCATGATAGTCTCCAGTGGTTTTTGACGCAAAAGCCATGAGAGAACCTTCGACAAACCCGTTGATGGTTCCGGCGTGACAAATTATAAGTCGCGATCCTTTTCCTACAGGAACTTTGGAAGTAGATGCTGCTGTGTCATCGTTCCAAGAACGGCCTACAGTATGGTTAGCATTAAGCCATGTTTCATACAAGAACACAACATTTTGCCAATTTTTGATTTCTTTCACTTGCCGTAAGAAAGTATACCTTGCCATCGCTATATCAAATCTTTCCATCAATATTTTGCGTTTGTTACATTTTTTGTATCGAAATTTTTCTTGTTGGATACTCCTTCTGTAAATAGTAGCCGTAAACATGTCTTCGGATAGCATCGGCATCAAAGCTATCGATGCCTACGACTGGTTTTGCTCGTTTTCTCTTTTTTGGTGTGTGAAGTTTATTTTCTTCTGTGCCAGTCTCGCCATATTTTTTTTTAGTTATCCGTCTAACAGTTCGTTGTCCAATATTAAGCGCATCAGCTACGCGTTCAACCACTGACGTTATAGGTAAAATTGGCCCTCCATTTTGAGCTTCACGATCGAAATAGTTACGAAGGCGTATTACGAACTCACGTGTCTGACTATTTAGAACAGTTCTCTGCGTACGTTCGGTCATATCGACGAAATCCACAACAAAGGGCTTGAACAGAGTCCAAATTAACGAGCAAGGGTCAACAGTAATGCAGTATCAATATTTGAAATCCAAAGCCAGGTCAAAACTATATCACAATCGCATTGCACTGACAGTTTATACTTTTCGAAGCAACGTCAATTCGAAACTGCTTTGTTTTGCATTGAGCATTGACGCGAGTTTGCCGGAGGTAGTAGTTGTGCTAGCCAGCGATCCTATGTGACGATCGTATTAGATTCCATTTTTAAAAATTTTCTATTTAGAAAACCAAATGCCGAGTTGTGGTATATATCATATAAAAATAAAAATTTTACCTTTTGTATGAAACAGCTGATATTTTTTTGCGATTTCAGAGGTTTGTCCACATAGTGAAAATTGTTCATATTCACAAGTACATTCACCCCTTAAATGGTGCAAACTGATTTTTCTACACTTGTATACATTTTAGAAATCAATTTAATAAATAAATTTTGAGTCCTAAACCTAAAACTACATTCGATAAAATTTATGAATCTCTGCACATCACTATCGTCAATAAAGTAATACAATTATTTCCTTCAAAGTCGTTATCAATTAATACGGAACTTCATGAGCGGACAAACGTCAAACCGGCCATCATAGCGTGCCGCTAGTGTAAATACGTTTCATATTTAAGTATATATGGATACGAATGTTCCTTCAACAAAATATCCTAGGGTCAATTCTAACGAAAATCAGTTCTCAAAAAAAAAACGAAATTAAAGTGAGATCGCCGAAAAGACGCTCAAAAAAAATATCTACGTGCTTTGTGCCATTAGTTGGTAGGTAGGCACTAGGCAGTGAGTTAAAAGCATAACTACACACAATTATTGATAGCATTATATTTTAATCCAGCTGATGCCAAATTGCAAACGTGCTTCTCAGTATGTTAGAACAATCAAAAACCGGCGTGCAGATTTAAATTTAGACCCTCCGGATGGTGAAGCCAATCTCGCGATCCCCACTACCGCTCGAGATTATCACCAAACTAAACCGCACTGTCCACTCATCCCCTATAATTTAAACCGACAACAGCTTAAATTTTAAGCAGTCAGCACTCATTCAGTTAACAACGCTCCTTGCAGCACATCGTAATAAAAGTGATATCAAATCGTGATTAGTGTTAAAAAATTCGGTGTTGAATTAAATTAAACTTTATAATTTTGAATTTTTGATATAAGTATTTAATTTATTTTTATATTTTAAATTAATACTAAAGTCTGTTAATTTAAATTACTCAAAATGGCTGCGAATGGATTAAACGGTCATAGTGATAGAAGTGAGTATTTTGAGGTTTTTATTTTCATCATAAATGCGAATTTTATTTTTCAATTTTTTACTGCTATCTACTGCTTTTTATACTGCTGCTTTTTATACTGGTCATAGTGATAGCAGTGAGTATTTTGAGGTTTTTGTTGTCATTATAAATGCGAATTTTATTTTCCAATTTTTTACTGCTACTGCTAACTACGCTTATCCCTTTTTTCTTTGTGAATAAATAGAATAGAATAGAAATATTTTTTATTCAAATAAACTTCTTTACAAGTGCTTTTGAATCGTTGATGAGTCAACTACCTGGGTTCGGAATGCCCTTCCTGCCGAAAAGAACCAGCAAAAAATACTCGGCGGTTGCTCTTTTCAAAACAAGTTTACAATACAATAGATACTATGCTATGCATTGACTAAAGATGCTATGCAGTGATTTCCACAATGAGGGGAAGTTCCACAAATGCATACCTAGGTACTTAAAATTCAATACAAGTTAAGACGGGCAGACGGAAAGTAGCCCCATTCCCGCCGGTGGCACCCGTTCACGAGCATGACGCATGACCCAGCGGTTGCTTCGCTCAACCATATTTGAGGGAACATGCTAACCCGCATCCAGCCCGTATCATACAACACCACCACAGAAATGTTTAAAGAGAGCGTGACATACTTAAGCTACCCATCGGTAAAAGACTATAATATCATTTTATAGTGTATTTGATAGATACGTGATACACTATGTACCTATTTACAATTTGGTGTTGGAAAACGTCGCGCGCGTCGTTAGAAACTTGGGTTTTATGAATTCAAAAAAACTTTGGTAACTTTGTACATTGAATTGTTATGTTGACTTTGTATTGTATTGTATTGTTTATGTCTTCGATTGAGGCTTACAAATTAATTTGATGTCATAAAAATTAGGTACCAGCTTTAGTATTGACCTATAACCCTTCTCTGAGAGGAGACCTGCGCTCAGTAGTGAGCCGTTGATGGGTTGCTAATGATGATGATGGTCTATGCCTCCAAGGTTTGTTAAAAAACAAAATAAAAATAATAATAAAAATTGTGTAATAAACATAAATCATCATTCATCATGTGAAATGTCATAAAAATATTTAATAACAATATCATTAAAAAGAAATACTATAGGTACTTAGGTAGGTCTTACGTACTACCTATGGAAGTATAGATAATACACTAAGGGCCACTTTTTTGATCCGTAGTTAAGGCGACCATTAGTTAAAAATTGCAACAAATTGTTAAATTTCTATAAAATACGTTTTTTGACTCATAGTTAGCTTAACTAATGGTTGAAAAAGTAACAAATAGTTAAAATATTTAACCACAGCAGTCTCGAGGGTTTAGCAAGTAACGAATAGTTAACTTTTGGAAGAACATCTGTTCTTTTGTTTTATTTGGGTCCATTGACCATCTGTCCTCGACGTAAGATAATATTATTAGTTTTTGTCTTTTCTCAATTTGTTGAAATTGGGATAATTCAGTGTTTTGGCCCATTTAATGATGAATTTAAAATTAACCCGATACTTAAACATGTCGGAGAGTTCATCTTATGATGAACTAGTTACGGTCGGTTAGTTATACTACGTAGTCCTGATGAGAAGATCTAAGACCTAAGACCTAAGCCCTAAGGTTAATAACCACGTAACTCGCCGCTGGAGCATTGGGATGACTTATCAAACTTCCTTGGTACCTACTGAGTTTATTCATGTTGTTAAATGGTAGTTGTTTTATAGTTCGATATCTAACTGTGTCGGAATTGATATTATCGGCCAGAGATCGCCAGGCTGCATCTTTTTGTTGGTTACATGCATAATCAGTTTTTTTTTGCTTGTGATTATTGTGTAATCCATAAGTAGATAGGTTTTGCCTATACACAAAATAATTGAGTATCTTCCTTTCCTACTAATATAATAAATTAATGTGAAAGTTTATGAGGAGGTATCTAGAAATAAAATGTTTACGATCTTTATAAATCGAATTAAATTATGATAAAAAGTTAAAAACTACTCTCAAACATGGTAGTTTCGCTTAGAATCAAATACTATGTATTTAACTGCACAATTGATTCACACAAAACAAAATTCACACGAATTTGACATAAATGCCACGACAAATGGCCAAAATGCAATCGGATCTACAAATATTCCCATAAGAAAATAACGACTCCCTACGAAAAATGACTTTACCCTAGGTAAGTCAATGTTAATAGCAATGGCAATACTTTAACCATTGGTTAATACTTACTATAGTTAAAATGACGATCAAAAAACGAAACTTTGGTTTAACCATTAGTTAGTGTCTTAACTATAGTCAATTTGACAAATGGTCAACTCTACTATTACTACGGATCAAAAAACTGGCCCTAATTGAAGTACATTAGCTACTTTGGTCAGACCGATCGCTTTTTTTCTACAGCTGACTGCTGAGCCACCCGCTCACCGGAGCTTTCCGCAACTTCATCCACGTGGAATTAGGTTTTGACGTGGAAATTTTTGAAATTTTCTTCAAAAATTGTGAAACACGTATTTCTTTGTTTTTTATCGTAAGCCAAAATACCAAGTTTCACGGATGTAACTTGAAAGATTTTCTTAAAAACTAAATTCCATATTTAATCCCAATAAATCCTTTCTTATAATAGCAACCTATTGTCTAAATTTCAAGTTCCTACGGTTTAGGCTGTGCGTTGATAGATCAGTTAGTCAGTCAGTCAGTCACGACAAGTCTTTTTTAAGCTACTTCAAAAAAGGAGGAGGTTCTTAATTCGTCGGAATTTTTTTGACGTGATAACGTCTTATAAATTGATGAACACCGGCTGCACTCACGAAAAAGTGTCACGTTCCGCCTAAGCCTGAGCGTGCAAGCGAGAGTGCGGAACAAGCGATAGAGAGGCACGATCGGCCCAAGCGTTTGTTGGCTTGTGAGTTGTGACGTTATCACATCATGTTTTTTTATGAACGTTCACCATACTATGTTCACCGATTACTCGAAGACGCCTGAACCGATTTGAAAAATTCTTTTTTTGTTTCAAATGGTATACTTTCCAGGTGGTCATATTGAAATATTATCGAAATCGTTCGAGCGGTTGTTAAATGTCACTACATATTATAAAATAAAGTCACCCACTGCGTCTGTCTGTCTATTCGCGATAAACTCGAAAACTACCAAACTGATTTTCATTCGATTTTCACCAATAGATACGGTAATTCACGAGGAAGGTTTTAGTGTATAATTTGTTAAGTTTTGGTGTAAATTGGTTGAAATATGACTATAATTGTTGACAATGTCGGAAAGTTAAAGCCTGAGCGCTTTCTTCGAAAACGCGGCCTAATCCCTTTGAGGTATAACAAAACAATGTATGGTGCTGGTATGGTGGGATAAGTATTTATAGAAAAGTCCGCGATGGAATATATTATCTATCTTTTAAGGATAGCATATTATACCCATTTTAACTACTAAAAAAAATGGTCACGTAGGTACTATGAGGTAATTGGAAATCTATTTAAGCATTTCATGTAAATTATGATAATCCTTAGCCATATCATTGAAATGAATATCTTAGGTGTTATCGCAAAATAAAAACGAACGCGCCCCAAAATAAATACGCGGGTTTTTAGAATAGAATAGAAATGTTTTTTATTCAAATAAACTTTTACAAGTACTTTTGAATCGTCAATGAGTCTACCACTGGTTCGGAATGCCGTTCCTGCCGAGAAGAACCAGCAAGAAACTCGGCAGTTGCTCTTTTCAAATGCTCTTTTGCTTTTTCAATATGCTGTACAAGATATAACTTCCGAAGTAGTTTGAAAAGCATAGGCGCAATATGCTCTTCTATCCGTGCGAAGCTGGGGCGGGTCGCTAGTCAACAATAAAGTATATACTTTGTAGTGGAGCGGGCCCTTTGAACTCGGTTATTAAAAATAATTTTTTAACCATTAACCTTTGTGCGCCCAGCCAAGGTGTAGGTAAGGAGGAGAGAACAAAAGCACAGTAAATCCTCTGTGAGAAAAGATTCAGAAGGGTCGAAACGAAAACGGCTTTTTAGGGTTAGTTAGTAACTTCGGAGATAAGGGGGGGGGGGGGAACGGTATTTTTTTCGACATTTTGGCCGACTACTCAAAAACTATTACATAGAGAAATAAATAAAAAACTGTTTTAGAATGCACAAGTAAAGGCCTTTCATATGATACCCCACTCGATATAGTTATTTTACTTTGAAATTTCAAACCCCCGATTTTCCCCCTTTTTTAATAAAACTAAAATAATTTTCGCGTTGATTTTATTTTTCCTGTAAAATATACATAGACTTCTATTGACCATAATTATTTCAGATTTTTCGATTGGTAAACTTTGGAGATAAGGGGGGGGGGAACGGTATTTTTTTCGACATTTTGGCCGATTACTCAAAAACTATTATATATAGAAATAAATAAAAAACTGTTTTAGAATGCACAAGTAAAGGCCTTTCATATGATACCCCACTGGGTATAGTTATTTTACTTTGAAATTTCAAACCCCCGATTTTCCCCCTTTTTTAATAAAACTAAAAATAATTTTCGATTTTTCTTTATTCCAATGATGTTGGGCCACTATTATACACAACTATGCCAAATTTCATGTCGATAGCTTTAATAGTTACTGAAATAATCGACTGTGACAGACGGACGGACGGACGGACGGACGGAGAGTCTCACCATAAGGGTTCCATTTTTACCATTTTGGTACGGAACCCTAAAAAGGGGGAAAATCGGGGATTTGAAATTTCAAAGTAAGATAACTATACCGAGTGGGGTATTATATGAAAGGCCTTACCCGTACATTCTAAAACAGATTTTTATTTATTTTTATACATCATAGTTTTTGTAATCAAAAACTATGATGTATAAAAATACATCCCGAATACATTCGGCAATGTATGTATTCCTATTTACTTTTAATCTGTAGGTTACATAGATTTTATTATTGGGGAAACGTGAAAAAATATTTCCAAGTGTCGGAAATATTATGAAATGTGCTGGAATGTGCGGAAGCAGAATGAACAAAACATAGTCCAAAATTAATGAAAGGTCCGCTCAAATGATTGATATTCAGCATTTAGGGCATCATATGATTCACATTCACAAATACACCCAATTATCGGCTTACACGTTGAGATTCATCAGCAACCCATCAACGGCTCAATACTGAGCGCAGGTCTCCTCTCCTCAGAAGAGTTATAGGCCATAGTCCACCATGCTGGCCCAATGCGAATTGGTGGACTTCACACACCTCCGAGAACATTATGGAGAACTTTCAGATGTGCAGGTTTCCTCACGATGTTTTCCTTCACCGTTGAAGCAAGTGATAGTTAATTGCTTAAACGTACTTGACTCCGAAAAGTCAGAGGTGCGTACCCGGGATCGAACCTGCGACCCCCCGAACACGTTTACACGTTGAGATAATGCGCTCAAAAACATGGACAACCCTCAAACGAAGTGAGTATGAACCACAATTTAGATATCACACAGTAAGGCGAGGGATGCACCACAATAGGATACACTGAACTGAATAAGAGATTACGGATGGAAACTATAATACGGTCTACGTACTGCGGTCTCCTATTCGAGGTGTCGCAGGTTCGATCCCGGGCTAATCTAATTACCCTATGTAGTCCATACTTGGTGCTTACATATATCTATATCTATTTCTATTATATTATATTATATATACACACATCAAAAGTGTCTAGGGATCAACATATATTTTTGCAATAACTTTTCTCCTGATTGATATTAATTAAAATTTTCTTTAAGGATTCATCAAATAAAGTGTTTTCGTTTGTCACAGTAACGATAAACCAAGTCACCTTTGCATTAATAAAGAAATTTGCCATTTTCCTAATAAAGGGATTTTTGACATTTGAACCACTAACATTAAAGTTCGAAAAAAAGACTGAAATAACAGTTTTCTTTAAAATTTTATTGGGTAACTTAAACAATTAATAATCCGTGTTTCTACCGCGAACACTAACAACACAAGAACATCGGTTTGGCATACTCAAAATGAGTTCATCCAAATCACGCTGTGGAATGGCCGCCCATGTTCGTTGCAACAACAAAAAAAGGTCTTCTTGCCACTGGATACCCTCCATATTCGGCAGAGCTCTTCTCTGTAGCATATCCCATGCATGCTCAATCGGGTTCAAGTCTGGCGACTGAGCAGGCCAGGGCAGGACATTGATGTTAGCTGCGGCGAGAGTCTGTCTTACAACTCTTGCGGTGTGCGGTCGTGCATTATCATGCATTAACTGAAATAAGGGACCGATTTGCACTTGTAGAGGAACGATGACGTCTGATACAATCGTCTCAGCATAAATTTGAGCGTTGAGGTTGCCTCTGATCCAAATCAACTCAGTTCTTCCGCCGATCCAAATACCCGCCCATACCATGATGGTTCCACCACTATAAGGATGGACTTCCTGGCAGGATTTTAATCGCTGTTGGCGTCCAGGGGTTCTCCAGTGTCGTATACGTCTTGTATCCGGTCTCATACCAAAACGAGACTCATCAGAAAAGCACACGAAACGCCATTGTTCTTCTGCCCAATTTCTGTGTTCAAGAGCCCATTGATATCGAATCCTACGATTGTGCATTGCTATAGGTGGTACCCGTAGCGGTCTTCGGGAATGAAGGTTCACTTCATGCAAGCGGTTTCTGACTGTTTGGTCGCTAATTAAGTTCCCTGAAGAGTGATGAAGCCTCACGGCTAACATCATGGCGGTTATTGTTGGAGCTCTTCGAGTTAAGATTTGAATGTATCGGTCTTGTCTCCGTGTGGTGCAGCGATACCGTCCTCCATGGCGCTCAGCCACGGTACCAGTGCTTCGGTAACGTGTCCAAAGTCGACTGATAACACTCTGACTTGTATTCAGAGCTAAAGCCACAGTACGTTGCCGGGAACCAGCTTCTATCATTCCCACGGCTCTGAGCATTTCTTCCCTGCTTAAATGACGTCGCCGCTCCATAATAACGTTGGTTTTAATCAGTAGTAGGGAAACAGTAGCACTAATAATGTCTTCAATGCGTTGTATGTTTTTATAGGGAAAATATTGACAGCTGATTTTCATCTTTTACTCGAATTTGATTGACAGTTCCTGATTCAAATTATGAAATGCACCAAAAAGGATCCATATAAATTTATAAAATCATAAATTTATTACAAAGCCACATCTCAATCTCAAGAAATCCGCATAAAAATGCTTGATCCCTAGACACTTTTGATGTGTGTATATATATATAAAAGAAAGTGGTGTTAGTTACACTATTTATAACTCAAGAACGGATGAACCGATTTGGCTGAAAATTGGTGGAGAGGTAGCTTAGAACCAGGAGACGGACATAGGATACTTTTTATCCCGTTCGACCGCGTTTCCGTCAAGTCACTATAAAACGTGGTATGTATAACAAAACGCATCTGACATGGAATAACAAAACGCAAATGACAGTGGAATAATAAAACGTAAATGACAGCTAAACGTAATTTTGTCTTTGGTTAAGTATGGTAAAAAATTTGACAATTATGAAAATGATAGCTAAACGTAATTGATAATATCATCAGTAATATGTTTTCTCTTTGAATCATCATTAACAATGCCGCGAGCAAGACGATCAAATGTTTCCTGCTACAAAGCTACGGATTGACGTGATTTATTGGATAGGTATAGTTGAGAACCTGGAGGGTGACAAAGATTTCCCGCGGGATGTTATGAACTAAATCCACGCAAACGAAGTCGCGGGCATCAGCTTACTTTAATTAGCAAGTAGTAATATTTGCTAACCTTTAAAGGCAAAAAAGATTCACAAAATAGTTTTAATATATCTGTAGTTGTAACCCATATTAAAATCAAATACATGAATCCTACTTAATATTATAAATGTGAAAGTGTGGATGTTTGGATGTTTGTTACTCAATCACGCAATAACGGCTGAACGGATTTGGATGAAATTTGGCATGCATGTAGCCTTTGACATGGAAAAGAACATAGGCTACCTTTTATCCCGATTCCTTAAGGAGTTCCCGAGGGAAAATTGAAATTTTTTTACGAGCTAAGCCGCGGGCAGACAGTTTTGAAATTTGGTATGCATGTCACCTATGCTATTGAAAAGGCTATACTTTCTATACCGATCTCTCAAATAGTTCCTGTGGTAAGATTAAAAATTGTTAACGAGTGAAGTGAACCAGTAATTCATTTTTATATCATTCTAGCTTTTCGCCCGCAACTTCGTCCGCGTGTAATTCGGTTAACACGCTCTAAACGTGTTTTCCCGTAGGAATAAGATGTTTTTCCGGGATAAACAGTAACCTATGCCACTTTTCTGACTACAAACTATCCCTATAATCCGCTATAATTTCAAAGCTATCTGCGCTATTTCTTCTATTACAGCTATTTTTTCTATTACAGCGCAAGCGATAGCATGGGTGTAAATTTTATTCCATTTTTTATTACTTTCACATTTATCATTTTTTTTTGGATCCAATTCTGAAGTCCACGCAGACGAAGTCGCGGGCAGAAGCTAGAATATTACAAAGGTGAAAGTTTGTATGTTTGTTACTCAATCATGTCGCAACGATTGAACCGATTTGGCTGACATTTGTTACAGATAGATTGTAGTCTGGAATAGCACATAGGCTACTTTTTATCCCGGGAAATAAGAGAGTTCCCGCGGGAGTACAAAACCTTAATCCACGCGAACGAAGTCGCTGGTATCAGCTAGTAAATAATAATAATTGATGAATTATTTTGTAAGTTAAAATCATGGAACTAGGAATTACGACTACGATGGTTAAAATTCAACATAATATTGAGTAAGTGACATTTTACATGTTATTATTTCAGTGATTTTAAGAGTTTTTTATAAGGTGGATACCGTAGCCGATCGACCGTCGATTTTATAAATTACTAGATGATGCCCGTGATTTCGTCCGCGTGGATTAAGTTGATTCCCGCGGGAACCCTTTAATTTTCCGGGATAAAATGTAGCCTATGTGTTAATCCTGGGTATAATCTATCTGCATTCCAAATTTCAGCCAAATCCGTTCAGTAGTTTTTGCGTGGAAGAGTAACAAACATACACACATACAGAAACTTTCGCCTTTATAATATTAGTGTGATTTTTAGGGTTCCGTACCTCAAAACCTAAAAAAGGAAGCCTTATAAGATCAATCTCTTGTCCGTCAGTCTGTCTGTCCGACTGTCTGACTGTCCGTGTGTCACCACCGATTTTCTCAGGAACGGGTGGACCTAGCAAGAAATTTATACTAGATACTGAAGTCCTTATTAGGCGTTATAAAATCAAGGTCCTGCGAGTCAACACGATAAAAACATAAGGACAAATTTAGATTTTCGCGAAAACTTGTAAGTACCTACCAAAATATAGGTACCTTAATTTTCAACTTTTTTTATTTTTCGGAATTTTCCTTTTACTTGAGCTCTAGACCTTCACCTTCACTAAAACCTTCCTCATGAATCACCCTATTTATTGGTGAAAACCGCATGAAAATCTGTTCGGTAGTTTTTGAGTTTATCGCGAACAGACAGACAGACAGACGCGGTGGGGGACTTTGTTTTATAATATTATTATGTAGTGATGATGTTTAGCTGCTAATCAAAAAATATTTAAGAATTTTTACATAATCAGATAAGTAATTAACTGAAGTGGAAAAGGGCGGGGCACATAGTTCGAGAGCTGATGGTGGTTGGGTTCCCAAGATGCTGGAGTGGAGTAAATAAAATCATCATTAATTAGTATGAATTAATTTATTAAAATAAAACCCAATCGAAGTCACCGCATCAGAAAATCAGAAAATTGCGTCAGCCTAATTTCAAAATGTTATGAAAGGGAAAGTGATGTAATTTAGTTTTAATTTTACCGGTCGCTCACATTTTTACGAATACGATCATAATGTTAGGCATGCTAAAATGAATGCAAAGATTTGACAAGGTTTTTTCACTGTCATGTGAGAAGACGTTTGCAGCTGTTATGCTCACTTCGGGCGAATGTTTAATGCGTATGAATGGGGTAAAAAAGTTAAGAACGCGTATAACACCAAAAAAAAATCAGATTTCGCGATGAAATAAAACATAGCCGCATTCCTCATGTGAGGCGCGACAAAAGAAAGCGTTTTGCGCGGAATAGGAGTGTAGTAAGCGCCAAATACTTTGTAACTCGTAAAATATTCATTTTCTTTTCAATTCACTAGGCTACTCTCTTGATAATATCAATCGGAATTTAATGTAAAAATTTTGGCTCTGTAATATGCAACACATTGAAAAAAATTAGACCTAACTTCGCGATTTTTTATTATCGAACAAATTTGATCATTTTATGTTTTTGCCCAAGCACGTCCCTTGGCAGTATGATGTAATTTTTGCGTGTTTTTTTTCGGATAGTTGAAACTTGATCTACTACTGTAAAAATCAAATCTATTTACTGTTAACGAACGTACACCCACTCTTAAGTGTGACGTCAGAGGTGACGTCGCACTTAACCTTAACCGAACACATGGTTACGAACGTATGAGGTGCTGCTCTCAAGCTCTAAATATGCTTATGTTAACTTTGCCGCAATGTTTGCACACTATCACCCATCTGGTTAACAACTCAATTTTAACATCGATTTTTCCCGACTCATGGAAGATAGCTAGAGTGCAACCTCTGCCAAAATGTAACAATCCAACCTCATACAAGGAACTAAGACCAATTAGTATCTTACCATGTTTGTCTAAGGTCTTAGAAAAGGTAGTATCTCACCAAATGACGGAGTATATAGAAAAAAATAAGATTCTTCCCGCTTGCCAGTCAGGTTTCAGGAGATCTCATAGCACGACAACAGCTCTTACTAATGTTGTAGACGATATTTTAACGGCTCAGGATAAAGGAATGTGTACTATTCTCGTTCTCCTCGACTTCTCCAGAGCTTTCGATTCGATAAATATTAATCTTCTTCTTTCCAAATTAGCGTTTTATGGGTTTGATACTGCTACAGTGAAATGGTTTGCTAGCTACCTCACTGGTAGATCACAGTTTGTAGAAATAGTTAATGGGGATAATACTAAGATGGTATCAGGTTTATCGCCAGTTGATAGAGGAGTCCCTCAAGGTTCAATTTTGGGGCCGATGCTCTTTACTTTGTATTCGTCCGACATCACAAGCTGCATTCAGCACTGCGAATATCATTTGTATGTGGACGATGTGCAGTTATATTTACCATTTTGTCCCAAAGACCGTGATGAAGCTGTATCTAAAATAAACAGTGATTTGGATAGAATAAATCAATGGGCAATGAAGAACTGTTTAGTGTTAAACCCTACCAAATCCCAATTTATGGTTCTAGGATCCAAACACAATATTAACAGTCTAAACAGTTACGACTTTAAAATCAATATAGAAAATAATAACATAGTAAAGGTTAACGAGGCTCGTAATTTGGGTGTTATCATGGATTCTACACTGCGCTTTGAAACGCATGTCCTTAATGCCGTTCGAAGCTGCTTCTACAGACTCAAGTTATTGTATAGAATAAGACCATACATCGGCGTGGACCTTAAAAGTAAACTGTGTGAGGCCCTAGTTCTATCTAAACTTAATTATGCGGATGCCGTATACGGCGCCAGGTTGCTAGAAAGAACGAAGAAGCTTATACAGCGCGTTCAGAACGCTTGTGCTCGTTATTGTTATAACATTCCGCCAAGGAGTCATGTAACACCCTATATTAACAACGCCAACTTATTAAAGATGGAATCACGTCGTAAGCTGCATTTAGCTACCATGCTCTTTGGCGTAATGAAGCACGGGGTCCCTGAGTATCTTAGGCAAAAATTAAGGTGGGCAGAAGAAGCTCACTCAGAACGCACAAGAAACTCCAGGGCTCTCCGTATTAGACATACATTGCCCATGCATAAAACAGCCACCTTCCGTGGAAGTTTTAAGTTTGCCGCCACTAAGTGCTGGAACGATCTACCACCTCCAATACGTGCAATTCAAACAATTAGTTTATTTAAAGTCAAACTTAAAATTTATTTACTCGCGCAACAAAAAGAACACTGAACACCGGATTGATATTGATTTGAAAAAAAGAAAAATGTAATTTAACCTAATTAAGAAAAAAGATAATATTGTAACGTTAGCGCAGCGTTCCACACTAAAGCGTGGCGGCAAATGGTACAGGCACGGCTTTCTTTCTTTTGTTTTATGTATTTGTTGGACGATGTTTGGTACGCTCGTGGTAAGAAGTCACATTTATTGTATTATTTGAATTAGGTGTAATATTTGTGTTATATTGTTTGTTATATTTTATATACTAATATTATGTTTTAGTTATAAGAGGCTTGTTTGTCGAAAACACGTCTGTGGACACATTAAGGTTCCTCCTGAAAACCAGCGTTGCAGCCTGCTGCAGCTTTGTGCTGAGTGAGGAGCCTTATTTGTTCACGAACTACGTTATGAAATAGCCTAAATCGTTTTTAAGCGAATACTGTAAAATTGAATTGTGTTCGTGATCAAATAAAACTTTTTATCTATCTATCTATCTATCTATCTATCTAAATAGGTAGGTAAAAAGCATGGTCTTTAGGAGCTTTGTCTCTATTTGTCTATAAGCTCATGGTATGTAAACCTGTGAGTGCAAATTCACTCAAGTAGACTCAGAGACCTTCGCTTCGTCTCAGTTTGGCCGACACTCACTCGCTATTGGCTAAATTTGCTTAGGTTGAATTTAGCTACCTATATTTTTTCAAACCTCTAGGAGGGGGGGAGGGAAGCTGCCCCTACCTGCCCCCCCCTTGGCGACGCACATGCTACATTAAGCAGTTAAGCACCATTGTCGAGTTGAGAGTGTTCCGTAATGGTTCGAGCAAGTAAAGTTGTGTTATTATAAAATATAAATAGATATAATAGTGCAATTTTTTTAGTTTCTTACACAATGTTTAGCTTAATAATACGCAAGCGCCGAGTTACAAGTCTTTTTTCTAGGAAATATCGCGTAACAGGTGATTAATTCCGATTTTGTTCAGGCATACTGTCTACGTATTAAAATAATTATAGTAAGTATATTTAGTTAGCTGAGTAAAGACCCTTTCAATGGCATGCCATATAGTGCACATTATAATTAAGTTTGATTTTAAATAAATAATTAATATGTGTATGTTTAGTGTTTATAACCGACTTCAAAAAAACAAAAAGAGGAGGTTCTCAATTCGACGCGTATTTTTTTAAATCTTTTTTTTTGTCGATGTTAGGTACTCTATATCTCCATCAAATCTTAACTGATTTCAATAATTTTTTTATTTGAAAGGGTGTATCTGCAGGTAGGTCCCATTTAAAGGTGAAGATTTGATGAATATCTTCGGAGATGAAGGACGGAACTTCTCAATGAATGAGAGGAAATCGCTCGCGATCAGAGTGTGTGAAACTTTTAACCATGCCTAGTACATAGATAGATAGATAGATAGATAGATAGATAGATAGATAGATAGATATGTTTTTTATTCAAATAAACAAGTGCTTTTGAACCGTCGATGAGTCTACCACTGGTTCGGAATGCCGTTCCTGCCGAGAAGAACCAGCAAGAAACTCGGCAGTTGCTCTTTTCAAAACAAGTTTAGAGTATAATAGATATTATGCTATGTACCTATGCAGTGTTTCCACAATGAGGAAACACAGCATACATAGCGCAGTTCCACAAAATTCCACAACAACAAACCTAATTATATCTAATTATAATTCAACACATGTTAAGACGGGCAGGCAGAAAGGTAGTATAACATATATATTATATATAATATAACATCACATGCATACATAAGCTAGCTTTTATTTATCTTGCAATGTATGTTTAGGTCAAGTCTTGCAAGATTAAAAGAACCATCGATCGAAAACCGGGAGTTTTCGATTGAGCTGAAAATGTGCATGCACATTTAAATCAGATTACATTGCAATATTATTGTAACATGGAGCTGATCTGATGATGGAAGCGGAAGATGTCTATGGAGTTCGGGCTCGTTTGATTCGTATTGAGAAGCATTCTGGTACGTCCTAGCAGATAATATCCAGGGTCTGATAATGAAGCTGAACGGTGGTTATGACTTATGAGCACTCTGTAACGAAACTATGTAACCATATTTAGTTTGGGCTCGTTTCATTCGTATTGATAAGTAGTGTTAAATGATATCCATGGAATGGCTCTGATGATGGAGCTGAAAATGCAGCCAGGATATCCAGCACACTAGTACACTGTTGAAAGAATAATAGCAATCATGTAGTGTTTTTATTCGTTTTGATCCGTATTTTAACGGTCTTCAAAAAAACAAAAAGAGGAGGTTCGCAATTCGACGCGTATTTTTTTGTCGATAACTCCGTCAATTTTTTTAATGAAAAGGACATACCGTCAGGTTGGTCCCATTTAAATTTGGTGAAGATCTGATGAATATATTCGGTGATAGAGGACGGAACTCCTCAATGAATAGAAACAAATCGATCGCGATCAGATAATGTGTAGATTTATCCCATGAAGCTACACTAAAAAGCTTCGCCCGACTTCAACGTACGTGTACAAACTGAAATTATTAATTTTATACTTTTCAGTGGCGTTTGAAGTCGGTTTTTTTAAAAGAAATTTTAAATAATATTATTATTATTATCTTTATTATTATTATTATGTATTAGAACAACAAATGAACGTCAGTCTATTCGATTCTAAATTATTAATTGCACTGAATTTATCTACGGCATCGTTATATCTACGGTGATTTCGCATTACAATCGTCTGTATTGCACCAACCTACCTACCTATTATATTTTACATAGGTATAGTTGAGGACCGGACGCGTCTTCAGAATGAAGAGGTATCAAATTGCATTACCTACTACATAAATGCACGGCCCACACGCTCAATCAACTTATTTTGATACTTCGATATTTTTATATTTGTATAATAATTTGTCATGTATTATTGATAAACATTTTTTTTAAATGTTTGATACCTTGACAATCCATTAGGTAGGTAGTATAGTTCCTATAGACCAGACCCTTAGGTCTGATGATGGAATATTATTTCACCATGACTACTTGGCAATAAACAACATTTCCAAGCTTATAATATGAGCTCCTAGCCTCCTACTATGCTTAAAATAATTATTATTCGAGACTCAGGATGGCATTATATTACCTCCTGAATTGGTGGAGTGACCTGAAGGTATACTTCGAAGACTACTACTGGAACTCCTAGACGGGTAGAGCTAGGTGTATCGAGTTTGGACTCGTCTTGTCATAAGCATAACTAACAAAAGGAGTTCAAACTCGATACACCTAGCTCTACCCATCTAGGAGTTCCAGTAGTGGTCTTCGAAGTATACCTTCAGGTCACTCCACCAAGTTAAGTGGTAAGGTCTTGTCATAACTAACAAAAAGAGTCCAAACTCGATACACCTAGCTCTACCCATCTAGGTGTTCCAGTAGTGGTCTTCGAAGTATACCTTCAGGTCACTCCACCATGTCTAGTGGTAAATTCTTGACATAACTAACAAAAGGAGTCCAAACTCGATCAAAATTACGTAAAGTATCAATTTGGTTTGCTCACAGCTCAACTATTTCATGTTCGTACAGCGATCTTTTTCGACACCAGCGACTGCTTGCAACCGGCGCAGGGTCCACTCACGACTGATAATGATTGATATTTGAATTGTGAAATAAAATCTAACCTGTGACCGAGTAAAATCAAAATGATCTTTATGTACACTAGTTTGAGATTTATGCTTGAAAGCAAAATATGTGAAAAAGTACACGCGCTGTTTTTTTTTTTTACTATTTGCACTATTTTTGAAATTTTTATTCCCACATTTTTGAGGTGAACATATTTTACAAACCGATAGTATTTTTTTATGTCATAAAATCGGTTTATTATACGGGAAAAACGTACCAAAACTCACTCCTAAATCGTCAATTTTGTGTGAAGAGGCGATGGAAAATTATTTTTAACCGACTTCCAAAAAGGAGGAGGTTCTCAATTCGGGCGGTATCTTTGTTTTTTTTTTCTATGTATGTCCACCGATTTCTCCGGGATTACTGGACCAATTCGCGTGATTTTTTTTTAATCGACAGAGGATGTTTGCGAAATGGTCCCATAAAAATTTTGACCTTCAACTCCTCAAGCCTGATGCTGCAGGGATATTGCGTACCTAAAACTATGGCGATTTAGGAAATTTCGATTACGAATTGATATTGTAGGTAACAAGTATGGACTACATCATGGAGCTCCAGGTCCTAGCTCCTCAATCCTGATGCTGCAGGGTACAGCCTACCTAAAACTATGGGGATTTAGGAAATGTCGATTATGAATTGATATTGTAGGTAACAAGTATGGACTACATCATGAAGCTCCAGGTTCTAGCTCCTCAATTCTGATGCTGCAGGGTACAGCCTACCTAAAACTATGGAGATTTAGGAAATGTCGATTAAGAATTGATATTGTAGGTAACAAGTATAGAGTACATCATGAAGCTCTAGGTCCAGTAGGGCAGGGGGCGGAGGGGGCTGCCCGCCCCGGGCCTCTGGTCCAGGGGGCCCCCAAATGCTTCCATGTTCCCTTGATGAAATCCTATATAAAGCTTTAAAATTTATTCTTTGTAGGTACCTATCTAAGAGGTGATTTGGATCTTATGAATATACTACACTTAAAAGCTTAAAATAAAAATTCTTTTCAAAAAACCGACTTCTAACGCCACTACAAAGTATAAAAATAATTTTAGTTTGTCCACGTTTGTTGAAGTCGGGCGGGCATAAAATACAAACTATGCGATGCTCGCTCGACTTCTACAAACGAGTCTATCATATTGCGTAGCGTGGCGCATCGGTTTCATAGTTTGTATTTAGGCCCGCCCGACTTCAACAAATAATTTTTTATAGTACTAAAAATAGGATTTTTAACCAAACCAATCCCTAAAAATGGGAGACAAAGGACCAATCTATATGTAGTAATTTTTAGTTTCATTGTCATCATCATCTTTAGCAACCCATCAACGGGTCACGAATGAGCGCAGGTCTCCTCTCAGAGAAGGGTTATAGGCCATAGTCCACCACGCTGGCCCAATGCGAATTGGCGGAATTCACACACCTTCAAGAACATTATGAAGAACTCTCAGGTGTGCAGGTTTCCTAACGATGTTTTCCTTCACCGTTGAAGCAAGTGATAGTTAATTGCTTAAAGGCACTTGACTCCGAAAAGTCAGAAGTGCGTACCCGAAGAAGTTCGAAGAACTTATTTTTGTTGGGATGCTAAGGTGGTGGAGTGGTAACATCACCAGACAGTTCAGTGTTGGCAGGGTGGACCCACGACATCAGACGAGTCGCAGGAATCTATGTGGGAATCTGCATAAGAGACCGTTGTCGATGTAGAGCAGCAGTTGACGTCTATGTTAAAGAAGAAGTAGTTCCAGCGACACGGTTAAAAAGATCTTCGCAGGACTCATGTAAATCTTGGTATTTATTTATTGTTTTCAGCTAAAATGGCGACTCTGGAGCAGCTCTTCCAGCCTGTGCAGCCCAAAGCGGATGACAACGGCAACAAAGTGACCGTGGTCGGAACCGGACAGGTCGGCATGGCGGCAGTCTTCTCTATGCTTACCCAGGTATCTAACAAAAATATGTATCAGCCTCCTTGAGAAACCATTTGATGCATACAAGCTGCCTTGCTGTGTTTACAATAGTTTTGAAAGACGGCGTATCTCAAATCCACATTGTATGCCTGTAGTCCCTTTGTTAGGGTTATTCTTCGAAGATGGTGAGCTAATTTAGAAGAGACTTACATGCACAGGTAGGTAAGTCCCTTCAAAATTTTTGATAAAAAAATCACACTAATATTATAAAGGTGAAAGTTTGTGTGTGTTTGTTACTCTTTCACGTAAAAACTACTGGACTGATTTGGCTGAAAATTGGAATGAAGTTAGATTATACCCTGGATTCACACATAGGCTACATTTTATCCCGGAAAATTAAAGCGTTCTTGCGGGAATCAAAAACCTTAACTCACGCGGACGAAGTCGTGGGCATCATCAAGAGTTTCAACGGGATTTTTAGGGACCTAAACGCCGACGAAGTCGATGGTACTGGTTTTTTATAATTGGCTTTAAAATCGATTCTTGCCATTTTGGGATCATAATTCATAACTTCATAAGTATGCAGTAATCTAATAAGTATTAGGTACTTGTTCCGTCTCAGGATACATGATAATAATATTAAATCTGTTCAGCAATTCATTATGACAGGGTCACCTAATTTCGCATTTAAAATAATTTACTTTTATACTATGAGCCCAAACAAGTGAGCAGAGATTTGTGCTCGACCATCGTCGATGTTAGGGTACCTACGTGCGATAAAACGGCGATTTATAACCCTCTCTAGCGTCTAATGTCAATGATCTCTGATTTTTGTCATTCTATAAATACTTTGCTCCTATAAAGATATTTATAGTGACGGTTGCGGGCTAGGAAGCCAGTTTTTTATCACACCATTATCTCTATGACGCTCTTTTCACCTGACGCGAATCATTCAATGTTTTGCGCGGGCGCTTATTTACTTCTTATGATTTTAAGCTATTGCATAGCTTTTATCGCGGGCTTTGAACTAGGACAAACAGTTTGAGCGCGGCGACCGAATCAAGAAATTCCGTAACGAAAATAAACCTAACACCGTCGTTCAGTAAGCATTCAACATTTTAGAAGTTCACAAGTGGCTCTGTTTGGCGCAGTGGGCGAGCGGCCGCTTTCTTTACCGTATGGTGTATGATGGCGCATGTTCGAATCTCACTCGTGAAGTAGTGACAGTGCGCTTTTCTTGTTTGTTTGTTTTTTAATTCTTTTTTAATATTGCATAAATATTATAATTGCATAAGTTGATAAAAAATGCTATGCAATAGCTTTACCGCGGCAGTCCCCGAATGCCACTTATTTTTTTTTATTCAGGGTGTCACGAACAGCATCGCCCTCGTGGATGTGATGGAGGATAAACTGAAGGGAGAAATGATGGATCTACAGCACGGCTCTGCTTTCATGAAGCCCGCGAAGATCCAAGCCAGCTCTGGTAAGGCATCTCTAACGCTCTATCTCTTCAGCTTCATCAGATGAAAGCTTTTGAATAAACCTTCTGAATAATAAAATAATTCCATTTATTTACTTTTTTTTTTCAGATTACGCTATATCTGCTGGATCCAAGATCTGTATAGTAACTGCGGGCGTACGCCAGCGTGAAGGCGAGTCCAGGCTCGACCTCGTTCAGAGGAACACTGATGTATTGAAGAATATTATACCAAATGTAGGTATTTACATTTTTTTATTTGTATCACTTCACAGTCAGTTTCAATCAACAAAGGAAAGTTGCCCTTAGTTGGTCTTGTCAATTTCAAGGCAACATCATCAATTTCCCGACTCCAGGCTGCTACTGAATTTTTTTTTAAATAATATTTATATACTGTACTTGGCAGAGTCAACTCATAAATGGCTGCAGTACTCCATGCACGATCGAGCATCGTATAGAGAGTGCATGCATGGGCATCGTATAGAGTAAGAAGCGTGATAAGTACTGTTTCACCTTATTGAGGATGCCATGTTTCGTGCCGGTCTTTTTTGAAGATTCAATGCAATTTCTTAACTGAACACCCAATACCCTTTTGTTTTTGACCCGAACTGGGATTATAGTATCTACTAATGATTTCCTATCTAATGTTTCAGCTTGTTAAATACAGCCCAGATGCCATTTTAATAATCGCGAGCAACCCAGTGGACATCCTCACCTACGTCACATGGAAGATCAGCGGTTTGCCCAAACACCGCGTGATCGGGTCGGGAACTAATCTAGACTCCGCTAGGTTCAGATACCTCCTGTCAGAGAAGCTGTCTGTGGCTCCTACGTCCTGCCATGGCTATATCATAGGGGAACATGGTGACAGTAGTGGTAGGTATCCATGAAAAGTTTTTCATTTCATTACGCTACGTTCCACAGCGAAATAGGTCTCTTTCATAAACTTTCACATAGCACTTCGCGTCGCGTTTCGTGTCGCGTCTGATGTCGTCTGGCCACTGGGATCTGCCAATAATGCGCTTTCCGGTGCGAAGCTGCCGCTCCAGCACCTTGGGACCACCCCAGCAACCATCAGTTTTGCTAACTATATTCCCCGGTCATTGCCATAATTACGCTTAGGAAGATAATTTCAGTGTCGATAAAAAGTTAATTTAAAACTTGAATATGCATTTTTCATTTTATTGTTTTTGTAGTAGGTAAATTAGGTTCTCAAAATGTAGCCATTAAAAAAGAAAAGAAAAAAACGTTAATGCTTTTAAAACGCACCAGGGTGAAATGCATCTCTTGCGGATTCGTGATGACGTGACGGATTGCGCAATGGTTTCATCATCGGCCCAACCCATTGATCAACCCATCAACGGCTCACTACTGAGCGCAGGTCTCTCAGAAAAAGGTTAAGGCCATAGTCCACCACGCTGGCCCAATGCGAATTGACGGACTTCACACACCTTCGAGAACATTATGAAGAACTCTCAGGTGTGCAGGTTTCCTCACGATGTTTACCTTCACCGTTGAAGCAAGTGATATTTAATTGCTTAAACGCACTTGACTCCGAAAAGGCATAGGTAGGCACCCGGGATCGAGCTTGCGACCCCCGAATAGGAGACCACAGTCCTAATCACTAGGCTATCACTGCTTCGGATTGAGCGATGGTTTAAAATCAATTTATTGGCAATGCCGCTTTTCGCTTCAGTGCCCGTGTGGTCAGGCGTGAACGTAGCCGGTGTCCGCTTGAGCGACCTGAACCAGAAGATAGGCACTGACACCGACCCCGAGAACTGGCACCAGCTCCACGACGATGTGGTGAAGAGCGCCTATGAAGTCATCAAGCTGAAGGGCTACACTTCTTGGGCTATCGGCCTCTCGCTCGCACAGCTTGCGAGGGCCATCCTGTCCAATGCTAACAGCGTACATGCCGTCTCCACTTATTTGAAGGTACCAAAGGTTGCCTACAAGTTTTGACGTGATAACGTGTTATAAATCGATGAACACCGGCTGCATGCACGAAAAAGTGTCACGTTACACCTGAGCCCGAGCGTGAAAGCAAGAGCGCGGAACAAGCGATAGAGAGGCACGATCGTTCAAAGGGTTGTTTTGTGACTTGTTTCTTTATATGACGTTATCACGTAAAACTATCGTACGTAAACCGACTTTACAGACCAATTTTTTCGTTGTAGCATGATGCGTGTGACAGGTCAATAGAACGTAACTTGCTTTATACCTTATTATTCCAGTCATAAGGCTCAAATTCACACCATTAAAATCTATTCAGACTATTATTTTCAGAAACTCTGTTTTGGTATTTTGAATCTTATAATTATTATCTTAATATTTTACAAAATTACATTGTACTGACCTATCACCTGCATCAAACTACAACGAAAAGACTTTAGTACTTATTAAGTCTACATCTTAATTTAAAGAATTTTAAACAAAATTGTTATATATACGTACACATTCGATTAAGGCATTGCGCACACGGAGCAACTGCAATTGCCAAAACTTCAAACTTATAAAACTTTTAAAAGCTTCTATAACAGTTGCGATTGCCGAAACTAGCAACTAGAGTTACTACGTCTGCAGTTTCTCAAAATTATATGAAAATCATAGTGATGAGGACCTACTACCCACTAGTCGTAGGTTTAGTGAATTATCATTCATGCCAATGAATAACTAAATAGATAGCTCCAAGTAAAATCGATTTATTCTATCACCTTCATTCCTTCCAGGGTGAACACGGCATTGAAGAGGACGTATTTCTTTCCCTCCCTTGTGTGTTGGGCAGTAACGGCGTGTGTGACGTCATCCGCCAGCCACTCACCGAGACGGAGATCGGCCAACTTCGCAAATCCGCGCAACTCATGGCCCAAGTTCAAGCTGGCATCAAATTCTAAGCCTCACAGTATTTTAAAGATCGGAGCCTGAAACATCAAGTTTACGGCACGACGACTGCGTTTGTTTTGTTACAAATACAGTACTTAGAGTAAGTACGAGTTTACAGTCTCGATAAATGAGCATCATCTGTATTCTGTATTAGGTAGGTAGGTATATTAAATACGTGAACGTTGTCGCTAAATAAATATAATTTTAAAGTGATGCCAACAAAATTAATTAATAAAATTAATAATTATACGGTCAAATTTCGACCACTGGGCGACTACTAGTAAGGATTAAACCGTCAAAGTTAAATGGGTAGAATTCGTCCAAACTCCTAAAATAAAATCCACCACTGCCTTTGGGGATCTACCTTCTAGTTTGATCGATAGAGTCACTATTTATTATTATACATAAAATACAGATTTTAGCAATTCTGAATTTTTGTCGATTTTTTGTCATTGAAAAAAAGTTCTAGAAATAATTTTCACTGCTAATAAAAATCATCGTTTCACGTAGGCAAGTTTTTCTTCTTCTTAAAAATCGCAATAATGATAAATTTACATTATTGATAAATTAATTCATTTATTTATATTTGTGTAAAACGTTAGCTTTTAATATGAAATTGTTAATTCAATGTTTGCTTTGCTCGTGTGTATTACGCATTACGCTTTTGATGTATGAAGGTATACTTGGATCCTATAGTCTTAAAATTGTTATAGTATTTTTTCCTCGCACAGCGAATGCATTTATAATTAATATTCATTGTAAAAGAAAATGGCGAGATGAGGTTAATTCTAAAAAAATTGTTAGACCCATTGCAGGAGATTGATGAGTGACGATGACTTATACGTCAGACGTCATAATTCCTAAATTCCGATAACGGTACGCACTATGATTGGCTAGGGCATAGGCTCTTAACCTTATTTTGCCCATCAACCACTTTGAGAATATTTTTTTACATATTTGGGCCCTCGAATATAATACGTCAGTTTCTCTAAAATCCATCTTTTGCGTTGGGTCTATATAATATTGGGTATATAGTATCTACTTAATTTAATTATAATTATTTTTGGAT
This sequence comes from Oeneis ivallda, assembly GCA_029955525.1. Lineage (NCBI taxonomy): Eukaryota > Metazoa > Arthropoda > Insecta > Lepidoptera > Nymphalidae > Oeneis > Oeneis ivallda. The sequence continues at coordinate 12,069,129 of JARPMR010000001.1, forward strand.
AGAAGCAACACCATCGCACAGTGGAAGTCCATGGTACACAAAGAACAATATGTTTTGCTATACTCCACCAAAACAGATAAATCTATAAATGGTAGATATATTATATCTGTATGGGATAGGTATGCCCTGCCCGCCATCTCGCTATTATATTATGTATTCAGGAAAAACAGTCAAACATTTTGACTGTTTTTCCTGTTTATCACATTAAGATAGTGATACTTACCACTGTCTTAAACAAATTCTTAAAACCAAGTTTTAAAACTTGCAATTGTGCTTTGGTTTAGGATAGCATAGACTTTTTTAACATGACAGCTCTGCCCAATTTCTCTGTGCCGAATTTTTTATGAATTTCTACATAAATAGTATATACAAAAATATTATACCTATACTTATACTTAATTGATTATTTCTTAATATTATTTGTAATTTTTAAGAGTAGCTAAAGGATTCTATACATATAATTAAAATGTTATATTTTTGAAATAATGATGCATTTATTTATTTCTATTAAATTTAAAAATAAAAATTTCTACAATTTTGTTAATTGTAAAACGTTAATTTTGTGTAAATATCAATTATTTACATCACATGACATGAAAAAACTTAAATCGTATTATTTTTCTACTAAAAATATAAAAAATATTATTTAATTATTTTATAAAATACTTAGAATTATTAGTATTAGTTTCAATAAATAAATGTTGTAGAGCAACATAATACTATTATGGTTTTATTTACCATCCCTCACTAATTATAATATCGTAAATATGCGAAAGTGGTTTCTCTGTCATACATAGTACCAAACTTGTGGGTTCTATTAATGTATTCTTTGCTGTAGGTATGTATGTTAATGACAATGTTAATGATAAATGAATAGAAGTAAGTAGCAAGGGTGCATCAGGGTAATAAAAGCCATTTTAGAAGTGCATCATAGAACTTTCTATAGAGCGAAGTACCAGGCGAGCATAAGTGGGTAAGGGTGAGTTGCACCCTAAGCTCCGCCTCCAATGTAGGTGCACTAGGAACTGCCTTCGCAGAGGAATCGATACTACGTAGCTGCGCTCATTGAAAGTGAAAGTTTTAAACTACGTCACTCTGAGCATACACGGTACCTGTATCCGAGTTTAAATTAGATCCCACCAAAAACATTTTCATGTAAAATGTTGAAAAAGTCGAAACCATATGGCTCGTAATGTCAAAAGTTATCTCATGTAGAGCCAAGCTTCTAACTCTACACGCCTTAAGGTGGAAGACAAGGGTCTGCCCGCGAAATTCAAATTTAATTTGGTTTTTCGCAATTTGTAAACTAAATACTAATACGACAAAGTAGGCTTATGGCATTCTAATTGCGCCAATAGAATTATCATCTTCACAGGTTTACATAAAAATCCTACTTTGTCGTATTAGTTTACAAATTGCGAAAAACCAAATTAAATTTGAATTTCGCGGGCAGAACCGTGTCTTCCACCTTAACTTCATAAACTTAGTCAAAATATATGGCTTGGCTATTTTTGCTACATTCACATGGACGTATAGATTGTTACAAAAATTGCCAAAATATCGAATTTACTCTCGGATAAGACATTTTACTTTGGTGAAATCGGCTCTTAGGAAAATCTTTTCCATCAACGCGATATTTCAACGAAACAATCTGTGGCAAAACAATCAGCATCAGCGCCCAGTTGGGTACCCTACACCTAAAAGCCACTAAATATCTTGGAATTGAATTTAATTTAAAATTTTAGTATAATATTATACGCAATGCCATTTTCGTTGCTGTACTTTCGTATTTCATTTAAAAATATTCGTTAGACATATCCGATGGTAAAAATATATGAATAGGTAGAAATAAAAAAAATCAATAAAACAAAAATAAATAAGTGGCACTCGGGGACTGCCGCGGTAAAGCTATTGCATAGCATTTTATCAAAGTATGTTGGTTAACTAATATTTTTTTGCATAATAAAATTATGCAAAAAAAATAATTAAAAAACAAACAAACAAGAAAAGCGCACTGTCACTACTTCGCGAGTGTAGAAGTGTAAAGAAAACGGCCGCTCGCCCACTGCGCCAAACACAGCTACTTGTGAACCTCTAAAATGTTGAACGCTTACTGAACGACGGTGTTAGGTTTATTTTCGTTACGGAATTTCTTGATTCGGTCGCCGCGCTCAAACTGTTTGTCCTAGTTCAAAGCCCGCGATAAAAGCTATGCAATAGCTTAAAATCTTGTTGAACAAATATTTATCGTGCATCCAAATGGGCAATGTTGCATTTTGGGTGCTGCCATGCTGCGTTAGTAATGACGAGGTTTTCGATTTGGGTGATTTAGTTTTTTACTGTGACTAATTCTGTTGCACAGAATTTCTGAACAAAACTAAATTAACAGGTCTTGTTCTTGTGTGTGACTGACAGTATAACCCTTAGAACCCTTATCTTCTTAATTCAAATTTTGCAGTGAGCAATATGAATTTATTAGACATGATAGTTTAGACCTGTCGATTTAGTTTAGAGATTGTGAACAACAGAAAATTTTGTCTCATTTAAAAACAATTTTCTAAAACGAATAAAATGACGTGTCGTGCCGATAAGACAATGGAAACGTTTAAATAACTCTACAGCGATTCTGCGTTCCTAGTCGAACATGTTAATTTGGGTGCACTTTATGTGCAGTTTATGAATTTCAAGGTGCATCAAGGTGCAACTCGAACGAAACTTTTTAAAACGCTCTAGTCTAGTGTCTTTATTTCAGTAAAAATGTATGTATGTAGCTTAAAATGGCACAGGCTCAAAAAACATACAAATCTCATGGTTATGGTTCATCTCTTCTGTATTTCTTTTTTCTTTATCAAACGATAGACTTCTACGGCTGGATAAAAGTTTCTTGAATGGACTTACACAGGCTTCCGTGTAGTAATAATACTGTCTGTTTCTTTAGAGCTTTCAAAGAAGGTCATCGAGTATACCGGGCATCCAAGAGCTGGAAGCTACCTTGGCCAAAGAATTAGTTTGGTCAATTTTGGCCATTCAAAGGGGCAATGCTGCCAAATCTTGGGCACTATGTCGCGCCGTGGAGACATCGATGAGGTTTAAGATTAAGATTGGTTTTAATTTTAGATGTAATTTAATTGTTAATTATTTTAAGATCCGTCTTTTTATTTGTCTTATTTCAGTAAAAAGCCGTAACGTTTTAGGAAATTTTGTCTTATACGTGATTATATAAAATATAACTGGCATTAGGTAAGCCAGGCTCTAGGTATACTAAAATATTCAAACCCCTTTGATTTGTATATTAGTTGCTGCTGCTAGCTGCGGATTAAGTATTTTGCAGCATTCATCAACTCAATTTGTTTCTGTTGTAGCCCTGAATATGTAAATGACACAAAATGTTAATAAAAACATAATTCTATGCAGACGAAGTCGCGGACAAAAGCTACTTTATACTATCTTGATGTATTTCCTAGGTGCACGCACGGTGCACCTACAGAAGCAACCTAGAAATACAACACATTTGTACCAAGGATGCATAAAACAGATGAGCAATCTCTTCGGTGAATAAAATACAAGGGTCTGCCCGCGAAATTCAAATTTAATTTGGTTTTTCGCAATTTGTAAACTAATACGACAAAGTAGGCTTATGGCCTTCTAATTGCGCCAGTGGAATTATCATCTTCACAGGTTTACATAAAAATCTTTACTTGAAAGTGACCAGTTTAAGAAATTAATCAAAATACTGAGTTGGACGTGAGTTACTCACAAATTAGTCGATATTTTGATTAATTTCTTAAACTGGACACTTTCAAGTAAAAATTTTTATATAAACCTGTGAAGATGATACTGCCATTGTCGCAATTAGAATGCCATAAGCCTACTTTGTCGTATTAGTTTACAAATTGCGAAAAACCAAATTAAATTTGAATTTCGCGGGCAGACCCTTTTCTTCACGTTTTTTCGAAAATATATATTTTCTAATTTCAATTTATATAGGTATTTATATTTTGTAGATAGTTTTTGTTTTAGCAACTGTCATTGGTGTCAGTGGTAACTGACGGGTTGTAGATGTTCGACACCACAAAGTACATTATACAGACCAATTCGACACTCTCTACTATAGGTAGTAGGTAGGTACCGTCCCCTAGTGACGCAAAGATTACTCAAGAAAATAATATTATTAATCCACCAGTAAGTTATCTTTTCAATTTGTGATGCTTTAATATCTTCCCGCTTTCCACGGTGGACACGATAGTTATGTGTATATTATATAATTATTATCTATATATCAGCACGCAACAAGGTCACGGAAAGAGGTCATACAGGTACACTTACAACTCTTCACATTGATGCACCCCTGGTAATGGTGCAGCGTAACTATAGATTTATATGCAACTAACTAGCTGCGTTAAATGGTTTGTTCGCCTTGATACAGGAGTGTTTTAAAACAAAAAAAGGGAAAATCCGAAAGAACAGCTGAAAAATCGTAAAAATCAGAATTGGTAATTTTGTATAGGAATCACCAGTTCGGATTACGTTTAATCTTGTGCTAAACTCCAACTTGAATTGATTTTTGAGGTGATTTGAACATAAAAAACAAAAACATAAAGATATATCCACGTAACTTATTGGTATTTTGGCTCTTGATTAAAAATAAAAAGTATGTATTTCACAATTTTTGAAAATTCTACCCTCAAAGGCATAAAATAGGGGATGAAATTTTATGTGATTGTCTTTCATTTTTCGAGTTATATCCACGAAACTTGGTATTTGGCTCTTGATTGATAATGAAGAAGTACGTAAAATACCTTTTTTGAAATTTAAGTTATAAAAATTTAGGTAAAGGTTCCACATGTAGAAATTGTTTAAAATAAAATTGAAAATGGAAAATTCGGTCTGTCGAGCTGGGATTCGAACCATCGACTTTTGGCTGTTTGGCGACTGTGGAAATCACAAGGCTACCGAGATCTTATATTGTACTGTGAAAATATAAAACACAATGCCAAATTCACATTCAAAAAAGTGTCGGTTTCAAAAAAGTGTCGGTCTGTCTAGCCCCCTTCCGCACCGCGCGATAAGGAACTACGTTCCAATTACGGATTTTCATAATAATTTCCATCCCCTATTCAAACCCTTTATTTTTAAGTTATAAAAAATTAGGGAAAGGTTCCACATGTAGAAATTGTTTAAAATAAAATTGAAAATGGAAAATTCGGTCTGTCGAGCTGAGATTCGAACCATCGACCTTTGGCTGTTTGGCGACTGTGGAAACCACAAGGCTACGGAGATCTAATATTGTAGTGTGAAAATGTTGAACACAATGCCAAATTAATTAATCGAAAGGAACTTCGTTCCATCCGGGTGTCCCTTGATACCTCTCAAGTTTTTTTTTTAAGTTATATCCACGAAACTTGGTATTTTGGTTCTTGATTAAAAACAAAGAAGTACGCATTTCACAGTTTTTGAAAATTCTACTTATAAAGGTGTTAAATAAAGGTTGAATGTTTGTATGAAAGTCCGTAATTTTTCAAGTTATATCCATAAAACTTGGTGTTTTGGCTCTTGATTAAAAACAAAGAAGTAAATATTTCACAGTTTCTGAAAATTTTACCCCAGAGGGGTTAAAGATGGGGGTTGAATGTTTGTATGAAAGTCCATAATTTTTCAAGTTATATCTAACGAAGCTCTTTCGAGCTCTTAATACTCTTTTGAGCAACGGATCTACGTGATTCTTTGATGGGCATGGTTGCAGACCTGCAGAGTACAGTGTTTACAGGTTACTTTTATCTCGATAAAACCAGGAGTTTCCACGGGATTTTCATAGAACCTAATTCCACGTGGACGAAGTCGCGAGGGCAACAGCTAGTAGATTATAGACGTGGATATTCCTAGATAGGCTACTTCAGTGGGAATCCCAAAGAAAAATTGATTTGTAATCATTTGCGATAGGGTGATGCAGTGACGGCATTGCTGCGCGCGCATTCTGTTAAGGGACGAGGCCCTGAAACGAAGCAACGTTAAGACTTTGTGGTGTGACTGATAGCGGATAGCGAAGATTCCATATTATCAGCTTTCAGTCATAGGAGATGTAATTTACACTACAAGTGCAGCAAAAACTTAACCCTTCTGGATTAGCATAAATGAGCATTGAAAATGCCCTTAAAATAGATTTTCATCACATAATACGTGAACATTGTTGCTTAAAATTGATTAGAATTTTTAGAAAGTTTAGATATTGTTATTTTAATTGTTGGATTTAATTAAACTTTATTGATGTGAATACTTAAATGAAGATTCATAGAGGTAACAAATTAAACGTCATTCTTATTTGAAGTCTTTGATTTACTCGAGTCCTTGGGCCCAAAAAGATTCTGGCAGAGCCTCTTCCTTTAAAAGGATATGAAAAACCGACATGTTTATGCATTCACATACTAGGTAAATGATAAATTAATACCAACGTACTTGTCACGCTTGTAAATATTAAATGCTGAAAACGTGGATAATTCCAGTTCAATGCAGCAACAATTATATATTGTTCGACGGAAGCTATTTGATTAAGACCCCTGAATAAGTGTGACAGCGTCCATTAACTCGCTGTCACTGGTGCTCCATAAGCGTATGGTTTAACGGGAATGTCGTAGCCTATAATTCCTGAAACGCTCCGCGTGTCGGCATGTCGGAATAGATTACAGTTTCACGGCGGGAGGCGCGTCGGCTCTGTCGTAATCCCGCGAGTATTCTTAGAGACTTTGTATGTTTACCAGTGTTGGAACTATTGGAAACGCAGAAAACTCGTAAGTTTTCATCTTGTTACGTAATATCTTACAACATCATACAGTAAATTATAACGTTTATACATGTTTCATACACTTTTTTATTTTTGTGGCGAAATCTGAATATATTTTTGATGTGTTTTGTGTTTAGTTAATATGACAATAATATATTACTCGCAGATGGGTTTCGTTATCTATAGACTTGTACAATGTACAGTATATTGAAAACTATATAAGTACGCAAGCATTATCTTGTAATAATTGGTACTCAAACATCACCTGGATAGAAAAAAAATGATATTTAATTTAAAAAGAACTAACTTACAGTGTCTCTTTGAACCTTTAGTACTCCCATGCACCTACCGCAGTATCATACATTTTTGAGATATAAATCCTTACTAATATTATTAATGCGAAAGTGTGTTTGTTTGTTGGTTTGTTGGTTTGTTGGTTTGTCCTTCAATAACGCCGCAACAGGGCTACGGGTCGCGTGATTTTTTGCATGGATATAGTTGAGGACCTGGAGAGTGACATAGGCTACTTTTTATCCCGGAAAATCAAAGAGTTCCCGAGGGATTTTAAAAACTAAATCCACGCGGACGAAGTCGCGGGCATCAGCTAGTAAAAGATAAAGTGTTAATGGTGATTATGCCACGTCTTTGTTATTTGAGAAGCACATCAAAGGTATATCGTGAGATTGCGTTAATTTACTAAGTTTTTCACAGTTTCGTGAAAACTGTTCATCAGGCAGCATGGTTTCAATATACCAATATCAGGTTTTTCAATAAGTAATTCTTATACGAATATTGCGAAAGATTGCAAAATCGAACTAATTTAACGTTTTCACCCTGTACAAATCCAGAATAGTCCAGTCAAATAAGCTTAAATTAGGTAAGAATCTCGGAATTCGAGATACCCAGCTGTAAGTCTGTAAATACTTGTATATTGACGCCCTAAAAGTTGTCTCAAAACCTACATATGGTAGGGTGTACGCAACTATTAAATTTCAAGGTCAAAGGTCACAAAAATCGGTTTTTTGCGCTTTTTTTGTAAATATCTCATTTCCTATGGGTTTTTTGCTATTTGTATTTATTATCAATATTGTAGAATACAAAATTCTCTACAAATTTTGTTTAAAAAATTTTTTTATACGGTGATCCGTTTTCGAGATAGAGGGCGGAGAGCGCGCGGTCACAGCATCACTTCAGGTCAACTGGTGCCTCCGGTCGAAAACGCGCCATATACAGTGTGTCCGGACATGAACTAGCGATATTTTAAACACTTATATGACAACTATTTTTAAGTACAAATACACCCTAAACTTGGGCCCAATCGACTTTCCCCCTATGTGGCAGCCATTTTGTTTTTGTACTGAAATATTCTCTAAACGTGTACAAAAAGAATCATATCTCTCAAAGTTTTGGTCTTACTGAGATAAAAATGGGCTTATTCGAAGGGCCAAAATACTGTCCTACCGTCTACATTACAAAACAAATATGTTTACATTGAAATAGTTGCGTACACCCTACCATATGTAGGTTTTGAGACAACTTTTAGGGTGTCAATATACAAAAGTATTTACAGAATTACAGCTGGGTATCTCGAATTCCGAGGTGAACTTACTATAATGACTGGACTAGAAATGATCATGAATTTACAACAATATTTAGAAGTTGCAAGCGAATTATGCAAATTGCGACTGTGTTTATAATACCATACTTTATATGTATTTTATTTTATTTAAACATGTATATAAAATATATTCGCACTATAGAAACACGACGAATTCACTGAACGGGATTTTTTTTAATACGCACGCACGCGTTTGGCAGTTTTGAATCACAAATTATTAAGATTATTTATTACTAGTTTTTAAAATCTCTCGGAAACTCTTTGATTTTCTGGGATAAAAAGTAGCCTATATGTCACTCTCCAGTTCCTCAACTATACCCATGCAAAAAATCACGTTGATCCTTAGCTCTGTTGCGGCGTGATTGAAGGACAACCCAACAAACCAACACACTGTCGCATTTATAATAATACGTATGATTTTAACATGAAAAAGTAGTTCTTGTGACATAAAATTATCTAGTAATATAGTTATACATATAGTATCCCGGACTTTACGCGATATAAGAATTTACAATTGCATATTTTAACATGGAAAAGTAGTTATTGTGACATAACTGTAGTAGTAGTGTAAGACATAATTATTATGGTACCGCAGAATTTTTTGTAGATATTAATGTCCTCCATAAAACTGTAGTACATCACTTTGCTCAATTTTATTAATAGTTTTTTCATACGGATCACTAACTTTTTAGGGTTCCGTACCCAAAGGGTACCAACGGGACCCTATTACTAAGCCTACGCTGTCCGTCCGTCCGTCCGTCCGTCCGTCCGTCTGTCAGCGGGCTGTATCTCGTAAACCGTAATAGATAGACAGATGAAATTTTCACATATTATGTATTTCTATTGCCGCTTTATCAACAAATAATAAAAATTAAATTAAATTAAAAAAATTAAATTAAAATATTACCATGGGTACATGGAAATATTTTTATTTAATTTTTTTTAACGGAACCCTAAAAGAGCGAGGCCCGACTCGAACTTGGCCGATTTTTTGAAATACTCTAATAGCGTATGTTCATCTTACTTTTAATTATCATCATACATACATCATACTTTTTCAAATCGGTCCAGTAGTTTCGGAGCCTATTCAATTCAAACAAATAAACAAGCAAACAAACAAATCTTTCCTCTTTATAATATTAGTGTGGATTACTGTAGATGTCGAGCGGAGGACGTCTAATGCTTGATAAAGAAGATGAAGAGAAGATTTGATATGATGGATATTTCTTGAGGACTTAGCAAAGCAATGGTTACATGATTATACTCGTACCTATCTTTATATTATCAGAAATGAGTTACTTAAGAATTTAAGAAAATAGCTGGTAAAATGATGCGTCTTACATGATATTAAATACCTGTTTTATAAATTGCTGTTCATAACGTAAATGCAAAAGTTTGCACGTTTTTCCGGCTAAATACTCGTAGCTTAGCCGAGTTTGATGAAACAGAGATAACCAATTACTCGTTGGATAGGTAGGTATCTACTTCCAACCCAGGTAATCAAGACAAAGCGTATCAGAACGTCAAATTGTATCCTCGATTATTTATTTATTAATTTAATTTAATTTAATTTAATTAATACGGACGTTATAAAATTACATTAATTAATTTATCAATATCTCAATACTTACAATACTTAATTATACTTGGCCGTAGCTAAATTGGCCCTTAACCTCACAGAAAATGAGAAAATCTGGTTGGGATTAGGTAGACGATACATACGAATATGTTTATCTAATTAGAAAAACTATGTACCTACGTACATCGTGATCGTTTACTTCCTCTACACACGCAAATGATTAATTAGTGTGAACTATAAGATAATAATATTATTATCTTAAGAGAATTTAAAAAATCGATTTCGAATTTCTTGCACGAAAATAAAGGCATTTGAATACTGGGTCAAGTTCTTATAGGAACCTAATATTGTAAGAGATGCATAGAGTATGATGCAACTCGGCTTGATCGTAAAAGTGAGAGACAATTTCCTGACATAAATCTGTCTCATTTTAACTGTTTCTTGAGTGAGAGTCGGTCTACATCTACAAGTACCTATATAGTGGTTGATGTATGTATGACCGTGCAAAAACTTTCTTATTTAGGCCAGAAAATTAATCTAGCAGAATTTCACGAGCTGAAATCTGTACAGAGAATTTTGCTGTAATGTGCCTTAAAAATTATAAAATAAATAAACGGCAGTTTTCCGATTTTGTCCTGCATTTTTAAAGTCATTTCGTTATGAGATTCTACATGGAGATTCTATACAAATCAAATGACATTAATATTAATAGAATATGACATAAGTTCTACAAGCTAACTTCTACCAGTTCTTCACTTCTAACCAGTCAAGACAGTGCGATTCGTCGTAGATTTCTTTCTTCTTCTTCTTCTTTACCAACCTATAGACGTCCACTGCTGGACAAAGGTCTCCTGCATCGACTTCCACAGGCTTCGGTCTTGCGCCGCTTGCATCCAGCAGCTCCCTGCGACTCGTTTGATGTCGTCGGTCTATTTATTTTACTATTTATTTATTTATTTATTTCGAGATTTCTTTACTTTTTGCAAATTAATTCCCCATCGCAAGCGCCCGTTAAACAGCTTCACTTGTAAAATTGTGTTGTGCAAATTTTTTCTGGATTATGTAACCTACTAACCTTCATCAATGCAATTTAGGATGGCAGGTCAAAGCCTCATTTCAATTTAATTCAGCGTATCTATAATATATTGTTTCAAATAATAATGTTTCAAATAATAAGCTTATTACGTAACGACATTTTTTCATTGACCAAAGTAAAATGTAGACAGCGTTTTCAATCACAAAAGCGTGAACAAAACTGTTCATAGAACTGAAGTTAGTTTTGTAATTGCGAGTATGTTGCGATTTAAGCACAGAGAAGCGTAACCCAGTAGGCCTACTGGATAAATGTGGATAACAACTACGTCAGAACTCAGTCATTGCTACAGTGATTGAATTTTGAGTAAATTTTGGTGATTGGCTGAATATAAATTCTTGCCAAAAACAGTGCATTTTTTCACACTGTAGTTGAGCTTTTTAGACAGCCCAACTACCAAAGTTTAACGATCGCAATCGTCTCATATTGGAAGACATCTGTCTGGCTTAAAATAATGTTATAATGAAACAGTTGATTATCACTATTTTGGCGCTGACTGCTAAGAATGGGAAATGTAAAGTTCCCAGTACCTTCGTAGCCTGTGCACCATTCTGTTAGCCCGGAGTTAGGAAAGTTGGCGGTGAGTCACCCCCGTGCCTCGGAGAGCACGTAAAGCCGTCGGTCCTGCGCCTGATCTCTCCAGTCGTGTCGGATTTTCCGTCCCATCGGACTATGAGAGGGAATAGAGAGTGCACCTGTGTCTGCGCATACACTTGTGCACTATAATATCTCCCGCGCAGATGGCTAATCTCTGAGCAGTTTGGCCGCCGTGATCGGATTCGGTCGGGAGGACATTATTATTTATTACCATTCTGTTTTGTTCAGTCTACTTGTATTAATAGATGTGTACTGTGTTGCAGCAACAATACCAATAAATTCTGAAAATCACAATTTGATAATAATTATAATAAAACCATTCATCAGCTTTGATTTACTTAATCCCTATCTTCGCTTTTTCGAAAAAAAATTGCGCAAATCGGCTTCTCTGGATGGAGTTCCGTCTATTTTTTCTCTTATCTGTCGTTTAGTAACGGGAAATAAATTACAATTGTCATCGTAATGAGAGAATCATTGTTTTTACGATTATGAATTGACGTGTTACGTACGCCTGTTCTTGGAATATTTTTTGAAATCAATATCCTATTATATTAGTCATTAGGTAGGTATTTTGTTTTACCTAAAATTGAGTGACAGAATTTTTCTTTCTTCTTTAACCAAATAGTTGTCCACTGCTGTATATTGTCCAGCGGCTGCCTGCAAGGAAACTGATCTAATCGATCCACCTAGTGGAGGTTCCAAATTGGTTCAAGCAATAAAAAATTTATGACTGAACATCGATGAAACATTCATATCGACTATATAATGAGAACTTCCTCCTTTTATCAATTCGGTAAACAAAATGATAGATTTATAAATTGTTCCGCAAAGTTGCTAGCCGTACTCCACAATTGCTACTTGCCTGAAATTGGGTAATACATCAAGTGGGATGATGATGATCTGCACACTCATCCCACTCTGTAATTCTGTATCTACCATAGGTACACTACTTGCTACAGTAGTATCTATCGCTCTATAATATCAATCTATAGCAAAAATGTTAAGAGTAAAATAGTGGAGTAGAGGAGCCAAGCATTTTTAGGCCTACTCTGAATAGGGACGTATGGGCAAGTGCTGTTCCTATGGACGCTTGTACCTGGGGACCCAATCGATTCCGTCGAAACTAGCAACCCTAGGGGAAGTTATAATTACGGTGGTCATTTCGTTTCCCACGTGCCACGGCATCGTGGTATGTAAGACATCTGAAAGTTGACTGATTTTCACTTTAATCATCATACTCAATATTCATCACCTTGTAGGTTTTATCAGCTTAGCACTTGTGATTAGTACTAAACTAAGATGCTTCATGACAAGTGAAAAGTATCTGTTTACACGTTGGTATTAGTGACCCGACATCCGCTCGAAATGGAACACCGTCGCCTGGTCTTTAGTAAAGTAGCCAGTCAGCCCTCCCCTTAATTACTTTCTGGCTAGTAATGAGGCGCTTGTGAGGAAGCTACAAGTACCTACTTCTTCTTTTTCTTTATCAACCGATAGATGTCCACTGCTGGACGAAGGTATCTTGCATGAACTTCCACAGAATTTGGTCTAGCACTGCCTGAATCCAGCGGCTCCCTGCTACTCGTTTGATGTCGTTGGTCCACCTAGTGGGAGGTCTGCCAACACAGCGTTTCCCGGTGCGGGGTTGCCACTCCAGCAACTTGGGACTCCAATGACCATCTGCTCTTCGAACTATGTGTCCGCCCATTTCCACTTTACTTTTGCGACTCGCCGAGCTACTGACTCGGTGACTTGGTGAATCGGTGTAGGTGACTTTGGTTCTCCTACGGATCTCCTCATTATTTGATCTCGCAGGGATACTCCGAGCGCTCTCTCCATCGCTCGCTGAGTGACTGAGCCTTCTTATGAGGCCCACAGTTGCCATGCGACAGCGACCATGTCTCGTATCCGTAAGTCATCACTGGCAACACGCACTGTTCGAAGACTTTAGTCTTCTGTCTGATAGAGTTCTACATCACGTATGTCAAAGATACGCGGGCCGCATCCGGCTCTCAGGCCATTTCAATACGGCCCGCCACAATCTCATCATCATCATCATTAGCAACCCACCAACGGCTCACTGCTGAGCGCAGGTCTCCTCTCAGAGAAGGGTTATAGTCCACCACGCTGGCCCAATGCGAATTGGCGGACTTCACACACCTTCGAGAACATTATGAAGAACTCTCAGATGTGCTTGTATCTCACGATGTTTTCCTTCACCGTTGATGCAAGTGATATTTATTTGCTTAAACGCACTTGACTCTGAAAAGTCAGAGGTGCGTTCCCGGGATCGAACCTGTGACCCCCCGAATAGGAGACCACAGTCCTAACCACTAGGGTATCACTGCTTCCACCACAATCTATCCAGTGAGAATTTTTAGACGGCCGGCACTGAAACGAAACATGCAGCACGTATTCTGTGTATGTTCGGTAGTAAATATCTATTTATGCGAGCAGATGTTTTCCGTTATGAAAATAAATAAGGGCTAACTGATTAACATTTACTTACATTCGTTTCTGAAAAAAAAACTACCACGAATATGACTCCTGACTTCAATGAGCTTATCCAAAACAAGAGAACTCAGGTGTCCGGATCTTCTGGCTCAAAATAATGTGCTCAGTTCAGTCTTTTGTGAGCCTTCGCCACTATGTATGGTCACCCTATTGTATTTCCGCGAAGAACTATGCCTCCGGGACTCATTGTATAAAGAACACGTTCAATTGTGAGACAATGCTGCATTCATTTATTTTTATCCTACACCATAAATAATGCGCAGAAGCATGTACTTTTAATGAAGAAGCTGTAGGTAGCTTATATAGCTTATATCAATGTCACGGTAGATACAATACGAGTGGGTAAACTTACATACTGTAATAAACCATCAGCATACGATACATACTTTCGCATTTATATTATAAATGCGAAAGTATGTTTGTATGTTAGAGTTGATTTGTTGATTTGTCCTTAAATCACGCTCCATTGGAGCAAAGGATGGACGTGATATTTTGCGTCGATAGAGTTGAAGACTGGAGTGTGACCTCGCATCCCGGAAAAATACGGGACGTTCCTGCGGGATTTTTAAACACATAACTAAACGCGGACGAAATCACCGGCAAAAGCCAGTCCCTCATAATTTAATACCTAAATCCATTACCAATACTGGCGTAATGATATTCCATTCCGAAATATTATGATTAAAATCAAGGTCCTGAGTCAACACGATAAAAATATATGGGCATTTTAGATTTTCGCGAAAACTTGTAAGTACCAAAATTTACCTCAATTTTCAACTTTTTTTATTTTTCGGAATTTTCCCTTTACTTGTGCTGTAAGACCTTGTATATAACCAAAATTGACAATTCTAGGTCAACCGGAACTACCCTATAGGTTTTAGGTCGAAAACTTATATGGTAGTTTCCGTTGATCTAGAATCACGAAATTTGGCAAAAAGCAAGGTCTTACAGCACAAATAAAGGGAAAATTCCAAAAAATAAAACGTTGAAATTTATATATAATAATAATATAATAGCGGTATAATGGGTAGGTAAGGAACCCTCGGCGCACGAGTTCGACTCGTACTTGACTGTTTTTTTTTTACTTCAATCCAAACTCGCGCTACGCTTCCGTGGCTGCCCCAACATTCCTATCCAACTAATACTAGTGGTTCGCCCCGAACTGAGACCTCGCGGTAACGGTATCCCATGATTATTCATTCAATCCATACATGACGACCAAAACTGACATTATTATTATGCCCGTTTTCACCAAACATACCTAAATCATCCCCTATGTAGGAGTCTCTTTACGTAGGTAGCTCCAAAACACAATCCTAAGTCCTAACATCCGTCCCAATGTCCTTTTAGGTGTCCTGTACAGGATCGTGATAAAGAAGTTGACAGTAATCATCACCTAACTTATCATAGGTAGCCCGTAAAGGTTAGGGAACGTCAGTCTTCTTCTTCTTCTTTATCAACCGATAGACGTCCACTGCTGGACAAAGGTCTCTTGCATGGACTTCCACAGGCCTCGGTCTTGCGCCGCCTGCATCCAGCGGCTCCCTGCGACTCGTTTGATGTCGTCGGTCCACCTGGTGGGGGGTCTGCCAACACTGCGCTTCCCGGTGCGGGGTCGCCACTCCAGCACCTTGGGACCCCAACGACCATCAGCTCTTCGAACTATGTGCCCCGCCCATTTCCACTTCAGTATCGCGACTCGCTTAGCTATGTCGGTGACTCTGGTTCTCCTACGGATCTCCTCATTTCTGATTCGATCCCGCAGGGACACTCCGAGCATAGCTCTCTCCATCGCCCGCTGAGCGGTCCTGAGCCTACTTATGAGGCCCTTAGTTAGCGACCATGTCTCGGATCCGTAAGTCATCACTGGCAACACGCACTGTTCGAAGACTTGAGTCTTCAGGCACTGAGGTATTTTGGACGAGAAGACATTTCGGAGCTTCCCGAACGCTGCCTAGCCGAGTTGGATTCGGCGGCTGATCTCTTTCTCGAAATTGGACCTACCTAGCTGGACTGTGTGTCCCAGGTAAATATACTCGTCTACAATTTCGAGTGCAGAGTTCTCAACAATTACTGGGAGGAGCGATGCATGAGCATTGAACATGATTTTCGTCTTGCTCATGTTCATTTTCAGGCCCACCTGTTGAGAAACCCTGCTGAGATCGTTGAGCATTGTATTGAGGTCTCTCAGAGTCTCTGCCATGACTACTATGTCATCGGCAAATCGCAGGTGAGTGATGTACTCGCCGTTTATGTTGATGCCAAGCCCGTTCCAATCCAGAAGCTTAAAGACGTCCTCCAACGCAGCGGTAAAGAGCTTCGGGGAGATAACGTCTCCCTGTCGCACTCCACGCTGCAAGTGGATTGGCCTCGTAGTCTGGTCCTGTATACGTACTGACATTGTGGCGTTTTCATACAAGCACTTCAACACTTGGATATACCGGTAGTCAATCCGGCATCTCTGCAGCGACCTCAACACAGCCCAAGTTTCCACCGAATCGAAGGCTTTCTCATAGTCCACAAACGCTAAGCAAAGTGGCTGGTTATACTCTTCCGTCTTTTGTACAACCTGCCGCAGCGTATGAATGTGATCAATGGTACCAAAGCCTTTTCGGAATCCGGCTTGTTCGGGAGGCTGGAAGTCGTCGAACCTACGAGCGAGACGATTCGTAATGACTCTCGAGAACAACTTATAAACATGACTCAACAACGAGATGGGTCTATAATTCTTCAACAAGGTATCACCCTTTTTGAAGAACAGAACCACCACGCTCCTGAGCCATGCTTCCGGCGTTGTGCCCTCGTGGATGACGGAATTGAACAATCGCTGAAAGATCTTAAGTACCGGTTTTCCACCCGCTTTCAGGAGTTCCGCAGTGATTCCGTCATCACCTGGCGCCTTGTTGTCCTTGAGCTGTTTGAGAGCCATTCTAATCTCGTACAGGCTGACGTCCGGGATATCTTCGGTATAGTGTCGGGTCAGTTTGGCTCTGGGATCTTTCGCCAAATCTTCAACAGGTTTTTGTGTCGTGGTATATAACTGTCCATAGAACTTCTCAACCTCTCCCAAGACCTCAGGTCGAGAAGAGACGAGACGGCCGTCATCAGTTTTCAGCCGCGTCAGCTGGCTCCGTCCGATAGACAGATCTCTCGCGAACACTTTTGAGCCTTTGTTCCGCTCAATGGTATCTTTAATACACTTGGTATTAAAGACACGGAGGTCGCGAGTTTGTGCCTTAGAGATCTGCCTATTAATCCGCCGGTAGGCAGCCGCGTCTGCCGATGACTGCAGCCTCATCTCTTGTCTCTCCTTCATTAGCTTGAGAGTATGGTCAGAGAACTTTTCGGTTCTTTTCCTGCGATGGGTCTTAAAGAATTTAGACCCCACAGTATGGACAGTTTCCAACGTAAACGTCACCGTCAACGGGAACGTCAGTGAAAACATTGAATTATTATGTAGGTACTAACGAGTGAAAACGGGTTAGGGGCATCTGTACAAATCGTCATCTATCTACGCGAATAGAAAATATACAAAATGCAGCATTTAATAGTTTATTGAAGTTTGATATTTAACTAAAGAATAATTTTAATTGAATAATATGTTATTATATTATGTACCTAAATAATAGTAGTCGACGCAAAACTGTTTTTGGGATAGATCGTAGTCGTAACTTCTAGTAGTCCTAGTTCCATGGAATAGTCAATGAGTGCGCCATCTATTAGCATTATTGTGAAGGTATGTGAAATTTACTGATGCTCATTAAAAATTAAATAATCTCGTTTCTTTATAATATTCATATCATTTTAGTATTTGTTGTTCAAGTACAGGATACAAGTGAAGTAAAAAAATAAGTACAGCTTGAAAATATATAGCCAATTTTCCCAGAGAGCGTCTTCAAGCGAGCGTATTAAATCGCCACTTTGAAAGCCCCCCATTTCGTCAATTTTAGGAAAAAAATTAAAAGAAAAAAATTCGTTTGTACTCTGTTCCAAATTGTCTTTAAAATGATACAGAGAAACCCTATGAATCGCAAAAAAAAATTTTACTTCGCATTCGCTTCTATGAGAGCCCCCCTGAAATAAAGATTTTATAACTTTTTAAGCCATTTTCGGCTTGAGGCCATCGGTTTACATATTATATCTAAATTTGAAGTAATTACGTTCATTAATTCAAAAGTTATAAGGCCTGACAGACGGACGGACGGACAGACGGACGGACGGACAAGTGCAAATCTTTAAAATAATAAATAATTGACAAATAATTGACAAATAATTGACCTCGCTTCGCTCGGTCAATTATTAATGTGAAAGTTGGTGAGGATGGATGGATGTATGGATGGATGGATGTTTGTAACTCTTTCCCGCTACAGCGAATGAACCGATGTGGCTGAAATTTGGAATGGAGACAGCTCAAACCTAGGGTTAACACATAGGCTTTACATCCCGGTAAATTACAAAGTTCCCGCGGGAATGAAGAAACCTTAATCCACGCGGACGAAATCGCGGGCATAATCTAGTCACTAGTGCATCATAAATGCATTGCTGAACCTACGACCTTCAGTTCTTTTAAGCTACGACCTTCAACTGTAGATGTAGGTATAACGAGTATAATGAATGAGTGCCCGCGGGAGGCAGGTGGGCGCGGCTGTGGTACGGGAAGACTTGCCTCCCGTACACTTGCTCAGTATTTTATCTTGTCGCACGCGAGGTTGACATAGTGCGGACGTGCGGTCGAACTGAGCACCTATTTAGTACCACAGAATTCATACGGACAGATATTACCTGCTACGTTCCTGTCGAGGGCAACCAGGATCATCTGGGACTGTATGTTGAAATATTTATATTTTAATTTCTTTTTATATTTCGAAATAGACTTGCACTTGACGCCAATCAATACTGGAAAGCACTGATGAGGTCTAGGTTGGAGCCCGCTTGCCGAAAAAATGCCTATCCACTCTTGCCTTTAAAGTACTGAGGTTATACGTGAAGAAAGCTGAAAGCCAGAAACGCAGATGCTGGAAGTGCGTTCCACACCGTAGCGGTTCAGAAACGTTAAACTGAAGCGTTTTGTGCGAGTAGGTCGGATTTCAACCACGTAATTGTGCCATCGCTCACGATTTCGCGAACGCGAAGATTATATTTTAATAGATATAGTTGTACCTACCTAAGTTTTATAGAAGAAATTGTGTTTTTAAAAAAACTAAGTGCACGAAACACGTCTATATTCACTTCCACAGCTGGACTAAGCTCTTTGTTGGGACTTCCAAACGCCGCAGTTTAATTGTTACTTGATATCAGAAAGTGAGGATACCTATTCTTAAAGGTACTAATTCCAAGGTGTTGGAATGGCGACCTCACACTGGTAAGCTTAGTGTTGGCAGACCCCCACTAGAGAGAGGCTAGACGGACGACATCAGACGATTCGCAGAGTCGCTGGACAGGTACAAGCGGCACAAGACTGAGCCATGTGGAAGTCTATAGAAGAGACGTATGTCCAGCAGTAGACGTCTATCGACTAACGAAGAAGTACTAATCTATATGTATAAAAGAAAGTGGTGTTAGTTACACTATTTATAACTCAAGAACGGATGAACCGATTTGGCTCAAAATTGGTGGAGAGGTAGCTTAGAACCAGGAGACGGACATAGGATACTTTTTATCCCGTTTGACTGCGTTTCCGTCAAGTCAATATAAAACCTGTTATAACAAAAATGCATCTGACATGGAATAAAAAAACGAAAATGACAGTGGAAGAACAAAACGTAGATAAATGACAGCTAAACGTAATTTTGTATTTGGTTAATTATGGTAGAAAATTATGGTAAAAACAATTATAAAAATTATAGTTTAACGTAATTGATAATATCATCAGTAATATGTTTTCTCTTTGAATCATCATTAACAATGCCGCGAGCAAGACGATCAAATGTTTCCTGCTACAAAGCTACGGATTGACGTGATTTATTGGATAGGTATAGTTGAGAACCTGGAGGGTGGACAAAGATTTCCCGCGGGATGTTATGAACTAAATCCACGCAGACGAAGTCGAGGGCATCAGCTAGTTAATAATAATAAAATATGATACAAATTTAACGAATGCCTAAAAGATTAAATCCGATAAAATGGGATCAGCTGATGATGTTAACATTTGGTGAAGTGTGAAGTGTCTTGTTAGTTTTATAACTTAACTTCCCCATAGCCATCTCCTAACTTCAGAATCTTAAGTATATACCTACCTAGGAACTCTGTATTCTGCATACTCGACTCCAATCACCATTCTAATGTTAACGAATTTTTGGAATTTGGATGGGACTACAAGATGTGGTTGTGATTAACGGCCCATATAATGTTTTCCGTGTTTATTTTTATGGAAAAATTTACTTTTATCCCATTTCCTTTAGTTCTTTGTCTGCGAAAGTATTGTTGTATAAACTAAAATTCCGTTCGCGTCTCGTAATAGTCCGCTATTGGGAGCGAGGGTGACCTACTTCATATATCATGCCCACTTGCACCAGTTAGGGTCGATTTAGTTTGCACTGAATCCGGACGGGACACGGTTGAAGTCGTGTGTCTACAGAGACATGACGATTTATGTGGCGCAACGTTTCCGGAGCAACGAACGACCAAGCAAAGCTTGCTTCGAGCGTACCCGGAAACCATGGTATAAAATGCGTATGACTGATCGCCTTCCACGGCGTCGTGACATATCATGGCAGATGTGTACACGTTATTTACTATGAACATTTATGGAAAAAAAAATTATGGTTAGGGTAGGGCATTCATTTATTCATTATATTATCATATTCATATTCATTCACCGTACCTAGTACCTACAGCACCCGTGCCTCGTCCGAGACTATAGGCATTGACAAATGCACGGCGGCGCGGCGAGGCGGCACGGCCCGTGTTCGGTCTAAACTAAATCAGGCCTTAAATACACTATAGCAGCAATTTGTCTCAATACTACAGCACTGCGAACGTTGTACCTTCTTAGCCAGAGAGCCTCTGGCAAGAATCTTGAATTGATTTTATTGTCAAACACATTAATTATTATTAATTTTCTTCCAAAATCTATGAAAAATTAAAATCATAGATAATTAAGAATATATTTCGTTTAAATCAGTATTACTTTAGGTCTGGTTTTCAGGGTTTTGAGATGTCATACAATTCCAACCTTAACCATTTATGACACCTAAAAACAAAATTGAAATAATTCTGCTTTTCAGTGTTGCTAGTTTAAGCCCTATTATAATAATATTTATGCTTACCTAAAGTTTTCAATATTTCTTGTGCCACCTACTTATGATAATGATTTTGCCCGTACATTCGCCCGCGTGATTAAAAGTAGCCTACTACACAAATTGTTCAAAAATTATGATAATATAACAATACTTAAATAAATGTGCATACGAGCTTCTGCACGCGGCTTCGCTTACATTAAGTTATATTTTTAAACTCCTATTTCAGTTATTTAGGGGTTGATTTTTCTAAAATCCTTTCTTAGCGGATGCCTACGACATAATAACTATCTGTATACCAATACCCCGATCCATCCAGTAGTTTGAGCTGTGAGCTGATAGATCAGTTAGTCAGTCACCTTTCCCATTTATATATTTAGATATATAATGTAAATGATCACATAATTTTAATAAAGCAATCCATTTATCGATGCATTTTACACATTTTTACAATAATTCCAAAATGGGCCATCATCATTATTAGGGTAGCTATTTAAAAAACAAAGACGTCACTGGTTAAGATGATGAAGTCTTGACAAATCAATTGCCGCCGGCTTGTTAACTGTAGTTAGTCATTTTGTCAGCTTGCGGGTTTTATTTATAGCTTGCTGGTTTTACATAACTCGGCCAGTCTCCGCGTTCATATGTATGACAATCGATCAGTTACTTCCATTTTTCTTCCGACGCAACGCTACAATAGATTATATGATTATGTATTTAACTATCTTTTGAAAATCTGCAAAGGCGACTTAAATTGTGTGTAAGTATGCATTTCCTGGTGTGATTTGTGAAATCTTCCCTGCTTAACGTGACTTTCATAATTCGCTCGTTTGATGCAACACTGTTTTATCTCAAAAATCCTGATTTCCAAAAAAGACGTGTGTCTGAAAAATCTTATTTTTGAAAATTTTATAGCTGTCTTCTGTGAATTTACTTTTCAATTAATCTAGTTTTCATAAAGCAAGACATTTCGATTTCTTCTACATTATACTAGTTAAAATCACTACTTTTCGAGATAAGACATTTTTGCAACAATATGGGATTGTATTATAATTATTACATACATCGTACGTATCATAATTGAAAACATTCTTTTGAAAATATCGTCAACTCAGTGTGCATTTAATCTTTTAGTAGATATTTTAGCGAAATTCAGAAGTGTAGTAAAAAACGACTGAATATTTTGCGTTTTATGGATATTATGAAATCAAACTTAACAAAATTTTTACTTTACATTTTCGGGAGCTCTCTCTATTTCAGATGTTAGCAGCTAATGTTATGTTAGCTATGTATCTAAATCTTGAAGAATTGTGAACTAAAAAGATAAAAAAAATCTTGAGAGGTGTCAAGGGACGTAGTTCCTTTCGATTAATTAATTTGGCATTGATGTGTTCGGTATTTTCGCGGTACAATAATGGGTCTCCGTAGCCTTGTGGCTTCTGCAGTCGCCTAACAGCCAAAGGTCGATGGTTCGAATCCCAGCTCGATAGACCGAATTTTCCATTTTCAATTTTATTTTAAGCAATTTCTACATGTGGAACCTTTCCCTCGGAAGCTCGACAGACTGAATTTTCTATTTTCAATTTTATTTTAAATAATTTCTACATGTGGAATTTTTCCCAAATTTTTTATAAGTTATAAAAAATTAGGGAAAGGTTCCACATGTAGAAATTATTTAAAATAAAATTGAAAATAGAAAATTCAGTCTTTCGAGCTGGGATTCGAACCATCGACTTTTAACTGTTAGGCGACTGCAGAAGCCACAAGGCTACGGAGACCCAATATTGTACCGCGAAAATACTGAACACATCAATGCCAAATTCACATTCAAAAAAGTGTCGGTTTCAAAAAGTGTCGATCAGTGTCGAGTGTCGGTTCAATTTTGTCTTAATTTTTTCCGTCTAGCCCCCTTCCGCACCGCGCGATAAGGAACTACGTTCCAATATAAACGCATCGCATTGATATTTTTCTTTTTTTGAAATCGGCTGAAAGTGGCAATACCTTACTGTGTTCTTTGAAATTATGATAGTGGTTTCATTGTTCTGATATTCACTAGAAAGCAGCGGGGTTTGTATGAAAATTACCACTTGTTGCGAAGCCATTATAATAAGCTATACGTACTTGCTTGCGTATTTTTTCAACAAACAAACAAATTTTTCCTCTTTATAATATTAGTGTAGATAACAACGAACAATTAATGCTAAATTACTTCTAATATTAATACTAAATGAAAATTCTAATCTTATTCTAATTATCAGATAGTGTGAAGTTCGTGGAGCTCCGGAGCAGGCACCAGGCCTGGGGATGGACGAAAAGGGCGAGACGGTGCATCTGCGGCCGGTTAACGATACTGCTGAGAGCTCTTCGCCTATACCTACCAAGTAAATTAATCTTTATTTTATAGCGAGCAAAAGAGTAGACGGATGGTAAATGACTGCCGCCCATGACCATTTGGAGCACCAGAGGCACCATCAATGCTTCACCTGCTTTTCAGGAATTTGTTAAAAGTTAGAGGGAGTTTGTTCTACGGCTTGGTAGTGCGTGGAAGTAAAGATTTGGTTCAACGCAATGGGTGGTCAAAGTGCTCCAGGCCAGTGGCAATGTACGTCTTCTTCTTTATCAACAGATAGACGTCCACTATTGAACAAAGATCTCTTCCATAGACTAATTCCACAGGCCTCGTATCGTATGTAGGTCCCCCTGCATCCAGCGGCGCCCTGCGACTCGTTTGACTTAGTTGATTCACCTAGTGGGGGGTCTGCCAACACTGCGCTTCCCGATGCGGGGACGCCACTCCAGCACCTTGGGACTCCACGGACGTCTATCGATTGATAAAGTAGAAGAAGAAGTTCAAGACACCTTTATTTGTTCTCAGGGAGGATTCGGACGAGGATTACGACCCCCATTTGCACCGTGATCTGCCCAAGGCCACTAAGTGAGTATCTCGCCCTATTGATTAAAGTTTCGTGCTGGTGAGTGGTGAGATATAGGAGGCTAAAGTTTTTCAAAAAATACTAATCTTGTGAACGGGCTTTAAGTTTTCCGTTTGCGCCTCAACCTTTGCGACCTTCAACCTTAAGGCTTAAAAGTGCGAAAAGAAGTGGCATGAGGTCATGCTATATCATGTAGAAATATTGGCAGCTGGGGAAAACATGTTCTGAAGTGGAGACACGTCAGTACATGGGCAGTCAGGGCAGGGTGGGATATCTTTAGCCAGGGTCTGATGACTCTATAGAAGGTTGCAGACCGTATGTAGATGGATGTATAGGTGGAAAGACGAACGAGTGAGGAACGAATGAGTGTATGGTGACACGCCCTCGAAAAGTCCTTTTACCAGAAATGGATGCATGTAGAGTTTCAAATGTTTGGACGGGTTTTGATTCGCCCGTCGTTGATCCGTCTGTGAGACGAACGTGTTGATTTCAATTTCAACTTGTGAAATGCACTTGTTAAGCCACGGACAGACGAACGAATTTAGCAAAATTATAAGGGCTTATTAGGTCCTTCATATTGTGTGGAGTAACTTATAGACTTCTCATGAAATGTTTCTCTGCTCGCAGTAACATAGAAACGCTGGTGCATCTGCTAAAATGCAGTCTGGGCACCGGCATCCTGGCGATGCCACAGGCCTTCGCTCGTGCGGGCTTGGTCACCGGAATTATCGCCACCGTCCTAGTCGGCATACTAATCACACATTGTCTTCATGTCCTCGTAAGTATAGCTTCTCTTCTTTTCTTTATTTTTACAGCAGTCTGCACAATAGGCCATCATATCAAAGTAACCAAGAATTAATGAATTTATGAATTTGTCTAATGAAATAGGATTCATGGATTATAAAAAACGTATTTATTTTTGTATTTTGAATGAGATTAATATATTTATTTTGATAAAATACAGCCATCCGCCATATTGTATTGAACACCGATCAAAGCGATAAGCGATACGTCACATCTATCTTCAAAATTTGAAATTACTATGGAAAAACATAAAGGTGACGTCACGAACGACACTTACCGCGGGACTTTTAAGAAGCCGTAGGTAATAAAGTATGAATGTAAGGATAGTATAGATATGACGGGAGTAATCGATCTTGGACACTCACGAAGTTTTCGGAGTTATGTGCGTTTAAGGAATTAAATATCACATATGCTTCAACAATAAAGGAACCCATCGTGAGGAAACCTGCACGCTTGAGAGTTCTCCCTAATGTTTTCAAAGGTGTGTGAAGTCTGCCAATTTATATTGGGTCCACGTGGTGGACTATAGAATAGAATAGAATTTTTTTTATTCAAATAAACTTTTAACAAGTGCTTTTGAATCGTCTGACTCTACCACTGGTTCGGAATACCCTTCCTGCCGAGAAGAACTAGCAAGAAACTCGGCGGCTGCTCTTTTCAAAACAAGTTTACAATACAATAAATACTAATGCTATGTATGCAGTGTTTCCACAATGAGGGAAGTTCCAAAAATGCATACCTACTAACAATGCAATATATCTTAAGATAGGCAGACATAAAGTAGCCCCATTCCCACCGGTGGAAACCTTTCACGAGCATGACGCATGACCCAGCCGTTGCCTCGCTCAACGATATTTGAAGGAACGTAACGACCCGTATCACACGACACTATGGCCTATGGACTATGGCCTATACCCTTCTCTGAGAGGAAACTTGCGCTCAGAAGCGAGCTTTGGATGGGTTGATGATGAATCATCATCATTAGCAATCCATCAACGGCTTACTACTGAGCGAGGGTCTCCTGTCAGAGAAGGGTTATAAGTAAGCCATAGTCCACCACGCTGGCCCAATGCGAATTGGCGGACTTCACACACCTTCAAGAACATTATGAAGAACTCTCAGGTGTGCAGGTTTCCTCACGATGTTTTCCTTCACCGTTGAAGCAAGTGATATTTAATTGCTTAAACGCACTGGACTCCGAAAAGTCAGAGGTGCGTACCCGAGAATCGAACCTGCGAATCCCTAAATAGGAGACCACAGTCCTAACCACTAGGCTTTCACTGCTTCATGATGATGATGAATGAATGGATGAAAATATTTCCACGCGTGCAGGTCAGATCTCAATACGCGGCATGCAAGCATCTTCGGGTGCCGCTGCTCCCGTACCCCGACTCGGTGTCCACAGCTCTGGGCTGTGGGCCTCAAGCGCTGCGCAAGTTCGCGCGGCCCGCAGCGCTGGCCGTGGACGTGTTCCTCGTGGTCTACCAGCTGGGCATCTGCTGCGTCTACATCGTTTTCATAGCTGACAACATTAAAAAGGTTATATTTTAGCTACTACAGCCCGTTCACAATCATTGTACCTCTGACATCTGTAAGATTACTCCTGAAGTGCGATTGTGTAAGAATTGCCGATCAAATCGTCAAAGTTCGGCGTCAAAGTAAAATAAACCATAACAACATTGAATTAGAACTCAATTTCGTGTATCCATTTCGTGTATCATACGTTTAGGTATGTACGATATACGAAATTGAGCTCTAATTCAATGCATATCACCATTGTTATGGTTATCATAGTTATGGTTTATTTTACTTTGAATCTAACTTTGACGATTTGATCGGCAACTCTTAAACAATCGGGGGGCTATACTGGACATGAGAGAAACACTAATTTCACAATCTCTTACTTTAATTACAATATTGCCCATCATCCCAACTCACACTAAACTCATTTTCGCCGTCCGTCCACAGACTAGCCCACTCTTTTTCTATTCCCCCACTCTTATCATCCGTTCTTGCATTGGCAAGATATGATTATGATTGCATAACACCGCCATTACTCTTTTTTAGAAAATACTCATATTAGCAAAGCTATTTATCGAATGTTGACTGAAATTGATGACTAAAATATAGTATTGTTTTTATAAAATACACTTAAAATCACATTTTACTTATACTAATAGCAACTTAACCTTACACATATCGGCCATTGTATTTTCTACAAGTTCGCATTACTTGCTGTCAAGCATTACGGTTAGCTCAGGGTCAGCTGGAATAGCTATCAGCATTGGTCACCACATGGAAGTAAGAATATGGTCACCCATATTCAAAATAAATAAAAGCTATAATTTTTTTTTATTTAGTCAACTAGACTTTATAAGGTTAGGCAACTTTACAGATAGAAGTAAAATATATGTCCACGACATGTAAGTGCTTTTTATTAGGCCCGCAGGCACAGGATGGAGAATTTATGCTCGGATTAGGTATTCCTGCGACATCAAAAGAGGAGATTCGTAGGAAAGCCAAAGTTACCGACATAGTTCAGGCACAGGAAATAGACGGGGCATATATTCCGAAGACTTGATGGTTGTTAGTATCTCAAGGTACCTACTGAAGTGGTGACCCCGCACCGGAAAGCGCTGAGTTGGCAGAACCGCCATTAGTTAGACCGACGACATCAGACGAGTTGCAGCGAGCTGTTAAATGCAAGAATGTGGCCTGTGGAAATCCAGGCAAGAGATCTTTGTTCAGCAGTGTATGTCTTTCGATAAAGAAGAGGAAGAAGATGTACTTTTTTATGCAATACTGCCTGCCTGCTACGCAGATTATGGTTATTTAGATAATCCCGTGATATAAAGTTAAATATCTTCTATATAAATAAAAATGAATGTTGGTAAGCGCATAACTCAAGAATGGATGGACCAATTCGGTTAATTTATTTGTTTGTATGTTCCTTAAGTTCCACGGAAGGTTTTAATAAAAAAAAACAAAAAACTAAATTCACGCGGACGAAGTCGCGGGCATCAGCTAGTGATAGATATAATCAGTGATAGCCTAGTGGTTAGGACTGTGGTCTTCTATTCGGGGGGGTCACAGGTGCGATCCCGGGTACGCACCTCTGACTTTTCGGAGTCAAGTGCGTTTAAGCAAATAAATATCACTTGCTGCAACGGTGAAGGAAAACATCGTGAGGAAACCTGCACACCTGAGAGGTCTTCATAATGTTCTTGAAGGTGTGTGAAGTCCGCCAATTCGCACTGGGCCAGCGTGGTGGACTATGGCCTATAACCCTTCTCTGAGAGGAGACCTGCGCTCAGTAGTGAGCAGTCGGTGGGTTGCTAATGATGATGATGGTGAGATAATCCCCTGAGAGCCGATTGCTTTTTGGAGAAGTTTGTTAAACAACACAAGAGGCCAAAATCCGAAAATCTCAACCATTGTATTATTACAGCTGTCAATTGTACATTAATCACTTACACGTTTCCCGAAGAAGTGAGCTGAACCTTTGTTATTGAAAAATAGATTATATTTGTGCGTACATTTGATACAAATGAAGTTGCCATTGAATATCAATCAACTAGTATAAGTATCAATGACACATACCAACATCTCGGATTGCTTCTATATTTACTTGCTGGAATGAAGGTATGAAATAATTAAAGTCTTAACACACTGGCGATTGCGAGCGTATTTTAAACGATAGTAATATGTAAACGCGCTTGCAAATCATTACTACTAAGTAATAGATACTATGATTATGATCAAAATAAGTTACGTAGTTTAGAAGATCTAGGCTAAAAGAAACAGCTGTGGGACTGTATATAACACTGTAGGTACTAATTAATTCTATTTTTATGGCCTAAAACGAAAATGATGGATGGGATGGAACTACAGTGTGTATTCTGTACTCATAATTTATGACACTCAATATAATATTAAACAAACATTTGAGCATAAATAATATCCGGCAGGGGTACTGCCCACTTAAACTTTGTAGATTTAGGTAATGTCGATTAAAAATAGATATTGTTTATACCAAGTAAGACTTGCAAGGAACTGCACTCATAAACCGTGGTGATTTAAGAACTGTCGATTGTGAATATTATCATGATTACATAATTCTAAGGCCCGATTTCACCAACGTAAAATAAGTCTTACCCGAGCGTAAATTTGATATTTTGACTGTATTCCCAATAGAAAAACTGTCAGACCGCCCAATTTATTCCTCAGTCAAACGTCACTTCACGTTGGTGAAAACGGCCATAAGTCGGTAAAGACTCTATCATTGAAATCCAGATACCACTCCCAACTCCTCAACCGTGATGCTAAAAAAGCTATACCTCATTGGATGGTACGGCAGAACTTTTGTCGATAGGCCTCTTACAACGGAAAAATTGCATAATCTCATAGGAGATGGTATGCGGACGAACGAACTGAAGGTATGCGATAAAAAATAACATCACGGCATCCATGTCACGAACTCATATTATGTAGAAGCGAGCATCCTCAAATCCTCAATGTGACAGGTTCCTTACGAATTCCCTTGACGCAACATGCAACAAGGCATGCAACGCAAGGGAGTATAGCAACTGGGAAGTTATAGTTACAGTATCAATTGTGCTCAATGAGGCAAGCGGCGGACAGGCGCGGGTCAGGCGTGCGCTCACGTTAATAATCATTAGCGGAAATGTACATAACATACACGCGTTTGATGGATTAGGGTTGACAGATACATTTATCAAAGAATCTATGAAACTATAATGGGTGGAGCCCGGGCTACTTTATTTGTGGGCTTTTTTATATGAATAGTGAGCATAATATGAGCAGGCAGGTCACCAGGTGTCAAGTAATTACCGCCCATGAACATTTGTAGCACCAGAGGCATTACCAATGCGTTGCCGGCTTTTCAGGAATTTGTTGATCCGCCTATATTTTGAATAACCCCATGTTGTAATTAAATGGGAACACCGTCGAAGGGAGTTAGTTCCAAAGTTTGCTTTGAGTGTTGAGACAGTTTGGTGGTAGGTACGTGGAAAAAAGATCTGGCACAGCGGATGGTAGAAGTGCTTAAGGCACCCAGATGTTGAGGGTGAAAGACGAGGAGATTCGGTTGTTCGGGCTTCAATGAACGATTAAAAATAAAGTTAACTCCAAAAAGAAACTTCTAAATGCCAAGTCCATCGTCACGGAGTAACGTTTGACCGTGGTATATTGATATTTTGGCTGATTTAAAATACAAAAACTGTAATAACGTCCTAATTTTTGCTATATGGTGAAATTGGCGTTGTTCTTTTTCAGGTTGTCGATCCTTATTACCAAATGGCAGTAGAGATCCATATGCTTATAATCCTGGGGCCACTTATCGCGTTCAACCTCATCCCTAGCTTGAAGATGTTGGCACCATTCTCCGCATTAGCCAACGTGATGACATTCGTGGGGTTGGGGATCGTGGTGTACTATCTTCTGGCGGGGAAGAAACCAGAAGCACAGGAAGAGCCTTTGGACCTGTGGGGGTCAGCTGAAACTTTCCCGTTGTTCTTTGGAACAGTGTTATTCGCGCTTACGGCTGTTGGAGTGGTAAGTAATACATTCAATTATGAATTAAATTAAGTTGGAGTGGTAAGTAATATATTCAATTATGAATTCAATGAATTCCTTTCTTTTCCAATAGAATAGACTAGAATAGAATTATTTTTTATTCAAATAAACTTTTACAAGTGCTTTTGAGTCGTTGGTGAGTCTACCATTGGTTCGGAATGCCCTTCCTGCCGAGAAGAACCAGCCAGAAACTCGGCGGTTGTTCTTTTCAAAACAAGTTTACAATAGGTACTATGCTATGTATGCAGTGTTTCCACAATGAGAGGAAGTTCCAAAATCTACCAAGCTAGTTTAAGAAGATACATAAAGAAGATAAAAGATCTTTTATCTTATCTATGTTTAATTAGGCAATTGCCGAATCGACACTTGAGGACGATTTGCTTGTTTTGTTTTGTTCGTAATTTTGTCAGGACATGTAAGAAAAATTTTGGAAAATCCACCGGAAACTTTGGAAAACATGGTATTGTTTATGAAAATTTCTTGATTTTATGCTTAGGTAGTTGAGAACTTGACATAGCCTATCCTTTACCTATCCAGGAAGAACAGAGAGTTCCCACGGGATTTTTAAATACCTAACTCCATACGAACGATGTCTGTCTATGAAGATGTTATTCTATTCACGTTTACAGAAGTGGACCTGTAATAGATTGCGATGATGATGATTATATTGTTTTCAGGTTATCGCTTTAGAAAACAACATGAAAACTCCGAAAGCCTTCGGTTCGCCGTGCGGCGTCCTCAACTCTGGGATGACCATCATTGTGCTCCTCTATGTGGCCGTTGGAGCCATAGGCTATATCTTCTGCGTGTCCAAGTGCAGTGATTCCATCACATTGGATCTGCCTAAAAATGATCCGTATGTATATGTGGGCGCAATTGATTTCCGTTTAATTTATATTAATAACTAGCTAATGCCCGCGACTTCATCCGCATGGATTTAGTTTTTAAAAATCCCGCGGGAACTCTTTCATTATCTCATTTCATTATCAGTAGCTCTCCCGGTCTGAGGAACCACTACTACATCCATTACTTTACCCATGCAAAAAATCACATCAATCCGCTGTTCTGTTGCGACGTGATTGAAGGATAAACCAACAAACAAACACACTTTCGCATTTATAATATCAGTAATGCTTTATTATAACACTTTTTATAATTGTCAAATTTTTTACCATACTTAACTAAAGACAAAATTACGTTTAGCTGTCATTTACGTTTTGTTATTCTACTGTCATTTGCGTTTTGTTATTCCATGTTAGATACGTTTTTGTTATACCACGTTTTATAGTGACTTGACGGAAACGCGGTCGAACGGGATAAAAAGTATCCTATGTCCGTCTCCTGGTTCTAAGCTACCACTCAACCAATTTTCAGCCAAATCGGTTCATCCGTTCTTGAGTTATAAATAGTGTAACTAACACCACTTTCTTTTATATATATCAGATTTAAGAGTATTTGTTTTGATTTCCGTATCCATTTATTTATTGAAACTAGTTTAATCAAATTGACATTTGACTTTGACTGCGCGGGAACGCCATCTTGAATTATTAGTATAAAACAGCTGTTTATATAATATCTTTCCTGTGTTTTTAAATGTGAGTGTTTTTTTTTTTTGTGTTTGTTGTAGATAATGTGACTAACAAGATCCTACTACTGCAGTTTTTTCAAAATTACATCGTCTTCTTTTAATATTCCCTTCGTGGCTCTTTCATTCAACGTGACATTGGCGAAGTGTATTGTGCTGGACTGGCACTGTCAAAGCCAGAAAGCTAAAATAACAACAATAATAATAACAGCTGTTTGGACGATACGAATTCGGAATTCAGTCTCCGCCCAGAGACTCATTCGACTAGTAGATGCCTTCGCGTCTAAGTCGTCCTATTTGATTGAGGGATTGCGATAGCAATCGCTCCCTAATCGAATAAATATTGTCTGTAGGCTTAGATTAGTGTTAATGATTAATTAATTATTTGATATTTTTGATAACTACCCTCACGTTCAGATGGTGGTTTGTCTGTCGTGTTGTGGTTGAATTGATTAGATGTGAGGACAGGGGCCGTTATAGGGGTGGTTGGAGACGGCTTTAGGTAGGGTTTCAGCGTTTTAAGAGACGCGTTCTCTTAAAGCCTGATTAGTTTTGAGTAATAATTCCCGCTTCTGGTCCATGGCTAGTTAATGTAAAAGAGGGGCTTTTGAGGGTACTTTGTTCGAAGAATAAACATTCTAAGTAATGAACTGATCTTACCACGCTACCTTTCCTCGTTGCGCAACAAGTGAGTCTGACTTTGTTGCCGACGAGGATCCCTGCAACATATACAATACCATCTAAAATGCTTGCTTGTGTTCGAATAAAAGTGAGCTCTACTGCGATCTCAAAGCGAATGGCAAATAGTAATTTGGATGGCGTTATTTTTTGGTTTTAACCAACGTTCCCTAACTTTTACGGGCTACCTAAGCTAATTTAGGTGACGCTTTCTGTCAATTTCGCTTTCACGAACCTTCAGGGAATACCTTAAGGTGGAAATAAAATTGCGTAAGGGATTGTGTTTAGGGGCTACCTACTTAAAGAGACTGCTGCTTAGGGGATGATTTAGGTATGGTTGGTGAAAACGGGCATTAGTCCCGATAAGCTAAATAGCTTGGCGGCACATCTTTGTTGGTATAGGGTGGTCACAAGCCACAGACAAAATCTTTCACCAGACCAGAGATTGATCCCCTTAATCGAACCTGGGACATTCCAGTCCGAGATTGCCGTTCGAGCATCTTGTGACCTCAATGTCTATCAGATATGAGTGATCTAAAAATGATTGCTGTAGCAATATATATAACTATCGCCTATATACAACCAAAGGAGCGCTGGTAGGCTATTTCGGCATGGTTCTCTGAACGATACGTTAAAAAGGGCTCTTGCCACCATTGATATTCCTACGCTCATCGACCCAGCAGGGATTAGTCGAGATGATGGCAAGAGACCTGATGGATTAACGCTAGTTCCCTGGGATCGGGGACGTGCTCTAATGTGGGACGCAACGTGCGTCGACACATTGGCCCCGTGTCATATCAGGGAGACAGCATCAAGACCGGGAGCCGCAGCGGAAATGGCTGAATCGTGTAAGCGGCGCAAGTATGCCCCTCTGATCGAGAGTTACATATTTGTTCCGTTTGCTGTGGGGAGACCCTGGGGCCATGGAGACAAAGTGCAAAAAATTTCCCGGCGGTTAATTGCCTCATCTGACAGAAGGGCTGGCTCATTTTTTGCGCAAAGGATCAGCCTGGCTACCCATCGCGGGGATGCAGCCAGCATACTTGGCACCATTCCACGCGGGCTAGAATAGAATAGAATAGAATAGAATAGAATAGAATAGAATAGAATAGAATAGAATAGAATAGAATAGAATAGAATAGAATAGAATAGAATAGAATAGAATAGAATAGAATAGAATAGAATAGAATAGAATAGAATAGAATAGAATAGAATAGAATAGAATAGAATAGAATAGAATAGAATAGAATAGAATAGAATAGAATAGAATAGAATAGAATAGAATAGAATAGAATAGAATAGAATAGAATAGAATAGAATACAATAGAATAGAAATATTTTTTATTCAAATAAACTTTTACAAGTGCTTTTGAATAGTCGATGAATCTACCACTGGTTCGGAATGCCCTTCCTGCCGAGAAGAACCAGCAAGAAACTCGGCGGTTGCTCTTTTCAAAACAAATTTACAATACAGTAAATACTATGCTATATATGCAGTGTTTCCACAATGAGGGAAGTTCCAAAAATGCATACCGACTAACTTCTATCTTAAGACGGGCAGACATAAAGTAGCCCCATTCCCGCCGGTGGCCACCGTTCACGAGCATGACGCATGACCCAGTTCTTGCTTCGCTCAACCATATTTGAGGGAACGTAACATGATTTGTATAGTTATTAGATTAGTTTATTTAGCTATAAGTTTTATTGTAACATTTTAGTAATAATTAATTTAATTCTATATATTAAGTACTAGTGGTTCGCCCCGAACTGAGACCTCGCGGTAACGGTATCCCATGATTATTCATTCAATCGATACATGACGACCAAACCTGACATTATTATTATGCCCGTTTTTACCAAACATACCTAAATCATCCCCTAAGTAGGAGTCTCTTTACGTAGGTAGCTCCTAAATACAATCCTAAGTCCTAACATCCGTCCCAATGTCCTTTTAGGTGTCCCGTACAGGATCGTGATAAAGAAGTTGACAGAAATCATCAACTTATCATAGGTAGCCCGTAAAGGTTAGGCAACGTTAGTGAGTGAAAACGGGTTACGGGCATCTGTACAAATCGTCATCTATCGATGCGAATAGAAAATATACAAAATGCAGTAATTAATAGTTTATTGAAGTTTGATATTTAGCTAAACAATAATTTTGATTGAATAATATTATGTTAATATTTTATGTAACTAAATAATAATAGTTGACGCAAAACTGTTTTTGGGATAGTCGTAACTCCTAGTTCCATGGAATAGTTAATGAATGCGCCATCTATTAGCATTATTGTGAAGCTATGTTGATGCTATATGAATTACTGATGCCCATTAAAAATTACGTTTCTTTATAATATTCATATAATTTTAGTATTTTTTGTTCAAGGACAGGATACAAGTGAAAAAAAAAAACTTGAAAATACATAGCCAATTCTGCTAGAGAGCGTCTTCAAGCGAGCGTATTAAATCTCCACTTTGAAAGCCCCCCATTTCGTCAATTTTAAGGGAAAAATTAAAAAATAAAATTTTGTACTCGGTTCAAAATGATCTTTAAAATGATATGTAACAATTTTATGTAACACGATAAAAATTTTTTTTACTTCGCATTCACTTCTATGAGAGCCCCCCTGAAATAGAGGTTTTTATAATTTTTATGCAATATTCGGCTGAAGGTCATCAGGTTACATATTATATCTAAATTTGAAGTAATTACGTTTTGTAATTCAAAGTTTTAAGGCTCTGACAGACGGACGGATGGACGGACGGACGGACGGACAGACGGACGGACGGACAAGTGCAAATTCACTCTAGTAGACTCAGAGACCTCGCTTCGCTCGGTCAATGACTATCGCATTCATCTCTGATTGACTGGCTGACAATCTCTCGCTCTAAAATAAAATTCATTGTTGCATTAAGATCGTCTTAAAAACTCAGCCAATCATCACAATTTAAGACTGATTGTAGCAACAATTGATGGAATGCAGCTTCTCCGTATCGACCAGCTATGCGCTATGTTCTGTTATCGGCTATGCTGCTGATATATTCTTCTTCTTTAACAACTGATAGACGTCTACTGTTGAATAAAAGTCTCTTGCGTGGACTCGATCTTGCGCCACCTGCATCCAGCGGCTCCCTGCACTCGTTTAATGTCATCGGTCCACCTAGTGGAGGGTCTGCCAATACAGCGGTGCGAGATAACCTCTTCGTACTATGTGTCCCACCCATTTCCACTTCAGTTTGGCGACTAGCTGCGCAATCAGTGATTTTGGTTCTCCGACGGATCTCCGTATTTTCTGATTTAATCTCGCATGGATACTTCGAACATAGCTCTCTACATCGCTCGCTGAGTGACCCTGAGCCTTCTTGTGAGACCCATAGTTAGCGACTATGTTTCGGATCCGAAAGTCATCACTGGTAACATGCACTGTTCGAAGACTTTAGTCTACTGTCTGATAGAGTTCTACTCTATCGTTTTAAATGGTTTAGTCTACAGGTTTTTCTGGGTTAACGGTTCTCCTAATTTCAATCCTCCTCATGTCAATGTTATATACCTAAATGAGTTATATTTAATTTATTGTATTTATTGTTTGTCCTCCACCAGACTAGCCACCAGCGTGATAATAATGTTCGCAGTGGCGATATTCATTAGCTACTGCCTGCACTGCTACGTGCCCGTGGAGGTGTTGTGGAAGGGCTACATACTGCCCCGCGTGCAGCGCTCGGCGCCGAACCGCGAGCGGTTGTGCGAGTATGTCCTAAGAGTGGCCCTGTGCTTGCTCACTTGTAAGTACCGTCTTAGATTAGATTAAGGTCTTTAATTCCCAAGGGAACTCTATAATGTTCCGGGATAAAATATAGCCTGTGTTAATCCTGGGTATGAGCTACCTCCATTCCAAATATCAGCTAAATCGGTCCATTCGTTGTGGCGTCAAGGAGTAACAAACATACGTCCATCCATCCTCACAGACTTTCGCAGTTATAATATTAGTATGAGTATGATTGGAACTTTGGAAAGACGCATAGTTTTACACTTTAGATTCGTAAAACCTAAACTCGTTTCTTTGACAGATGACTTAGTCCTTGATCTCACCTGGTGGAACAAGACATGTAGTCTAAAATGGAGTGGGTGCGACGATACTGCAACGGGTTGGAATCTTAACCTGCGACCTTTCAGTTTTTCGTCAGCACCTTTAACCGTTAGGCTAATGAGGCTTTGCAGTAGTTAGCAATAGTTGGTTAAGCGGCATTGTGCCAGGACTCCAGAGTGCTAAATCGCTTTACCGGTAACAAAGTAACTAGCACGTCAAAGACTCCAACCAGACCAGAAATCATTTAGAAATTATAAATTCTCGGCCCTACGGAGCTGAACCCCACTTTTCAGTCTTTTTGTTAGCTTTTACGGTTGAACCGCTAGATATCTTGACGAAATTTGTCACAGCGAGCTTGCAAATTAAAGATTAATATAATGTAGTATGTTCTTAGGATAGAAATTATCCAGAAAAATCACACGGACTCGGGTATCAGATAGCAAAAGAAAGTAATGTTATTTTCTTTCAGTTGTACTGGCGGTTGCGGTACCCCGTCTCGGGCTGTTCATATCATTGTTCGGAGCTCTATGTCTCTCCGCACTCGGCATATGCTTCCCAGCCCTTATGGAGATATGCGTCAACTTCCCGAAAAGAGCAAGCACTGCTAGAAGCGTACTCTTTGGCAAGGATATAGTATTGTTTATTATTGGTATAGTGGGTTTGATTGCTGGCACGTATACGGCACTGGTCAGTATAGTGCGTTCGTTTCAACCGGCCCCTGAAGTGGTGCCGCATGCTTGACGTGTCACAGTCGTATTTGTTGATGGCTTTAAGGTTGTGAAACTCTTGTTGAAACAAAAACCAAGCTGTTGACTTTGTTAAGGGCTCGATACATTATCCATCCTGGGTGGGCAGGCATCTTGATTGTTAGTAAAACAAAAAAGACGGTTGTGACCGGCATCAAATATTTAATTACTGTTACCATTGCTGGACTGTAATTTCATCCATTCCTCTCCACGAGCCCTATACATCCGCTTCGTAATGTGTAGCCGCAGCAACCTGTAGAGCAAGCCCGACCAAGATTGATCATGTATTGCCTTATTGTTTGTGATGAAACGCAAGGAGGCTGTTAGGACGTCTCAGTCGCGAGACCCCAGCAACGGTACGAATATAGGTCCACAGCTGGACAAAGGTGACTTTGCATGCCTCGATCTGGCGCCGCTTTTATCCAACGGCTCCCTGTGACTCGCAACTCTATTTGTCAGCAGCACAGCCATAGCGTAACTGCTGATAGTGCTGATGGTAGCGTTGACATTTGACTAAGACATTTGACTATGCAACTATCCCTTTCTATGCGTTGCTATGTTCTCGCGACTGAAACTTGCGAACAGTCTCATAGTGTGCCACGATCGATCGTCGATGTGCCAGAGTGCCACGAACATTGCATAGAAATTGTATAGGATGTAGAGTATTTATTACATTACTTTGATTGTGCCTCAATAGAATTTGACATGGCTATAATTCCGACCATCGTGATATTAAATTAAAAGAGTAAATTCTATGGTCAAAATTACCTTTGACTAGTTATTTATTATTATTATAGTTTTTTGAATACAGCACATCCTCTACATTCTCTAATTGGAGACCACACCATGAAGCTCGATAAAGCCTTGATAAGCAAGTTGCGATCAATTCCGCCATACTCTTATCTTCATTTAAGGGTCGATTTCACCAACTTAAAATAAGTCTTATCCGAGCTTAAAGATATTTTGGCAGATTTACAATACAAAAAATGTCCAATTTATTCTTCGGTTAAACGTCACTTGACATTGCTGAAATCGGCACTAAAACGTGTAAATAAAAACATACAAAAATAATTAATTTAAGATAGATAATAATATCATAACGTCGGATTGTGCGTGTGTCCACGAGTTTTTGACGTGATAACGTCTTATAAATCCATGAACACCGGCTGCACGCACGAAAATGTGTCACGTTCCGCCTAAGCCTGAGCGTGCAAGCGAGAGCGCGGAACAAGCGATAGAGAGGCACGATCGGCCCAAGCGTTGGCTTGTGCCGCCCGCCAGTCATCGTCAATGTTTCTTTATGACGTTATCACGTTAAACTATCGTCCGTAAACCGACTTTATATAGACAACCAATTTTTTTTTAAATTAAAATTGATAAAACTAGGTTCGACGATCGTAATTACCTCTGTAATTTTCGCTGCATTGTAGCAGCAGGAATATAATAAATTCAGATTGAATGAGATGAGGATGAAGATTGTAGGCTACAATTTGTAGAAATGATTGATGCAGCATTTCCGGAATTGACCAGCTGTTCTCTGTAATAATATTATGTATAATTATGGACTCCAATCGCCATTTGTCGTGGCGTTCTGCTCACGGCACACCACGTCACGTTGTTTTCGCCTTTTCGAGACACTCCATTAGTTACGCAACAAAATAATAGCGCCATTATTTATAATATTATGAAAGAACGATGTTATTTTGTTAAATAATATAAAACACCACATACTTTTTGTCAATAATTTATAAATTTAATTTTGTGTTATCAGCTTAAGGTCCTCTTCTTGTTAATCCTTGATACGAATGAAAATATTATTATTAAGTAGATACAAAGCTTAACTAAACCAGATTAAGAGTTTTGGGGTAAGTGGGCCTTAAAAAGAACACAAAATTTTGTGTCCATATATTTTATTTTAATTTTTATGTATGTTACATAATTTATAGAACTTTGATCAATAATTATGTCATCTTTACAATTTTTTGTGACAATTATTATGTTTTAATTTTAGTGTCTATTATACCTGTGTTGTGCGAAAGGGTGATAGATAAACTTAGTGCCTTTTTGTTAAACCTGCCGATATACATATACATATTCCTATTTAGCGCAAGCTGATGCGCATGCCTGAAAATACACGCACCCAGTGCTTGTGGTGAAGAAATACCATTATTTACATATACGCATATCTCTTAAAACTCCCTCAGGGCCAATTTTACTATCGCCGAGTAACATTAATTAATCAGCGAATTAAATAAATAAATATGAGATTTTGACAGATTTTCAATAC
Source organism: Oeneis ivallda (assembly GCA_029955525.1). Lineage (NCBI taxonomy): Eukaryota > Metazoa > Arthropoda > Insecta > Lepidoptera > Nymphalidae > Oeneis > Oeneis ivallda. The sequence continues at coordinate 12,109,259 of JARPMR010000001.1, forward strand.
AAAAACTGTCAGAACGTCTATGTTATTCCTCGGTACGTTACTCTTAGGCTCAAAAGGGCTAGAACCCAGAGCCGGTAGAGCAGTTAAAAAAGCGTTAATTCAGCTAGGTATGGTGAACTTCAGCAAATCAAGAACTTTTACTTGTTAAATTATTAGAATATCTTTGTTGTAAGAAAATATAAAATATTTTTTCTTCGCGCATGTAAAAAGTCAAAAGTTATATCTAGCGCGTATTCTGCGCTTTTCAATAATGTAGCTAAAGGAACATTGATCACTATTATTTACTAAATAGTTAGGAGTTACTAAGTAGTCAGAACAGAACATGCTTCTGGAATCTGGGTAGACAAATTCTTAAGGCTTTACAAAATAGGGAAATATAGGTACCTACATAGTATCCAATAGGTATGTAGATACATACAGTTATTTTTCCTTAGTTTAGATACTTTACAGGTAGATGTTTTTTAGATTAGATTCATACTAAATATGAAACAGGTACAAAATCCCTCGTAAATCGTAATTTCCTACTGAATAAGTATTATGAACGCGAAAGTGTGTTTGTTTATTAGTTGGTCTTTTAATCACGCAGCAACGAAGCGACTTGATTTTGTATGAGAAAGTAACTGAGTAGGTAAATTTGAGAATCTTTCGGCTGACATAGGATACTTTTAATCCTGTGAAAACAAATGGTCTAACTCTTACTTATTATAAATGCGAAAGTATGCTTTTTTGTTGGTTTGTCTTTCAATCACGAAATAAAGGAGCAACGGATCGAAGTGACTTTTTGCATGTGTGTACAGTTGAAGACTTGGAGAGAAACAAGGGATACCATGTATCCCGGAAAATCAGAGGGGTCCCCGCAGGATTCTTAAAAGCTCAATGCGGACGAAGTCGACGGCTAAAGCTAGTATAAAATTATTTCCAATTAATTGGTAAGTCCATCAAAAATCATGTTAATACTTAGGAGGCGTTAGGTAAATGTTTAATAAATGTTTTTATACAATAAATTCGTCGCGTCAGTTTAATTTCGACTCAACACTGGAGATGGTGACGAGCGACGGTTGAACTAGATTATTATTTTTTATCTCATATAGATATTATTTAAAATACCTACTAATAAAGAATACTTTGTAACAATAAAGGATCTGAAAAATTTACAATTTTTTTCTTAGAACTTTATAATATTTTCGATTCGGTTTCGGTGGGATTCAATACTCCAAATTAATAACGGTTTGATGTATGCTTACTTATACCTAAATTACTGCTGTCCTCTTTGCTGGTACCACATGAGTAATAAAGTCATAATGTTTACTCGTGTGCTGGCACCTAGGAACTTATGGCCAGTTAAGTCTGTAAGAGAATTTCCGTTACATTACGGAATGGATAGGTGTAGCCATAGATAACGGAATTGTGCTGCGTTAGAACATACTTATTATTATTGTTAACTATTACGATAATATACAAATTCTATTATTTTTGCAAATTATCTATCTGTTGCCTTGTCATAAGTCTGCTAATTCGCATTGGGCATAGGTATATAAATAGTCTATACTTAACCCTTCTCTGAGAAGAGGAGACCTGCGCTCAGTTTGACACTTAAGTTTATCTCTGAGAGGTGGTGACCGTAGGTGGGCATCCTTATGGATCAGCGTAATTTTTGGAGGTCCGAAGTTAGAACCCAAGCACGCCTCTGCGACTTTTCGGGTTAACGTGTGTTTTGAGCTATTAATATTATTTGCGTTAAACGGCGAAGGAAAAGATTGTGAGAAAACCTCATCGCGAGGAAACCTGTATGCTTGAGAGTTCTCCATAATGTTCTAAAAGTGACGTCTGCCAATTCGCAGTTGGTCAACGAGGAGGACTAGTATTATAGGTAGGTAGCCGAAACCATTCTGATTCAAGAGACTCAAGAGTTGACCTGTGCCCATTTATAGTAGGATAGTGGTGGGTTTAGATCAGAACAATAAGTGAAGTAGGTGTTAATAAAAATTAATTGTTCCAAGAATTTCAATAAATATTATTAACGAATAGTACAGCTGATGTCGCTACAAAGCTGATGCAGCGACATCTATTGGAAGTGCGTTGAATTAGATAGGTTGCTTTGGAAGTTTGGAATGTTCAATCCCGTTTGACAACTTATTACGAGGCGGTTCAGAAACAGGGCGCGAGATGGCGTGGAATTTGAGTGAGGTGATAATATTATCTGCAGTTTTGCACCCGATAAAAAATAATTTTCCGACAACGACGCGGCGAGCGACGAAGTATTATGGCAAAGAATACTAAACTAATAACATTTTAATTTTTATATTTATAAGATAATAATTATTTATTAATAAAATTGGGATTTGAAGATAAGAGTTAATTTTTATGACATTTAATTTGGACAGAAACTAACTAACTAAAAAACAAACTAATCCTTGTAACAAAATACTGTTGATTACTAATAAATAAAATAAAATAACAATAATAGCAATCAGCGCGATGGTGGCAATATTTTAGTTGACTGCTTGTACCTACTGTGTGAAAGGTAAGAACAAACGAAGCTCTGAACAATACCAAAGCAAGTTGATGTGTGAAAAAGGTTCCAAGAATTACTTACTGTTTTTGCTCAGAACCTGAGGTAAGTATTCCTCAATAGCTTCAGCAGGGCGGGATGAGATGTCATTCGCTGTCTCTTTGAGAAGAGGCCGCGCAGCAGCGGGCGGAAAGGAGATAGGGTAATGAAAACTCAAGTTTGTGCAAGGTACTTTTTACCACGTTTATTTATTACATAAACAGCGATCGAGGAAATGTATCAGCGGTTCAGTAAAGTAGCCGCCCTCCGGCCGGCCGCAAAATAAATAAACATAAATACAACAATTAACGTTTATTTCAATCCATAGAACCATATAAATTAAACTCTTTTTAAATACTACTCGTACATCAATATGGTTTTATGTTGTCGCAATACGTGCATAGGTACCTCTCGGAGGTGGAGCGCGTTCGACGGATCGGACGCATCGGACGCGCTCGAGTTCAATAAATATTATGGAGGCGACTGCTCCGTCACTTACGGCCTACAAAGTTATGTAACACACTTATACCCATTTATTACAATGTCTGCAGAAACAATTCATTAATGTAAACTATATAAGTACCATATTATACAATTGATATTTTGCGTAAGTATAATGTATACCATTTAACAAACAAGATGGAATATCAAATGCCGAATAACATTAGGTTCATCACATATTATAGGTAATAATCATTTGATATGAAACAGTGCATTTTAAAAGTTCAACCGTCACACCTTTATAGTATCCTTCACATGTAAACCTTTATAGAAAAAACATTTTATTGTTCTCGCTTTGTATTCATAAAATACTTTAAAATGCAACAACTTCTTAGTCTTAGTCATAAACATTAATTTATTTCAATTCATTAAACATTCAATTGACTCATTTATCAACGACAAAAACCTACAAAAATATATTATAACATTAGCACGAGTCAAAGAGAGTACGGAGGAAATGTCCAGTTGATGCAGACAGAGAGTGGGGCTAGCGGCGCGCGCCGCCGAGACCGAACCGATCCGAACCGAGCGCGCGACCGGCCACCGACCGAGCCGAGCCCGACCGCTCGGTGGCCGGTCCGGCTCCTGCCCACGGTTCCTACCCATCGACGCGATCACGCGAGTTCTTTACAACTAAAAAAAATATAAACCTTTAAAAACGTTAACAACTACAGCCATAACAAAAATAGACTAATAAGGACTACGCTACGGAAACTACGAGCTACTTAAACTATTCACTAAGTTGAAACGAAACTAGTGTTCGCTCACTACGGAAACGCAGAGGCGCGCGAGGCGGCGGGCGCGGCCTGGCCACCCCGCGGCTGACCTGGCGGCGGTCTACGAAGCGAGCTGCGGCCGCCCCGGACACCGGACACCGGACACCGGACACCGGAGGACGGACGCGCGCGACGCGTGTCCGGAGCGCGCCGAGGGCCTATTACTACGAGTCCTATATACAGGCGCAGCCACTACACTGCGCTGGCGTGCGCGAGCCACTTGAGCAATCTACGCACGGACGTGCGCGATCTGTGCCGGTAACGTATAAATATTCAACAACATTAACTTAGACGACGACCCGCGCTCGCCGGCTCCGGGCCGGGCCGGACGCGGTGCGGGCGCGGCGCCGCGCACACTCGGGACGGGGACGCGACAAACATTCTTTAAAAATAACGACTTCGTAAAATTTGGTCCGTACGTCGTTGACTAACCCTGTAGAGTGTCGAACCGAGTCCGAAGAAGGAATTAGAGACGACGATAGATCAGAGTTCGAGCGGAACTTTGGTAAAGATTCACCTATTAAACTAAGTAGATAACTTACGGTAACTGCATATCGATTACTCCTATCGTAACAAACAAATAATAACTTAGGAAGGATCGAATAAACTAGTCGATTCGCCATATCGCCCCTCGAGGCTCGCGCACAGCGTGTGCTTGCAGCATTCAGCTTTACAATACTATTCTACACTTGTGATTATTATGTGACTATGGGGTACCATCAGCGAATCGAGTCGTTTAGCTGACGAGAATGAGGGGAGGACAGCGGTTACGGGACATGCCGTACGGGACTTGCGACGATGTGTAGAAGAGAGGGGGCGGGGAGTAAGAGGGGGGGGGGGAGGAGCGGAGACAGAGTGAGAATTACCCAATAAGTTAACAATAAGATTAGTCAGTAAAGTACATTCAAACCGAATATTTGAAAAGCGTTACAAATAGATAGTGGAGCGGTGTGCCCCGACACGATGGATGCCGACGCAACGCGCGAGTACCCGCGACCTGCAAATCAACAAAAAAACACAAATGAATACCTATACCGAATTATAATGAACCATATTCTCCTTTCTCCTCCAATGAGAAGGTAGGAGTAGGTACGATACAAATGTTAAAGTGGGCTTTTCAACCAGAAACCTCTCGGTTGAGATACTGAGGTCGAGCTTAGTGTACTTTAACTATAATCTAAAAATATAGGAAACGCTAATTGGGTTGTTCATCTTCAGGATTCAAGCCAGCCTCCCATGTACCTACCCGTGGTACACCTTGCTAATCAAGAAACGAGGCAATGGCGCACTAGCGTTACCCCATTTTGGGGGTTTACAGGTCAATCGGAAGTGAACGAAAATCCTCACAACCATATAAAATAGTAATAGAGTTACGGTTAGGGTATCGCCATAAAAAGACGAAGCACATCGCCTTAAACCTGCCTGACAAGAGTGCAAGAGCTACCGAGCACGGCCAAAGATGCAAGCGATGCACCACTCAACCTTAACTGGACGCATCGGAGAACTTGCCTATTTGCTTCATCGACGGAAGATTCTTAAAGGAAATCCTCTTAAAAGGTGCGAAGCCTTTTTGTATTTTGTCGCTGATGAGGTCAAATACTTGTGTTTCACGCGAGAGCATAGTGATTTGTTTCTTGTGCACTTGAATCCCTCTCTGGATTCTGACTTCACTTGTCATGTTGGTGATTTTATCACGAATTCGCGTGCATGGAATCATTCGACCTTCCAGTTTTCAGACCGCGGCTTCAAACTGTTGTACGATATGACGCGAGAAGACAAACTTACATAGCGTGTGGCGTGTTTGTGCAGAGCGGCGCCGCTTAAACATCTGCGTACTTGGACAGCTTCTCTCGCAGGATGTGGTTTTCTTTCTTCAGAAGTTCCACCTCTTGTCGCAGACCCATGTTCTGAAAAAGTTACACCAAACACTTTAGAAATATTATTGAATTAATATTTCTATCGATTATTGAATTAATACGATCGATTATTAACTTTTTCTGACAAGTCGCTGGATGCAGGCGGCGCAAGACCGAGCGGACGTCTATCGGTTGATCAAGAAGATGTATAACCTTTTTTATGAACGGGTGCCACCGGCGGGAATGGGGCTGCTTCCTGTCTGCCCGTCTTAACATAAATTGAATTGTAGTAACTACGCTTTTTTTGGAACTTCACCTCATTGTGGAAATATTATATTCTATTCTATTCTAACAAAGTTGCATGGGTTAAATCGGTATGGCATCCGGCTGCCTACAAGATAGTATAAAAAACTTATTACAATGTAATAGCTGTATAATAATCTGAGTTTCTTGCCGGCTCTTCTCAGCAGAATCCGCTTTCCGAACCGGTGGTAGAGTCATGACGTGTCGTAAGAGCCACAGGTTGGCCTATATGAAATAAATAATTTTGAATTTTGAATTATGTAGGCTTGTGGCAAGACAAGACTTTACCACTGGTAGATTCTGCTGAGAAAAGCCGGCAAGAAACTCTTCAGTTGCTCTATTCAAAACGCAGTGTTACAAGGTTTAGCTTGGCATATCAATGTGGCAAATTATTCCACTATTTTGGACAGCTGAATTCCCGGCCACATTATGTGTGCACCTCACTGGTATGCGGTACCCCTACCACTTCCATATTAACCTCGATTAAAGATCTTACTGAAAGTATGCATCCACTATTAGACATAAGCCTCTCGTAGGTAGTCCAACGATGCCTATCCAAACTCTGGACGTACGGATGCCTACCCAGGCTTCACCTAGTCGAGGATTGCCCTAAGGGTTAGCCTTGAGAGCTGCATTGGTTACTTTAATTCTATGGATTTAATTCCTCGAGAGATCGCTTCTTAGCAATAATGCCGCCTAAATCCTTTTTTATTTTTGTTTATCTGCTGCGGTATTCTCTAAAATTAGTAGCATCATTGTAACGATCGCAATTGCCGCTGATTGGCTGAATTTATGGCGTTCTTGCTGCAACAACTCATTTTAACCAAGTCATGTCTTAAAATGAGTATTTGAATATTAGTATCAATTCGATGCCTTAACATGGGTAGCCTAAGTATGTCACGCTCTCTTTAAACATTTCTGTTGTGGTGTCGTGTGATGCGGGTTGTTACGTTCCCTCAAATATGGTTGAGCGAAGCAATGGCTGGATCATGCGTCATGCTCGTTAACGGGTACCACCAGCGGGAATGGGGCTGCTTTGTCTGCCCGTCTTAACGTGTTGAATTATAATTAGGTATGCTTTTGTGGAACTCATTGTGGAAACACTGCATACATAGCATAGTATCTATTGAATTGTAGACTTGTTTTGAAAAGAGCAACCGCCGAGTTTCTTGCTGGTTCTTCTCGGCAGGAAAGGCATTCCAAACCAGTGGTAGACTCAAAAGCACTTGTATTTCTATTCTATTCTAACCAACAGCGGGAGAGCACCAGCCAATCAGAGGTCATTGCGCTTGTACTGATGCAACCAATTTTAGAGAATACCCAACCTGGTCTACAATTAAAGAATATTTCATTAATTCATTCCTCCCTCCTTAGCACGCTGAGCGACGTGGATTGCGGACCAGCCTCGCTCCTCACTTACCTCCTTCTCAAGGTAGCCGGCCCGGAGCGCGATTTGGTTTTCCTTCATACGGCGCGCGTCCCGCGACCGCTTGGCTGCCATATTATTCTTCCGCCGACGCGCCCAGTACTTGTCATCTTTCAGGTCATCCGGGACGAACTGCCGACCACGTCGATTTACGTTTAGAACGCCACTCGCAAACTCAAAGCCCCCTCCACCCTTTAGGTATATTATGCGTTGTATCTACATTATTGATAGTCTAGAAGACATACATGCTAAGTGCAAATTGACTGTGTTTTAATTTATTGCAAAATAATGTAACTATTCCATCTGACGAAACAATCTGTGCCCAGTACGCCTAAAAGCTACTACTTGGGAAACTATTCCAAATTGCATAGATGGATCAATACATATGTATTTAAAAAAATAATACTTCTGTTTTATATACAAACATTATTGAGCTGGTAGTAAAAAGTAAGGTCCTAATACTTAATTCAAAAGCTTTTAGGAATTAAACTGATCTCTTAAAAACTAACAACAATACTGTAATAAGCAAGTTTGTGTGACCCCCGATATAAGTACGTACCTATAATATTTTTCTAAGTTCTACCACGTTTACAAGCTACATAAACAACAGTCATTTGCACCGAAAGGAGAAATCTGACATCGACTAAAACTTTTGTAAACACCAATAAAATACAAAAGCGTAAGAACAATCAGTGCGATATCTCTTTTTAGTGGCATGGAGCTTTCATCGGCAAAGATTTGCAAACCCGTACGAGAGAATAAAGATCTATCGATCTCGATAAGATCTATCGTTCGTAAATGTGATGCGTCATGAAAGGCTATAGCTATTTATGCAACTGCAGCGTAATGAGGGTCATTTTAATCCGAGTGCTGTTTTTTGATACGAGGCTTGCCGAGTATCAATATAGGATAGTACGAGAATTAAAATGACTAATTACGTTCAGTTGCATACAAGATTTTATCTACGACAAGGAAAATAAAATCATTAACAAAATACGCCGTAGGCTCAATATAGTAACAAAAAGTAACTCCGTAAGCCGCCACCAGCCGCCTGTGGCGCTTCTGTCGTATGAACGGTACAAAAGTGCCAGAACTCAGAGCCTTAGCTTTAGATACCGTAATTTAAGAAGATAACCATTTCGATTCAGCTCCCCTATAACGAGCTGCATCGAAATGAGAAGCAAAACCGAAAGAGGGTTCATTTCGATTCAGCTGTCAAATTCGAAATTGGAAATTTCGATGCTGGAGTAGATAAAAATATTTTCGCGCCTGCAGAAACTACATATATCTAAGAAGATACATTGTTGGAACTTATAAAAGTGGTAGCACCTACTGTAGCTTCAACTATTAGGGCTTGTCAGAAGTTAGTTGTAAATAGCTGCGTTTTTAAAAACCCTCGGATCATGATGGTTCCAGATTATTCGTGCCTATATAGACGGACCACGCGCAGACTCCAAAATTGCAGTTTGGATGCAGCTGAATTGCAGATGACATAACTGTATCGCGACTGCCTATCACTTGCGCAGTTCACATGCAGTGGTGTGCAATTGGCGTGCAGTCGGCGTGCAGTTCTAGTTCAACGAACTGCGCATTAGATCTACAGTTGCGATGTAGTTACGTCAAATACAATGAAACTGCATTAAAACTGCAATTTTGCGATCAGCTTGCAGTCCTTCCTGTCGACACATTTAATCCCATTTACATTGTGCTCTCAACATAACATTTCTCCTCGTGCTGCCGTTTACGTTTCTCTAAACACTTCTACGGCAATGTTGAATGAAATGAGGGTACGTAAAACATAATTACGGGTAATTTTCGTGTTGGACGATGGACCTTCGGGCAGCGCGAGTGGCAGTGTCGGTGACATGACTTGCAACTAGTGTTTATTTCATGCTGACTTCTAAGATCAGAGGCATAATGTAAATGGGGTTTTTAATTTTGTATTACACAATTCAAAAGCGATTATTAAGTTTTTATGCGTAGAGGGAAAATATACAGACCAAACTTAACAGTTCGTAATCCAAATGAGAATATAGCAAGATAAAAAAAAAATCTGAAATTGACACCAGAAATTGATACTTTCTAAAATAATAAGGCGCTTACATTTTTTAGAAACTTGTAACAGTAAGAAATTCTCATTTGAACCGCATTTTGTGATGAGATCTACGAATGTTGCAGTCAACTAGTGTTATACTTATTCCAATATAACCATACACCACTAAATCATATAACACAATATGTTTTATTACAACGTCATATTGTGTTTTATGGTTTAAAAACATTTTAATAGTGTGGACACATACTTATGCAGATTATATGGCTACGTTAAACTCGTCTCGTCACGGGTACAAGTTGACTCAATCAGGCCACACATCAAAGCTGCGCTGTGATGGGTGATAAATATTTTTGAACCTATATCTTTGTGTCAACTTGTGTGAAATCTCGTGGTATATACTGTGTAAATGGAAATCTGTGTGTTGAAATTGTAACATGTAAAATTCCAGCCTTATTTAATATAAGCTACTGCAATATAAAAGGTTAAAACAGACAAGTCCAAGTACAATCTCTTAGATATTATTTAGCCGAATCAAAACGTAGAAACGCGAAAGCAACGCACTAAGCACGGCGTATACTAATTTCTTACCATGAACTTACAATGAAAGTGTGATACAAATAATATACCAAACATTAGAATGTCATATACACCGGACAATTTTTTTAAAAGTGTGCATTGCATTTTGACATCTGCATTTCTTACAGTACGTCAGAGTACCATAAAAACATACCTATCTGGTAAGAAACGTATGTCTATTCCATAGGTTATACATTAACGTAGGAACGTTTTTTTGACGTTACATTGCTCACGTTAAAAACGTGGGACTGGTTTGTCTTTTCCTTAAAAGAAAATTTAATACATCACTCGTAGTCTAAAAGTGCAATATTTGCATTAAATTTCCTCACTCTTAGGAGATAATTCAAATAGGTACAAATACTATTACTTACAAATATTATTTTTTTAGTAAAACATTGAATAAGCGTTAGAAAAGCATTTGTCATGCTGTGTGTAAGATGGATTGTGTTGAACCGTTGTTGTTTAATAACATAAACTTATAGCAAACACTGATTTATTATGTTCAATATGAAGTGTACTATATATTCCGCATAACTGGTTTGTAGTTTTATGCAGTTCTGTTTTACGAGTTACCAAATTTATTTATTTTTTTGCCGACAGACTGTGAATTCCGTGTACATTTTTATAAGAAGGTGGGATAGAGTAATGTCAGCTGCACTGAACGGCATGAAAACTGAAGTTTTGCAGTCGGATTGCAGTAAAAATGCGGACCGTCTGCATTTACCCTAAGTTTATAAATAAACCTGAAAATGTACAAACAGGTACAGGTAGCAATAACAAATTCACTCAAGTTTAGAAGTTGTTTCGTAAAGGTGCAATTTCAATTTTAAAAATTAAACAAATAACGTGACCTGTAAGGCTGTAGTCACGTGTGTGCACTTGTTTATTTATTACGCGCAATTTTTTGAGCGTGATTGAGAGCCTTAATAGTAAGTATACTTAAGATTAATTATTGAAAATGTTGAAAAATAAAAAATTTAATTGTTTATCAAAAAAATAAACTCACTTTGTTAATAACGAAAAAAATTATTTGTGTTTAGTGGAAAAGGGTTCCAAAACCCAAATAAAAGTATCACTGACACGTTTCTGTCGAGCCACACCTAAGTGGCCTATTATTAGCAACTTAGGTTCCCATCGAGACTTTCGGAGAACACCAAGCTCAGAGAGAAGCTGTTGAGTATTTCTTAAATGTCCTAAAGAAGCTAATTTAATAGTTAGAGTCTAAGCAGCTCAATAGAGCTGGGTAGGGAGGCTCTCTAGCCTCGAGCGTTCATCATTCGATGATGATCATTTGTTTCATTGTGTTTGTCTATAAAACTTTTTTTTTCAAACTTTATATAAACCATAATTTATATTTTGTTGCAATAAGCAGATAGTCTATATTTAATTAATTATTTTAAATCAAATATGTATCAAGAAGTCAAGTGTAATATTAATATATTATGTGAATGATAATTTATTATATGGTGTCAGTTGTGTTAAGCGTATGGTCACATTAACAACGTTGTGTTTCAAAACTTTTGCCATGCATGTGGCCTACCACACGACAGGCAAATTTTGGAAAAAAGCATCAGGCATGCCAAACTTTACTTTTTCTCCAACCATTATTAATTTAAATAATATAAACTGCTATTAAGGTTGAAATATTAAAAAGAACGCAAAAATATAAGTTTCATCATATCTATCAGTATGTCAGAAGGATTAGAAAATATCTTATTATTTGAACAAAAATGGGATAAGTAAAGTTTTTACTGTAAAGTCTGAAACCCACAAGGTTCGATAAGCATCCATCAGTTTGACGACAACGGGTAGAGCGCAGCTCCAAAGCGATCATCGCACTTCCAACGCTCTAATATAAATATTTTCTTAAGGATGATTATACGGGTCTGCCCGCGAAATTCAAATTTAATGTGGTTTTTCGCAATTTGTAAACTAATACGACAAAGTAGGCTTATGGCATTCTAATTGCGCCAATGGCAGTGTCATCTTCACAGGTTTATATAAAAATCTTTACTTGAAAGTATTCAGTTTAAGAAATTAGTCAGAATATCGAGTTGGACGAAATTGGTCGATATTCTGACTAATTTCTTAAACTGGACACTTTCAAGTAAAGATTTTTATATAAACCTGTGAAGATGATACTGCTGCTGGCGCAATTAGAATGCCATAAGCCTACTTTGTCGTATTAGTTTACAAATTGCGAAAAACCAATTTAAATTTAAATTTCGAGGGCAGACCCGTATAATCATCCTTAAACAATTAATCGTCTGCCGTTTCGAACTACGTGTGTTTCAGGCTTCTGTCGGTAATGTGACCAGGCGCCCGGTGTGTGAGTGACGCCGCACCCCGCAGGCAGTTTGCAGCATGCCGCTAGGAATGATCAGCGCACTAACTTCATTTACCTGTTTCCGGGACTTCTTGATCATGGGCTGCGGCTTCAGCTCTTCGTCGGAGAAGGCCCTTGTTCGGGGATCGAAATCACGGCCCGACGACGCCATTGAGAATGCTGGAATAGTTTTATTTGAGAATAAGTGGCTACACTTGAGGGTTATTGTAACCTAGTTGTAACAGGGAATATCGATCGATCGTCATAGTTAGGTAATGTTCACCCCAGTCCACGATTCGAATGGTGAACGATTAAAATTCCTATTATAGCCTTTGCCCGTCCTCCAGGCCTCAATTTAAACCAATGGAGGTAGGTAACGGTAATTATCACTAACGAGTAGATAATCTTATCAAATTATTTTAAGTTCATGGAAGTTCTCTTTTTGAAAAACTTTTCTGAATGTATCAAAAACGTAAATTTCGAAATCTGATAATTTATTTATTCAGAGCAAGTTTTTGAAGGGTTAGATGATTTTGCGCGCACGTCAGAAGTTCAATAAAAATATTCAGCAGTAAGAAGAATAAGTCACTATCACATTAGGAGAAAAAGAGAACATTTAGCAAAGAAAAGTACAAAGTATCGTAGAGCTAGTGAAATCAAAAGAAACAATTTTTTAAAGGAAGAATTAGAAGATTCAAATGAAATAACAAGATACATACTGGAGTCGGCGGGCGAAAGCGGCGGGTTGATGGTATCGGGGCTCATACAGTCTGAGGGGGAGGGCGAGCGTTCGCGCTTGGTAACCGGCGTCTGCAGGCCCAGCGCCAGGCCGGCGCCCGCGCCGAACGCTGAGCCGCCCAGGTGCGTACCACCCAGACCTTCGCCGGGCATGCCATTCTCCGACAGGAACTCGTCTAAGTCCACGTACTGAAAACAGGAATCAGCACGTCACACGCCGCGCTTGGCACCCCAAGGCGCGCCAGCGATGCGTCCTAGTCACCAGAACATCAGATCATCACATCATCCGAAGAGGATGGTTTAAACAGTTCGCATCTGCTAAAGGAACACAATTCGCGGGCAATTCGCAAGCATCATAAGATTTTCGGACGACCAATTGCAAAATTAAAATAATTACATTGTAAAGAAAGTAAACTATGCAATCATCATAAATAGAAAATATCACAACATAGATAAAGGAAAGGAGGGATGTGGTATTTCCGGATAGCGGAAAGCGACTCTATTACCTAGTGCGAGTAACTGAGCCTCGAGTGTAACTTTTTGCATGATAAATCTATTACTAGTGTAGACATTAAATGGCAATAATTTATAACATTATTCTTAGCAGATTTCGAAAACCACACATAAGTGTAATACATCATTGATTATTGATATGAATTTGAAATGACTTGATTCAACTCATCCTGCATTTTGCAATCACGCAACACATGAATTACATCCCCGTTAATCAATTAAAGTTGCCTAAATCTAAATCTATCTTAAGGTGTTTTCAAATGCTTAATGTTAAATGCTTTTTTCAACGATTCATGCGTATATTCTCTATTTTGTGAAACCCGCCTCTCACTCTACACACAAGAACTGTCAGGTTGTAATGTCTAAAATACATTAATAACAAGTGCTGTTACGATTTCACGGGATTGAGACTCAAGGGGGTAGGTAGAGTAATCAATAGCAATTAAATTGTAAATATTATGTATGGAAAACCGAGGCTTTCGAAACCGGCCGAGCGTAATATTCCCATACAAAATGTTGCCGATTTATATGCCAATAGCAAATAATGGTCTAGTGTTACGACTCGAGGCTCAGTCAAGAAGCCGGTTGGAGACAACACACACGACACTCAACACGCAGTAGGTAACAAAGTAACGATTACTGACTTCTTGTACCTTGAGATCTGGGTCGTATGGCAGCGTCTTGTCCCAAAGGTTGGGGCCGAGGAAGGCGGCCTGCGCCTCCCACAGCTCGCTGTCATCTTTCTTGTCTTCGAGCGCATCCTTAGTATTCACCGACTTGCCTGCAACAAGGAGGGCGTCCCCGGTCACTGCGAGCGCTCGCGCGATAGCGGCAAGCCTCTTACCCCACTCATTGTTCTTGTTACTGTGACTGTTAGCCTTCTTTCAGATGCTAACGTAAATTAGAGTGAAGCAAATGGGCTGCAGCCCAGCAAACGCCTCGATTAATGCGTTGTATCCAGCGGCGTGTCAAACATACACAATATTATCTTGTAAAAAACAAAAAAATTCTTGTACATCGTTTAACTGCGAGTATGATAAGATTGACCTCTGAGGACAACGCGATCTTTGTTACAATGTAAGACACGAGGCATTTGCTATGACTAAATCAACTAAGATGCTAATGACTGAATTTTGATAAAACATAAAGAATTTCAGCAGCCAATATTTTGTTGTGTATAAAAATTCTTGGACCTCGTTTAACTGCGAGTATGATAAGATTGACCTCTGAGGACAACGCGATCTTTGTTACAATGTAAGACACGAGGCGTTTGCTATGACTAAATCAACTAAGATGCAAATGACTGAAGTTTGATAAAAAATAAAGAATTTTAGCAGCCAATATTTTGTTGTGTATTTTCTTCACTCTGTAAAACGCATGTACATAATATCTAGGATTATAGAATGAAGCAGCATACATAGATTGCGTTATTATGTGAACATTCACCTACGTAGGTAAAAAATCGAATCTACAACACCGTGAAGCAGAGTCATGAATGTTTTTCATGTTAAAGCTTGACGACCGAGCGGTAAGCTGCATCGTGCAGATGTCTAATGTTTTCTGATGACTGCGTTGTTTCAAATTTACCTACTTCAACTTTCACGTTAGTTAAGTTACACTTTGAAAGGTCAAGTTGTATCTAAGTGGTCTGTGCACTTTGGCCTCTTCCGAGAGTTACACCACTCCGCATTTTCAAAGCTTCCTGAACAATATAATTAATCTCAAGGACCCTCAGCATATACTACAAGATACTGCTAATAGGATTGATTTGATAGCTATATTTAGGCCAATGGGCGGCTTTAGAAATAATATTGTGTACTTATCAAAATTTTAATTTCTTTGCAAAAAGTTAAAAGCTCAGAATGAAGAAAATAACCATAAAGATTTTCAAATAACAATGCATCTTCTCCTTCTTCTTTGTCAACCGATAGACGTCCACTGCTGGACAAAGGTCTCTTGCATGGACTTCCACAAGCCTCAGTCTTTATCCTGCTCCCTGCGACTAGTTTGTTGTCGTCGGTCCACCGAGTGGGGAGTCTGCCAACATTGCGCTTCCCGGTGCGGGTTCGCCACTCCAGCACTTTGACAATCAGCTCTTCGAACTATGTGCCCCGCCCATGTTATATGTTTCTACTTCAGTTTCGCGACTCGCTGAGCTAAGTCGGTGACTTTGGTGACAATAATGCATCTTAGTTGGTTCTTAATCTTTTTTTGTCTGAACCTGGAAACGAGAAGTATAAATCCTTATAAATAAAACATTAACTATTGATGGTCTACCTTCAAGGGCTATTGGTTAAGCGACAGTAACAAAAGCGTGGGATAAAAGACTATAAAGAGGCTGTATAGTTGTCGAATGTGCTCACATACACAGGGAAATTGTAATATTAGAGCCAATACACACTAAGCGCTACCCTACAGCGCATCCTAGACATTATAACTTGAGCTATGAATCAGCTGTAACACGTAACTTGCTCTCAAGAGAACAAGGACTCTGATTGTAAGTTGCTGGATTAAGATATGAATTTTTATGCATGTTCAAGTTATCTGTCAAATGAAGTATTTTTGAGGCTTAGATTTAGCTTAATCAAGTTCAAGACATTCATTGCATTGCCGCCAGTAACGCTTAGTGTGAATTGGCTCTTAGACGTTAAAAATATAATGAATAAAAAAATCTGTTCCATAATGAACCACATTCGCATAGCATGGTAGTTAAACTTATGTTAGTTGTTTATGAAAACTATTTGGTGTATACTTATTTTAAGCTTAAACTAAATTGTGAATTTTGAAATAATTATAAATAAATAGGACATCGCGCAAGCAATTTTAAACAGAACATACATATAAATTTTTAAAAATATGGTCTAATATTGCATTAAATTATATGTATTAAATACTGTATCTTTTTCATAACTACCAAAGTAGGTATGCGGTAGATGCAATTGATAACAAACAATTTTGTAATGAAATTAAAAATGATATAGAAGAAACAATAAAATCAATCCAATTGTAGAAAATTCTCTTGCAAAGTAAAGCTAAAATTATTTGAAATTATATTATTTTATGCTGTGCGATGCGCGTAGAAGTCCTTACCTATGTTTAGCAGTGAACATTTATCGGTTGGTGATGATAATATGAATATAAAATTCATGTTTATATTAATTAAATAAAGACACCCTATCTTCCAAAGTATAATTAGGTTATAATAATATCTATGAAACTAATTGGTATTTTGGCTTTCGGTTAAAAATACGAAATAACACCTATTTCTTATTTTTCATAGTTTTTGAAAAGAAAGTTAATGAAATAATCCGTGTAATATGTTCAGTATGGCAGAGACGTTTACTTCATAAATGTAGACCAATAACATTTTTCCTTCAATATAGACTAGCCATAGCATAGGTATTTCTGTCGCGCATTCATGCTCAACGATCATATTGTATGTATTGATGTGAGCGTGAATTGCATAGACGTATGTAGCCGACCCTTATTTTGGCATTGTTGGTCAACGCAGTTATTTTGAAATCATAGGAAGTCACTTAAATTTAACATCAGCTAGTTAATTTATATAGATGTATTACTGCGAGAAAAATTTGTATTGCTAATTATTAAAGTGATGTAAATATTATGATAAGACTGTATTAGCGACATTTTGTTTTACAACTTTTTGTCCTAAAGCCTTCCTCATATTTTTGCCAGTAGGTACGATAGAAAGAGGACATTTTGACGAGTAATACTAGCATTTGACCGCGATAATTCCTGTAGTTTACTTTGGATGATAGACGAGAGTTGCATCCTTAGTTTGAAATATCTGTCATGACTCAATGGACACGGAGCATGATACAAATGATGACTGAATGACCAAAAATTAATGGATGAAAATTTTAAAACCCGTTAGTTCGGATCGTGAATGCCTCACATAATTTAAAAGTAATGTCCTCCAATTCAAATTTAGCCAAAGCTATTAGACATCTGCCCGGGAGATATTATAACACACAAGTTTAGTGTGTGTGCAAACAGAGGCGCATTCTCTCTAGACACGACTGAACACAGATCAGCACGCCCAGCTTCCACGCGCAAGAAAATGTTGTCTAAGTACGCCTTTTCTCGTATTATCTCTATATCTCTATCGAAACTAACATGGTTGAACACATGATTCGTCTCGTTACGTCAAAAGTAGAGATAAAATTATTTTCTCTATTTTTCTCTACAAACTCTAACATGGCGACGTAAGTTTCTCGGATGATATTTCTCGTAATTTTTAAGGGTTTTACACATGGAAGTACTTACTAAATTTCTATGGTTTCTGAATGAACGAAATCGGTGTTGCAACATTCGATTATTTATCGTATGGTGCTGTGAAACGGCTAGGTACACCGTGCACCGGTTTATCTACGTCTTCTGTCACCAGAAAGCCAAGTCTTCGACGAGAAATTGGTCACTCAATGCGTACATGTTAGGGTAAACGAGAATTCAGTCTACGTCGACAATATCTCTCCCTCTCTTTGCGAGATATCACTTCGACGTGTATGCTAGGCCTGCAGGCGCGGGGCTAATGGCCTTACGTGCTTTCTGAGGCACGGGGCGGCATACTGCCTACTTCATAACTCTATGCTAGTACTGAGAATTATTACTTGACAGAAAAACCTAATTTTGGGCCCGACCCGAACCTCATATCCTAGAATCCTGGACCTCGTATTCCAAATTTGTAGGTGCTAACCTTTAGACTAACGACGTAGTTTACACACGATATTATAATGCTACTAGCTGACCCAGCGAACTACGTACCGCCAACAAAAATATTTAGTGGTTGGTCACCCTTATCATTTAAGGGTATGAAAAATAGATGTTGGCCGATTCTCAGACCTACCCGATATGCACACAAAATTTCATAAAAATTGGTCCACCCATTTCGGAGGAGTAAGGTAACTAACATTGTTACACGAGAATTTTATATATTAGACTATCTATCTATCTATAATAATATAATAAAACTGTAACAGGTCCAATTCTGTACATTGAAGATATTTTGAAAATTTTTGTTTGAGGGCACTCTATAATCGATACTGAAGCCAAAACAATTTTTTTTAAATTTTTTGTCTGTCTGTCTGTCTGTATCTTGGCCGCGCATCACGCCGAAACTACTGAACGGATTTAAATGAAACTTGGCACGATTTAAGTTAATACTACGAGGTATAATATAGGATACTTTTTATCCCGAAATTCAGCACGGTTCCCTTGGGAGAGGGGATGAAAGTCAAAATGTGTATTTCGCTGTAATTCATTAAGGCGTATTCCGATTTAATCCATTCTTTTTTTGTTAGAAAGCAGGTTCTTTAGAAATTGTCCTGTAATTATTTCAAGGTCGTCAATTTCGTAGTTCAGAAATTATAGACATCACGATCTTCAGTATAAGGTCCAAATAACTTGAACCCCGGAATCTACAAGATACTTTGAATGAACGGCTCATCTTAAGCTGGCAAGCGTACTTTATCGTATATAGCCATCGTGGATAGCCCTATTTTGTCAAAGTCAAACTACTCCAAAGGCGTCAGATTTTGCCAAACGATCATTATACCTACATACTACATAGTAGGTATGGATGTAATACATCGTATGGACTTAATGCTACAGTGTTTTCCTATGCAATTTAATATTCTAATCATACTAATATTATAAATGCGAAAGTGTGTTTGTTTGTTGGTTTGTCCTTCAATCACGCCACAACAGAGCCACGGATTGACGTGATTTTTTGCATGGGTACTATAGTTGAGGACATAGGCTACTTTTTATCCCGGAAAATCAAAGTGTTCACGAGGGATTTTAAAAACTAAATCCACGCGGACGAAGTCGCGGGCATCAGCTAGTATCGAATAAGAACCCTTCTAGGTAAAAGACATCAAAGGTCGTGGGGGGAAAAGTATCTCATCTGACGGAGAACTAAAACACTGGCGCGGTCGACAGACGCACGTGCGACGCGGGTAGGTACGAGAGGGGAGGGGGGTTGTACAGTCACGCGGCGTCTCCACACGTGCGACGCCCGCGTGACGAAGGGAAGAGTCCATCGTATACCCTTGATGAACCTTGTTAGTCTTTAAAACTAGATGGTCATATAGTAACAACAATGACTCCCGACCGAATCCGCGGCCAACCTCTTCAGAGATTAGCCATCGCCGCGGGAGATATTTCACTGCACAAGTGGGTGCGTAAACATAGATGCACTCTGTATTCCCTCACTCTCATAGAACGATGGCAAGGAAATTCGACACGATCGGAAAGAGATCAGGCGCAACACCGATGGCTTTACGTGCTCTCCGAGGCACGGGGCTGACACACCGCCTACTTCCTAACGCCGGGTTAGTACTGTGAATTTCTTGACAGAAAACCCCAACATGTTATATTGGCCCGACCCATGACCTCACCATCCGCAGTCTAATAATGCTAATCACTAGACTATCGAGGCAGTTAATAAAAAAGTGGCCATACAGTAGATACTATGCGTAGAGTCCACTTTCCGAACCGGCAGTAGAATCTCAACTCATCACAGGTTACTGTAAAGTCTACACGAAAGTTATGACGTGTATTTAGCAGTTATGTGTTTTTACGATTTCATTGATGTATACGATTTATAAATAAGGTATCGCTGGTGTCTTTTAGTAGTCCGAGCGCTTTAACGAACTAATACCTAGAGCTAATAATTGACAAACAAAAATACACGAGGAGAACTTTTTTATTGATATAAATCTAAATCAGTGTAAACTTTCAAGTGGTACATTATTATGTTATTGATTATATTTAATTAATTACATCATCATCATCATCATTAAATCACTACTGAGCGCAGGTCTCCTTTCAGAGAAGGGTTATAGGCCATATTCCACCACGCTGGCCCAATGCGAATTGGCGGTCTTCACACACACATTATGAAGAACTCTCACATGAGCAGGTTTCCTCACGATGTTTTCCTTCACCGTTGAAGCAAGTGATATTTAATTGCTTAAACGCACTTGACTCCGTAAAGTCAGAGGTCGGGATCGAACCTGCGACCCCCCGAATAGGAGACCACAGTCCTAACCACTAGGCTATCACTGCTTCTATTACATAGTAGGCACATAATAATTTAACTCAAATAAATAAATTTCATTAATTGAGTTTGGTTTTTCTGATTGTATTCAATTACTACAATAATTCCATTCTTTGCTTGTGCATTTTTCGCGTGGATAAGAGTTTTTATAATTCATGATGATTAATGATTTATGGACATACAATTTTTTATGAAATCTTTTTAGTGATAATAGTCATAATTATAATATATCTCGTTTGAAATGGCATTCCGAACCAGTGGCAGATTCACTTGACGATTCGAAAGCACAAAAAGTAAAAGTTCATTTGAATAAAAAACAATTCTATTAAGCAACCATTCTATTCTAATCTATTCTATCATACCACCGTCCCTCTCAATTAGTGTGAGCAATCTTCAAACTTCTATAATTTATAACATTTTCAGATTTTTGTTTGATAAATCATCATCACGTACATTTGTATAAAATAGTGAGTAGTTTTAGCATTTGAATAAAAAAAAATCAATTAACCTATTGCATTACAATTAATTTATGACTAGCTGACCCAGCGAACTCCGCACCGCCATCAAAAATATTTAGGGGTGTGTCACCCTTATCATTGAAGGGTATGAAAAATAGATGTTTTCCGATTCTCCGACCTACCTATAATGCACACAAAATTTCATAAAAATCGGTCCAGCCGTTTCGGAGAAGTTTGGCAACAAACACCGCGACATGAGAATTTTATATATTAGATGATTATTATTTGACGTTACCGTTTACGTTTTTCACGCTTGCAGAAGCGTTTCACGCTAAGGCCCGCTTGCAGAAACGCCGAGTTATCTTTTGTAACCCATAGTTAGCTGCTGCTTTCACAGATTTCGTATAAAGCTTCTGTCAAAATTACAAATTTATTCCTGGGTTAAGCCTAATCCGGCGTCTTTGCAAGCGGGACTTATCTGGATATGTGGGATTCATTATACCCTCGAAGCATCTCAACCGTTGAACGAATGATGTGTCTAAATAATCATCTAAGACTATTTTAATGACGTTGCACGGCGCTAATCTTCGCACTATGCAGCACATTTTATGCTACGAGTATGTTACTTGTTAGCAATACGTTTATGAAGAACTTTTGGAAATCACCTTCGATTATTATCATTATTCGAAGCTTTTTTTAATACCTTTCCAAAGAAATGGTTCTTTCTTTCATACATTTTTCAATTTTCATTCAAGATCACACGATGTTTTTCCGGCATGTAGCGCGGGTTGAATTGTTCGGGTAGTACAATACGTAATATTCGGGTGATTAAGGTAGCACTGGACTCCCACCCTCTGTGGGGCATTTTTACCAGATATTGTACCGTGTACCCATTCACGCGTCTGGGCCATACCCACATTCTACAAGAATTATTGTTTAACAGAAAAGTAATGAACAGTGAATACATTTTTCACCATACGCCCAGGTAAATGTAGCGAAACGGCCAAATCACATATTTTGACTAAGGTGTAGAGTTTGTGAAGTTAGGGCTGGTAGCTGGTAGAGTAGCTGGTAGGGCTGGTAGGGTCATAGACGAATGATATTTACTACTAGGGTGTGTAGAGTTAGAAGCTTGGCTCTACAGGAGATCTGATAACTTTTTGACAGTGCGAGCCATTGGGCTCGTGCGTCGTGGCCACATTTTACATGAAAATGTTTTTGGTGGGATTTATTTATCTGAACCTTATCTGAACATATTTTTGTTTTTTAACGTTAATTTGTCTGTCTCGTCATAGTACCTACACTATCAACCATGGAACTAGGAATTACGAGTACGCCATCAACCGATGAAAAAAGAAGATTTTCAATTCATCGCGTATATTTTTTTTTTGTTATTGTGAGTTATTTTATCAAAATCGAAATCATATATTTTATGTTATGGTCATGTTTTCTGTGTACAATTGTCACTTACTTACACGGTTTGCCTTACATCTAATCTTTCTCCGGTTGTGTAGGTTTTTCATTCCATCAGACTTCGATAGGAAGGGAGTAGCGAGTGTATCTATAAGTGCTCACTACCTCGTTAGTCTAGCTAGTGGTTAGCATTTTCATCTGCGGATGACGAGGTCCCGGATTCGATACGGTCGGGCCAAAAAATGTATCGGATTTTACCGGTTTTTCTGTCAAGAAATTCTCAGTACTAGCCCAGAGTTAGGAAGTCGGCGGTGTATCACCCTCGTGCTTCGGGGAGCACGTAAAGCCGTCCGTCGGTCCTGCGCCTGATCTGTCTTCAGTCGTATTTGTGCACGCATTTTTGAACTATAATATATCCCGCGGTATGATATATCTCTGAGGAGGCAGGCCGCCGTGACGGTATTCGGTCGGGTGGACATTATTATTATTATTATGTATTATGTGCTCACATACTTATTATAGAGATAACTTGGCTACTTTAGGCCAGAAAACAGCAGGAGCGAGTTGGCTCTTTATAACATAGACCCCACACTTGATTCTATTTCCCTGCACTATGGAAAATGTTTATAATTATTATTGCGTTGCACATATTGGATTGTAGCGACGCGTTTCTACGCTTTCTGACATCAGCTGCAAGTACGAGTGATAGGCAGGTGGTGTGCGAAGCCGTGTGAGTAGGTAAGCTGATTACCAATGTGACGTCACAACGTACAACGGATCTCTAGACGACGGTCGACGAATCTTTACGAGTCTCTGCTCATATCGTTTCATTTTATTGAATGAATACTTTGAGGTACACGATGATTAATTAATGTTAATTTCTTGCCGGCTCTTAGCAGAATCCGCTTTCCGAACCGGTGGCAGTGTCAAGACGTGTCATAAGAGCCACAGATTGGCCTACGTGAAATATAGTATATTACACATCTAGGGCAGTAAAATAAGAAATGTCTCAGATCACATGTAATTGTTGTCCGAGGCGAAGCCGAGGTCAATAAACATGTGAGGCTTTCTTATTTACTGCCCGTGGTGTGTATACTATTTTTCTCCTCGACGGAGGCGGAAAGCGACATTTTCGTTTAGCGCAGCGGGAGGAAAATTGACGCTTTCCGCCCGGAGGTGAGAGAAATAATTTTGAATTTTGAATAAGTCATGCCGGAGTTTTACGAATTAGTTATATTTGTCATGTTAAGACTCTGAAAGTCTGCTATTTTAATGAAAGTCTGCTATGCTAATAGGCTTTATTCAAATCCAAAAACAAGCTACTACTGCAACCTCGTACGCGTGAAATTAGGTATGTTTTCGGGATACAAGTATCTTAAATGTTACTTTCTAGATCTTTATATGTATATTTATGAAAACACTCAGGTCCATCCATTGCTTCGGTGCTGTGTGTTTGATAGTGCAAACGTACGAATATACACCAATAAAACAAATATACATAAATAACAATTTTTAGGGTTCCGTAGTAAAACAACAAGGAACCTTTATAGTTTCGTCAAGTCTGTCTGTCTGTCCGTCTGTCCGCGGTCTAGAGCAGAGATTATTCGTACTAAAGAGCTGTAATTTAGCAGGGTTATACATATTAATTAGGTACGCCGAAAAAGTTGTACCTCCCGTACACGTAAAGTACATTTTGTGGGGTGAGGTATTTTAAAAGTACTGAAGATAGATAGATAGATAGATAGAAGATATAGATATCTTATGAACATTTTTCACATGAAGCCTTAAATTGTTCGATTTTTGTTAGAGTACCTCTAAAAATTAATATATCATAAATGGTATAAAATGGCATAAAACGCTCGTCAATGGCATAAGTTTTTGGTAACCAAAAAATGTATTTATTTAATTGATACCATTCCGTTCGATACGTGTATTTTTAACTTTTTCTATAAGCAGTTTGTATGTGTCTGGTAAAAAGGCTGCTAGAATTATAGCCGCTTTTTGTTTCAATGCCCACCGCTATCTAAATCGAACCCGGGATCTTCCAGTGGTAAGGTCTCAGCGTTCACCATTGCGCCAGGTAGTCCATAAAACAGTAAACAAGTGAATAAACATAGTACACCGATCAATCAACACCTAATACTCGATGCGCGCTCACCGTAACAAGTAGGAAAGCGTAGCATACGTAACAAGTAGACTACTTCCCGCTTCCTACGTTTCCTGTACTCTCCCCTCCCACGCCCCCCCTTTGCCCACGAGTGCCACCACCAGAACTTCTTAACCCATTACAAGCTCCCATCTCAATTACGCGATCGTTTCTTGCGCTAGTCAATCTACTGTTTTACACGAACACGGAAGGTATAATTTATGATTTTAATAGCATTCTGCACGTTTGTTTGCATGTAGGTTACTTTTAATTATGTTTAATTAATTTAATTACGACGAAGAAGCCAACAGAAGGATACGGCTGGGCTGGGCGGCATTTGGAAAATTAAGTCGGGTCTTCTCATCGTCAATACCTCAATGCCTGAAGACGAAAGTCTTCAATCAATGTGTCCTTCCCGTCCTCACTTATGGCGCTGAAACGTGGACACTAACAAAAGGCTTGATCCACAAATTTAAAGTCACTCAGAGAGCTATGGAGAGGGCTATGTTAGGAGTTTCTCTTAAGGACAGGATTCGGAATGAAGAGATCCGCAAGAGAACCAAGGTCGCCGACATAGCCCAAACCATTAGCAAGCTGAAATGGCAGTGGGCAGGCCATGCTTGTCGTAGAAGCGATGGCCGATGGGGCCGAAAAGTTCTAGAGTGGAGACCGCGAACTAGTAAGCGTAGTGTGGGGCGCCCTCCAGCACGTTGGACTGACGATATAAAGCGGGTGGCGGGAAGTGGCTGGATGAGGAAGGCTGAGGACCGGGTGTGGTGGCGTTCTCTGGGAAAGGCCTATGTTCAGCAGTGGACGTCCGCAGGCTGAGATGATGATGATGATGATGAATTTAATTAGGTTTTATTTTAATTATGTTTAAAAGATGACATTAGCTTTGATTCAGTATCCCCCGGCCGTATCATAGTATACACATACTATGACAAATGCTACTCTTAAATTGAGGTATAATTTTATCTAGAGTTGCAACCAACTTTGCAGCCATACCCACACATAAGTATAGATACTAATTACAAATTTTCTACGATATGTACTAAATGTTACTTTAGATTGATATCTCATAAAGTATATCATAAGGTACAAGTACAACGCGAATGTCTATTATCTTGTATTTCTAGAGAAAATTTGGTCTACTCGTTTTCTCGTGATATCCCTTAGAGATTCACGAGTAAATGAGTAGACAAAATTTTCTCGTGGCGCGCATGTTATGTCTCATTCGCAGAACCGAACTGGAAGTAATTAGGCATAGAGATAGCTCCTGCACTCTAATATCACTCTGAAATTCAAAGACCGCTTTGAGATTAAAAACCCCTTATATTTTATTATTTACAAGCAGACGTGTCTAATGTCTTTTTCATTTCCCGGCTTAAAAGTTTTGAAAAGTTTTTATTGAGCTGAGCTAGAAACTTGAAATTCTTACAGCATTAAGGGATCATTGACTTGTGTTCAGTATCAACTTAGTAATCCCAAGTCATTTCCGAGAAAAAGGGGCTCGACACACACTGACAGACGGACAACAAAGTGATTCTAAGGGTTCGGTTTTCTTCGGAACCTTAATTCGGAAAATAACGTCATCAAAACAGTCTATTTGATAATAGGATAACAGAAGGAAGTTGCGCCAGTGGCGCGAGGCTGCGAGGCCTTCCGGGGCGCTCGCTAGACAACTCTCACTTTCGCGGGGAAAGTCGAGGCGGTGACGTCAGAGAACACTATGCAACTATACCAGTATCACCGCTCACTCGATCATTTCTTATTACCTTTCTTAGAGATTGTCAGCTGTTGTTGGAAATTATTTATTCATTTAGTAGCAGAGTTTGTTATGGGTTTCTTCACTGAAAAATGCGCGTTTATCGGAGAAGAAGCCCTAACTCTTGTTTAAAGGCCTAATTAAATTACAAAATTGGTTCAGTTCAGAGTTTTTGCAAGTCAACAATTTCATAAATTGAGGAAGTGAGGTAATTTCGACAATTATAATATTATTATTGCCGAAAGCTTAACTTTATGAGGGTTCCAATTAAAGCTTGAGAAGAAGCCCGCAATGTTCATAGACCACAACAAATTTTACATTTTAAAAATCTGAACTGACACGAAAAATATTATTTTTTATCGTTCTAATAAGATTTTTTTTTTTCTCCTGATAAAATTAGAAAAATAAGTACATATTTTACGTTTTTCTCCACAATCATTGAATATATAAGGAAATAGGGAATAGGGAAGTAGTGGAGCGCCTGGGGCGTTAAAAACATGAAAACCTCGGATTTCTGAAAACCCCCAGGCGCTCCACTAAAGTAGGTACATATTTTTATAACAAACAAAATATTTATGGCCGTTTCTATGTTTATCAAATGAATTCGATTCAGTCATTACTAGGTTTTCCCGTGTAATTATTCCTGAAATGAAATCGGTTAAGCACGAGCGAAGGGCGATTCAACTGTCGTCGACTTTCGCTAGTGTCCGACTAAAGTGAGAGTGGCTTTAAACCGCACATTTCGACCCGCACTTTCTCTTGATCCGTTGCCGAATACCAGCTAACATATGCAACGCTATGTTAGTTCACACTATGTAATTTTCGCTGGATTAGAATGTTTTTAATGTGCAACAAAACTTTAAAAGTAACACACCTCTTATCTTTGTGGAACGTGCCTATTTTTGTAATTGCCATCGCGTAATCAATTTTACAGTGTAATTCATGAAGAAAACAAATGAATCTGTCATTTTGTATGGGTAGGTACATTTGTTCGGCTTTTTAATCTAAAGCGTACCAAGCTTATTTTGTTCGTCTAATTTTTAACTATCAATTCACATAAAAAGAAATTCATCACGCACGACGAAGCTTTCAATATTACCGGCTCCCGCATCCCGGTAAGTATATATAACTTATCAAGTTTATGTTCAGCGCGTAAATCTGCCATTTAGTATGAAATGAAAGGGAAGAAGAATTTTCCATCCCTTTTACCATATCTACATAAGTAATTATATCTAATACGATAGATTTTATACGCACAATTAACTTAAACTTGAAAGTTTCACTAGGTCTACTGTACAGATTAACAAAACTTGCGTGTCAGTTGTCACGTTCTTTTACATTGAAACTTATTTGGGCTTTAATTTACATAACTCTGATGTCACGTAACTGAAACATGAAACTTACACTGAGCCTTAAATTAAGTTTTCAAGGAAACAAAAGTGACATTGAATTTATCTGTCAAAAATAGGGTCAGTCAAACATCGTGATTTATGACTGTGTGGATCTTTACCCTAAGCATAATATTACGAGTAGGTACATATTTGGGGAAAGGTGTGTTTTTGCATTTGAGAACGTAATCCTTTTTTAATGGCGGCTAAAAATAATATTCACATTCAAAATATCATCAATCAGCATAAGTATAAAAATAACAATTATAAGAACAAAAAAATTCCACGCCAACAAATAACAACCCGAGAGCTCCATCTTCTACTTTCATACTTTCGCTTTGATTCACACGTTAACGAAAATGAACGCCGGAAAACACTGCTTTCTCTCTTACGCAATAGCAGTGGCCACTTCCCGCTTGCCCCCACCACTATCCCCCACCCTTTCTACCACTCGGCACTCCTTACCTATATTTTTCCGAGTAAGTAGGAAGTAAGATTGCGCAAGCAAGCGCAGCTTTCCACTATACCCGCACGGCATTCCGATTGGCCTGCTACTAAGATTTAATGCGCGATGCCTACGAGAATTGGGATTACCCATAATTGTAACTTGAGTTAAATATGAATATAAGCAATTTCGTCCGTTTGGAGTAATTTTTTATTTCTGTTTCTTTTTTATCTTTATGTTATCCATGGAAAGAATCAAGTCGATTTGCTACTATAATTCTGCGTTGTATTTTTTTATTGATGAAGATCATGGCTATTTATGTCATATCTAATGGTATTTATTTTTTATCTAACTCGCACTCGTATCTTCATTTCTCGTTTCGATTAGCGCACGGAATTACAATAGCGTGTTAGTATGAAAGCGAAGTTGTTGGTCGGTCTGTTTGTAAATATCGCGAGAGGAGGGCAGTGGCGTAAACGTGACGTGATGTGACGCGTGCGTGACACATTGTTACACAGTGTTTACTATACGGCATATGTACAGTCTATCAGCTGTTACCCACGATTTCCTCCGTGTGGACTTAAGGTTTTTTTAAAGCCCGTCGAGCTCCGTACCGTAAGGGTAAGTACCAATGAGACCCTGTAACTAAGCCTCCCGCACACGAACAATTGTACAAGATTTAACACCAGGTATTATTTAGACCGAGCAATAAAATACCCTCTTTAATTTTGACTTATTTTTTTATTATTTGTTATAGCGGCAATAGAAATAAACATTCTATGAAAATTTCAAGTATTCTACCTATTACGATTCACGAGGTACAGCCTGCTCACAGACTGGACGAGCGGCTTGACTGACTGACTGGCTGATTGACTAACTGACTGATTTTTCAACGCACAGTCTAAATCATAGGAGTTAGAACTTGTAGCAGTAGGTTCCTATAAAGACGTACGCACCCACTAAGAAAGGTTAAGTTTATAATATTATAGGGGATGAAAGTTTGTTTTAAAGTCCGTCATCTTTCAAGTTATATCCCTGAAACGTAGTTTTTGGCTACCGATTAAAAATAAAGGATACCTTGTTTCACATTTTTTGAAACTTCCAATCCAAAACTTAATTCCACGCGGACGCGAAGTCGCGGGTAAAAGCTAGTTAATCTCCGTAGCCTTGTGGTTTCTACAGTCGCTAAACAGTTAAAGGTCGATGGTTCGAATCCCATCCCAAATAATAAATTAATAATAAAAATAAAAAAAATTATTATTAATTTATTAAATAGTAAATTAATAATAAAAATAAAAAAATTAGGGAAAAATTCCACATGTAGAAATTATTTAAAATAAAATTGAAAATAGAAAATGAACCATCGACCCTTATCGACCTTTTTGCGACTGTAGAAACCACAAGGCTACGGAGATCTAATATTCTACTGTGAAAATATTGAACATAATGCCAAATTCACATTCAAAAAAGTGTCGGTTCAATTTTGTCTTAATTTTTTCCGTCTAGCCCCCTTCCGCACCGCGCGATAAGGAACTACGTTCCAATAAATAATTTATGTTTTTTAAATGACGATGAGTTGATGAGTTTGACACCCTTCCATTTTCTGTCGTCTTACCAATCGCTTGTTAATAATTTTTCATTCATAATTTTGATGAATGACCTTCCTACCGGAAGAAAACGCTTTGTGGTTCATCTAAAGGTATTTCCTACGCAAATATAACGAGCAACGTTTGAATAACGAGCAGATTTATACCCAAGTAATG
This sequence comes from Oeneis ivallda, assembly GCA_029955525.1. Taxonomy (NCBI): domain Eukaryota; kingdom Metazoa; phylum Arthropoda; class Insecta; order Lepidoptera; family Nymphalidae; genus Oeneis; species Oeneis ivallda. Next base: position 12,139,340 of record JARPMR010000001.1, read on the forward strand.
TGATATTATTACCTCTTACGTAGGTTTACAAATATTTCGCGTGAAACCTTTGTTTTCCCAAAAAAAGTTAATGCATACTGCGTGAATACTGTATGGTTCCTTTTATTGAGCCTAGCAAAGGCCTTGGTTATAATTTGGATCTCAGTACTTTTAATGGCCAATACTTTTTGATAGTTCTTCGGCCTTACATATTCACATTTAAAATGTTTTTTAAATGGGGCTTAAAAACCCATTAACTTAGTACTCTAACTCTAATCTTATATTGGATCTATCCGGCTCTTCACAGCACAAGCTGCTGCTTTCTGAACCGGTGGTAGAGTCTTGACTTATCATAAAAGCCACAAGTTGGCCTACATAAAATCAATAATTTTGAATTTTGAATGTTATTTTATAAAAATTGGACCTCATGACCCGTAACCGAATAAGCTAGTTACAGTATGAATGCGTATGAATAGGTATGACGTATTAGTGTGTAATAGGTAAGTACATTATGTAGTATGTATGTGTGTAGGTAAATAGTGCAAAATGAAACCGATTCATACCACGTGTGGCTGCGCACGTGGGTTGAATGATAACCGACCACTTTTACTGGTGCGCGCGCTAATCGGAATTAAACATTTACCTGTCCACGTATTGCGCTGGCGGGTTTCACTTTCATCTTCGTCATAGATAAGGCCGTAGCCAGAAAGTTTAGTTCAGAGGGATTTGATTTTGAACCGTCCTCAGATTTTTTTCGTTTTAATACATGCAAATAAAGTTAATCTTCAATTGAAATATGAAGCGCACCTATAAATTGTAATCCGCCCGCTCCAATAAAAAAGATTAGCCATTGAGTGGGAGATGTAATAGTGCACAAGTGTGTGCGCATTCAGAAGACACTTTTCCGGCATCTGTGTCCCCTGCCACGTATAATTTGAGTATCTTAAGGTAAGAGTGAATAGGCATTTTCTTGGCAAGCAGGCCACCTCATCAGTGCTTTCCATCATTGATTGTCGTCAACGGCAAGCCTGTCTTGCAACTGAACCACTACTACATCCATTACTATACCCATGCAAAAAATCGCATCAATCCGCTGTTCTGTTGCGACGTGATTGAAGGACAAACCAACAAACAAACACACTTTCGCATTTATAATACCAGTAATGCGTTATTAATTTATTATAACATTTTTTATATTTGTCAAATTTTTTACCATACTTAACCAAAGACAAAACTACGTTTAGCTGTCATTTACGTTTTGTTCTTCCACTGTCATTTTCGTTTTTTTATTCCATGTCAGATGCATTTTTGTTATACCAGGTTTTATATTGAATTGACGGAAACGCGGTCGAACGGGATAAAAAGTATCCTATGTCCGTCTCCTGGTTCTAAGCTACCTCTCCACCAATTTTGAGCCAAATCGGTTCATCCGTTCTTGAGTTATAAATAGTGTAACTAACACCACTTTCTTTTATATATATAGATTTGGCACAACTCGAAATTTTTATTCGTCGAATACCGAATAATAGCTTAAATTCGTCGGAAAGTTGTCTAAGATTAATTGGTAAAAAGATTGGTAAGTTCAAGACTACAACAAGCATGATATTATAATTTGATAACTATTCATTTATTTTTTTAAATTCCTCTTTTTATGTCGAATAATCCTGGCGAGTTTTTGATATTCGCCATAGGGAATGGAGATTAATCATTATTCAACTATTCGCGGCATCTCTACTATTTACATAGATCAGACAAACGCGTTTTGACTTTATCTTATACTTTAGAGATTAAGTACAAATCCATGTAAATTAACACCTTGAAACAACAGCCTTGATAAAGTGTTCCAATTAATTTTCATAACGGGAACGTTACAGTTAGCGTGAGATCAGTTAAGTTACTAAAATACTATAATATGTATTTTCAATACGATCGCATTCTACGTCACCGGAAAGTAAAAGTCGAAAGGCGGGAGGGGTCGAGGAAGAGGGGCCGCGGAAGCGATCGTCTAAGATTACTTTTACTCTCACCAGGGCTATGCCTGCGTTGCCTATTCTTTGTTATACCACCGACATGAGTGGTACTTGGTACTTACTGTTAAATTATCAATTCCTAGGCCACGGCCGCACTGACAAAGCGATTTCGATGCGACGGCGACGCGGTAAATCGTATGCATGGCATTATAGAAGTCCCATTCGTCTTATGAGTGGTGACATATTTCATCACTGCCAAGAAATAATTTAACCGACAAATTAATATGTCATTTTGACTAAAGATACCGCGGATAGTTTTTATAGCAAATAGTCGAATACCGATTAATCGCCATTCCCTGTGGCCAAAAGTCGAATAACTCGCCATTATTATTCGACATAAAAAAAGGAATACTTATTAAAAATAATTTATTTGTTATCAAATTTTAATATCATGCTTGTAGTAGTCTTGACTCTTGAACTTGCCAATTATTTATTTGTTACTGTAATCTAAAAAATTTCTAAGGTTATGAGAAAAGAAAACAATGACGATAAAGAAATCAGTCTCAAATAATTGTGTCAAAGTTTTTATTTTAATAATTAAGTATAATAATTTTAATAACTACATATCATACTTTTAAGAAAAATTAAAATTTTGATTATTTTTAAGTCTATAGTTCTTTTGTTCATTAAAAGGTTATTTAACACAATTATGCGCCGAATTTCAAATTGAAACTTGCTATTACTCGGTATTCGACGAATAACAAAAAAATGTCGAGTAATGCCGAATACCGAATAACAGCGAGTATTCGCGGCTTCTATAATTTTGGCAGATTGTCAATACAAAATGTGTTAAAATGTCGAATTATTTTTTAGCGGTTAAAGTTTACTGGGTGATGGTGAAATAGGCCCTTGGAAATGAATGTAAGCAACGAGTGAAACAAATTAATAAATTGAGCACGTCACTTAGCTGATGTGGTTTTTTTATATAAACTTAGGTTGTAAGCATGGAATGTCCTAGTTTTGATATAATGTATTAATATCTTAGATAATACATGTTGTGTTAGCCTTTAAGTGTGTTTATAATGATAATCATCAATTAATGATAAAACTATATTATGTAATTATAATATTATCATTGTATACCGTTGGCTTCCTAAATAAAAAATAAATCATATTTTTATAGGAGTTTGGTTGAAGCCAAATCACACAATATAAGGCGATCAAATTAAACTTATCGTCAAAGTATTTGACAACTAAAATAAAGTCACTCAGGGTTGCAAAATCCTGGTTTCCTAAATTTTTTACCTTTACCATGGTGGTACGAAAATTGACTTAAAAGCAACTCACATTGCTTGTTTTTTGATGGACAAAACTTTATCAGGAACTTAACTTTAACCCCCGCCAAATGTGCAACTGGGTCTTTACCAAATAAAATCAAACTCTTTTAGTCCAAGACAGACCCACTTAAGGCTCTTATAAAAAGATTATATTAAACTTTAAATAACTTTATAATAAGAGTATATTATTATTGAACAAACCGAAGCACACTCGTAAAAGGTTTATAATAGGTTTATAAATATTCAAAGGGTAATTAATTTCAATAAACATATTATAAAGCGAAAGTGAATATTAATAATTATTAATATGGATTTAATTAAATTAGAATTTTATCGCCTCCTAAATAGAGCAAGTGGATGCTCTAAAATTTAAATATGTATTGATTTGTTTAAATAATGAAATAAAAAAATATGTGTATTCAACACTTCCTACTAATACCAGCACCTAATTCCTACAGCACTAATTCCTACTTACCAGCATGTAAATGCGAAAGTGTTGTTTGCTCATTTGTCCTGCAATCAAGCCGCAAGTGAGCTACGGATCGACGTGATTTTTGCTTGGATATTGTTGAGGATCTGGAGTGTCATGGGCTGTATATTTGTGAAAATTACTTTTTCAAGGGTTCCGCGGGATAATTAAAAACCTAACTCGACGTATCACTGAAAAAGCTAGAAAAAATCATGAATCAATTAGGAGATATTCAAATCCAATCCCAGCAGCTTCAACTTAAGATAAACATCAGGCTGTTCAAATTTAATAAGTCTGTAAATTGTTTATCTTTATACACTAATTTGAACAGCAGAAGAAGCAGTGGTAGCCTAGTAAGCAGTGATAGCCTAGTGTTTACGACTGTGGTCTCCTATTCGGGGGGTCGCAGGTTCGCCTGGGTAAGCACCTCTGACTTTTCGAAGTTACGTGCGTTTAAGAAATTGAAAATATCACATGCTTTAACGGTGAAGGAAAACATTGTGAGGAAACCTGAACACCTGAGAGTTCGCCATAATGTTCACATTGGGCCAGCGTGGTGGACTATGGTCTATAACCCTTCTCTGAGAGGAGACCTCGCTCAGTAGTGAGCCGATGATGGGTTGATAATGATGATGATGATGGCTAATTTGAACTACGAGAGAGCGATATTTGCCTAATTACGTGCACGGCACTCAGAGTAAAGTAGCGTCACTATCTCTTTATAAGTTTGAGCTTAGGAATAAGAAGATATAGCCTTAAAAGTAAAAAGGTAATGGGCCGAACGGAACTTGAAAGGGCACTTGGTATTTGCTTAGGTTGCCACTGTAGGGGAGACAAGAGGAACGGAGGCATGTGTTATTCGAACAAATAGATTATGGAAAAATGACGTGATAAAATAAAGTCATATAATCATGACTTGATATATTCATAATCTGATTAGCCCGCTCTGACTCTGTTCTTCTGTTTCAGGTCAGGCATCTTTAGTAAGTGCCCAGGCGCATTTTTGCCCCTACAATCTCTTCTTCCTAGCGTTAGTCCCAGATTACGCCAGGGTCTGTCAGGGGTCATCAGCTTATTTTTGACCCTACAACTATCTATTATAATATCCCTCGTGTCTTTGTTGGAGGGATGCAGTTCCTTTAAATCGCAGTCGGGGTAATCAGTGTATTTATCAACACGTCAAGGAGCGGAAAATTACTGCAATGTTCTGTCAGTACTAGGAGGGCACGTGTGAGGCGTACACGGGACCAACGTCACATGTTATACGTTTATTATGCACTTGTCTCGTACTAGTTACTCGACCCAGGCTTTCTCAGTGGGCTCACCTATTTTTCAGACAATGTAAATGTATAGCATATTAATATATAAGTAATTATGGCCTTTTAAAATACTAGACTCATTTTTGTCGCTTCACCATGACTTAGGCCTTTTGACACTTAAGGCTTGAACTCTTAAGTCTACAGGGACAGACACAGGGATCTATAATATCATACAAAAATAAAATAAAAATTGTTATTTCTGTATGAAAATAAAATAAATTTATAAGTGGTGAATGTATTTAAGTTTCGTAAAAAGTCGTTGAATATAAGTTGTTTAGAATTTTTCATAAAAGTTTACTTTTGAATGATGTTGACATTTTTGTCTCTTTATGTAGGTATACTGAGATAATGTTATGTTTTATTTTAATTTTAAATCACCATTTTATATTTATGTCACAAACCAATTCAAATTCACTTACAGAGTTACCTTCGTTTATAAAGTTAATTATGTAGCATTAGCATAAAGGGCTCTATGGGTGTAAGGTCGACCTCGAAGGCTGTTGCAGCCAGTTTTTTGAATACGATTAGTACGAAAATTACATCCGGAAATAAGGCTCCTTGATACTAATCACCAGTGATTGGAAAAAGGGAGCTTATGTTTCTAAACTTCTTGAAACATAGTAAAAAAGTTAAAATTCCCATCATCATCATCGCCAAATCAATCCATCCACTACTGGGTAGAGATCTCCTCTGAGAATGGCGCGGGCTTAGTCCATAGTCCCCCACGCTGGCCAAGTGCAGATTGGCCGACTTCAGAACCTATTGAGAACATTATTTATTGAGAACTCTCAAGCATGCAGGTTTTTGACAATATTTTCCGTCACCGTTAAAGAGCGCACTTAATTTGAAAAATCGGCCAAGTGCGAGTCGGGCCTCGCTCTTTTAGGGTTCCATACATATGACCAAATCACTTTTTTAAACTAGATACATATTTAGATATCTTTGTTCTTAGATGGTACTAAATATGGGGGAAAAAATGCTCTTTTGTTTTGGTCACAACTTTGAAGGCCCCCCATTTCTTCATTTTTGAAGTTAAAAAATTATAAAAATATATTTCAACTCCACTTAATGAGTTCTAGATAATTGCATCGCACATGCCAGGATAAAAAAATAAAATTTTCTTTCATGTATAGGAGCGCCCTTTATTTCTTAATTTAATTTTATTTAATTATTTGTTGTTATAGCGGCAATAGAAATACACACTCTGTGATAATTACAACTGTCTACCTGTTACGGTTTACGAGATACAGCTCGCTGACAGACGGACGGACGGATGGACGGACGGACAGCGGAGACTTAGTAATAGGGTCCCGTTGGCACCCCTTGGGTACGGAACCCTAAAAAGTAAGAGATGAATGCATACCTGATTGAACCCCGGACCCCCAGAGAAGGAGGACGAAGTCTTCACGGCTTAACGAGACTTCCATAAGACTAAACTATTATTTTTTGGATCCCGATTATCTGATCACGTTACCATCGTTAGAGATCATCAGCTCATCCACGATAAAATTTTATTATGTATTTAAGTCATAAATATTTTGTTATCGATAAAAAATTGGATAAATCAGTATAAAAAATAGAATGCTTCGTTACGAACGCCGCAGTTTGTAAGATCTCTTGCGTGTTAATACAAAAATATCTGGGTGACCGAGATTTGCTCGGTGCTTTGCTTATATATATTTTTATATATATATATATATACAAGAATTGCTTTATTTATTATTATTAACTTTATTGAATTCAATTATGACTAAATACATATATATACAATACTATATTAAACCTAAATTTACTCTAAAATTAAAACTGTGTGGCATAGTACCCAAGATGCTGGCAGCAATACCTCTTTGGATGGCCAAGCTAATCCTTTGGCGAAGGTAGCTGCCAGCTCTTGGATCCCCGCTAGACTCGATCATTCTTTTCGATATCTCTAAAAAAAGTGCGCGAGCCTCCGGGCCCCACGGCCCCAGGGTCTCTACACCAAAAGGCGCAAATATGAACCCAGTGTCAAGTTTTTCATATTTGCGCCTCTTAGCCTGTTCGGCGCTAGTAGCCGCTGCACCCGCCACAGAGGAGGTCGCATGGATGTGGGACCTCCCTGTCCTCCAAGGAACAAGCGTCATACCATCAGGTCTCTTGCCATCACTACGTGCCAAACCAATAGGTTCTAATACAGCTGGCACGTGAGCAGTAGCAAGAGACCTGCGGATGATGTCGTTGAGGGCATTGTGGCGGGAGAAACGACCAGCGCTCTTCGAACAGGAGAGCCCGTGATGACCGTAAGCGTCGACGTGGTCACCGCAGTGGCAACGGTGAGGCTGGGTTATTTTGGCGCCAAGCCTAAGACCAACTACCACTGCAAGAGTGGCATGGTTTAAAAGAGTGCCCAGATTAGTAGAAGGGATAGCATGGAGCCAGTGTCCGGATTCTTGTTTTTTATTGCTTGTTTATTAATACAAAATATAAGAAAAAGATATCGGATTGCGCCAAGACGTGTGACATTGTCTGGGTTCAAGGTTAGAGAAAATAAAGGGATAAAACTTAGGGGTTTTCGCGAACTTGGCAACTTTTGACTCACGTGTTTGTTGGCGTGAAAAGTTTCGAGACAGTTAAAAATTACATAAAACAAGCTTCCATCACCTACGGCTTCCTGATATTTTTGTGCCTATTCGTTAGCAATAAGTTGATAAAATGCGTGTGCGAACTCGCTTCAGGCCATTATAGCAACGTAATTGTAAGAACTAGGAACTTTGTTCAAGCTTACAGAAAATAAAGCGAAGGGTAACTTAGGGGTTTCAAGAACTTGGCAACTTTTGATTGCACGTGTTTGTTGGCGTGAAAAGTTTCGAGACAATTAAAAACAAGTGTAAATTAAAATATATATATATCTTAATATATATAAATTACGTGTCACGTTATTTGTCCGCGATGGACTCCTAAACTACTGAAACGATTTTAATCAAACTTCGTAACTATCTGTAATTTGATCCAACTTAAAAGATAGGATAGTTTTTTGGTACTGAATGCCATCTAGGACCAGAGTACTTGTCAACGCGAATCAAAAGAGCCCAAATTCAATGGGGGTTTATTACACAGTTCCGATAGCCTTCTTCCAGCTACATCATCAGATTAGCTCTATGTCCAAATAATATTGCATTGTCATCCGATTTACATATACATCCAAAATTTCAGCTCTATCGGAAACCAGGAAGTGGTTGTAAATTGGAATTCATCTTGAAAGATTTGACCTAACCATACATACATACATACATTGCAAGTTAAATAAAAGCTTGTAATTAAATAAAAGAAGCTTCCTGATATTTTTGTACCTTTATTTGGAGGGGAATATTAACTATGTTCAACATGGCAATTATTGTTCATAAAAACATATTCTAGGAGCGACACCAACTGTATCTCATGAGCTTCGATGATGTCACGAGTTCAGTATTTCTCAGGCTTTATGAATTTGAGCTTCCCGACCTTTATGTGTCACTACACTGATAGCTGTTTAAGTTTCCAGAAGTAAAACAAATGTCGTTTTTATTCAAAAACCTTATCTACTCAATGGTATGTTTAAATTTTCCGCTGTGACCCGACCTCTTATCTCTTATTAATGAAACATTGTACCAACTAACTTAGATATTTTACAAACTAGTCTGATAATAACATAAAGAACACAATTATCGACTTACAACTATATTTATCTCAGTGTCTTATAATAACTGTTAGTAGAGTCATTAATTCGTAAGAGATGTATCATTGCATTCCTTATGCTACATGGCACCTTATTAATGACAAGACATTAATTAATATTCATTACAAAATTGAATTAAATCGTAGGTATACAACATTGAAACAAGTGTAAATTAAAAAAATTATTTTTAAATGCAAGCTTTTAGTAGCTACATCATTAGACTCTGGATATCATCTAGGATCAGAGTACTTGTTATGACGAATCAAACGAGCCCAAACTCGATGGGGTTACGTCGTTTTGTTACATAGTTCCGATAGCCATCTTCCGTCTCCATCATCAGATCAGCTCCATGTCACAATAATTGTCATACGATTTACACATACATGCAAAATTTCAGCTCGATCAGAAACCGGGAAGTGGGTCTAATTCATCTTGCAAGATTTGACCCAAACAAACATTGCAAGTTAAATAAAAGCTTGTAAAAAAACCCTTTTCGTTTTCTAAAGTTATTTAAATAGTTTGTCTTAGCTTTTCGGCTGAGAAGCCCTTATGCCCGGTTTCGTCTCAGATCGAACTAAAAATAAATACATCTATATATCTATATCTATATATATAAAAGAAAGTGGTGTTAGTTACACTATTTATAACTCAAGAACGGATGAACCGATTTGGCTGAAAATTGGTGGAGAGGTAGCTTAGAACCGGGAGACGCACATAGGATACTTTTTATCCCGTTCAACCGCGTTTCCGTCAAGTCAGTATAAAACGTGGTATAACAAAAACGCAAATGACAGTGGAATAACTGGCAGCTAAACGTAATTTTGTCTTTGGTTAGGTATGGTAAAAAATTTGACAATTATAAAAAGTGTTATAATAAAGCATTACTGATATTATAAATGCGAAAAAGTGTTTGTTTGTTGGTTTGTCCTTCAATCACGTCGCAACAGAACAGCGGATTGATGCGATTTTTTGCATGGGTATAGTAATGGATGTAGTAGTGGTTTCTCAGACCGAGAGAGCTACTTTTTATCTCGGATAATCAAAGAGTTCCCGCGGGATTTTTAAAAACTAAATCCATGCGGACGAAGCCGCGGGCATCAGCTAGTATATATATAAAAGAAAGTCGTGTTAGTTACACTATTTATAACTCAAGAACGGCTGAACCGATTTGGCTGAAAATTGGTGGGGAGGTAGCTTAGAACCAGGAGACGGACATAGGATACTTTTAATATTTATAATGCGAAAGTGTGTTTGTATGTTGGTTTGTTTTTCAATCAAGTAGCAAAAAAGCTACGGATCGACGTGATTTTTTGCATGGGTATAGTTGAGGACCTGGAGAGTGACATAGGCTAAGTTTTATTCCGGAAAATCAAAGAGTTCCCGAGGGATTTTAAAAATGAAATCCACGCGGACGAAGTCGCGGGCATCAGCTAGTCTATAATATTATTATGTCTATTCGCCTATTTCACCAACGCCGAGTGACGTTTAACCGAGGAATAAATTAGGCGTTCTGACAGTTTTTGTACTGAAAATCTGCTAAACTATCTTTATTCTACGGTTAAGGGTTACTCAAAGTTGGCGAAATTGGCACTTAATGTGTGCAACAAACTCATTCAATAGAAGTATCTATACAAATAATTAAAATTGAAGTGTCTGTTTATAATGTCAAACAGCTAGTGTCAGTAAATACGGTACTTGTAATTATAACAAAAACACAATTTTTTTCATGTCTGTCTGTCTTTCTGTCTGTTTGTTCCAGCTAATTTCGGGAACGGCTGGACCGATTTTGACGGGAATTTTATGCGGATTCAAACATTTTTGTATTGGAATTGATAGTTAAACATTATACGTTTATAATAAGCTAATGCGTCGAAACAATGTTAAAAAAATTAAGTAAAAAAAATTTTGAACTTTTTTTACATTGCTTCGGCTTTTTAAATTAAAGCATATCGAGCTTCTTATAAACGTATAATGTTTAACTGATAATTATCAATTCCAATTTCCAATACAAAATTTTCGAATCCGCATGAGGACGCCTGTGGCGTGTTTAGTCGATATATTGGTAAGCGCACTGAAAACTAAAGATCGACCGTTAACTTGAGATGAGGTTGATGGACAAGTAACATTTGTAACGTCAACTATCACCCAACGTCAGTTGATGGACTTAACTTTTACGTCAACTGTCACTCAACCGTCAATCTTCCTGAATCTAAATATTTCTCCTTCGCACCCTGCCGTTATCTCAGGACTCGTCTCAGCAAAAATGGTATGCTAAACAATGGAACGGGTACAAAAAAAACACAAATACGTGCAAGCAAAATAGCTAGGGGCAAAAATCAAAAATATTGTTAAAATGGCTGCTATCATCCGCTAAGAGTACTGTGGAGTTAAAAAGTAAAAGTGGCCTGAGCAGGGGAACACGGAAGAAAGCACGTGCTCAGCGCGGGGCGCGGGGCGCGGGGCGAGGGCGGGCGGCTCGAGAGAAAGTTGCGAAAAGGTCGCTACTTTTCCGAAATATTCAGAGTGAAAGTACGCCACGCTCGAATTGATCAAAATAAGTTGACCCAAGCGATTCCGACGACTAATCTTGCGCAGCCTTCCAACACAATTCGAACATTATCCTTACTAATAAACTGGACCGGGATAAAGGGTCGGTTAGAAAATCTTCAAAATGAAAAACTACGCATTTTTATTTATTTTACATTTATTAAAAATAAAAGGCTTGAATTCATGTTTTTTTTTATTTTCATTAAAGCACATTAAAATATTCTTTAGTTTAGTCTTTATTTCATTAAGCTAGGTCAGGTACTATGAAGATATTTAAGATTTTCTAACCGACCCTTTTCTTTGTTGTCCAGTTTATTATAAATGCGAAAATATTTGTTGGTTTGTTTTTCCCATTTAATTTTGATTTGATTTGACGTGATTTTTACAAGCTTTTATTTAACTTGCAATGTAAATATTATTATGTATGTATGTGTGTATATACATATATACACACATTCATACATAATAATATTTACATTGCAAGTTAAATAAAAGCTTACATATGTGTGTATATATGTATGTGTGTATATGTGTTCGAGCAGAAATGCATGTAAATTTAAATCGGATAACAATGCAATATTATTGGGACATGGAGCTGATCTGATGATGGAGCTGGAAGATGGCTTTAGGAACTTTGTAAAAAAACAAAGTAATCCCATAATATGGGCTCGTTTGATTCGTCTTCACAAGTACCTACTGTGGTGCTAGTTGATAATCAGGGTCTGATGATGAATCCGGAAGATGGTTTTGGCAACTTTAGTAATAAAACGACGTAGGCCCAAAAAGTTTTTGGCTCATTTAATTAATCTGGACAAGTTCTCAGGACCTAGACGATATAAAGATTCTGATGATGGAGCTGGAAGGTGGCTATAGGACTTTGTAATTAAACGACATAACCCCATCGATTTTGGGCTCGTTTGATCCGTCTTGACAAGTAATCTGGTCCTAGATGATATCTAGGGTCAGATTTTGTAGGTAGGGTAGGGCGGGGCTTAAAGGTCCGCGGGTAAAAAGGTCCAAATATCTCAAAAACAAGTGACAAATCGTTGTTGCTGACGATACGAGTGTAAAGAAGCGAGCGCGGCGAGAGTAACGCGCCATCGCCGACAGTTGGGCGACGTTGCTTGCGGGAGATACACGGTCGTGTGTCCAAATTTTAACGTAACTATTTTTTTTCGTTAATATTTTTGGTGTCAAGGACTGTTTTTAAGTTAACGATCCCTGAACATAGTTTTTAAGTATACGTTATTTAATTGTTTTTTATAGTGTATTGTCATTTTTAAGTTAGACTGAATGGTTTTTTTAGGGTTCCGTACCCAAAGGGTACCAACGGGACCCTATTACTAAGCCTACGCTGTCCGTCCGTCCGTCCGTCCGTCCGTCTGTCAGCGGGCTGTATCTCGTAAACCGTAATAGATAGACAGATGAAATTTTCATATATTATGTATTTCTATTGCGCTATAATAACAAATAATAAAAATTAAATTAAATAAAAAAAAATAGATTAAAATATTTCCATCGGTACATGGAAATATTTTTATTTCATTTTTTTTAACGGAACCCTAAAAGAGCGAGGCCCGACTCGGACTTAGCCGATTTTTTTTTGTATAACTTCTATAAATACTCACACGTGGTTGGGGTAATAAGGTCCAGTTGGTCCTTTTTACCCCACATCATTTACATTGGTTATTATATAATATAATATCTATGTTTAATATTCTAAAATTTTAAGTGCTTAAAATGTTTAATTTTGTTATTAATTAGTTAAGATAGTTAGAAATTATCAATAAAACTTTATATGTTTCCAAAAAATATATTGTTATTTGATAAGACTAATTAAATTTAACTATACCTAGCTACTAAAAGCTTGTTTTTTTAAAATAATTTTTAATTTACTACACTTGTTTGTGTGTGAATATCTGAAGATCTTGAAAGTAACATAGGCTATTTATCCCGTACAATCAAAGAGTTTCCGAGGGATTTTAAAAACTAAATTCACGCGGACGAAATCGCGGTCATCAGCTAGTATTTTTACACCTAAATGAATATTTATATTTTTGATTTAGGGGAAGCTCAGTTAAATACCAAGTATTAATACTAGTTAACTTAATACTAGTTAAGTTAAAATATGAATATTATTAATTTATTATGTAGTAGTTATATAAAATGTTTATTAGAGGAACTATAAATCTTACAGAAAGGTATTACACAAAAGTTATTCCTAAGTTTTTCTCATTAAAGTCAATATAAAAACCACAGAGTAGGTACGTATACAATTATAATTGTTGATACCTCACACCAAGGAACTGCTGATAACCGAGCACCGAGGGATCCGTACTCCAAAAGTAAAAGTATTCAAATAAAACGATAATATTATATTAATTTGCTTATTCATATATTTTTTTTTTGTTTTTATCAATCGTTAACTTTGTTTGTAGAGGTTTATTGTTAATCTATATCTATATATATAAATATATAAATAAAAATGAATTTTGGTAAGCGCATAACTCAAGAATGGATGGACCAATTCGGTTAATTTATTTTTTTGTATGTTCCTTAAGGTCCACGGAAGGTTTTAATCACAAACATATAAATGTTTGTGGTTTTAATACTTAATAATTAAAAAAAAAACAAACAAAAAAAAAGTTGGCGGTACGAAGTTCGCCGTGTCAGCTAGTCTATTATATATATAAAAAGAAAGTGGTGTTAGTTACACTATTTATAACTCAAGAACGGATGAACCGATTTGGCTGAAAATTGGTGGAGAGGTAGCTTAGAACCAGGAGACGGACATAGGATACTTTTTATCCCGTTCGACCGCGTTTCCGCCAAGTCACTATAAAACGTGGTATAATAAAAACGCATCTGACATGGAATAACAAAACGCAAATGACAATGGAATAACAAAACGTAAATGGCAGCTAAACGTAATTTTGTCTTTGGTTAAGTATGGTAAAAAATTTGACAATTATAAAAAGTGTTATAATAAAGCATTACTGATATTATAAATGCGAAAGTGTATTTGTTTTTTGGTTTGTCCTTCAATCACGTCGCAACAGAACAGCGGATTGATGCGATTTTTTGCATGGGTATAGTAATGGATGTAGTAGTGGTTCCTCAGACCGGGAGAGCTACTTTTTATCTCGGATAATGACAGTTCCCGCGGGATTTTTAAAAACTAAATCCATGCGGATGAAGTCGCGGGCATCAGCTAGTATCAAATAAAACTATGCTAGAGCGTTGGTTGCAGGGGTTTACCCCTATAGTTGAACACGCTAAAGTAAGTTTAGTACTGCAGTTTGTATTATAGTTGCACTTGCGTGTTCAAATTTAAACCTAATTTGTAGCACCCAAAGGTTGATATTGTTTAAAAAAAACAGGTAGTCTCGTGGGGAGTGCGGTTACGTCACATTACGATTATTAATTATTACGTACTCGATTACATAATGGATAAAATTCTCGATTATTATTAATTATGATATTATTTTAAATAGATTTAGTAGAAAGAAAACATGTAGCACTATAAAAATTTATTTATTATTTATATATAATAGTAGCTGATGCCCGCGACTTCGTCCGCGAGTATTTAGTTTTTATGTACTCGTAAGGAAGAATTATTATTACGATAATAAAGGCAATCTAATTAAATTTTAGAACACAAAAGCTACTATTGTGACTTAAATATGATAGTTAGATATATTCCCTTGAGGACTTTTTTGTAGAGAATAATGCGTACTTAAATCATGTAGTATATAATTTTTATGTATCATCAATAGTTTTCTCAGCACACGCCAAAAATGAATTTTATAGGCAAAATTTAGCTACTTTGGGTTATATTATTGCAATTTTCGTAAGGATCTCTAATTTTTTTGAAAATAATTTATAGCCTATGTTACTTCCGGATAACTAGCTTTCTATTGGCTAAAAATTGTTAAACTCGGTCCAGTAGTTACAGAGCCTATTCGGTACAAACAAACAAACAAACAAAAAAAATCTTTCCTGTTTATAATAATAGTATGGAAAATACTTCCAAATGGAATGTAATTCCCTAATTTTGTAAATTTGAAGTATGTATTCCACTTATTGCACACGTTATCCGCTCAGATCAGCATTTTTCACAGAGCACCTTTAACGACGGGTAACGGTAGTAAACGTAGTAAGTCTATGGATATTTCATACATTTTTTTCTTCATCTATGTAGACTGAAGTTTTATAAAATCCTGCAAGTAATCTTGGATTTTCCGGTGTACAAGTAGCCTTGTTCTTCTTGTATAATTCTCTAGTATGTGAAATTCCCGTGAAAATCGGTTCAACCATTCCGACAAGCCTTTAACGCTTGGGATAGGTCAATAGGTGCTATGCTGTGGCATAACTGGCCAGACTGATAAAGGTGTCAAACCTTTATCAGGTTTGACACCTTTATCAGTCTGGTTGTGGCATAACACGTCTCAAACGGTTGAACCGAGACGTACGGTTTTTTATGCAAAAGACTAAGGTTTAAAGACTTATTTTAGGTTAAAGATAGATGTTTGATTCTAAAACCATGTAAATATTATGAGCTCTATCTTCACCAGTCTCATATATCAATCCGATTGTCCTGTTATCTGTCAGGCCAGAAAAATGCATTCTCAAACAAAAAAGGCTTATGTTAGGCTTAGGTTAGGGTGGGCTATTGTTTGGTTAGATAACTTTCATGCAGAACCACGGACGAACTACTTTCCCGCGAAAATAATTAGGCTACAAGAAAGAAATTTCTGCAATAGTCGCAGTAGTTTATTATGAATAAGAAAAAAAAATCGCGACATCTCACGTCTGTAGCGTGGGCCGCTACATACAAATTGAAAGTTTGCGATGATAGAAATACGATGTTTAATAGAAAAACTTCCGCTGGACAATAATATCGTATTTTCCTTTTTCTTTTGATACCGTTTTTCGCCGCTTAATTAAATATGGGTCTTTAACGTAACCGCATAGAGTTTACAACAATAATATCTGGGTGACCGAGCTTTGCTCGGTTATTTTTTATTTTTGTTGGTAAATCGTGTTTTTTGGAAATTATATATTAAAAAAAATTATAATAAATAAAAAAATAATAATAAAATTATAGGGGAAAATAATATAATCGTCTTGGACTCGAACCGGAGTCTTCTGGTTTCGAGACCGCCCGACTTACCGTCGAGCTATCGGGAATTTATAGATGACGGCGAAATTTACCTTCGTATTCTAATGATATTGTAAGGGGTTTTTCACTGCCTGAAAACACGGATAAAACGACCTTTTCTAAAAATGAAACCTAGCTAGATCGATTTATCGCCCCCGAAACCCCCTGCATACCAAATTTCATGAAAATCGTTGGAGCCGTTTCTGAGATTCAGATTATATATATAGGTATATATATATACAAGAATTGCTCGTTTAAAGATATTAGATAGATAAGGTAGGTAAGAGCTTTTCCCCGCGGCTTCGCTCACATTAAGTTTGATTTTTCGAACCACTATTTTATCCCCTTAGGGGTTCAATTTTCAAAAGTCTTTTTTTAACGGATGTCCACGTCATAATAGCTATCCGTATGCCAAATTTCAGCCCGATGCGTCCAGTGGTTAGAGCTGTGCTTTGATAGATAGATCAGTCAGTCAGTCAGTCACCTTTTTCTGTTATATATTTACATGAATAATTTATTTGTTTAAATAAAATAGGTGCTAAATAAAAATGAGCACAAAAATAACCTAAAATAAATTTTCTCATAATTTCTACAGTCCGAATGAATTTCTGGAATTCTGATTTTTTTTTTGGAGCATTTGTGTTAGAGCTCTATTTAATTTGGCTGATTTCAACTGTTCATTGACAACACTATAATAATTATTTTTACGCAGACAGTCGTAAAGAAAATGGTAATTCATAGTTTAAAATATTTTAGTAAAGAAAACCATTATAGCCTCGATTGGGAATGTGGGAGGTGACATTGTGCCTTGGAAAGTGCACGTAAATTCATCGGTCTTGAGTATGTTATTATATCTCTGGTTCTGATGTAATGCTGGGTTATCCTTTTAACCCAGAGTTAGATGCTGACTTTATTCCTGGATTAAACCTAACCCGGCGTCTCTGCAAGCGGGCCTAACCTGACTACGAGAAATTAATATTGTACTATGTTTATATTTACGAACTCAGAGTTTTCTGTTAGAATTATATTATGTTTATGGCTCAAAATCACCAAGGTGCAGAATTGGCTTTGCTAGCAATTTAATGTCTTAAATCTTGACTTTATTGAGAAAATAAAATTAATAAAATACTACAACTAACCTGTTTTATGTGTACATCAAACAATGCAATTTAATAATGAAGTAAATTTTAAATTAAATCAATATACATGCATAGAAAGTCATTTCGGGAACGCGTCCTAATGTACGATCTTCCACAACAAGTCCAAAATATTAATGAAAAATTTAAGATATTTAACACCTGTCATTACTTAATATACCGTAAGTTTTATAAAAAATCTAGTTTTAAAAAGGATACTAAAAGATTATTTAATTTTTAATTTTAAAAATACAAAAATAGTTTGTCCGATAGCGCACGCGTCATGTCAGTGAACGAATCGATAATCGAACAAAAATAATTTTAAGTGAACGCAGCGATTCGGTGTCAAACGTCAGTAGGGAAAGAAAACAATAACAAAGCCGGCTGTCAGTGTATTTATCGTCAAATAAATTTTAACTAAGTGGTAATGTACCTTTCAATTCATTATTCGTAGAGCGTACATCAATAGTCCGTCAATTCGTGAACGTGTTTATTACATTTAATTATTGATGAAATTCTTTTTTACGACACGAATTATCAAAGAAACGTCAAATATTTTACTATTGTCAAAGTCAGATCGAATTTAAGATGACCGCCGTATAATCAAAGCGCGTGCTTATTTGAAATCGTCATTTCGTGAACGGTCATTTCGGGAACGTTCCCGGACATGATACTCAAATTGTAAGAACTGATTAAAACTTGGAGATATAACTATGATTAGAAGTTCCTCTAGACTTATTTACGAAAATGTTATAACTTATTTATAATAAGAATGTATTAATAGTAAGTGATTTTTCTTAAGTGCAAACAATATGGCAATATAAATAAATAACTTTGTTATTTAAAACGTTGTTTATAATTATAATATTTCCTAACTTATGCCTTATGATATCAATACCATCACTTCCGTAACATTTTTGTCATTCCGGGAACGGTTGATCGTTTCCGGGGACTAAATTTCAATAAAATACGCATAATTTGATCTATTTTTTTAGAAAATTTCTTAAATTTTATCCACGATAATTGCAACTTCTTTAATTTTTTGACGTATTTTACTTGTAGAAGATTTTGTATGTTTTGTTGTCATTATTGTTTATATAGGATAAATATATAATATACCCATGTTATTCAATAAAGCTTAAATTATGTACTTTGTTTTGTTTTTGTTAATTTTATCAAATTTAGAAAAACGTTCGCGAAATGATGATATTCTGTAAGATATTCGCCAAAACGCAATATTACAAAAAAAGTATAGAATTCTGTGCGCTGCCCTGTTAAAATTTATTAATATACAAATTTTGCAACAGTATAAACCAAGAGTCATCATTATAGTTTGCATTTTTTTTTTGTCATAAAACCAATCTTGAAATTCGCAACCTTGGTGATTTTGAGCCTTATAAACCCTTCCTTTTGGCTTTGCTGTATTCAGTAATGCGGCTAGCCTTATGAGGCCAATTTCCTTAGACTTTGATGTGGACCAAAGGTTATTCCTTCACGCCACAGATGATTAAATAAAAACCATATTTTTACAAGCTTTTATTTAATTTGCAATGTTTGTTTGGGTCAAATCTTGCAAGATGAATTAGACACACTTCCCGGTTTCTGATCGAGCTGAAATTTTGCATGTATGTGTAAATCGGATGACATGCATTGTCATCCGATTTACACATACATACATATTATTGTAACATGGAGCTGATCTGATGATGGAGACGGAAGATGGCTATCGGAACTCTGTAATAAAACGACGTAACCCCATCGAGTTTGGGCTCGTTTGATTCGTCATAACAAGTACTCTGATCCTAGATAATATCCAGAGTCTAATAATGTAGCTACTAAAAGCTTGCATTTAAAAATAAAATTTATAATTTATACTTGTATCTCAGAAAGTACCGCTCTAAAGCGGCGAGCTAAAACTTACTCATAACTACACGCGAACGAAGACGCAGGCAAAAAGCTATAGTATTATATATATATATATATATATATATATATATATATATATATATATATATATATATATATATATATATATATATATATATATATATATATATATATATATATATATATATACATATATTATTTATAGATATATCAAATGTAAAGAGCACTTTGATTCATGAAACCATAGTAATACATGCTAATACAGTGCGTAGACCGGTCGGCCTTCAAGGTCAGGCGTACCTATACCGTAATATTTTCAATCTAAAAATTTCTGCATGTAACTTCTTATCGCCTCAACTCAAAACAAGTGTAAATTAAAAAAAATATTTTTAAAAAACAAGCTTTTAGTAGCTGGCCACATCGTCAGACCCTGGCTATCACCTAGAACCAGACTACTTGTCAAGACGATTCAAACGAGCCTTAACTTGATGGGATTGTGTCGTTTCATTGTGAAGTTACTATGGCCACCTTCCAGCTCCATCATCAGATCAGCACCATGTTATCATAATATTGCATTGTCACGCGATTTACACATGTATGCAAAATTTCAGCTCAATTGGTAACCGGGAAGTGGATCAAATTTAATTTGCAAGATTTGATGACAAACATCGTTGATGACGTAAAAATCGTTGATGACAAACATCGGGACAGGTGCAACTAAATAAAAGCTTGTAATAATAAATGTGAAACCGAGTTGTATCTGATATAATTTTAATTGTTTAGTTTTTATTAAACCATGTCTCAGTCACACGTAAAATACTGAAATTCGTGTTTTCAGAGTTGGTAGAGAATTTTTGAAATATGTATTAATATATATATAGCTGCTGGGGCTGATTCACTGACTGATTCACTGATTCACTGATTCACTCACTCATTGATCACCTCTCCTGTAAAATTTTGTATGAAAAATTTTTTTTTCACCGATGGTTTCACATAGAGGACAAAAATTCATTCGGAGGAAAAATATGGAGAGAGCTGATGATTGAGGATTTCGGAGACGGGTGAGGAGCACGGCCAGGGTATTGAAGATAGGTGGGGTGTGCTCGAACAAAAGTCACTCGGAACTTCATCCAATTCGCAGAGAGTTGAAAAAAAATTCCAAAATGGCGGATTCAAGATGGCGGCCATACAAATTTCGTCGGTGTCTATCTCGGAGAGTATAAAAGATGCAAGAGTGCTTCTTTGGCAAAAGATGATCAGGGCCCGAAGGTCTACTTGATGAATAGAAAAAAAAATCAAGATGGCGGAATTTTTTTTCTCCATACAAAATATATGGCGAATATTGAATAGACTAGAAGCTGAGAACTATGCAAGACTTTGATACGGTTCCTTTTCAAAATTTGTTTTTATAAAAGACTGATATAGAAAGACTTCTCATTCTGACAAATGATGAGATATGATGATTGAGGGTTTGGAAGGTGGGTGAGGAGCACGGCCAGGGTATTGAAGATAGGTGGGAGGTGCTCAAACAAAAAATACTCGAAACCTCATCCAATTGGCAATGAGCTGAAAAAAAATTCAAAATGGCGGATTCAAGATGGCGGCCATACCAATTTCATCGGCATCTATCTCGGAGAGTATAAAAGATGGAAGATTGGTTATTTGATAGAAAATGATCAGGACCTGAAAGTCCACTTGACGATAGAAAAACCGCGGTCCGCTTGCGGGCCGCGCACCCACGCGCCCTACTAGTTAATATATATATATAGCTGTTGGGGCTGATTCACTCACTGACTCACTCATTGATCACCTCTCCTGTAAAATTTTGTATGAAATATTTTTTTTCACCGATGGTTTCGTATAGAGGACCAAAATTCATTCGGAGGAAAAATATGGAGAGAGCTGATGATCGAGGATTTCGGAGACGGGTGAGGGGCACGGCCAGGGTATCGAAGATAGGTAGGGGGTGCTCGACCAAATGTCATTCGAAACCTCATCCAATTGGCAGTGAGCTGAAAAAAAATCCAAAATGGCGGAAAAAAGATGGTGGCCATACAAACTTCGTCGGTGTCTATCTCGGAGAGGATCAAAGATGGAAGAGTGGTTTCTTGGCAAAAGATGATCAGGACCTAAAGGTCTACTCGATGAACAGAAAAAAATTCAAGATGGCGGAATTTATTTTTTCCCTATACAAAATCTAAGGCGAATATTGAAGAGACTAGAAGCTGAGAACTATGCAAGACTTTGATGCGGTTCCTTTTCATAATTTGTTTTTATAGAAGAATTTTCATTGTGACAAATGATGAGAGAAGATGATTGAGGGTTTGGAAGGTGGGTGAGGAGCACGGCCAGGTTATTGAAGATAGGTGGGGGGGTGCTCGAACAAAAGTTACCTACTCGAAACCTCATCCAATTGGCAATGAGCTGAAAAAAAAATCCAAAATGGCGGATTCAAGATGACGGCCATACAAACTTCGTCGGTGTCTATCTCGGACAGTGTAAAAGATAGAAGAGTGGTTTTTTTGTAGAAATTGATCAGGATCTGAAAATGTAATTTAGGAGTAGAAAAACCGCGGTCCGCTTGCGGGCCGCGCACCCACGCGCCCTACTAGTTAATTATAATTCCAAAGAAATTGTATATTTTGTTATTGTTGTGTAATCCTATTATCCTATTAATATTATAAATGCGAAAGTTTGTGAGGATGTTTGGATGGATGGATGGATGGATGGATGTTTGTTACTCTTTAACGCAACAACGAATGAACCGATTTTGCTGAAATTTGGCACAGACATAGATTATAGTCTGGAATAGCACATAGGCTACTTTTTATCCCGGAAAAGCAAACAGTTCCTGCGGGATAGCATCGCTATTTTTTACGCATTTGTCCTTCATAATACGCGCAATGGAGTTTTAGATTAACGTGATTTTTTTGCACAGGTAAAGTTAGGAGCCTGAAAAATGACAAAGGCTACTTTTTATCCCGGGAAAACAAACGGTTCCTGCGGGATATTAGAATACTACTTTTCACACATTTATCTTTCAATTATGCGCCAACGGAGTTACAGATTGACGTGGCTTTTTGGATAGGCATAGTTGATGACTTGAAAAGTGACAAAGGCTACTTTTTATCCTGAGAAAGCAAACAGTTCCCACGGGATATTAGTGTTCTACTTTTCACATATTTATCCTTAAATTAGGCGCCAACGGAGTTACAGATTGACGTGGTTTATTGGATAGGCATAGTTGAAGACTTGAAAAGTGACAAAGGCTACTTTTAATTCCAGGAAAACAAACAGTTCCCGCGGGATATTCGTATGCTACTTTTCCCCTAATAATCCTTCAATTATGCGTCAACGAAGTTACAGATTGACGTGGTTTATTGGATAGGCATAGTTGAAGACTTGAAAAGTGACAAAGGCTACTTTTAATTCCAGGAAAACAAACAGTTCCCGCGGGATATTCGTATGCTACTTTTCCCCTAATAATCCTTCAATTATGCGTCAACGAAGTTACAGATTGACGTGGTTTTTTGGATAGGCATAGTTGATGACTTGAAAAGTGACAAAGGCTACTTTTTATCCTGGGAAAGCAAACAGTTCCCGCGGGATATTAGTGTTCTACTTTTCACATATTTATCCTTAAATTAGGCGCCAACGGAGTTACAGATTGACGTGGTTTATTGGATAGGCATAGTTGAAGACTTGAAAAGTGACAAAGGCTAATTTTAATCCCAGGAAAACAAACAGTTCCCGCGGGATATTCGTATGCTGCTTTTCCCCTAATAATCCTTCAATTATGCGTCAACGAAGTTACAGATTGACGTGGTTTTTTTGATAGGCATAGTTGAGGACCTGAAAAGTGAAAAGGCTACTTTTTATCCCGGGAAAACAAACAGTTCCCGCGGGATATTTGTATGTTGCTTTTCACATACTTATCCTTGACTTATGCGCCAATATGCATGCATGCATGTATTTATGTATGTATGTATGTATGTATGTATGTATGTATGTATGTATGTATGTATGTATGTATGTATTTTAATTATTAATGTGAACTAATCCTATTAATATTATAAATGCGAAAGTTTGTGAGGATGTATGGATGTTTGGATGGATGGATGGATGGATGTTTGTTACTCTTTAACGCGACAACTAATGAACCGATTTTGCTGAAATTTGGCACAGACATAGATTATAGTCTGGAATAGCACATATACTACTTTTTATCCCGGAAAAGCAAACAGTTCCTGCGGGATAGCATCGCTATTTTTTACGCATTTGTCCTTCAAAATTCGCGCAATGGAGTTTTATATTAACGTGTTTTTTTTGTATAGGTAAAGTTAAGGGCCTGAAAAGTGACAAAGGCTACTTTTTAACCCGGGTAAACAAACAGTTCCAGCAGGATATTAGTATTCTACTTTTAACATATTTATCCTTCAATTATGCGCCAACGGAGTTACAGATTGACGTGGTTTATTGGATAGGCATAGTTGAGGACTTGAATAGTGACAAAGGCTACTTTTAAACCCGGGAAAGCAAACAGTTCCCGCGGGATATTAGTATGCTACTTTTCACATATTTATCCTTCAATTTTGCGCCAACGGAGTTACAGATTGACGTGGTTTTTTGTATGGGTATATTTGAGGACCTGAAAAGAGAAAAGGCTACTTTTATCCCGGGAAAACAAACAATTCCCGCGGGATATTCGTATGCTACTTTTCACATATTAATTCTTCATATGCGCCAACGGAGTTACAGATTGACGTGGTTTTTTGAATAGGCATAGTTGAGGACCTGAAAAGTGAAAAGGCTACTTTTTATTCCGGGAAAACAAACAGTTCCCGCAGGTTATTCGTTTGTTACTTTTCACATATTTATCCTTCAATTATGCGCCAACGGAGTTACAGATTGACATGGTTTTTTTGATAGGCATAGTTGAGGACCTGAAAAGTGAAAAGGCTACTTTTTATCCCGGGATTCGTATGGTACTTTCACATTTTTATCCTTCAATTATGTGCCAAGGGAGTTACATATTGACGTGATTTTTGGGATAGGCATAGTTGACGAACTGAAAAGTAACAACGGCTACTTTTTATCCCGGGAAAACAAACAGTTCCCGCGGGATACCTGCTCCCTACTTTTCACATATTTATCCTTAAATTATGCGGTGATATGCATGCATGCATACATGTATGTATGTATGTATGTATGTATGTATGTATGTATGTATGTATGTATGTGTGTATGCATGTATGTATGCAAGTATGCATGTATGCATGTTTGTATGTATGCATGCATGTATGTATGGGTGTATGTATGTATATATGTATGCATGCATGTATGTATGTATGTGTGTGTGTATGTATGTATAATGTATGTATGTATGTATGTATGTATGTATGTATGTATGTATGTATGTATGTATGTATGTATGTATGTATGTATGCATGCATGTATGTACATATCTATGTGTGTATGCATGTATGTATGTATGTTTGTATCCTCCCCCTCCAATAACTACATTAACTATATTCGATCCTACTTATCCCACTAATATTATTAATGTTGTTAAGTTAGTGTTAAGTTTGTGAGGATGGATGTATATTGTATACGGATGTATGTTTGTGTAGATGTAGTATAGGGATGTATGGATGGATGGATGTATGTTCTCTGAGATAGGGGTTGAACTATTTTGACTGTTTTACTCCATAACTTCGTTGAATTTAAACTAATTCTTATTATTATTTTAACCGACTTCAAAAAAGGAGGAGGATCTCAATTTAACGGAATCTTTTTTATGTATGTTCACCGATTACTCGACGACACCTGAACCGATTTGGAAAATTCTTTTTTGTTTCAAAGGGTCCCAGGTGGTCCCATTTAAATTTTATCGAAAAATCAACAATAAATTATATACTTTGTAGTGGCGCGGTCGTTTAAATGTATGTTCCCGGGACAAAAAGTAGCCTGTGTTATTTTCCAGGTCCTCAACATTACCTGTGTAAAAAACCACGTCAACTATATGCACTTGCACCTTATATGTGAAATATTATAAATGCGAAAGTGTGATGGTTTCTCCTTCAATCACGCCCGAACAGAGCTACGGATCGACGTGATTTTTTGCAAGGATACCTATAGTTGACCTGGAGAGTGACAGGCTACTTTTTATCCCGCAAAATCAAAGAGATCCCGAGGCATTTTAAAAACTAAATTCACGCAGACGAAGTCGCGGGCATCAGCTAGTACCTAAATAAATTCCCTTTCCATGAATTAAATTTAAATAAATGCTTAATATTAAATAAATAACATCGTAATGATAAGTTATTACAAATTATATTCACTTTTACTTTTTAAGATATGTATTCTGTCTCTCTGTATGCGTCTTAAATTGAGGGTCGTGATCCCTGCCATTTATTACGTTATGGTTGAGGTTCTCTTGATATGCTGCTCTCTCTCATATCCTTCAGAATGTATTAAATCTCTTAATTGCAGCATAGAATATACGATTTATCGCAAATGTGAGGTAGGTATACCTGATAAGCGATATGTAGAACATTAATCTATACAGTTTCAGTTTGACCTACTGAACCAGAGCTTAGGGTTGTGACTCTTAAGTCCTGCTCTTCTCTATCTCTAAATAATGTAAAACAATATGTACTGCATATAGCTATCTATCTAATACCTTTAAACGAGCAATTCTTGTATATATGTATATTATACGATATGGCGATAAACCGATCTAGCTAGGTTTAATTTTTAGAAAAAGTCGTTTTATCCGTGTTTTCAGGCAATGAAAAACCACTTACAATATCATTAGAATACGAAGGTAAATTTCACCATCATCTATAAAGTTCCAGTAGCTCGGGAAATCGGGCGGTCTCGAAACCAGAAGACCCCAGTCCGAGTCCAGACGATAATATTTTCCCCTATGAATTTTATTATTATTATTATTTTAATATATAATTTCCAAAAAACACGATTTACCAAAAAAAATATTCCAGATCCCAGGTCCCCCAGATATTACTCTATTAACGGTTGACGTTTTCAAATTTTTAGCGGAATTTGTTATTACGATACCGATATATGTTCATGATTTTTTGTTTGTGTATTTTTTTTTCTGTGTCCATCATTATAATGTGACATGCGAAGCATAAAAATGCTAACTACATTATACATCTCATTCATAATAATTGTATGATGAGTATTAACAGCCATGCTTGTCGCCGTGTAGATATTCAGTAAAACGTCAGTTCATTCTAGAAAAAGACGTATTTCAATTGCAGCTCAGTTTAATTTATGTTGCTTTGGAAGGTAGAGATATTAAAATAATATGAGCTTTCGAATTATTTCTGTACTAGCTTCAGATCGTCTCCGTGGAAATAGGACCGATCTACAAATTCCTGAAAAGCTGGAAACGCATTGGTAGTGCCTCTGGTACTACAAATGTTCATAGGCAGCGGTAATCACTTAACATCAGGTGACTTATGTACAGATAAGTGAGTTGCTAAAAATTGATGACACGTTTTTCGATATGGAAAGTTATATACATCATTTATATTGTCTTATTTAGGTCATTGTAACAAACTTAAAAAAAAAAACTGAAAATTTCGTTTCTACACAAGATCCTTACAGCACAGAAAATTCTGACAGACACTCATGCTCAATGATCATTAGTTTACTGAAGTGTGCGTGAATTATTTAATATGACACATTATTTTATTTAAAAAAAAATTGGATTCTCAAAATTTGGCAAAAATAAGTTCACGCATATCTTCGTCTAGTACTTATGCAATGAAGTCTTCTTTTATCGAATATCTATTTAAATTACTTCCGCAGTGGCAAAAGAAAATGTGGTAACCCTAAGATCTGTCTAGATAGCGCGGCATATCGGGCTGCTAAAGGCGCGAGTTTTGTGAGGCTTCCCTCATAATCGCCTTTGTGACTAGACAAGGTCTCCGCAAACCTTACGTTATTGCTATAAGCTCTTTTACTATATTCCTTGCACATGGTTTATGTTTTACTTACAAGAATACAAAATCTAAGTAAAACTAGAATTGATTTCATGTAAAATGATTATTATTTATTATCGACCGGAAAAATATTATGTACTAATAATATAAAAATACGGACATATTCAAGAAATTGGTACAATATTCAAATAGTGAACAGATAATAAAATTATTATCTGGGTCGAAGAAAATTATTATTAAGACTAATTAAATTACTATTGGCATACCTACACTAGCCAGAAATACTAACGCTGCTGTTGCAATAAATATTATTAAAATATTAAATGATTTTATGAATTACCTAATTACTATGATAAATTAAATGTTTAGCATTCTAAAAATATATGAATATACCCATATGTATTTTGGATTTCATCAAAGCTCTTTGAATTTAATTACTTACAAGAAGTCCGAACTATAGCGCCGAAAAAAACTTCGATACGAGAATACCCGAAGTAAAATATACGTGCTTTCCTTCCTGGTGCAGTAGCAGAATCAGATAAAAATAACACAAACAAATGCTTGAACAACGGCGTCCACTAAGAAATTTCAGTGAAATTTTATTTCACAGTTTAAATGCCTGATAAATTTTTCAGCAATTATTAATTTTATAATAGACGACGAAAATTATTGCATCCATTCTGAGAAATTCGGATGAAAATAACGGAAGAACCACAAACGTATCACACGAGTCTTCAACAAAGTTGCGGCAGGAACAAAGAAATTTCGTTTCGAATAAGTAAAAAAGTTCCGTCCGATCGCGGGGTACGGTCGCGCACTTTCTCTTTTCGACGGAGGCAGGCAGGAATGGTGCGAGGAGAAAGTGCGAGAGCGCTTCCCTCCGGCGACAAACTGACCATTGACAAAGACGTGCTGCCTCCAGATGTGGTACTGGCTCCAGCGGTCGTCGTCCTGGATGTGGCCGTGCTGCAGCTGCGGGAGCGAGGGCAGCGGCGGCGGCGGCGCCGGCGGCAGCAGTTGCGGGGGCGGCGCCGGCGGGCCGAGTGGCTGGACGGGCTGCACGTGCTGGTACTCCATGGGGAAGGCCACTGCGTCACTGACACATCGCGGGGAGCGCGGTCGGCGCTGGCGCGGTGCGCGGGCGTGCTTACGCGACGACGAGCGGCGCGCGAGTCGCTCGCAGCCGCGCCGCGGCGACCCCCCCACGAGCCCAGCGCCCAACCCCACCAGGCCTGCTCTCCACCACTCTCAGCCAGGCCTCCGGGCCGCGCTTGTGACATAATACTGATGCACGCTCACTCTCGCCGATGATAACCGATTACCGGCACACGTAACGTGCGCACGCGTCCATTCGCGTAAACATCCCACATCCAACATTGCACTCGTGGTGACACCGCTCCGTCTCAATGAGAACTCAGTACGCACCGCCAGGTACTCTAGAACCTATCTAGGACTCCTTTTTCTTAGTCCTATAGCCATGAGAAATTTAACAATAACAATGTATGTATTATCACCTTTTCAAATATGCTGATCTCATCCTTTCTAACATTATTATTTAGGAAAGGCATTCCGAACGAGTCGTAGATTCTCTTGGCGATTCGAAAGCACTTTGTAAGTTTCTATTTCATCCATGAAGTCATCCATCTATCTAGCTTTTTAGTATCATAAAGTAAAATGTCCAAGATTTTGTGATCCGTAGTACCATTATTCTGCGTTTAGAAAAAACCTTCTCGTGCCTTTTCACTATGTTAGGTTGGTTGTCGTCTCAACATGAGATAATACCCAGTCTTCAATATACGGTAAACTGTTCTCTGTTAACTATATGTCAATCTATTTCACCCATCAGAATAACATTCAAACAACCTAGCTAGTTACTTATTGTAACAATTTCGGTAATAATCCTGAAAGAAAGGTACATGTCACGCGTTGAATTCTTCTGTATGGGAGATAGTATAGTACAGCTTAAAACCAACTGACATAATTTGCGGGAATGGTTTGAAATTACACTAGCGGCACGCTATGATGGCCGGTTTGACGTTTGTCCGCTCATGAAGTTCCGTATTAATTGATAACGACTTTGAAGGAAATAATTGTATTACTTTATTGACGATAGTGATGTGCAGAGATTCATAAATTTTATCGAATGTAGTTTTAGGTTTAGGACTCAAAATTTATTTATTAAATTGATTTCTAAAATGTATACAAGTGTAGAAAAATCAGTTTGCACCATTTAAGGGGTGAATGTACTTGTGAATATGAACAATTTTCACTATGTGGACAAACCTCTGAAATCGCAAAAAAATATCAGCTGTTTCATACAAAAGGTAAAATTTTTATTTTTATATGATATATACCACAACTCGGCATTTGGTTTTCTAAATTGAAAATTTTTAAAAATGGAATCTAATACGATCGTCACATAGGATCGCTGGCTAGCACAACTACTACCTCCGGCAAACTCGCGTCAATGCTCAATGCAAAACAAAGCAGTTTCGAATTGACGTTGCTTCGAAAAGTATAAACTGTCAGTGCAATGCGATTGTGATATAGTTTTGACCTGGCTTTGGATTTCAAATATTGATACTGCATTACTGTTGACCCTTGCTCGTTAATTTGGACTCTGTTCAAGCCCTTTGTTGTGGATTTCGTCGATATGACCGAACGTACGCAGAGAACTGTTCTAAATAGTCAGACACGTGAGTTCGTAATACGCCTTCGTAACTATTTCGATCGTGAAGCTCAAAATGGAGGGCCAATTTTACCTATAACGTCAGTGGTTGAACGCGTAGCTGATGCGCTTAATATTGGACAACGAACTGTTAGACGGATAACTAAAAAAAAATATGGCGAGACTGGCACAGAAGAAAATAAACTTCACACACCAAAAAAGAGAAAACGAGCAAAACCAGTCGTAGGCATCGATAGCTTTGATGCCGATGCTATCCGAAGACATGTTTACGGCTACTATTTACAGAAGGAGTATCCAACAAGAAAAAAGTTGGTGCATTCACTGAAGGAAGCTGGATTATTCTTCGGTGGGGAAAGTTCTTTAACGAAGATTTTGAAGACTATTGGATTTCGATACAAAAAATGTAACAAACGCAAAATATTGATGGAAAGATTTGATATAGCGATGGCAAGGTATACTTTTTTACGGCAAGTGAAAGAAATCAAAAATTGGCAAAATGTTGTGTTCTTGGATGAAACATGGCTTAATGCTAACCATACTGTAGGCCGTTCTTGGAACGATGACACAGCAGCATCTACTTCCAAAGTTCCTGTAGGAAAAGGATCGCGACTTATAATTTGTCACGCCGGAACCATCAACGGGTTTGTCGAAGGTTCTCTCATGGCTTTTGCGTCAAAAACCACTGGAGACTATCATGAAGACATGAATGGAGAAAAGTTTACTCAATGGTTTACCTCAATGTTGTGTAGCCTCCCTGAACCATCTATTATAATTATGGACAACGCCCCATACCACTCGATGCAAATTGACAAGCCACCTGCCCAATCCCAAAAGAAAGCTGATATCGTCGCATGGCTTCGTAAAAATGGCGTAGATGCAAACATGAATATGTTAAAAGCGGAATTAGTACGTCTTTTAAAAGAAAACAAACCAACCAAGATCCGATACGTCATTGACGAAATAGCATTAGAACATGGGCACAGAGTTATACGGTTACCGCCTTACCATTGTGAGTATAATGCGATTGAGTTGGTGTGGGCTCAAATTAAGGGATATGCTGCAAGACACAATACAGAACCCCCATTTACCACAAAAAAAATGCTAAAATTATTAGAAGAAGCTTGTGAACATGTGACTAAAGGAGACTGGGAAAAGGTTGTGAATAGAACTGTTAAATTAATAAGGGAAGATTATGAAAGAGATGTGAAAATAGATAATATTATAGAAAACGAACATATAATTATTAATGTAGGTGATGATAGCAGTGACGACAGTGAAAATAGTAGTATGGACGAATCTGATTAATTATGGCCTTTTGTGGCACCTTTTTTGGTATCTTTTGTATTCATATGTTTCTTGTGTGCATATAAAGTATGTATATTCATTTTCATTCAAATATTCAGTTCGTTCAAATAAATTAAATAAACATATACATTTTTGTTTTATTAAACCTATTTAATCAGGTACAAAAACAAAACTTAATTGTTTTTTGTTCGAGAATAAATTGACATTCCACATCACTATTGTAATGTGTCAAACCGGCCATCATAGCGTGCCGCTAGTTTAAATGTTTTTAAATACCGTCTAGCTCTGATATTCCTTCTTTGACTTTTTAATCTATAGTTATGAGTACCTAAATAGGCATACATTCATCATCATCATCATCATCATCTTGTCCTTGTCCTACGCTATGTACACGGCACAACATGTCTTGTAAGCCATGTTTTATGTGATTCGGCATGAAATTTACGACCGGCCGCCTGCCTAACGTCAACCCTCTTTGGGAATGCTTTTGTTGGTAGAAAGGATAGAGCCGCCACCTTTTGGTTCTACGGTAGTGCTGGAATCCCCCCCTTTTTTTAAATCTCCAGACTCGAGCGCCAGGCCTCGAACTGTGGACTGTACGCTGGCACTTTGTATGTGGCGTCCACGCATTGGAGAGCTTCCAGTTCTATTTTATACGTGGATAGCAATGTGGTGTCCTCTGAAGACAGAATAATTTCAGTATCATCTTAATCATCAGGTTCTGGGTTCAAAACTGTAATCAGTTGGTAGGAGCTGAAATTTTTCTTCATAACATTAGCAGTTGATTCCGAACAGTCAAACTTCAGCGTTTTTCCAATGATATTAGAAGTAGAGCTGAAAACCTGACTGGCCTCACTCTTTACAGCGGCGACGCCTTTTTCATCAAGATCCTTCTTCACCATTGTATACACTTCTGCTGACTTTGTTTTAGCGGGATGGGCAACTGGCTCCATCACTGGTATTTGTTTCGCACTTCTCTGCCATCGTGGTATGTTTTTATTATGCGTCTAGACAAAAACAAAACATGGTTTTTTTCACCAAGATGCTGTTGCTGATGTAAATGTAAGATGTAAATGCTTTGTTAATTACAAGAAATTTAGAATATAAAATAAATAAATAAAAGTTACATATGTTTCATTTGATTGACAAGCCATCAAATGGATCCTACAAACTAGGCATTATAAATGTAAAACGTTCGTAGTGAAATGTTTTAGGTAGTTGATTCCTCATTAAAAGTGCGCCATAACGCTGCTACGATCTGGATTTCGTGCCCCTCTTCGAGCGGGACGATTAATTATTGTTTTCTTGTGAGTGAGAAATACAGAGCGATAGGCGCGCAACGTATTTTTGACGAAGTAAGCGCCCAAAACTGCTTATTACCTAATTACAAGTTAATTCAACAACCAATCGAAAAATTAAAACGTAATTGAAAAATAGATACTAGGTTTCTTGACAAAACAAAAACCCAACAAAAATTGTTTGCTCTTCCTGAGATAAACAGCAAAATGTGTACAAAACAAGTATTTATTTAAAAAAAAAAATATTCTCGAGAAAATTTTTACCAATCGTGTTTTTAAAGCACGTATTCCAAGATAAAATTTCAAAGTATCATTTCTCCAAATATTAAGGTAGTAACTTTAGCAAATTCTGAGATAAATAATGCCAAAATACCAAATTGCATATTATGGACTTTTGAAATCCAATGACGGTTAGAATGTAGATATTATAGAATAGCTTTAGAATAGTAATACTTTACTGTATACTTTGTTGTTACAAGCCAAGGAGATTGCCGACACCCGGATTAGAGCTCTATTTTTTATAGACCATAATTATACTCTTTGTCCTGAGCTCTCGTCATGGCTCCCAAGAATCATCCCTGACCCACGCTCGTATGTTGGACCAGCGTGGTATACGTTAGCTAGCGAAGAAGCCTAAGAAAGGTAATGAGAGCCTCTCTGTACGTAAGAAACTCGATCGTTGCGAGGGAATTACGTATGGAGAGTTGTGGCTTCGTCGCCAGGTTAACAGCCAGCATCTTCGCACGGACGGAGAATAATAAGGAAAATACATAAGTTACCTTGGCACACTCGTCCACCGGAGCAAAAGATATAATTATCCCCAAGACTTCCTTAAACCAGGATGAAGACAAAGCACAGTGGCTTCGACCAAGATGCAGATCCACGAAATGTACCCTCCTAATTTTACAGAAATTTGAACAAGATCTATGCAAGAACCATGTCATCTTAACGATACGAGTTATACACACCATCTGCAGAGGGCAGAAAAAGCCCTCAATAAGATCCTTCAGCATCCGTGAAGGTCGTTCGTGAAGAACGTTTGGAGCGTTCCTGAATACACGAAAACTTATAAAGATTGTGACTTTTTGTAATGCAATTCAAAAGAGTTATAAAGTTAGGGTTGTAACAGAACGCAAGGATAAAAGGCTCTTTAATGGCTATGCAGCGCATATTGTCCATATGTGTGAGGGAGAACAAGAGAGAGAAAATTATGTACCATATAGTAAAAGAGAGGCATGATCTGCCATTATGCATTGTCTTCGAAGGTTTTCATTTTCCTTCACCATACTAGCATTCAAAACTAGAAAAGTAGTTCAACAGGTGCACTGTTATCGACATCGTTATAACAATGGTGTTTTGGTAAGGCTAGATGCTCGGTATACCAATAATTCTTTTTTTAAACAGTACCAGTATTTCAACGATTAGAAAACTTCAGCTGCGACTCTTAAATTAAACCTCAACGTTTAATGGTTCGATCTACAACTGTTGCACTACTGTCGCACCCACTCCTAACACAAGTTTTACCCTAATTTTGAGGGGAGAGGAGAATAATACAAGTTCAGCTTGAGTAATATTCTTTAAAAAATTCCAGAAACTGCAAATTTTTGACAGAAAATTCAAGTTTTTTTGGTCCAACCTAAGGAATCGAATTTTCGATGATGGTGGTAAAAATGCAACTTACACGTTCACTTTTTCAGCAGAGTTACGCTTTGAGTATCCCTGCGAGATCAAATCAGGATTGAGGAGATCCGTAGGAGAACCAAAGTCACCAACATAGCTCATCGAGTCGCAAAACTCAAGTGGCAATGGGCGAGGCCACTAGTTCGAAGAACTGATGTTCCCAAGGGCTGGAGTGGCGTCCTCGCCCCGGAAAGTGCAGTATTAGCGGATACTCTCCTAGTTGAAATGACTATATCAGACGAGTCCCAGGGAGCAGCAGCTGGATACAGGAGGCGGCGCAGGCACTTCAGTGTATGCAACAGTCCTATGGTCCAGCTGTGGACGTCTATCTAGAAGAATAGAATAGAAATATTTTTTATGCAAATAAATTTGGAATGCCCTTCCTACCGCGAAGAACCAGCAAGGTACTATGCTAATCGTGCAATGTTTCCAATATGAGGGAAGTTCT
The DNA here is from genome assembly GCA_029955525.1 of Oeneis ivallda. Lineage (NCBI taxonomy): Eukaryota > Metazoa > Arthropoda > Insecta > Lepidoptera > Nymphalidae > Oeneis > Oeneis ivallda. The sequence continues at coordinate 12,174,229 of JARPMR010000001.1, forward strand.
AAAAATGCATACCTACTTACAATTCAATACATGTTAAGATGGGCCCACAGAAAGTAGCCCCATTCCCGCCGGTGGCATCCGTTCACGAGCGTGGCACATGACCCAACCGTTGCTTCGCTCAACCATATTTGAGGGAATGTAACAGTGAAGATTCAGCTGGGGCTAGTTACTCCCCTACCGGTAAACTCGTGCCTGCTCTCATTCTTTCAAGTCACTTCCCGACAGGTAAGATTGAAGTTTAGGGTTAACTTGAAATCGAATGAGAAAAAATAAGATTTTTTTGCGACAGTTCTAGAGATTTTTCTGACGAAGGGAAACGCAATGAAGAAAAGAGTGCATGTAAAATGAAACACATTTTGTTTCTAAACAGGCCCATTCAAACCAGTGCACAGTGGTCGGTACAGGTGGCCCTGCGTTGTTTTATAAACACTACGTTACGCAACTAGTGCATTCACGGTCATTTTGTACACCTGTGATCCAACCTAGAGATGTGATAGATATCCAATGGAAATGATCTCTCTGCCGCAGTGTTGAGTGATGTCAGATGTGGTATTATAAATGGGAGGTTCTAGCTTCTATTTCGGCGCAGAAAATTTACCTGTGTAAAAAACCACGTCGACTATATGCACTTGCACTAATTTATATGTGAAATATTATAAATTCGAAAGTGTGTTGGTTTGTCCTTCAATCACAACCCAACAGAGCTACGGATCAACGTGATTTTTTGCAGAGGTACCTATAGTTGAGGACCTGGAGAGGGACAGGCTACTTTTTATCCCGCAAAATCATCGAGTTCCCGAGGCATTTTAAAAACTAAAAACACGCAGACGAAATCGCGGGCATCAACTAGTAAAATAATAAAACAATGTATTTTGATACCACAGTGGAAAAGAAACTTTTCAACTGTGCACAATAGCCACGTGTAACTTACATATAAAGTTAAATAACCACGTTCGAACATGTCTGATTAATAAAACATATTGGCCGGCAGACATACCCTTTGACAAACTATAACAAAAGTTGATTAAATATCCAACTGATACAACGTTCTCGTAATTTCTGCAAATCACAAAGCTTTTTGGTGTATTTATCACGAATCCACCTGTGGACCCACGGCAAACATCCGCCGTGGAAGTCATTAAAAAATCCTTTGAATCGTATTGGTTACATAACGTGCTCGCGTTAAAGCGATCCGAAATTAACTTCGGCTTCAAAAAAATTCTGAAAAAAGGAATCGGATTGAACTAACGCTGTTGCATAATGGTAAATATATTTGGTACTTCAAAGTAAAGGGTGAATAAAACTTTTTTTTCACATGTATCTATGGTGTACATGTACTTTCAATTCATATAAACTATCTCTATAATCAGTATTATATACCTCCTTGGATAGGTGGGTACAAAATAAGTACTTACCTAAAATAGAAGAAGAAAATGTTTTATGAATTCCATTTTTTTTTTTGTAAGTATAAATATTCAACTTCCGCCTAATAATAATTCACCTTTGACTGAAATTCGCCATGACAGCATACTCAATGGAGTCCAGCCTACACTGAAGATATTATAGTGCACAAGTGCGTTGCGCAATCACAGGTGTGCTCTTTGGACCATCTCTCTCAGAGTCCGATTGGACGGATTTCTGCTCGGGACTCAAGGGTGGGTGTGCGCTCGATAACAGCAAACAGATTTAATTTCTACAGTATTAGTAGATCAAGTTTCAACTATCCGAAAAAAAACACGCAAAAATTACATCATACTGCCAAGGGACGTGCCTGGGCAAAAACATAAAATGATGAAATTTGTTCGATAATAAAAAATCGCGAAGTTAGGTCTAATTTTTAGGGTTCCGTACCCAAAGGGTACCAACGGGACCCTATTACTAAGCCTACGCTGTCTGTCCGTCCGTCCGTCCGTCCGTCTGTCAGCGGGCTGTATCTCGTAAACCGTAATAGATAGACAGATGAAATTTTCACATATTATGTATTTCTATTGCCGCTATAACAACAAATAATAAAAATTAAATTAAATTAAAAAAATTAAATTAAAATATTTCCATGGGTACATGGAAATATTTTTATTTAATTTTTTTTAACGGAACCCTAAAAGAGCGAGGCCCGACTCTCACTTGGCTGATTTTTTAACCAATATTCATTTATTTTCAATGTGTTGCATATTACAGAGCCAAAATTTTTACATTAAATTCCGATTGATATTATCAAGAGAGTAGCCTAGTGAATTGAAAAGAAAATGAATATTTTACGAGTTACAAAGTATTTGGCGCTTACTACACTCCTATTCCGCGCAAAACGCTTTCTTTTGTCGCGCCTCACATGAGGTTACGGCTATGTTTTATTTCATCGCGAAATCAGATTTTTTTTGGCGTTACAAGAGACTGCTGAACCATCATCTGATTAATTCATATCGCGCTTTGAGTTGGGATCGTTGCTCGATGTCATTGCTCGCCCGGAAATTCTAGAGTTTGTCTATGTAGTGAGGTCTATAGACTACTAAGTAACACATCCCATTGTCAAATTAGAACTTTTAATAACATGGAAGTAGGAATTATGACTACGTCTTTATACCTATTTACATATTTTTATAACCTCAAAATACATATAAAGTTGTTAATATCTTTTTTGTCAGTTCCTCAAACGAAAAATCTCAGTGATTAATGAACTATATACATATATAAGCCGGAAGGGCATTATATATATATATGCCCTTCCGGGTTCCGTTTTTCAAACTAACTAAAACTTTGACACTTTTAAATCAAGATTAAATGGGTCTTCTATCTTCTCCTTAGACTGCATGTTCATTTACATTAATTAGGTGAGATTACAGTCAAGCGCTAAGTATATTAAAAAAAAGAAAACCATGGAAGCTTACACTCAACTTACAGATCAATCGAAGTCCACATTAGATGCGCATACGTACGAGAGTGGGTAGGCAGATAGCGAGATAACCCTCCACATTATCGTAGTGTGAACTTGAACCGCGCCAAAACGTGTACGGTGTAAGTATACTAGCCAGTAACACTGATTACTTACTAAATACCACTACACAGCAAACACTTCTTCTTCTTCTTCTTCTTTATCAACCGATAGACGTCCACTGCTGGACAAAGGTCTCTTGCATGGACTTCCACAGGCCTCGGTCTTGCGCCGCCTGAATCCAGCGGCTCCCTGCGACTCGTTTGATGTCGTCGGTCCACCTGGTGGGGGGTCTGCCAACACTGCGCTTCCCGGTGCGGGGTCGCCACTCCAGCACCTTGGGACCCCAACGACCATCAGCTCTTCGAACTATGTGCCCCGCCCATTTCCACTTCAGTATCGCGACTCGCTTAGCTATGTCGGTGACTCTGGTTCTCCTACGGATCTCCTTATTTCTGATTCGATCCCGCAGGGACACTCCGAGCATAGCTCTCTCCATCGCCCGCTGAGCGGTCCTGAGCCTACTTATGAGGCCCTACACAAACACAGCAAACACACCGTCAATTAAATCAATAATTAAATCAATGCCACTCATCTCGGATGGGCTAAACTTTTAAATGATGGATTACCGATATCGTAATTTTTGAGCACGCAATGTATCGAGAACAATTATTACGAACGCTGATACTTATACTCGCATTAGGTACGGCGCTTCGCAAGCGGCGGCGGCGCGCGGCTTCTAGTGCTTTGAATTATATTTTGAGCAGCTGACCGCGCGCGTAATACATCGCTGTTTTGCAATAAATATTATCATTTCTTATTTTTTAGGGTTCCGCACCAAAATGGTAAAAATGGAACCCATAAGGTGAAACTTTCTCCGTCCGTCCGTTCGTCCGTCACAGTCGATTATTTTAGTAACTATTAAAGCTATCGACATGAAATTTGGATCAGTTGTGTATAATAGTGGCCCAACAACAAAATAATTTAAATATTATCGTTTTACTTTTACTTCTAGAGTACGGAACCCTCGGTGCGCGAGTTCGACACGCACTTGGCCGGTTTTTTTTTCAATTAAAATCAAGTTGAGGTAGTCCTATACACAATTAATTGTATGTAGTAATTAATTAAGAAAATGGAAAAAGAATGTCAAAATCACGAGAAGACCGAATAAAAATTCATACGCTGAGCAACTCAAATCGTGTACTAAATCCCTGGTTTCAGTTTTCGTTAGGGTGTCACTGTATTATAAGCAACTGTATTTGTTTATATTTTTGTTGAATCACACAAACTACCACTACGTAGAGATAAAGTACGGTTCAGATTACATAAGGCATAATTATTAATATCAAAATAGTCAGAATTAATTTGTACAGACACATTCACACACATTCATAGTTATTAGTAATACCTAGTACCTGCCTATTATTATTATACAAATTAATAATTTGTATATTATACTTATTAAGTAATATACTTATTATTAATTAATATCTCAAGAAAAACCTCTACCATATCTCTACTCTATCTTATGTGATGTAAGTGGTCACGACCCATGAGTCACGAGTCACGACCCAGGAATGCGAAGAAGAAAAAGAAGTCCTTATACAATTATGATTTGTACATTTTTAACGAAATAATTGACCTAAAAATGAAAAACGCAAAACGTAAGAAACGAAAAATACACGCGCACAATATATTTAATTACCGAAAAAATATCATGGATATGAAATCCATGATATTTTTTCGGGACCCTATTACTAAGCCTACGCTGTCTGTCCGTCCGTCCGTCCGTCCGTCTGTCAGCGGGCTGTATCTCGTAAACCGTAATAGATAGACAGATGAAATTTTCACATATTATGTATTTCTATTGCCGCTATAACAACAAATAATAAAAATTAAATTAAATTAAAAAAATTAAATTAAAATATTTCCATGGGTACATGGAAATATTTTTATTTAATTTTTTTTAACGGAACCCTAAAAGAGCGAGGCCCGACTCTCACTTGGCTGATTTTTTAACCAATATTCATTTATTTTCAATGTGTTGCATATTACAGAGCCAAAATTTTTACATTAAATTCCGATTGATATTATCAAGAGAGTAGCCTAGTGAATTGAAAAGAAAATGAATATTTTACGAGTTACAAAGTATTTGGCGCTTACTACACTCCTATTCCGCGCAAAACGCTTTCTTTTGTCGCGCCTCACATGAGGTTACGGCTATGTTTTATTTCATCGCGAAATCAGATTTTTTTTGGCGTTACAAGAGACTGCTGAACCATCATCTGATTAATTCATATCGCGCTTTGAGTTGGGATCGTTGCTCGATGTCATTGCTCGCCCGGAAATTCTAGAGTTTGTCTATGTAGTGAGGTCTATAGACTACTAAGTAACACATCCCATTGTCAAATTAGAACTTTTAATAACATGGAAGATTTCATCACAGATCGGCGATAACCATTGTCTCAAAGACAACCAAAGTTGCGGTCGAAAGTTGAGCGAACAGTTTTCACTTTCGTACAGAGAGGTGGGGAGATTGCCTCTTAGCACAAAAAATAAACTACTTTTCCTTTCTCAAAAATATACACTTTCACTCGGGCCGGAATCGACGGACCTGTGGCGCCAGCGAATTCAAACCTTGTAACACTGACCGCCCAGTTCTTTTAACCGACTGCGGGAGTGTGTGTGTGTGTATGTCGCTTCATCAGTTCCCTAATAATTGCTAAAGTACTATGAATTTTAATATTCATAATTATAACACTAGTTGAAGTTTAGTAACTTTTCAAGTTGGGTTTTTAATAACCAATGCCGTGGGAACACTTTGTTTTTCGGCTTGTGTGGTAGCTTGTGTCATTCTCCATGTCCTCAACTATAGCCATGTAAAAAATCATGTCTGTTGTTGTTGTCATGTTGCTGCTGTTGTTCGTCAAATGGATGAGTTCCGTTACATTTTTAAGATTGAATTTTGAAAATTTGCATTATCGTTCCAAATGGAATGGAATGCGTTTCAAACCACTGGAGTATAATCCTTTGAAATCTTGATATCGAATTGGCGGTAAAAATGCGAGCAACCTGAAACGCATTAAGGAATGCTCTTGTATTGGAAAGTATTTTTCGGTAGGGATAAATCCCACTGAAAAACCCAATGCTTGATTGCGCCACGGAGGCCAAGGCACAACTTATTGAAATTGTTATATAAGATTCTTAGGCCAAATCTTACGCTTTTTTCATAACGTTACGGACGTTTTTTGCCGGCCAGGGTCCCTCCGCAACGCGCCATAGGGAACTTCGTTCCAAAAACAAACAAACAAAAACCTATCAAAAATAATACTCTACATTCGATCGAATACTAATACATACATACATACATCGAAAGGTTCTCGCTTACAGGAGAATTTTTTTTCTTGCACTCAAACTGCTAAGAAGATTCTGTATGACTCTATATTAGTTTACACAGTTTTCATCTTTCCTCATCCAGCCGATTCCCACCAAACTCTTTATAGTGCCAACCCGTCGCCCTCACTACACTTGCTTGTTTCCCAAGGTAGGGGAAAGTAAATGTATACTAAAACTAGGAAGCAATAAACTGACAACGCGAAATATGAAACAAGTACCTATCATGAAACGTGAAACGCTCCTGAGTTCATAGCGTTCAATTTATTGTTTAGAAATATAAATATTTATTACTTCCTGGACTTCGCTCGCTACTCCGATTAGAAAAAATTGCAAATGCCGTCATACCCCATAACAACGTTGGTATAATATTGTATATTCAGATAAATACGTGATTTGAATAGCGTTAAAAAACTATACGGGTTCAAAATCAGAAAATTTTTAAATAGTCACTAGCTGATGTCCGCAACCTTATCAGAATTCTAATAATACCTATACCTATACAATCATGTAAATTTTTTTTTCAAATTTCTGGGAACTCTTTGATCTTCCGGGATAAAAATTAAATAAGATGCAAGCTATCGAGTTAGCTATAAATTATGGTCTAGCAGAATTCAGGCTCTACTTGACCGACTTTGAGCAGTATTTATGCCTAATTTATGCTTTCAACGTAGCCTAAACAATCAGCTAATCCAGCTGCGGTATTGTCGAAAAATTATTGCTACAGTGTGTGTGACGAACGCAATCGCCTCTGATTGCCTGAATTTGTGCCATTCTTGCTGCATCAATTCATTTTAACCAATAGCGTGAGAGTACCATCTAATCAATTGCGATCAGCCAATCAACTGCGATCGTTACAAAATAGGAACTATTTTTAGGCAATCCCACAGTAGGACCTGCTTGTCGTGCTAGTAATGGTTGTGGAAGCTGAAAAGCCCTAAAGATGGACGTACACAATAACGTAATACCTGGGTGGATTTTATTTTTTTTTGGTAAATCGTGTTTTTTGGAAATTATATATTTAGAAAAAATAATAATAAAATAATAAAAAATAAATAATAATAATAAAATTCATAGGGGAAAATATAATCGTCTAGACTCAAACCGGTGTCTTCTGGTTTCGGGACTGCCCGATTTCCCGAGCTATTCGAATTTTATAGATAATGGCGAAATTTACCTTCCTATTCTAATGATATTGTAAGGGGTTTTTCATTGCCTGAAAACACGGATAAAACGACCTTTTCTAAAAATGAAACCTAGCTAGATCAGTTTATCGCCCCCGAAACCCCCTGCATACTAAATTTCATGAAAATCATTAGAGCCGTTTCTGAGATTCAGATTATATATAAAATACGCAATAATTGCTCGTTTAAAGGTATTAGATAGATATTGCCTGCCTATATGATAAACGTACCGTAGGACGGCGCAACAATCCGACACAACCGGAGAGAGATAAGACTTAACTTGCTCCCCTAAGCACGGGGATGTAGCACGAACAACTTTCCAACTCCGGGCCGCTGTTGAAAATTTCTCGCGAACTGCGAATCGAATCCAGGACCTCATAAACAAGCTAGCTACTAGACCAACGAGAATGTGTGAGACCAAGTAGGGCAGCAGATTTAAAGAGGATGGCAAGCGTTAGTTGGGAAAGTTGGGACAAGCACTCACGCTTACATGAGGTGGACAATTAACAGGCTGATATGAATGGAGATGACATTACGCTTTCGAGCTAGACAAGTTTTGTATCACGTTTGTAGTTTTTACGATGTGTTTTATTTTTCTGTCTTTAAAATCACAACCAATTACGGCTTCTATTGACTTTATAATGTAGGTCTAAAAATATTATTAATATAAATAATAAATAATAATAATCATCATCATCATTAGCAACCCATCAACGGCTCACTACTGAGCGCAGATCTCCTCTCAGAGAAGGGTTATAGGCCATAGTCCACCACGCTGGCCCAATGCGAATTGACGGACTTCACACACCTTCAATTCAAGAACATTATGAAGAACTCTCAGGTGTGCAGGTTTCCTCACGATGTTTTCCTTCACCGTTGAAGCAAGTGATATTTAATTGCTTAAACGCACTTGACTCCGAAAATTCAGAGGTCCGGGATCGAACCTGTGATCCCCTGAATAGGAGACCACAGTCCTAACCACCAGGCTATCACAGCTTCACCCATAAATAATAATAAAGGTAATAAAGGTAATAAATTTATTAGGTCCGGAGTAATACCGCAAAAATGCAACATTGCCCTCCCTTCCCTTGCTACATATTCGATGTTATTATAAGAAAATGATCAGCGCCTCTAGCGGTTAAGTTTGAAACAACTGATAGAAAATGAAAATGAAAGTATGTACCTAGTATCGCCATCTGTCGAAGAGCCTAGGAAGATCCTTTCGATCGTTCTTCCTACCGTGGAGGTTCCGTACATCAGTTAATTCGCTCGGTGTTTGTTTGCTCGTGCGGATCGCGGACAATGCATACACCTCCGCGGGTTATAAGCATCACTGTACCACCAAACGGGCGTCCACTACCTTGCGAGCTCCCACTACGAGCGCAATTCGCAGGAGAAGATGGGGACGAAGAGGACGACGCGAAAATTACCGGACATGACAGCACTCCCGCGCGTAGCAGCGAGCCCATCACCCACAGCGCGGCGGCCTAGAACTTGTCACAGCTAACCAGGGCCACGAGGCCCTTAACCAAGAAGGCAGGCCATAGCCAACATGTGGCATAAAGACTAAAATACATTACCGGGGAAGTTTTCTCGCTTGCGCCTCACCCGGGTAAGGAGGCGGCTTCTAAACGGAGAAGACCCCTGCCAAATCGTTCTTCATCAATAGCCTATAACAGTCCACTGCTGGACTAAAGGCCTCTGCCAAGGGGAGGGTTTGCCCATAATCACCACGCGGGGCAGACGGGTTGGTGATCGCAGTAGATAGCAGTAGTAGCACAGAGGACGCTGCTGCCCGTTCTCCGTTATATTCCCTTAGTCGCCTCGTACGACACCCGCGGGAAGAGGAGGGGTGGTGACAACTGTATTCTGATCTGCATTCTGCATCTGATTCACCACACGGCAAAATCTTCAACTTTCAATCGTTCTTCAACTTTGATAAATTTCGTTTCAAGTGAAGACGAGATGGATTTAAGGATTGACATGAAATTGTCCTAACAGTAACTAAAAAGGTTTGAAAAGTATTCGGTAGAAATAAAACGCGTGTGCGCAAAAAGGTTGAGTTTGGGTTTTTATCGACAATCCTCTGCGTCTCGGCTTCGCTGCACTCAAATTTATAAATCAAAGACGGGAACATAGAAAATTAATTTAGGAATTTGTAATAAATTCTCGCAAATAAGCTCAACAGAAGACGTCAGTGACGTGGTGGCAATCAATCTAAAATTTGGCAAAATTAATTTGATAATATCGTTTGTTGAATTTCTATGGGTGCATCCTCGAGTTGTGAGACTATATCAAAGCTATTAATGCTTACTCCCACGCGAAGAATGTAAGGATATTAATTTTAAAGCCCCAGTTAAAGTGATTTGTAAGTCCTTCTAGCTTGAGCAGTGATAGCCTAGTGGTTAAGACGTCTGCCTACTTCTCGGTGGTCTGCGATTTGGTCCCAGGCACGCGTCTTTAACCATTAATTCAATTGCACAATACACTTGTAAAATCAATAAAGTCTGCAGCATGACAACCTCCTAGGGCGTAGCGGTGAGCGCTGTGATCATATAATTGGAAGGTTTTGCGATTCCCAGCAGGACATTTGTAATTTCTAAATTACATATTTCTGGTACGGTCTGGTAGGAGGCTTTGGTCGTAGCTATTTACCGCCAACAAAGACGTGCTGCCAAGCATTTTAGCATTCCGGTACGTTGCCTTGCAAAAACCAGGGGTGTGGGTTTAATTTAGGTGTACCTACTTCGAAATAAATCTTTGCCTCTGTATACGGAGTGTTTTTAACTTGTTATGGTAAATAAGCGAATTCAAAAACAGACCACTCAAAATGAAGTCGTCTGAAACCAAAGAATGAATAGGTATTTTCATTTCCATATTTATTCCTGATTTCTTATTTATCGATAAACACTAAGACCAAAGCCGCTCTTGTCGAGGACGAGAAAAACACCTAGAACACGTTCCGTCTATTGCAGCTATTTTAATCAGAAATAGAAGTTGAAAAGTTGGAGTTTGAAACTTACTACTTAAGCGCGTACACCTCTTTTAAAATGGGAACTAATTTTTTGAGCTGTTATTTAAATATTCGAGATGCTATTATGATCAGTTCAAAAACATAATGAGCAGTTATTTAATTTAATGGCGGTTGATTAATTATTGCGACAGTAAAACATGGACAGTAATAAAAAATCAATTAGTCGGTTATTTTATCATACAATGTCAATTCTAAAAATAATTGAGCAGTCCAATAACTGATAAGCGGTAAAAATGATGGAATGAGCGGTTCGATAAATAGTTCGGCAGATCATAGCGAGCGGTGACACCCGAACTCAAATTCATTGAAAAGAGAGGTAAATGGACTAGGACGTGGATACCAGGAATATAGCTATAATACGAACACGATCTAGCCTAACAAGAACTATATTTGCCAAAATCTAAAGTTAGGTTAGGTTGGGGTTTGACATGAACACTCAGGTGCCCAGCCGCAGGCCGGGCACTTAGGTTCTATTTCGTCAATACCTAAGTTAATTCTCAAATTACCAAAGATGTCTCAATTAAGAAATTATCTCAGTGTTCGTCGATTTTACTACCTCATTGTTTATGACCGACAAATTCCGATTTATTACTGCTCACACGTTACCGCTCGTTTAATAATTTTTACCGCCCATTTAATTATTTTCCTGCTCAAGTATATATTCACTGATCCATTTCATTATTTTTTATTACTCATTTTTGTTTACTTTACTGCTTAGTTTTAACTGCTGAACTAGTTATTAAACGTGCCATTTATAATTTTTAACTTACCAAAACTGTTATTTAGAACTGCCTCTTTAAATCAGTGCCTTTTAAAATTAATAGTACATAGTTCACTGAGGGGTGAAAGTGACCGATTACAGACGAGGGTGTAGTTTGAGGCCCGAGGCGAAGCCAAAGGACCATTAAGTTAAATCTAGTAAGCAGTAAGGTGTTATTTATAAATAAGTTCCAATGTTTGAATCATATAAAAAATACTAACTGACCCGGTGGATTTCGTACCACCAACTTATCTATATAAATAAAACAAATACTACTACTACTAATACAACTACTATTACTACAACGAATACAAAAATCGTCCAAAAAAAATTTGGGGTTCACCCTTATCACTTAGGGATATAAAAATAGTTTACGACGTATTCTCAGACCTACCGAATTTACACAAAAAATTACATAAAAATCGGTCAAGCCGTTTCGGAGGAGTTTGGCTACAAACTCTGTGACATGAGAATTTTATAAATAAATAGAGGTTTTTGGCTCTCCTGAAAAGTTTGTAAAACAACTTCAGCTATCCGGAATGAATTCACCCCTTTCAGTTTATTCACTCAATTCATTCAGAAACTTTGACTTTCAATCTATCGATATAATATGGTTGTACCTTTGTAAGTTAGACCTACAAAGTGGCTTTTCGAACACAACCTTAAAACGAACATAAACCAGATCATAGATGCATCTATGATCTCGACAAATATGATAGGCCCATAGTCTGTTAAAAAAATTTAAATATAAGGGACAAGTAACGGTAAACAGTGACATAAGTTTTTTTTTAACCCGGGAAAACAAAGTTCCCCTGGGATTTTTAAACGTTTCTTTACTTTTTTAAATCTTTTTAGCCTATGTTATCAATCTCTCCATTTGAATAAAAATTTAATCATCTCCTTCTTTTCTGTTACTGTAAATTCAATTGCTAAATTTGTGTTTACTTTTTTAATATAAACATTTTTTACATAAGTAAACATCTCTTCTGCTTACATTTTCTAAGGTCCTCTACCCAAAAGTTGTCTGGAAGACCTTGCACTGTTTTAGAAATAAACTGCCTACTTCACGTTAAGCTTCGGTAGGGTCTTTTTACGGTGTTTATTTTTATGCATAATTATGCTTACTTTTATACTCGGCTATCATCCATCTGTCTGCGGAAAACACTCGAGTACTTCGGCCACATAGCTCGAAAAGAAGCGACTTGGGTAGAAAACCTCATGCTCACAGGGAAGATCGAAGGAAAAAGGCCGCGCGGACGGAGCCCGAGACGTTGGACGGAACAGGTGAAGGAGGCGCTTGATTCCAGCATCTACTGTGCTGACTACGCGGCGGAGAACCGTCAACGTGGGAAAGAAGCGATCAAGAAGGTGATATCAAAAAGGAGCCACGATCCTCAGTAATGAGGAAGCAACGCAAGAAGAAGACTTTGCTTTGTTTTTGTAGTTATCAGATGTCACTGCACCTACCTGTTGTCATCGCATGCTGGATCCGGCGAGCCTGCGCCGGGTTTGCCGGTGAAGCGAAGCGCTTGTCAGGCAAGTGATAAAACCCCGTAGAGTCTATTCCCATGTCGATGTACCCGTGTCGGTCGAGGCGCTGCGACGGCCATCGCGCGCTGTTACCAGGTTGGCTTGCAAGCTCAATCGTGCTAGCTAGGACGCGACCAATCCCGGACCCGGTTGCGGTGGGATTGAGAAGCTATGATATAGCGCACGTGTTGCCGTCCGTGCATCGAGGCGGCACGCTCGCTCGACGACACGTGTTTACCTGCCCCCTCGCGGCCCGCGCTCACGCCGCACGCGTCTTACGCCCTGCGACCCGCGCGTGCCCCCCGGTCATCTTCTCTGCCTGAGTTGACCTTGGTGAGCCTTAAGGCCTGACCACAAATAACGTAACGCGGCGTTCAAACAGCAAGGCGGAATCTCACACTGGAGGCCTACCACCAACGCTTAAAGCAGTATTATTTCAATATTATATTGACATGTCATACAGTATCAACCTTGAAGTAAGTAAAATAAGGTCATTGTTTGACAACTCAAAATAATATTGAAATAATATTGCTTTTAACGTTGGTGGTAGGTCCCTTGAACGCGTACATACGATTTCATGTACAAAGTACATTATATACGGAGGAAGTAGAAAATACCAAAATACCTTAGTAGAGAATGTAGATATCACTGCAAGGTAACTTTTTGAAAAGTTAGTAGACTATGCCCACAGATTAGGAATCCTATTCCCAATCCTATTCCTAATCTGTGACTCAGTAAGTATTATATTGATATAATAATAATAATAATAATTAGGGCTTATCCTTATCTTAAATTATAGGTAAATAGAGTCTATTACATGCCTACTTGCGGATAGGTATACGCATAAAATACTTATGCCAAACAGTTTGCAGTAATGAATTGCTCTTCAGTATAGGTTTGCTCCCTCTACTGAACACCTGTACTTAATAAAAGAAAATTTCATTACGATGGTAATAAATGAAAGCATTTGTACTTAAATACACATATTAAAAATACCGAACTTCCCCGTCAACTGAACAATGTTGGGGATACTCTGAACGCATGCAACGCAAAAACCGCGCGCGGTTTTCCGCTAGATTTGTCCTTACCTTCAAGGAAACGGTAAACTAAAAGTTTCGCAATCTAATAAATAATTATTTTGGTAAGCATTGACCAATGACTATGCTTAGTGGTTTGTTCTCTATTCTTCGAAAGCCTTTAATTTTATATAAAGCAGACGATAAGCTATTGTTGCCCAAGAACTTAAGCAAACCACTGCTCAAAAGTGGACACTCGGAGATAATTTCTATATTTCCACAGTATATTTATTACATAGAATGGGTGTTTCGCATTTTTCGTGCAAATAATACGTCCAGTAAAATAAAATTATTCACTAGATAGCTATCTACATTCTCTATACAGGAAACCAAACGTAATAAAGTTATGCTTCTTATGCATTAAACATTCATAGTTAACAAGTGTAAATTAATAATTTTATTTTTAAAAACAAGTTTTTAGTAGCTGGCTACATCGTCAAACCCTAGCCAAAATCTAGAACCAGACTACTTGTCAAGACGAATCAAACGAGCCCAAACTCGATGGGATACTACGTGGTTTTATTACAGAGTTGCCAAAACCACCTTCAGGCTTCATCGTGAGACCCTGAGTATCATCTAGGACCAGACTACTTGTCAACACTAATCAAACGAGTCTAAACTCGATGGTATTACGTCATTTTATTACAGAGTTACCAAAACCACCTTCCGGTTTCGTCATCAGACCCTGATCAGATCAGACCCTGGTAACTATCTAATAACAAAGTACTCGTCAAGACGAATCAAACGAGCCGCAGCTTGATGGGGTTGCGTCGTTTCATTACAGAGTTCCTATGGCCACCTTCCAGCTCCATCATCAGATCAGCACCATACCATCATAATATTGCATTGTTACGCAATTTACACATGTATGCAAAATTTCAGCTCAATCGGTAACCGGGAAGTGGATCAAATTTAATTTATACTACACCTGCTCGGAATAGTATATTTCATTACAAGTGCGGAAAGGCTGTCATTGCAAAGAGTTCCGACAAATGTCTACCCGAGCCGAGGCGCAGCCGAAGGCGAGGATTGACAGTCGGAACAAGTTGCAATGACGGTTCCGCACGTGTACTGAACGACTATTTTTAATACAGTTGCGAAAAAATGAAGCAATTTAATAAAATAATAAAAACACAATAAACTCAACTAACTTAACATTTATTTCTTATAAAAGTTATAATTCACATATACATTGAAATTGGTACAGTTTTTTATACTAACTGGGGAAGTTTTAGGTTGCATATTTACTGTTTGAGACAAACTATTATTAATTTCGTATGATTGTTCATGTATATTTGTCATACAATGGCGTTGGCTAGTTGATGGAGTTGGATCTGATGAATTATCACTATCAACGAAGGTAGATGTATTCACTTATATCCACGTTGTTCCTTATTTTCAGCATACTTTTTATCATCGAAAACCTCGACCATAACGTAGAAGGTTTTAATTTTGCTACGAGTTCGGAGAAGTATGCCAACATAACATTTTCTGAAAAACTATTTGCTTTTTTCTCTTCTCTCCACGCAATAAATTCGTCGTATGTAGATATGTAGCGACTTTTTGACTGTTCCGGTAAAATGTTCTCCGAAGCATTTTGTGCAATTATACTGAGTTCCGGTGGTGTTAATTCAAAAAAAACTAGGGTCGAAATTACTCATTTTGTGCAACAAACAACTAAACTCGCAAAGAAAATTTCTGAAAAATGGCGCCAACCGTAGAATATAAGCAGAGTTTTTTTTTTCACCCATTCTGGTAGGCAAAGGGCTATGCCCATACAGCCAAGTCTTCAGTAGAATTTTTTTGTTGATATGAAATGAAAATGAAATTTAATGAGATGAAATGAAATGAAACCTAACCAAACTCATTCAATCAAATCATTAAATCTGATATTGAAACAAATTAGTAGGTTCTTTTTAGAAATATACGTATTTGCATGAATTATAAAAACTTCTATGAATTTTTTTAGTAAAAACTTCATGGTTGGTTTTTCTTTTTAATAGACTTTATTTTGACAGTTGGGAAAGAGAACGCACGAGTTCGGGAAAGGTAAAAAAAAAGCACGAGTGTGTAATAGCTCACATCCCGAACGCTATACGTCCCTGCAATACGCCACTTTTTGAGCAACTGTATTAAAATAGCTATTTATGCAACTGCATCGTAATGACTAATTACGTTCAGTTGCATACAAGATTTTATCTACGACAAGGAAAATAAAATCATTAATCAAATACGCCGTAGGCTCAATAAAGTAACAAAAAGTAACTCCGTAAGCCGCCACCAGCCGCCTGTGGCGCCTCTGTCAACAAAAAGTAACTCCGTAAGCTGCCAACAGCCGCCTGTGGCGCCTCTGTCATATGAACGGTACAAAAGTGCCAGAACTCAGAGCCTTAGCTTTAGGTATCCTATTTTAAGAAGATAACCATTTCGATTCAGCTCCCATACAACGAGCTGCATCGAAATGAGAAGCAAAACCGAAAGAGGGTTCATATCGATTCAGCTGTCAAACTCGAAATTGGAACTTTTCGATGCTGGAGTAGATAAAGTACCTTCTGATTTGTGTCATATCGAGAAAGAGCGAGAAAGAAAATACGTCTTTACGTGGAGACAAATCTGCGGGCTGAAAAAATGTATGAAATTTCATTACTTACGTGCTTTAGCGGGCTGAAAAGTTGTATGAAAATCCATTACATACGTGGTTTTTTTTTTAATTTTTGGCAAAATTAGTTCAGTAATACAAATACTTAAAAAAATGGTGATAAGCAGGCTACTTTTAAGGTACGCCAGCTACTTTAGAGGTACGCAGGCTACTTTAGAGGTACGCAGGCTACTTTGGTGGTACACAGGCTACTTAGAAGGTACGCAGGATACTTTGTTGGTACGCAGGCTACTTTGGAGGTACGCAGACTACTTTGGTGGTACGCAGGCTACTTTTAAGGTACGCAGGCTACTTTGGAGGTACGCAGGCTACTTTGGAGGTACGCAGGCTACTTTGGTGGTACGCAGACTACCTGCGTACCTCTAAAGTAGTCACCATAGAGGTACGCCGACTACTTTAGAGGTACGCAGACTACTTTTAAGGTACGACAGCTACTTAAGAGGTACGCCGTCTACTTTAGAGGTACGCAGCCTACTTTGGAGGTACGCAGGCTACTTTGGTGGTACGCAGGCTACTTTGGAGGTACGCAGGCTACTTTGGAGGTACGCAAACTAATTTGGAGGTACGCAGGCTACTTTGGTGGTACGCAGGCTACTTAGAAGGTACACAGGATACTTTGTTGGTACGCAGGCTACTTTGGAGGTACGCAGGCTACTTTGGAGGTACGCAGGCTACTTTGGTGGTACGCAGACTACCTGCGTACCTCTAAAGTAGTCACCATAGAGGTACGCCGACTACTTTAGAGGTACGCAGACTACTTTTAAGGTACGACAGCTACTTAAGAGGTACGCCGTCTACTTTAGAGGTACGCAGCCTACTTTGGAGGTACGCAAACTACTTTGGAGGTACGCAGGCTACTTTGGTGGTACGCAGGCTACTTTTAAGGTACGCAGGCTACTTTGGAGGTACGCAGGCTACTTTGGAGGTACGCAGGCTACTTTGGTGGTACGCAGACTACCTGCGTACCTCTAAAGTAGTCACCATAGAGGTACGCCGACTACTTTAGAGGTACGCAGGCTACTTTTAAGGTACGACAGCTACTTTAGAGGTACGCCGTCTACTTTAGAGGTACGCAGCCTATTTTGGAGGTGCGCCCACTACTTTAGAGGTACGCAGGCTACTTTTAAGGTACGCAGGCTACTTTGGAGGTACGCAGGCTACTTTGGAGGTACGCAGGCTACTTTGGTGGTACGCAGACTACCTGCGTACCTCTAAAGTAGTCGGCGTACCTCTAAAGTAGCCGGCGTACCTTAAAAGTAGCCTGCGTACCACTAAAGTAGTCACCATAGAGGTACGCCCACTACTTTAGAAGTACGCAGGCTACTTTTAAGGTACGACAGCTACTTTAGAGGTACGCCGGCTACTTTAGAGATACGCCGTCTACTTTAGAGGTACGCAGCCTACTTTGGAGGTACGCAGGCTATTTTGGTGGTACGCAGGCTACATGCGTACCTCTGAAGTAGTCGGCGTACCTTTAAAGTAGCCGGCGTACCTCTAAAGTAGCTGTCGTACCTTAAAAGTAGCCTGCGTACTTCTAAAGTAGTGGGCGTACCTCTATGGTGACTACTTTGGAGGTACGCAGGCTACTTTAGAGGTACGCCGTCTACTTTAGAGGTACGGTGGCTATGACCCCCATGCTGCGCTCAGCGCACATCTCAGGCAGCCAGTAAATGTCGTAGCAGGTGCCCACTTATTCTCAATACAACAATATTTACGTAAAAAGTTTTCCGGGGGGTGATTATTCTGAAATCACTCTCTTTGCTATCGCTCGTATTATTAAGGGAGTATGTGTGACTTTGTTTACAATGTAGGTAATTATCAAACCTAAGAATTACCTTCGTAGTTTGGAATATGCATGAGGTTCGTAATTATGATATTCATTGGGGAAAAATTGGAAAAGCACTCAAACCTCATTATCATCTTCCTCATTTTCTTCGTTTACCGTCGGTTTTTCAAGCAACGGTAATGAGGTCAAAACGATGGCAATTAGAATCTATTTTATATGAATGCATTTTAAGTTTTTATTGTGCAAATCTTTTGAGTAAATACATTTATGGGAAATAGATTATCTGAGAAATGTTTAATAGAGTAAAAAAAAAAATACTAATTAAAATAAAATTATATCGATTGAAGAAAAAAACTAAAGCTCTTGATAGAAAGTGTAAACACAGTAGACATGAAAATTTTAAAAATAAACTAAGTATTATTTGGTGAAATTCGCACAATAGTAAGCAAGTGTTGTGTGTTGGGGAAGGTTTCACACTTCACTTGCTTGACAAGACAGAGTGTTACGAAGGCATACCCGCGGGACAACTGTAGTATGCCTGCTAAGCCTGCTTACCATCAAGACGCCGTATCGCAGCAGTTTCGAGTTACGCCGGCGCAGCAGATTCCAACATCTAGCTGTGAATCGTGATGCGATACCTTTTTTACCACGCTTTAAATAAGACAATTAATTATAAGACCTAGGTTAGGAAGCTCGAGCCAAAAATCGGCCGAGCATGGTTAATAAGTTTTATTTTAATATTATATTGTAAGTGTTAGTATGTTAAACTTATATTAGAGTTTAATCTTTTCATTCTGCACCCTGCTGCGACCCCAAATGTAAGTAGAGTTCTAGTGATGAAAAACATAGAATTTAAAACAACTTATTGACACAAACAAAAACATTCATAGTAAGAGATAAAAAAAGAGAACAGCTAAAAGTGAAAACTTGATTATTGGATATATTAGGAGCTTTTCGTTGATGACGCAAGTAGGTAAAAAATTACTGCTGATAAGAAGTAACGGACACATTTAAAACAAAAGTTTACCGATTCTATTGTCAAGGAAAATACATACTTAGGTATCAAAAATTTTGGAAAGATCGAACGACTATGCACGAAGTCTAGCAAAAATACGTGTAAAGTTCATAATTTTCATGTAATTTTATTTATTATCCACAGCACCACAAAAGGTTGAAGGATTATTTATATATTAATGATATTAGAAGAAAAAACGAAGTTATTCGGTAATAATTTGAAACTTCAAAAATCTCGTCCAATTTGCACGAAAAATGTGAATCACCCTAATAATACAAGCTGCCCTCGCGACTTCTCCGCGTGGAATTAGGGTCTCTGAAAATCCCTTGAGAACTCCTGGTTTTATCCAGATAAAAGTAACCTGTAACACTGCAGGTCTGCAACCATACCCATTAAGGCGCTGTGTTCAGTCACGATCTTCATTCGTGAGCCGAATCACGAGCCGAATGAAGATCGTTTTATTTAAAATCTATGGATCATAATATTATGAAAAAAAAAGTAGTTATAATTGATCGTATTTCTGGTCTGATGGCTTTTTCTTAAAAACGATGATGCAAACTTTTCTCGATAGAAAAAAATTGCAAACTTGACTCTGTAAATACATAAACTCCCATCGTTCTCTGTTATGCATACATTTATTTTGGTAAAATCAAGTACAATTGTTTTTCATAACTTACTACAACAAATGGCTGTTTTAGATTTTATTTATTGCGACTGTTAAATTATAATGGAAAATATTAAAATTAAAACAGTCGATTGCGACTCAAATTACTACAACAAATGGCTGTTTTAGATTTTATTTATTGAAATAAAATTCTTCTCCGATCTTCATTCGGCTCGTGATTCGGCTCACGAATGAAGATCGTGACTGAACACAGCGCCTTAAGGAATCACGTAGATCCGTTGCTCGATATAACTAACTCGAAAAATTATGGATTTTCATACAAAAATTCAACCCCCTATTTAACCCCTTTGGGGGTAGAATTTTCAAAAAATGTGAAATATGTACTTCTTTCTTTGTAATAAAGAGCGAAAACACCAAGCTTTATGAATATAACTTGAAAAATGACGGACTTTCATTCAAAAATTCATCCTCTATTTAACCCCTTTGGGGGTAGAATTTTCAAAAACTGTGAACGACGTACTTTAAAAAAATTTAAAGCTCAAATACGAACGAGTTTCATGGGTATAACTTGAAAAATGACGGACTTTCATACAAACTTTAACCCTCCATTTAACCCCCTCGGGAGTGGAATTTAAAAAATGCTGTCTTAATGCTCGGCTACGTCATAAAAGGATCGTTCAGTGGTTTAGGCTTTGCGTTGATAGATCAGTCAGTCAGTCAGGACAAGTCTTTTTATAAGTATAGATTATATTATTATTATATCAATGAATGATTTGATGCAATGCAAAAAATCTAATCAAAACCAGTCAAGTGATTTTTTACCCTTCGAGTGCGGAATCCTAAAATCTTTTTTAGAGTTCCGTACTCGAAACGCTATATTCCGACGAGTATGACGTCATTTTGTAACGGTCGTCTACGGCCAACTGAATGATGTGTTGCTAGCTACTGAAGGTATTTCATAGCAATACATAAAAACCAGTAGTGTGTGTGTGACACGTGTCGGCTCATGCTGCTACGTAGCCGGTTACGAACCTTTACAGATTAATTTCTCAATCAATTTTGTTTTATCTTGGGTATGTTTCGAAATACAGAGGACCACTGTAAGGTGTGACGTCAATCCGGTATTACTGTGAAGCCATTCCTTTTTAGTTTGCTATACTGGTTACTGTTTAACCGTTTACCGCCGCGCAGTATTTTTCAAATCTCTAAGCGCTGTTATATTTTTTGATCACGATAACAGAGTACTGAGAGCACCTTACCTCGGAAGCGGCAAGTGGATATTATATGGATGATGAGAAAAGTATGAATTATTGTAGGTACAGTCGAGAGCTTATGAAGCTGTAAAGCAAGTGTTACGAGCTCTTGACTGTAAAACAAATTAAACTTACGCGTTGAGTTAGTGTGTGAAAGTGTGTTTGTTTGTCCTTCAATCACGAAGCAAGGGATCGATGTGATTTTTTGCAGGGACCCCTATAGTTGTGGACTTGGAGAACTATCCATGTTCACATACTAAAAGGTAAAAAAACGGTAGCCTATACATATATACATATTATATACTATAGCCACTACATAATATATGCCTCAGTTTGGCCGATACTCACACCTTTTTAAAACCTCTACCTAGCCCCCCTTGGCGACGCCCATGTAAATAATAAAATAATATTTTGAAGTCGTGGGAAATGTTTTTCTGGATTTAAAAGGAGCCTTTGTCACGCGTATGTTCAAGTCGGGCGGGCCTAAATAGAAACGATGAAACTAATGCGCCATGCTAGCCTTGACCTGCCGTATATGTATGTTATGTACTAGGCATGGTTAAAAGTCTACACATAATCTGATTTCTGATCGCGAGCGATTTCATCTCATTCATTGAGGAGTTCCGTCTCCGAAGATATTCATCGAATCTTCACCAAATATAAATGGAACTAACCTGACGATACGCCCTTTGAAATAAAAAAAATTATTGAAATCAGTTAAGATTTGATGGAGATATGGAGTAACATTGACAAAAAAAAATACGCGTCGAATTGAGAACGTTCTCCTTTGTTTTTTAGGGTTCCGTACCCAAAGGGTACCAACGGGACCCTATTACTAAGCCTACGCTGTCCGTCCGTCCGTCTGTTAGCGGGCTGTATCTCGTAAACCGTAATAGATAGACTGATGAAATTTTCACATATTATGTATTTCTATTGCCGCTATAACAACAAATAATAAAAATTAAATTAAATTAAAAAAATTAAATTAAAATATTTCCATGGGTACATGGAAATATTTTTATTTAATTTTTTTTAACGGAACCCTAAAAGAGCGAGGCCCGACTCGCACTTGACCGATTTTTTTTATAAGTCGTATAAAAATAGCTTTTTCAAGCTAACTAATAAATACGAACAGAAAACCCGAGGATTATAATATTACCTTTACGACCGGTTGAGAATACCTACAAGTTCTGTTTAATACTATAAAAATACTAGTAGACGAGAGATTTAACCCGCGACAAGTAACCACGGCGAAGTATATTAGTATTACGATATAAAAAACATGTTTTCCCTAATTTCCATAGTTAATTACAGATTTGAGGAGCATTTTCACATAGCGCAGAAGTAACGAATTATTTTATTGTTTTGCCCATAGCTGAACGTAAATTTCCAAATTTCTCAAATTGTATTGTGTTCCAGTTTATTAAAAGTGGTTTTTGAAAAAAAAAGACAATTCTAATATGTGTACTACATATTAGAATTGTCTTTTTTATAGTCTTTTAATAGTTTTTGCAATTGCAATCGTCACGAAACCACCGTATTGAAATGCCATCAGAATTGCAATAAGTTTACGAGTTTTCAAATTGATATAGGTTTTGCAATTCACGAAGGCGAGTGAGCTTTACTAGTGGTTACTTCGTGTACATGCACATTGCATAAGTGTGCGTGCCTGTCAAAGCCTAGGTGGGAGCGGGCAGGCGCGAGCATTGCGCTCGCTCACACTTATACAGATATGACACAAACACAACCATAAGTCAGTCGCCCTCGTGAATTGCAAGAACTATATAGTTTTGTTAAAATACTCCTCATCTAATGTCCTCCCGATTGAATTCGATCATGGCGGCCAACCTGTTCAGAAATTAGCCATCTGCGCGGGAGATAGTATAGTGCATAAGTGTGTGCGCAGACACAAGTGCACTCTCTATTCCCTTACTCGCATAGTCCGATGGGACGTAGAATCCGAGACGACCGGAGAGAGATCAGGTGCAGGACCGACGGCTTTACGTGCTCTCCGAGGTACGGGGGTGTTTTCACCGCCAACGTCCTAACTCCGCGCTAGTAATGAGAATTTCTTGACAGAAAAACCCAATACATTTTTTTTGGCCCGACCCGGGAATGAACCCGGGACCTCGTCAGCCGTAGTCGAACGTGCTAACCACTAGACCAACGAGGCAGTAAGCCCCTCAGCTAAGCAAATAATGGCTGTAAACCTACCACCCAAAACGGACCCACTCTTAGTTGTTAAAGCTAAAAATATGTCCACTGTCCATCTTGTTTTCTGTGTTCAATTATTATGTACTTCTTTAATTCCTGAATAAAAGAGTACATTTATTGATTTATTTTATTTATTTAAAAATATACTCGAAACTGGTACGCAATAATAGTTAATATTGTTTACTCAAGTATAAGCAAGAAAAATTTCATTTTTAAAAAGCAAGGTTTTAGTAGCTACATCGTCAGACCCTGAATACATCTAGGATCAGAGTACTTGTCAAGTCGAATCAAATGAGCAACTCGACGAAGTTAGGTAATTTCATTACAGAGTTCCCATAACCCACCTTTCAGGTCTATCAACAGACACTGGATATCCTTTATTATCAGAGTACTTGTCAAGACGAATCAAACGAGCCCAAATTCGATGGGGTTATATGTAATTTTATTACATAATTCCGATAGCCAACTTCCAGCTCCATCATCAGATCAGCTCAATGGCACAATAATATTGCATTATCATCCGATTTACATAAACATGCAAAATTTCAGCTCAATCGGAAAACGGAAGTGGTTCTAATACATCTTGCAAGATTTGACCTAAACTTAAATACATACATACATACATACATACATACATACATACATACATACATACATACATACATACATAGGTACATACATACATACATAAATACATACATTGCAAGTTAGTTATAGTAGCTGTGTGAAAGGAACGTGAGGGGTCATTTTTAGGGTTCCGTAGTAAACAAGGAACCCTTATAGTTTCGCCATGTCCGTCCGTCCGTCCGTCCGTCCGTGGTTTAGCTCAGAGACTATTAGTACTAGATATCTGTAATTTGGCAAGGGGCCGTTCATAAAATACGTTCGCATACAAGGGGGAGGGAGGGGTCTTGCTGAGTGTGACAAGATGTGACAAGGGGGGACGGGGGGTCTACGGCAACATGACGTTCGCCGTTCATTATTTTTCGACATGAGCGTACCAGGGTACGTGGAAACGTTACTCTCTCGATTCTTTAACTAATGAAAATACTGTTTCTCATGTATTTATTATTATATTATTCCTTCATTCGCCATTTAGCAGTGAACTAATACAGACGCTTTATAGGGTTCCGTACCCAAAGGGTACCAATGGGACCCTATTACTAAGCCTACGCTGTCCGTCCGTCCGTCCGTCCGTCCGTCTGTCAGCGGGCTGTATCTCGTAAACCGTAATAGATAGACAGATGAAATTTTCACATATTATGTATTTCTATTGCCGCTATAACAACAAATAATAAAAATTAAATTAAAATATTTCCATGGGTACATGGAAATACCTATTTTTATTTATTTATTTTTTAACGGAACCCTAAAAGAGCGAGGCTCGACTCGCACTTGGCCGATTATTTTCATATTTCTCAGTTTAATACTCTATTACGTTAATTACTTTACACTCTTTATTGCCGAAATTTGTAACTCCTAGATTTAATACTTAAGATATATATTTTGTATTATTTATGTGTTCGTTATAAAAGATATTTATTGATTTATTTAAATTTTATTATAATAACTAAATAAATATTTTTCATTCTCAAAATTTATGTACTATCATTTGAAATTTATCATACTAAGGAGGGGGGGGGGGGGGGGGGGGGGTCTTAGTTTTTGTGACGGAATATTTCTAGGGGGGTCACAGAAAGTGTGACACAGCGTGACAATAGGGGGGAGGGGGTCAAAAAAAGCTGATTTTAGCGTGACGTATTTTATGAACGGCCCCCAAGGGTTTGTTGGCGTGATTAATAAATCACGCCAACTTTTTCATCTATTGGTGAAAACCGAATGGAAATCCATTCAGTAGTTTCTTAGTTTATCGCGAACAGACAGGCAGACAAACAGACAGACGCGGCGGGGGACTTTGATATTATGCAGTGAGTGTTAACAACAAAAATGTTACCGTAGAGATTACGCTACGAAGTTCTACGGTCTACGGAGCTACGATTTTCGAGGCTACGTGCTCTTAGCTTTTAAGCTACTTCAAAAAGGGGAGAGTAGATCTTCAAAATTTTATTATCTATCTTCATAATTATTAGTATACCGTGCAAACGGTTCACAAGATATTAAGTGATTACGGCTGCCCACGAAGTATTCGCCACTTGAGGCTCATACAATAGCTGTGATTATTTCATTGCTATACGAAAGGCAAATAAGAAATCGAATAGAATCGTGATTCATAAAGAAAGTTTACTAGTTTGTAGGGATGGACGTAAAGTTCTTTAATGGAATGCTCAATCAGACAAGTTTACAAAATCTGTTAACCCTTGAACCACGGCTTCGCTCCCTATGAAAAGTAATCCGAAGTGGTGATTCCTATACAAAATTATCGATTTTGATGTTTCGATTTTTCAGCTGTTCTTTTGGGCTTTCCTTATTATTTATTTTTAAAAACCACGAAATTAGATTTTGCGGTATAATTTTCAAAAACTGTGAAACATGTATACCTTTTTAACTGAAAGCAAAAATACGAGTTTCGAGGATATTACTTTAAAAAATTACGGACTTTCATAAAACTTGGGGTGGGATTTCAAAAGTGCCTAGGCACTTTTTTACTAAAAAAATTGATGAATTTTAAAATTGAATTATGTTTTCGTGTTGATAAAGATTTAAAAAGTTAAGTCAAGATATTAAGTAGTAATCGCAGCCTAATATCACAGGCTAAGGATAGGTTCTAATATCGCAACTTGAATTACCTATATGCGAAAATGTTGTAAATGGCAACTGTCAAGATTCTTCTCCTTATAGGCTTATAGGAGAATACCTATTGTATTCTCTGATGATTCGAAAGCACGCTGCTATAGCTTATTGGAATAAAAGTCACCGTTTGTAAGGTTTTTCACATGAAATAATAATATTAAATAAGAAATAAAGTTTCATTTTCATAAACAAAATAAAATATTTAATAAAATAATAATATGTTTTAGATAATTTTATATCGCGTATATAATGTTATATAAGTATCGATAACACCAGCCCTAAAGCTTGCTTAGGCTCCACCCATACGCCACCAAATTACTCGTACCCTAAGTTTTAGTATGAAGTACATTAAAAATTCTACTAGTTCCCACAGTTTTCATCCTAATCCATCATTCTATTCTAGGGGGGCCTGCTAGATTGAAGTCCACTACATTATTTAGAAATCTGCAGCTGCTATTTGCTATTTAACACATAATTTGCTGTGACGATAGTCGATGAATTTGTTAAGATGTAAAAAGCTATTTTACTGACCGTATTTTTTGTTGAAACTAGCCCCGTGGCTCAGGAAATCTGAAAAAAAAAAGAAATGAGTATTAGGCAAGTGAGCATTGTATACCTTTTTTTGAGGAACTTGAAAAAAAAAAACAATCGAAGAAAAAAAAGAACGACGCGGTGGAAGCTGTGTATGAAATCTAGCTAATGCCCACATTGGCCCCGTAGATTTTAATTAATTTTTTGTACAAACAAGTGTAACATAAAAAAATTTTTTAAAAAAGCAAGCTTTTAGTAGCACTACACATCATCAGACCCTAGATATCATCTAGGACCAGAGTACTTGTCAGCATGCATCAAACAAGCCTAAACTCGATGGTGTAACTTCATTTCACTGCTTGCTGTCGCAGACGCTACACAATATGAGAGACTCGTTTGAAGAAGTCGAGCGAGCATCGCGAGTCGGTTTCATAGTTTGTATTTTAGGCCCGCCCGACTTCAACAAACGTGGACAAACTAAAATTATTTTTATACTTTGTAGTGGCGTTAGAAGTCGGTTTTTTGAAAAGAATTTTTATTTTAAGCTTTTAAGTGTATCCTATGATTGAGGAGCTAGGACCTGGAACTCCATGATGTAGTCCATACTTGTTACCTACAATATCAATTCGTAATCGAAATTTCCTAAATCACCATAGTTTGAGGTGATCAATATCTCTGCAGCATCAGGCTTGAGGATTTGAAGGTGAATATTTTTATGGGACCATTTCGCAAACATCCTCTGTCGATTAAAAAAAAAAATAAAAATTGGCAGTCATAGGGACTGCCGATAGAAGTGAAAACTAGATCACACTAATATTAAGTATAAAATCCTGGGCCTACTGTTTCTTTATTTGTTTTTAATTATTAGCAAACTAGCTGATGCCCGCGACTTCGTCCGCATGGATTTAGTTTTTAAAATCCCTAGGGAACTCTTTTGATTTTCCGGGATAAAAAATAGCCTATGTCACTCTCCAGGTCCTCGACTAAAAATCTATTATTTATAATATAAATATAAATATAAATATAATTATTTATAGTATAAATGTAAAATGCGAAAGTGTGTTTGTTGGTTTGTCCTCCAATCACGCCGCAACAGAGCTACGGATCGATGAGATTTTTTGCATGGATATAGTCGAGGACCTGGAGAGTGACATAGGCTATTTTTTATCCCGGAAAATCAAAAGAGTTCCCTAGGGATTTTAAAAACTAAATCCATGCGGACGAAGTCGCGGGCATCAGCTAGTTTGCTAATAATTAAAAACAAATAAAGAAACAGTAGGCCCAGGCATACATTTTCGCCGCGCCGTAGAGAGGTAAGTAACCATAGTAACCATCCGTCTTACGCTTTTTCGATCAGGGTCACGTGTCCTGACGCGAGTTTAAGATTTTATACCCATTACAGAAAAAGTGCTCAACGCCGCTAAAGAAGTTTTCACTTCAAAAAATCACGCGAATCGGTCCAGTAATCCCGGAGAAATCGGTGGACATAC
This sequence comes from Oeneis ivallda, assembly GCA_029955525.1. Classification (NCBI taxonomy): domain Eukaryota; kingdom Metazoa; phylum Arthropoda; class Insecta; order Lepidoptera; family Nymphalidae; genus Oeneis; species Oeneis ivallda. The sequence continues at coordinate 12,202,459 of JARPMR010000001.1, forward strand.
ATAGAAAAAAAAAAAGATACCGGCCGAATTGAGAACCTCCTCCTTTTTGGAAGTCGGTTAAAAATTTGGCCTATACGTGAAATAAATTATTGATTTTTTGGATTTTTTTTAAACTATGGGTCCTATAACCTGAAAATAAAACATTATAATTTTTATTATTATACCAAGTCTATATAAATAAAAATGAATGTTGGTAAGCGCATAACTCAAGAATGGATGGACCAATTCGGTTAATTTATTTTTTTGTATGTTCCTTAAGTTCCACGGAAGGTTTTAATACAAAAAAAAAAAACAATAAACTAAATTCACGCGGACGAAGTCGCGGGCATCAGCTAGTTGTAAATAATTATTAAGAATCTCATTTGAATTTCGAAATCTTAATACCTACTTGTTTTTGCAAATCGCGCTATAGTGTATGAAAAGTAACGCCATCTACATTAATAATACTCAAGTACCAGGCGAATCGCGACTGGGTATTGTCGAGTCGAGCGGTTCGAGTATTGGTAGCAACGAGGTTCGGCTTCCAGCCGCTTACTTTAATTGGCGCTAGCAAGCACGTGCCTAGTAAGGAAATAAAAAATACATACAAACTCACCGTCTCGACATCCGTTCATAGCCGACTAAAATATCTTCACAGTAATAAAGCACTGTAAAATACTTCTACTTTCCAGTCAGAATCTCACATGAATACTCGATGGAAACTTCTAAAAATATTTTTCAATTTACGAATTGCAATTATAGAGTGCAGTCCGGTCACATGTGAGCTCTATGGTCGGAGTGTATTCAATTGTGATTGGCTTATGATTTCTATGTCGGTAAAACAGCACGGGTTGCCATTGGTCGTATCTGTTCTCGCCGGTAAAGCAGTGTGCGAGATTGCACGTGACAAGCACGTTCGAAGGCCGCAAGGGTTTGCCAGTAGCATTATACAGATGGCGTTAGTGTACATATTGTTTTTAGTGGCCACAATTTACGATTACAACCTGTGACATAATTTCACGTAATAGCATTGGCACTGACGATTACATGTATAAAAACTTTGTATTTTGTAACCGGTTGGTGTAGTTTGGACTGAGCGAAGTATTATCATTTATCAGCTATGCAATATTAAGTATTAGAGATACATGGCCTTGAGCAATAACGTAGCATTTAACTCTATTTAACTAGATGACTTAACTAGAAGCAGTGATAGCCTCGTGGTTAGGACTGTGGTCTCGTATTCGGGTGGTCGCAGGTTCGATCCCGGGTACGCACCTCTGACTTTTCGGAGTCAAGTGCGCTTAAGCAATTAAATATCACTTGCTTCAACGGTGAAGGAAAACATCGTGAGGAAACCTGCACACCTGAGAGTTCTTCATAATGTTCTTGAAGGTGTGTGAAGTCCGCCAATTCGCATTGGGCCAGCGTGGTGGACTATGGCCTATAACCCTTCTCTGAGAGGAGACTTGCGCTCAGTAGTGAGCCGATGATGGGTTGCTAATGATGAATGATGATGAACTAGATGACAGTGTTACAGGCGTGAAGGGCGTGAATTACTTAGGTTGGATTTGTAAACCATAGATTTAGGATTGGTAGCTTAGTCGCTACTAGATACCGCCCTTACTACAAACAATAGCTCCTAAATGCGGCAACGTAATATTATAGTTGCAACGCCGGAAGCATGGCACAGGAGCGTGGTGGTTCTGTTCTTCAAAAAGGGTGATAATACCTTGTTGAAGAATTATAGACCCATCTCGTTGTTGAGTCATGTTTATAAGTTGTTCTCGAGAGTCATTACGAATCGTCTCGCTCGTAGGTTCGACGACTTCCAGCCTCCCGAACAAGCCGGATTCCGAAAAGGCTTTGGTACCATAGATCACATTCATACGCTGCGGCAGGTTGTACAAAAGACGGAAGAGTATAACCAGCCACTTTGCTTAGCGTTTGTGGACTATGAGAAAGCCTTCGATTCGGTGGAAACTTGGGCTGTGTTGAGGTCGCTGCAGAGATGTCGGATTGACTACCGGTATATCCAAGTGTTGAAGTGCTTGTATGAAAACGCCACAATGTCAGTACGTATACAGGACCAGACTACGAGGCCAATCCACTTGCAGCGTGGAGTGCGACAGGGAGACGTTATCTCCCCGAAGCTCTTTACTGCTGCGTTGGAGGACGTCTTTAAGCTTCTGGATTGGAACGGGCTTGGCATCAACATAAACGGCGAGTACATCACTCACCTGCGATTTGCCGATGACATAGTAGTCATGGCAGAGACTCTGAGAGACCTCAATACAATGCTCAACGATCTCAGCAGGGTTTCTCAACAGGTGGGCTTGAAAATGAACATGAGCAAGACGAAAATCATGTCCAATGCTCATGCACCGCTCCACCGAGTAATTGTTGAGAACTCTGCACTTGAAATTTTCGACGAGTATATTTACCTGGGACACACAGTCCAGCTAGGTAGGTCCAATTTCGAGAAAGAGATCAGCCGCCGAATCCAACTCGGCTGGGCAGCGTTCGGGAAGCTCCGAGATGTCTTCTCGTCCAAAATTCCTCAGTGCCTGAAGACTCAAGTCTTCGAACAGTGCGTGTTGCCAGTGATGACTTACGGATCCGAGACATGGTCGCTAACTAAGGGCCTCATAAGTAGGCTCAGGACCGCTCAGCGGGCGATGGAGAGAGCTATGCTCGGAGTGTCTCTGCGGGATCGAATCAGAAATGAAGAGATCCGTAGGAGAACCAGAGTCACCGACATAGCTAAGCGAGTCGCGATACTGAAGTGGAAATGGGCGGGGCACATAGTTCGAAGAGCTGATGGTCGTTGGGGTCCCAAGGTGCTGGAGTGGCGACCCCGCACCGGGAAGCGCAGTGTTGGCAGGCCCCCCACCAGGTGGACCGACGACATCAAACGAGTCGCAGGGAGCCGCTGGATTCAGGCGGCGCAAGACCGAGGCCTGTGGAAGTCCATGCAAGAGACCTTCGTCCAGCAGTGGACTTCTATCGGTTGATAAAGAAGAAGAAGAAGAATATTATAGTTTGTTTGAAAACGTCAAGCGTTGGTTGCTACGAGACTATGTAGGTACCCAGTTCGGCGTACTATGAATTGCCGCAATTTACAAGTACGCTGACGGTATCTAGTAGGAGCAAAGCAACTACCTATCTTTTATCTATGTTGTAAACCATTATGAATTGAAGGCAATTTTAGGTGCAAAGGGCAACTAAAACAATACCTACCAATAGGTGAAAATTAGAGGCATCATTTCACTTTTCTGTAATATTCTAACTAGATAAATAATAAATACTGAATAGCGGAGCCACTAAACAAACGAAGAAGAAGAAGAAATACTGAATAAACTAACTAAAACTGTAACACTAAATACCTATTATTTCTTGATTATGATAGTTAACTATGATACTACGTAGTACGTGACCTAGTTACTCCTTTTCGAAATTGCGATCCCTAATCGGATACTTTTGCAATGAAGATGAAAATACATAGGTACTTAATATTTTTTAAATTGAAATGCTAATGTTGACAACCAGTAGAATTTTGATAGAAGTACCTACTATGATTTTTTTAACATTTTGTGATACGGAGCTCCAAAATCAACGGAATCCTGCACAGAGCATAAGTAGGTGTAGGTAGGTATACAATTTTTTTCAGATCTGCGGAAGCCTTGGTCGTGACTCGTGAATCGGATGTGGGCCAGGAGACAGTAGGGTGTTCTGATGGGCGGAAGGGTGGTAGAGGGGGAGGCAGTGGTAACGAAGGTCGAGGCGCGCCAAAATCAATGTGCGCGGATGTGAACTCGCTTCCCTACAGGCTCCCGTTGCGAGTGTACCTGCGTTACAAATGTAGACTTAGGGTGGAACCACATTTGTGAGGATCGATTCGGATTTTGCCTATACAAAACTGTCATTTTCCATACTTTCGTGTACGCATCGAAAAGCCGATTTGATCCGTACACGTTTCTATGGAATTTGACAGTTTTGTATGGGCGAAATCCGAAACGATCCTCACAAATGTGGTTCCACCCTAAGGGCGTGTTCACATATAGCTCACAGTTTGATCACTTGGCTCTATGTGGCACTCGAGTAAATAGTTTTGAATGGTCTAAGACCGACTTGCACCAAACTGCTTAATCCATTGACGAATGGAACTAGGATTTACGACTACGTAATATTGTAATGCTGTCACTTTTTGACAATACTATTTCAGAGTTGACATGAGAAGAACAGGTCTAGAAATTTTAAATACACATGACTTAGGGCCGGCTTCACCAAAGTAAAATAAGTCTTATCCGGGCGTAAATTTGATATTTTGACAGTATTTTTAATACAAAAACTGTCAGAACGCCCAATTTATTCCTCGGATAAACGTCAGTCGATGTTGGTGAAATCGGCACTAAGCAGTTTTGTGTTGTTTTGTGCAAGTCGGCCTCAGAGTTAATAGTGTGGCTAAACTTGTGCATTTAATATTTATACTTTTTGTAGGATTTGTCATAAGGATAAAATAAATGAAGCAATATAATATTAGTAATTGCTCATCGGATTTGGATAAATAAGAGAAGCCACAACATAAGCTTATTATATTTACTAATAGCCACAAGTTATACCTATACTCGTATAGATATTTATTAAGTTGGTACTCTTTTAAAATTAAAACTTACTAGATCACATAAAGCGTTAAATAAACGTGAATACGTCTCACATTGCCGCCATGTTCTTAAATGCTATAATTAAATTAACACAAGTTTATAAGGTTTAATCTTCTTCATCAACCGATAGACGCCCACAGCAGGATAAGTGCCATTTATACATGGTCTTCGGGCTTGCGCCATATCTGCATCCAGCGGCTTCCTGCGACTCGTCTAATGAAACGAGAAATTTTTCCGTATGCGAGAACATATTTTTCACGATCTGTTTTTCAATTAAATTTCTAGCCTGAATCTAAAAGTCTTGGACTTTGTAAAGATAGAATATCTTCAAATAAGATAGAATATCTTCAGATAAAATAAGTCAAATTATCACGTTCTCTTAATTAGTGTTTTGAAAATTACCTATTTATGCAAAAACCGGGTTCAATGTCGACTTTTGCAACTATTTAATACCTATGTATTAAATAGTTTTATACATAAGTAGGTATATTTTTTTTGAAGTCTAGTAACTTCAGTCTAGTAACGTCAGTTGAAGTCTAGTAGCTTACTTTAAAGTAAGTAGTTAAGTATATTAAAATAATCTACGGGTCAAATTGAGGACCTCCTCGGTTTAAATAAATGAATGAAAACAAACCATTAATGATGACAATGATATATTTCCTGTGTAATGTTTGTTTTGTTCATTTAGCGATTCTACCATAGGTTTCCTAAACTGCAGTTACGCATACCACACTCTTCGTAAAAAAACCGAAAAGGTGTTTGAATTTAGTAAGCTGCAAATTGACATAATCTAACTTGATCAGTTAGATCATGATAGTCGGTAAATCGCAACAGATCATAACACCAGATTTAATCATAAGAAACCAGACGGTACAAAGAGTCAACGCGTATAAATACTTAGGCTGCGTTGTGAATGACCAAAATGATCATAGCGTAGAATTTAAGTGTCGTATAGAGCAGGCACGCAACGCATTTATGAAGTTGCGCCACTTACTCTGCAACCGATCCTTAAAGATCTCTACCAGGGTGTGTTTGGCACGATGCTATGTTTTTTCGGTTCTTCTGTATGGTGTCGAATCATGGACTTTAATTCAAAATATGAGCAATCGATTAGAGGCATTTGAAATGTGGGTGTATAGAAGAATTCTGAGAATATCACGGACGGATAGAGTTTCCAACGAAAGGGGTTTGCAGATGGTCAACAAAGGGGCAGAAGTTTTAAAGACAATAAAGCAACGAAAACTGCAATATCTGGGACATATAATGCGTGGCGATAAGTACAAATTGCTCCAACTAATAATACAGGGGAAGATACAAGGTAGGAGACCCCTGGATCTGGAAGAAGACGGACCTCTTGGCTTAAGAATCTCCGGACATGGTTCGGACTGAGTACTCGATCCTTATTCCGCGCAGTTGTGTGTAAGGTCCGAACTCCGAATAGCCAATATGTTAGCCGACCTCCGGTAGGAGATGGCACCTCAAGAAGAAGAAGAAGAACTTGAACAGCTGACAAAACTTAGAAATTCAGAAATTCTTTTATTCATGACTTCTTCGGCGTGAATTAAGATTTTTAATATTCCGCGGGAACTCTTTAATTTTCCGGGATAAAACGTAGCCTATGTGTTAATCCTGGTTAATCCTGGGTATTAATCCTGGGTATGAGCTGTTATTCCCATTCCAAATTTACAAACCGCAGCCAAATCGGTTCATTCGTTGCGGCATGAAGGAGTAACAAATATCCATCCATCCATCCATCCTCACAAACTTTCTCATTTATATTTTACTAGATGATACCCGCGACTTCTTCCGCGTGGATTGAGGTTGTTTAATTCCCGCGGGAAGTCTAATTTTCCGGGATAAAAAGTAGCTTATGTGACTAGCCTAATACTGCAGGGTATGAGGCAAGTCCTTTCTAAATTTCAGCCAAATCGGTTCATTCGTTGTGGCGTTAAAGAGTAACAAACTTCCATCCATCCATCCATCCATACATCCATCCTCGCAAACTTTTGCATTTATAATATTAGTAGGAAGCAGGTTAATATTATAATATGAGAAGATGACAAGATGATGCCCGCGATTACGTCAGCGTGAATTCTTCTTCTTTCATATCAAAGAGTTTCTGTGGGATTTTTGGAAACTAATTCCACGCCGATGAACTCACGGGCATATGCTACTTAAAAATAATTAATGATCTTCATAAATTATAAACACCGCCATCGATCGAAACGAGCCTGAGAACTATGTACTTAGCGCAAAGAAACATACGAACAGACAGACAGAGTTACTTTTGCGTTCTTAATAATTATGTATTACAATAATGCAAAAGTGTGTTTATAACCGAGAGAATTCGCTCTAAGAACCTAACAATTATACTTGAGTGTCGGGAGTCTTAACCTACTAGTTTCAGTTTTCGCCTCAGCTCTCTGGGCACTTAAGTAGGTATAACATTTTACCCTCTACTCTGCGAAATCCTCTAGGGAACAGATATGAGCACATAGACAATTCTCAATTCGTCGGGTTTTTTTTTATGTAGGTATGTTCACCGATTACTCAAAGACACCTGAACCGATTTGGAAAATTCTTTTTATGTTTTAAAGGGTATAACCTTCCTCACCTTCCCAGGTGGTCCCATATTATCGAAATCGGTCGAGCGGTTTTTTTAAATATCAACAATAAATTATATACTTTGTAGTGGCGCGGGAGTTTGAAGTCGGTTTTTTAAAAACAATTTTTTATATTAAACTAGCTGATGCCCGCGACTTCGTCCGCATTGATTTAGTTTTTAAAAATCCCGCGGGAACTCTTTCATTATCCGAGATAAAAAGTAGCTCTCCCGGTCTGAGGAACCACTACTACATCCATTACTATACCCATGCAAAAATCGCATCAATCCGCTGTTCTGTTGCGACGTGATTGAAGGACAAACCAACAAACAAACACACTTTCGCATTTATAATATCAGTAATGATTTATTATAACACTTTTTCAAATTTTTTACCATACTTAACCAAAGACAAAATTACGTTTAGCTGTCATTTACGTTTTGTTATTCCACTGTCATTTGCGTTTTGTTATTCCATGTCAGATGCGTTTTTCTTATACCACGTTTTATAGTGACTTGACGGAAACGCGGTCGAACGGGATAAAAAGTATCCTATGTCCGTCTCCTGGTTCTAAGCTACCTCTCCACCAATTTTCAGCCAAATCGGTTCATCCGTTCTTGAGTTATAAATAGTGTAACTAACACCACTTTCTTTTATATAATATAGATTATTCAAGTTGCAGAAGAGTTTCCAGCCACTCGGAAAATTGGTATTACTTTTCAATGAAAACACGTTTGATCACAGTGACCCAGCATCAAAGCCTGGAGCCGCAGCAGAAATGTTGACTCTTTCATCTATAGAGCTATGTAAATCTTTCATCCCCGTGCATACCCGCGTTTGGAGACTATGGAGTCTGTGCAAAAGCATTTTTGCAAGATAATTGAGCAGTGGCCATTGGCTAATTACCTTTTCTGATAACAAGCACCTGACGAACTGTGGTGGTTTGAACATAAGGCTCATGTTTAAAAAAAAACTCCAGCCTTCTTGTGTCACCCAAAATATCACTCAGCGAGCGATAGAGAGAGCTTTAGTTAGAGTATACTCCTGCAACAGAGTAATTAAATCAGGAAAAAAGAGAAGTAGTAGAATCGAAGATACCGAAAGTTTAAAGAGTTGGGCCTTAGAGTTGGGCAATATGCGATTCATATTATAGACTGCGTGTTCAGTCTATAATACATAGACGTTGAAATTGCGACAGTTTAGCAACCAACTAAGTCTTGATCACAGAAAGTATTCTGTGATCAAGACTTGACTACACACACACCAAACACACACTATGAGTACATAGTGTGTGTTTGGTGTGTGCGGAAGGAAGATGGTGACAGTGATTGACTTAAATTAATTGTGTTAAAACGATCAGGAAATTTATCTGATTTTCCAATAAGGGACATCGAAGTTAATATTATACAACGTCTAGAAGATAATGCCCTAGCACATAATATATCGAGACCACTTAATCAATGTAAATTATCAATGTAGATAACCCCGCTTCGTCGCCTCGATGACCAATATATACATAACTATAATAATAATAATAAGTAATATTTATTTATTAACTCAGTAAAAAGTTTTTACAATAAACAACTCCTTAAATCTAGGACACAGAAAAAGTAACCTAGCAATGTTGGTTGTTATAACATAACTATAATATACATAACTATAATGTACACATTGATGTCAACGATAACCATTTCTGTCGTAGCCAGCGATCGTCATCATCATTATCATCAGCAGCGACCCATAAACGGCTCACTACTAAGTGCAGGGCCCCTGTTGGAAGAAAAGGGTTATAGGCCATAGTTCAGCACGATGGGTAAGTTGGCAGAATTCACACACACTAATTGAAAACTCTAAGGCATGCAGAATTCCTCACGCGATGTTTTCCGTCACCATTGAAGCATATTCTACGTCACCATTGTGATATTTGATTGCTTTAATGCATCTTAATCCGAAAAGTCAGAAGCGCGTTCCTGGGATTGAACCCGAGACCCCCGTATAGGAAATTGCAGTCCTAACGACTAGGCTATCACTCCTCCAAGTTAATAAAATACCCCCGACATGTTATGCCCGGCCATGACATCCATGGCCGGGCTGCACTCCTAAAGCGTGGTGATTTAAGAACTGTCGATTGTGAATATTATAGGCCTACTAAGTACATACTACTAAGTCGGTATAGGCTTCATACAATAAATAAAACTATACCTTAATGGATTTCAGGATGGTATGGTAGGACTTTTGTCGATAGGCCTCTTACAATGGTAAATTTGCATAATCTCATAGAAAACCAAAAATTGTAAGCGAACGAAGTCGCGGGCAACTGCTAGTTAAATATATTTTGTAAATCACATCGACTTTATTATCAGCTAACCTAAAACATTGTTATTTAAATTGTCTGACTTTTTCTCTGTGAATACCTACATTGAAACTACTGAATGAATTTGAATCTTCGATCACAGAAACAAGTTTTGAATGTAATCTGGCACATACCTATTTATAGCTTATATTTTGGATTAACATTTAGGATATCTTTATCCCTATCACTATCTTCAGCAATAAGGAAAGCGACGAAGAGTTTGCTTGGATACGATAGGATTGCAGAACTGGCAAAATCACATTGAACTATTTGTAGGTTCCGCAAAGGAAAACCGCATCAAAGAGCTACATTCAGATACACTGAATTGGATTGGAATGGACAGCAAATACAAATCTATCTATACAGTTCTAGGTATATATAAACATCCTTTGATATCACAACCGCTTTCAGAGGGAATCCATACATCTACTTAATAGATCTAGGATTGATAGCTTAGCCGCTACGAGATAGGTACCACCCTTCCTACCAACAATAGCTCCTAAATGCGGCAAAGTAATTTCATACTCAGTTTGATTGAAAACGTCAATCATTGGTTGCTACGTGTATGGAACTGGCGTAGTCGTAATTCCTACTTCCATCACTACGTTACTATGTGGGTGTGTGTACGCCAGTTCAGGCGTACTATGAATTGCCGCAATTTATTAGTACGCCGACGGTATCTAGTATAGTGTGCGAAGCGACTACCAATCCTAAATCTATTATGTTCTATTTGTATAAAACTGTAGAAAGGTCGTGTCTGTACATTGTATATATTGCCAAAAACAGAATTTGGGTGATGTAGGGAGTAAGGACTGTAACAGAATACAATAAGTGTATGTTTTAATCCTTCTGTGCGTCTGTTTGAAGAAGCTAATCTATAAAACTACTACACATCATTCAGGCCTTTACGTCTGTTCTAGACGATTTAAACATTGTCTCGGAGGCGTTTTCTCCGGTGACTGTGGAGACCGATCCGTGAGCGACAGTTACGTCCGCACTTGCTGCAACAAAACCCGATGACCACAGACGCAGTCCCGGCGCTGGAACGCCTTCTTGCTCTCCTGTGCGCTAACAATTTTAAACCAAGCATCGTCGTGAACTCTACATCTACGCTTCTCCTCCAACCGTTCCTGTCATCCGCCAGCTTCTCCCAATTCTTGTGCTATATGTTAAAATCGGTCATGTCTCTCTTGGCGCAATCTTTAAAGCGCAGCCGTGGTCTGCCCACGTTTCTCTTCGCGTGTGCTACTGCGCCAAGAAGTACTTGCCGAGGCAGGCGAGATGAGTCCATGCCATGCCATATCTATAAAACTACTAGACAAACTTTTATTGGGTTTTCACTGGTAACTTAGCATAATTTGGGACAGCATAACAATAGGTTTTATTTAATCATAAATTGGCTCACGAAATAAGATCTTAACTTTAAGTTTTAGGAGTCTGCTTAGCTTAGTAGGTACAGTTCGTAGAAGACAAAAGATGGCGTTTTATTAGTTGATGTTTACGATCAAATATTATTATTCTTAGGGTCAATTCACACCGAGACGTGACGCGACGAGTCGAGGCGCACACTTTTGTCAATATAGTCCTAATTCCTAGTTCCATAATATAAATATTGTTGACTCGAAGACGTCGCGCTACGCAGCGCGACCCAGCGGAACGTCTCGTAGCACAGAATACAGATAATTGCACAGAATACAATATACTCACAGGGAGGATAATTGGGTTTTGACTGTTATCAAAATGTTGATTTTCATTCTATTTTATAATCGAAAATATAACATGAAAGAATAACATATTATTAGTTTGTAAAAATAGAAAATAAATCCGACAAAAAAACAAATAAAGTTTCCTGTTAGACATAGAGAGCGCTACTGAAGTGTGATGTCACAATTCAGCAGCTCCATACAAGCTCTATAGTAAATTTCGTTATAGTTTCGAAATTATAAGCTGTTTTATTGTGACCGTATCTTTTTGGTCACAATAAAACAGCTTATAATTTCGAAACAAGTAAAGATAATTAAAAAAGAAAAATGGCATTGTGTTGTAAGATTTAAAAACGTTATTTTAGATAATTAAAAAAATATCAGTCAAATACCCAATTGAGAGAACACGCGATGCTCCAAGCTGCATCGCGATGCACCCTGTGGCGTCGTCACGATGCACCTCGCTCGATCATTTTGTACATTTGCATTTAAGCAGTGATAGCCTAGTGGTTAGGTCTGTGGTCTCCTATTCGGGGGATCGCAGGTTCGATATCGGATACGCACCTCTGACTTTTCGGAGTCATGTACGTTTAGGCAATTAAATAACACTTTCTTCAACGGTGAAGGAACCTGCACATCTGAGAGTTCTACATAACGTTTTCGAAGGTGTGTGACGTCCGCCAATTCGCATTGGGCCAGCCTGGTGGACTATGGCCTATAACCCTTCTCTGAGAGGAGATCTGCGCTCAGTAGTGAGCCGTTGATGGGTTTCTGATGATGAGTAACATTCTATCGGTGACATTCACTTTTATGCGTAGTGAAGAAACCGTGTTGTATGCAGTGCAAAATATTATTATAGCTCATATTTTTAAGGCATTACGGTGTCTGACTATTAATCGTTTCTCATTTTCGCAGATTGCAACTGAATAGGTATATAGAGACTAGAGTTATGTAAGTAGGAATGTCAATGTTTGGAATATATCGCTTAATAGCGATAATTACTACTTCAGTAGTACTTGTGCACTAGTGTACACAATCGTATGTATAAACAAACAGAATTGTGAAGGGAGTAAGCAAATAGGGATAAGTACTAAGTAGACTAGTAGACAACCCTCGACTCGGGGCTTCCTTGCCCTGTTAGGCGCCAACTACTGTTGGTAATTTAATAATACACAGACTATCTCACCCTCTCACACCCCTTTGCACTGCTACTTCTACATCCTAACAATATTATAAACTAGTTGAAGCTACTTCGTCCGCCTTCTTTTGGGTTAAGTATATAAAAAATAATGCGTGAGTGTCATGGAAAACTTGGTTGGAACGAAGTTCCTTTTAATAATTAATAAATAAATGAAATAAAAAATAATAATCTGAAGACAGGATTCGAACCCCTGAACCGATAGTTCACTCCTTAGTTTAGTCGCAACGCCACCAAAGCTATGACGGAACGTGTGTAATAAACTAAGGCAACACACAAAGGTCGTGACGGAAAAATTCTTACACTTTTTTTCGCTTAGCCTTCCGCCAAGTCAGTACCGTCCAATGAGAAACTTCGTTCCAAAAATTCTTAAAAGTATGGAGATCGTTAAATATTAAGTGAGTGACTTGCTGCTTGCTCAGAATAATAAATAACAGACCCTGTCGTCATCAAGCGTAGCGTCAACCAAGAGCTGGCGACAAATTTTGGGAAGGTCCTTTTGGCAAGTTGAAATTGGGAAAAAAAATATAATTTCTTCAATTGGCGAATCCAGTCTCGCGAGTTTGGTGGGGCGTTTGCGGTTCTTTCGCTACTGCGCAGCATATAAAAACTAAATCTATATATATAAAAGAAAGTGGTGTTAGTTACACTATTTATAACTCAAGAACGGATGAACCGATTTGGCTGAAAATTGGTGGAGAGGTAGCTTAGACCCAGGAGACGGACATAGGATACTTTTTATCCCGTTCGACCGCGTTTCCGTCATGTCACTATAAAACGTGGTATAACACAAAACGCATCTGACATGGAATAACAAAACGCAAATGACAGTGGAATAACAAAACGTAAATGACAGCTAAAAGTAATTTTGTCTTTGGTTAAGTATGGTAAAAAATTTGACAATTATAAAAAGTGTTATAATAAAGCATTACTGATATTATAAATGCGAAAGTGTGTTTGTTTGTTGGTTTGTCCTTCAATCACGTCGCAACAGATCAGCGGATTGATGCAATCTTTTGCATGGGTATAGTAATGGATGTAGTAGTGGTTTCTCAAACCGGAAGAGGTACTTTTTATCTTGGATAATGAAAGAGTTCATGCGGGATTTTTTAAAACTAAATAAATGCGGACGAAGTCGCGGTCATCAGCTAGTTAAAAGATAAAAAAAAATTAAGTTGCCAAAAAACATTTTTTTCGATTTTTTTTGCAAATGTAATATGCTGCGCAGTAGCAATATAATCGCAAACGTCCTGCCAGACTCGCGAGACTGGTTTCACCAATTGACGACATTATATTTTATCATTATTTCATCTTGCCAAAAGGACCTTCCCAAAATTCGTCGCCAGCTCTCCGTCTATTATTACAGTACTCGAATATCAAAATACACAATAGTTAAGTACAGGAAGGTTTACTCTTATCTCTTATTTCTCTTATCAGCGCCGCTTATAGCAAATCCAACCTACTTATACATTTTATTCCGGAAATACGAAAAACGTTCCTACACACTCGTATTTCTCCACGCTAAGTCGCGAGCAAAAGTAACTAAGTACCAAATCTATAAAAGCAGGAAATTGAAGATTATAAAAGTAATGCGGGGGAAAAAACCGGCCAAGTGCGAGTCGAACCCTCACACGGAGGATTTCGTACCGTAAGGGGTTACGATCGAATTTTTTTTTCTTTTTAGAGATGTCACTTTCTGTAGAAAATTCAAGTATCTATTATGGTTCATGTGAAATACAGCCCCCTGACAGACAGACGGACGCCCGGACTGCGGAGGCTTAGTAATAGTGTCCCGTTGGCACTCTTTTGGGGTACGGAACCCTAAAAAGTATTTTGGTTTTCTATTCTGTGTCCCAACATCTTACCTACTTATGGCGACGCATCGTCTGGGTCCCAGATTCCACTACGTCTGGTACGTACCCGTAAGATCTAAGACAGTCGATACCCCACACCAATTCCGCCTAACTCCCCTTCACGACGGCCAGCCGCGCCGTCTCGAAATTTATACAGCAAACCTTGGAAAAACGGCATAGGTACGGTTGTACCGCTAGTAGGTACCGATATTTTAATACTTCGATAGCATATTCGATTTAAATTGGCCAAAAAACACAATAGTATTTTAAGTAGTTATACATTTTATGTATCCCAGTAGAGATGCCCTGATAAGAGCTTTTATGGGGTATCCCTACTAGTATATGTACATACTTAAATAAAAGTTTTTCCGATACAATACCAACACTGATATTTAAATATAAATTATAGCTATAATAAAACAAAAGGAAAGTAAACCGATGCGGTACTCTATTAAGTATAAAAATAAATGATGAAACTTGTGGGACAGAGTGTCGGTCCTTGATAACCATTTCAATACACTCCAGTAGATTGCTACTTAATATTTTTTTCATCATACCTATTCGAAATCGAATATTGGCTTCAGAGGATAGCGGGAGAAAAATTTAATTTTAACCCCATGGGACTTTTCATTTCTCTCTTCTGATTGGTCCGCGTTCGTGCTTTAGTATGCGTCGAAATTCAAATATGTTTGAGAAGCTGTTGTCTTCTATAAGTCACGTGATCAATTTGTCGATCGGATATACGCGCATACTGTATCCAACATAAATATTAATGTTTAATTATTTAATAACTAGTGGTTCGCCCCGAACTGAGACCTCGCGGTAACGGTATCCCATGATTATTCATTCAATCGATACATGATAACCAAAACTGACATTATTATTATGCCCGTTTTCACCAAACATACCTAAATCATCCCCTAAGTAGGAGTCTCTTAACGTAGGTAGCTCCTAAATACAATCCTAAGTCCTAACATCCGTCCCAATATCCTTTTAGGTGTCCCGTACAGGATCGTGATAAATAAGTTGACAGAAAACATCAATCACCTAACTTATAGGTAGCCCGTAAAGGTTAGGGAACGTTAGTGAAAACATTGAATTATTTATCAAACATTGAATTTAACTCGTAGTTCCATGGGAATAGTTACTGACTGCGCCATCTATTAGCATTATTGTGAAGCTATGTTGATGCTATATGAATTACTGACGCCCATTAAAAATTAAATAATCTCGTTTCTTTATAATATTCATATAATTTTAGTATTTGTTGTTCAAGTACAGGATATAAGTGACCTAAAAACATAAAATCAGTTTGAAAATCCATAGCGGATTTTTCTAGAGAGCGTCTTCAAGCGAGCGTATAAAATCGCCACTTTGAAAGCCCCCCATTTCGTCAATTTTAAGGGAAAAATTAAAAAAAAAATATTTTTGTACTCAGTTCAAAATTATCTTTAAAATGATACGTAACAATTTTATGTAACGCGATTTTTTTTTTTTTACTTCGCATTCGCTTCTATGAGAGCCCCCCTGAAATAAAGATTTTTATAACTTTTTAAGCCATTTTCGGCTGGAGGCCATCGGTTTACATATTATATCTAAATTTGAAGTAATTACGTTCAGTAATTCAAAAGTTATAAGGCTCTGACAGACGGACGGACGGACGGACGGACGGACGGACAAGTGCAAATCGCCCTAGTTAACTCAAAGACCTTCGCTTCGCTCGGTCGATAATTTATTTGTGATTTATTTAAACTTTCAATATACGATGTCTATACATAGTAGGTTGATACTCTTAGCTTTTTCTCATAGGTAATGATGTAAAATTGTGTGTGTCATTCGGGGCCAAAATATTTTGTTCTCGGGCGGCATATATTGAATTCCTCGCTACGCTCAGGATTCTAATTTAGAATCCCTCGCTGCGCTCGGGAGTCTACTATAGAATCCTTCACTTCGCTCTGAATTCAAAATAACGCCCTCGGGGAACAAAAAATTTCTTTGGCCCCATATAACGCAAATAACTATTCAGTTCTTTCATTCACTTTCATAGTTTTCTCGTTTCGTACAATTTACTCTTTCAGGTTACATTTAAATACTTCTGTACAATCAATTATGCGCTGAAATTCTCGGAATAATCTCTCTTCACACATTGAAGCTCGAAGTTTCCAAGTACAAGGAGCTCATTCTTAACGAATTACTTACACTCTTTTATTGTACATAAAGATAAAGATAAAGTACAAGAATGAATATAAAAAGATTTTCAGAGCAAGTCACGAGTACAATATTGGCGCCTGGCGGTCTCTATAGAGACCATAATAGCTCACTGCCTAATCGGTGAGCCCTTTGATTGACTTACTGTAGGCCATTGAGGGGTCAGCATAATATGGCCTCCTTGTACATTCGCCCTTGTGTATTCGTCACGAAACCACCGTATTGCAATGCCAACAGAATTGCAATAAGTTTACGAGTTTTCAAATTGATATAGTTTTTGCAATTCACGAAGGCGAGTGAGCTTTACATGTGGTTACTTCGTGTACATGCACATTGCATAAGTGTGCGTGCCTGTCAAAGCCTAGGTGGGAGTGGGCAGGCGCAAGTATTGCGCTCGCTCACACTTATACGGACACGACACACACACAACCATAAGTCAGTCGCCCTCGTGAATTGCAAGAACTATACCACAATTATTACAAGTTGATGGAGCAAGACCTTATGCAGCTAATATGTGGCGTGTAAAAAAACGGTCACAGGATTACAATAGCGACTGACAATAAGACACGCAGACGTGTTCAGAAGGAAGCACACGTCAATGTAGGTCAGTCAAAAATAGAGCAGCCTCGACATTTCCAAGGCATTCAAAGTACGGCGTCGGATATAGCGGCGGCGGCGGATCGAGGAATGGGCCTAACAAGTAGCCGGAGCCGCTTACTGTGGTTTTGTTGTTATGAGCACGCAGAAATTTATCTATTAACTGAAATGGAAAAACTGCTTGGTCCGTCTCCAGGGTGCAAGCTATCTCTGTGCCTTTCGTCAAAATCGGTTTAATTGTTTAGACGTTGAGGAATAACAGACGCTTTCACATTTACAATATAGCTCAAGTCTACGATTTTATCCACTTGGATTTATGTTAATCTCTGATGAATGATAATGATGATTGCTTAAAAGCTTAAAACGAACATAACTTCCAGAAGTGAGGTGTTTGCCTGGGATACGAACCGCGGGCTCCCCGAAAAGAAGCCCCAGGTCTTGAAACATTAGACTCTATCCATGAATCTATCAAAATAAATATAACCGAGAATGAGTCTCAGATCGTCTTGTTGGACAAAATTTGTGACCATAAACGAATGATATTTTGAATTGTCAAAGTTTGTGACCACAGATTAATGATTATTTGTGACCGTTGGTGATCCACAGAGGTTGCAGTTGTCCGCTGGCTTAATGTCACATCGGACCCATTCAAATAGAGAACGCGTAATTGTGGAAGTGATCCTATTAAAAATGTTTGAATTTAGAAGATAGACTAGGCTGCGTGTTGAAAGATGCGTGGATGTCATTCCAGTCGGACAGTCAGACATTGTCAGACAGTCGGACCTCCGCATATTTTTCCTGATCACATCTATTGCAACTTCAATACCTTGTATCATCGTTTTAGTCTAAGTGCTGTATCACGTGTAAATATTTATCAATATTCCAAGTTGTGATTACCAGATATATTATGTGTGCAAGAATCCTGTGTTTAATTGGAGTTTACTCCTTAAGAATCGATTTTAGGCGCCCGGTATGAGAAAAATTCGAGGAGTAAATTCTACTTATCAATGACCTCGTTACGTTTTTCACAACGATGCAAATTTCTACCCTAACGTTGAGTAAATAAGGTTGGTTTTCGTGTGAAAGAGCTTTCCGAGGGAAGCCGTGACCTCGTTACGTTTTTCACAACGATGCAAATTTCTACCCTAACGTTGAGTAGGGAAGCCGAGCGCGTACCGATCGGGTCCGAGCGGCGCCTAGACGCAGCGAGCGCCGCGAATGCATTACGACGTTGTAAGGAGTAAACTCCAGTCGTGCGTCGGAGCTGACACACACACTTTTTTACTATCAAATAGCAATTATTTTGAGCTGAAGAACTCCATAGGTAAATTTTTATTGAAATAATGTTAAGTTATAGTTGAGGCAATTAATAATAAATAAATATTATTTGCTAGCTAGTAGCAACAATTTTAATAGCAAACAAGCAATGCAGTGATAGCATAGGGGGTCACAGGCTCGATCCCGGGCACGCACCTCTGAAGTCTACCAATTCGCATTAGGCCAGCGTGGTGAACTATGACCTATAACCCTTGTCTGAGAGGAGACCTGCGTCTAAACGCAGGTTACACTACTCACTACTCACTACTAATAGTGAGATGATAATGGGTGGCTCATGGTGATGATGAGCTACAATTTTACTGTATTGGCAGGCGGCCTTTATCTAACCCCATAACCCTGACATCTAATCTACAACACCAATTTAGTATTTCACTGTCTATTCCTTGATATCCACGGAGGTTATCTAACTGATGTACTGAAGAACATGATCCGGTACAACTAAAACTTTCGATGAATTCTCATTGAAAGCCTCTACTACACAAACTTAAGGACTATGAGATTACGTATCACAAATTTTATTAGTAATAAAAGGTTAGAATTATTTTGCTATTTAATTCGCCAACAGAAAAATCTGTATGGTCAAATATGCAGTAACAAGCTAAGCATCGTTCACCTTCTAAAGCAAGCAAGTAAGCAAAGTTCCCAAGCCAGTAATGCCATCATCACTCACATACACCACCACACAAGACTTTTACATTAATTTCGACGTGCGTTTCGCCCCGACACCGGAGCATCCTCAGGAGATGTCGACTTTACAATGCCGTATTGTCCTAGACAATCCTCATCATCCAAATCATCATCATCATCAGGAGATGTCGACTTTACAATGCAGTGTCTAGGACAATTGTCTCGGACAATACTGCATTGTAAAGTCGACATCTCCTGAGGATGCTCCGGTGTCGGGGCGAAACGTGCGTCAAAATTAGTGTAAAAGTCTTGTGTGGTGGTGCATGTGAGTGGTGGTGGCAATGCTTGCATGGGAACTTTGCTTTCTTGCTTGCTTGGGAAGGTGAGCGGTGCTTAACTTGTTACTGCATGTTTGACCATACAGATTTTTCTGTTGGCGGATCATACCAAAATAATCCAACCTTTTATTGCTAATCATGAACATCCGCAAAGTAAAGCCTGTTTCAATCCAATACAAATTTTATTATTGGTACTTAATCATGGTAACTTAGTATACCTATCTACCTTATAGCAGGTTGTATTCTGAAACGCCAATATAAGTATCGATATTCTACCTAGACCTATCGTATGGCACGGATGGATCCATTGTGCGCAGGCGTGTGGGAGGTAAGATGGTAAGGTTACACATAAAAATACCTGATATTTTTACAGTTCAACGTATGCCGTGTGTAATGTGTTGGGACGCTCTTGGGTTGCTACGAGGGTATTTGTAGTACCTAACTGAAACGCTTTTATATAGGTAGATAAGCCCACAAGATTCTGTAGTAACTCATTACGTAGCTATACATCATTTTGTTTTATTTCTGCTTTCCGATCCGGTGGTAGAGTCTTGACTTGTCATAAAAGCCACAGGTCTACATGAAATTTTGAATTTGAATTTGAAAAAAAGTTATTCCATTGATCGTATTTCGATTCGATGACATTAGCATCAAAGTATTAATAATCCTTGTTGTATAGATTTAAAGTCACAAATTCAGCACAAACGATTATAATATGGAGCGTTATGGAGCGTATCGTACATACTTTTAAACATATAAGAATGCCTACACGAAATTGAGCTCTAATTAAATGTTGTTATGGTTTATTTTACTTTGACGCTAATGTCATCGAATACGATAACGATCAATGGAATAACTTTAGAAAATCGCAGGGTTGAATTAGAATTGTAAGAAGTTTATAATGATATTGTAACATTTTGTTATGAAAAGGTTATGTAAACTGCTGTTTCTTGCCGGCTCACCACAGCAGAATCTGTTGCCCCAACCGGTGGTTAAAGTCTTGACTTGCCATAAGAGCCGCAGAACTTGTGGCTCTGTCATCTGTGGCACAGGTTGGCCTATACATATGAAATAAACATCGTAGTCGTAATTCCTAGTTCCATGGAAATATATTATGATTTTGTATTTAAATTTGAAGGTTTTGAATTTTGATAACCTTATTATTTTATTTATTTGAATGATCAATGGAATCTATGTTTGATTCAAAATGTCCATCCTGCAATAAACTCGTTAGTTTTTCTGTTCAAGATTTGAAATTAAGCGCATTGCAAGTCAAGAATCAGAATCAACTGGTCTTCTTCTTCTTCTTCTTTATCAACCGATAGACGTCCACTGCTGGACAAAGGTCTCTTGCATGGACTTCCGCAGGCCTCGGTTTTGCACCAACTGAATCCAGCGGCTCCCTGCGACTCGTTTGATGTCGTCGGTCCACCTGGTGGGGGGTCTGCCAACACTGCGCTTCCCGGTGCGGGGTCGCCACTCCAGCACCTTGGGACCCCAACGACCATCAGCTTTTCGAACTATGTGCCCCGCCCATTTCCACTTCAGTATCGCGACTCGCTTAGTTATGTCGGTGACTCTGGTTCTCCTACTGATCTCCTCATTTCTGATTCGATCCCGCAGGGACACTCCGGGCATAGCTCTCTCCATCGCCCGCTGAGCGGGCCTGAGCCTCCTTATGAGGCCCTTAGTTAGCGACCATGTCTCGGATCCGTAAGTCATCACTGGCAACACGCACTATTCGAAGACTTTAGTCTTCAGGCACTGAGGAATTTTGGACGAGAAGACATCTCGGAGCTTCCCGAACGCTGCCCAGACGAGTTGGATTCGGCGGTTGATCTCTTTCTCGAAATTGGACCTACCTAGCTGGACTGTGTGTCCCAGGTAAATATACTCGTCGAGAATTTCGAGTGCAGAGTTCTCAACAATTACTGGGTGGAGCGGTGCATGAGCATTGGACATGATTTTCGTCTTGCTCATGTTCATTTTCAGGCCCACCTGTTGAGAAACCCTGCTGAGATCGTTGAGCATTGTATTGAGGTCTCTCAGAGTCTCTGCCATGACTACTATGTCATCGGCAAATCGCAGGTGAGTGATGTACTCGCCGTTTATGTTGATGCCAAGCCCGTTCCAATCCAGAAGCTTAAAGACGTCCTCCAACGCAGCGGTAAAGAGCTTCGGGGAGATAACGTCTCCCTGTCGCACTCCACGCTGCAAGTGGATTGGCCCCGTAGTCTGGTCCTGTATACGTACTGACATTGTGGCGTTTTCATACAAGCACTTCAACACTTGGATATACCGGATCGTCGGATCGGATCAACTGGTCGTTTGTGGAAAATTTTCATCGATTTCAAAATTTTCTTAGTTGAGCTGATTGGCAAAATGGCATTTTTGCTGCAATTATGCATTTTAGGCAGTAACAGTCAAAAAGCGTACAATGTTACCTATTTTGGCGTTTTTATAATTTATTCTTAAATAAGTAGTTAAAATAATTTATTATATCCGGTGGACCTCCAAATACTATCACCCATCCAGCTATATCGACTTAGATTAACTTAACCAGCGCAACCGGCTGATATGCACTTTTGCAACTTGACGCTACATCTCGATTTTACGTACTAGTAACAATTATTAAAAATAACGCGTTAATAATACTTCCCTCAACTGATAAGACGTATAACGTTGAACTCCTTACCGTGTCATGCTCTTATCATTTTATCATGTTTCGTATAGGGTTGCCACCAACTTCCCTTCCTTTGAAATAATCTCTATTCTGACGTGGTTTTCATTGAAGATTAGACATACCAGACTAGTTTCGAAATCAAGGTCCAAAACATCAACCGAAATCTATATATTTTTTTAAGAATCTTAGCCAAGCTGAACATGACTAAAATTGTCCTGTCCAAATAAGCGGAAAGTTTGTGTATTAGTAGTAGTGTACAACGGTGGGGATCGAACCTGCGATCTTACAGTTTCCAGTCCGTGCCTTTAACCGTTGGGCTATTGATGCTGTGAATACCTTTAATCTTTGAGCAGATTTTAAATCAGTAGTAATCATTTCGCTGAAGAATTTTTTAATTATTTGTCAAAAAAGTGGCATCCCTACTGCTCACCTACATTCTATATTTTGCGCGTGCGATATTCTAATATTTTATTTGTATATTTTAGAGGAGTTTATCAGGCGCATAGATAGGTACGCAAGATTTTTTGCTATAACTGCTTGTTTTAGATAAGATAGCAAGATATTGTGGTATTTTGCGCTTTTACGTGGGCTTGCCAACTTGATAAAGTAAAAGTCACTTCCGGAATACTTTCGTCGATATGCGAAATATTATTATATACTAACAGTAAACTTTGAATCAAACTCAAATCCAAATTTGCTATACAGCCGTTCGCTTTTTTTGGAAAACTACTTTTTTGTGGCTGAATGCAAAGCCGATTGATGCCATCCACCTATTGCAATTGTGTAATAACCTCGACTTCTTTGTTTTTCTATGTACAACGATTTCTCTGAGTTTTTTTTTAGGGAGATGGTCCCATAAAAATGTTTGGTTTCTACTCTTCAATCCTGATGCTGCTAAGTGTGAGGATTTGAGAACTGTTTATTGTGATTTATTATAGGTACGTATAGACCACATCAATTAATTTCAGGCCCCAGCTCCTCAATCCCAATGCGGATACCTCATCCACATAAACTTGAAATAATATTGTAATTAGCAGTACTGCGTACCTAATAGAAAATTTTCCGTACATGTTATAATAATGAACACCTTAAACTACCTACCTATTGTACTATCAATACCAAGGGATTATACTTTATTCCCAAAAATCAGAATTAAAAAAGCCATTCCAACGTTTCAGAGCAAAATTCACAATAGGCTTTGGTATCTCTGAAAAATGCGGCCTACCTCCCTATGGATTTTGCTATGCATTTTCCTATGGCTTTGATAGAAACTGAGATTTTCCGTCGTAAAACGGACAAAAGGTCACTACAGGAATAAAAAAATGCGACTTTTATTTATTATATTGTAGACTTAAGTAGCATTTTTTTGAAAGCGGTCATATTAAATACCTGTGTCGGAACTCGGAGTAGGTATTGTAAGTTTAAGATCTCCTTACATTGAAAAGTGCAAAAAATGCTCGCTCTTGTTACTTGCATTATTTAGGTACCTACAAGCTTTTTCCGCGACATAGTTCGCGTGGATTTAAGTTTTGTGAAGAACCTGTTTTTCTCTAAATCCTTTTTTAGTCAGGGTCTAGATTACAGAGGAGTCCTACTAAGACTTATATACGTGCAAAATCTAAAGTTCCCAAACAGCGATTTGAGATACAATGACATTGATATTTCAGTCAGTCAGTTTCTGTTAACGTCGTCAATTGGCCAACTATTTTTATTTATTATTTTTTTTTAAAAGAATATCAGCCAAGTTGAAGTTGACTTATATCCTCCTCTTCCCTCCAAATAAGCAGAAAGTTTTTGCTAGGAGTGGGCACGAAAATAGTGCAACGGGTGGGATTCGAACCTGCGACCTTTCAGTTTTCAGTCCGTACCCTTAAGCGTTATGCTATTGAGGCTTATTGAAATACTACTGATTATTATAGATTGATTAATAGAGCTCTTTTGAAACGAAAGATGCCCCATTGCTTTTCCCATGAAGTATATATTTTTATTAAAGTGATTACTTAGGACAACTTGCACACTTGAACGAATTTTTACGTAAATACATATCTACACTTGTAACTTGTGCTCCTGCCCTTAGTTTAGTAAGTTTGGGAATCCTATAAACAAAAAAAATGTAACTTAAATTCAATATAACTTGTTATTTATACTTTGTTGAAGTAGGAATGAGAGGGCATGTAAACAACCATCATCTTTTGAGGATAAGTACCCTTTTATCCTTATCCATACTAGGTATTTACCTACTTACTTAATTAGGTAAGTACATCGGTGGAGACATGATAGTATCACTTACAATTATTTAAAACAGCAAGTTGATTGTTGAAAAGCTGCATCAGTCTCTGCTACAATCTTAACTGTGATAATTCGGTGAATATTGGCATCCTTTTTCAACAATGCATTTTAGCCAATAGCGAGAGAGTGCAGCCATTAATTAACGGTGAATGCGATAGTCACAATCTAGTAATAAATATTAGACGATCCTGCGACAGTGTTGAGCAGTCTGCAGTAGTGGTATTCTCTAATAAATAATTTAAAATAAAAAAATTATATTTAAAAAACCCACTTCAAACTCCCGCGCCACCATACAAAGTACTAGTAAAACTATACAAAGTGTAGTAGTAATCTATTGTTGATATTTTAAAAACCGCTGGACCGATTTCGATAAAATTCATATGGGGCCACGTTGAAAGTAGACCACGTTCAAACAAAAAAGAATTTTCCAAATCGATTCAGGCGTCTTCGAGTAATCAGTGGACATACATAAAAAATAGATTCCGACGAATTGATAACCTCCTCCTTTTTTGAAGTCGGTTTAAAAATGCATCAGTGTCGCGTTGACCTCTGATTGGCTGAATTTATGACGTTCTTGCTGCAACAATGGTTTTTTTTAATTCGGTGACAACCTAGTCCTTGTCTGTGTCGATCTCACCTGCTGGTAAGTGACGATGCAGCCTAAGATGGTAGCGGGCTGACTTGGAAGGGCTATGGCAGTGAACATTCAACCCATACTCCTAATTGGTTTCTACACGCCATCGTGCCGGAACGCTAAATCGCTTGGCGGCACGTCTTTGACGGTAGGGTGGTAACTAGCCACGGCCAAAGTCTCCCACCAGACCAGACCAGAGTCAATTCAGAAATTATAAATTCCCAAATAGACCCCGCCGGGAATCGAACCCGGGACCTCAAAGTTGTAAGACAACAGCGCACACCACTGAGCCAGGGAGGTCGTCGAGAACAGCACGACGTCGGATTTAACCAATAGCAAGAGAGTACCGGCCAATCAGAGGGCCTTGCGATTGTTACACTGATGCAATCAATTTTAAAGTATACCACTACATGTGTTTCGTCTAACCATGACAGATTTTCAACTGAAAAACTGTCAAAACTTCAACTTTGTCATCAGTTTAACTTTATTCTAATACTCTTATTGTGTAGTAAGAACCAGCTCTTTGGAAGTGTTACTTACTGCCGCACTCAGAATTGTATAATTGTTACTTATGGATCTCTTTATCTATAGATTAAAACTAGTTCAGTCTTAGAATTAGGTAACGCATCATACATATTATATAAATGGCAGCTCATTAAGATGTAAAATGATAATTAGTTAGTGACTCATTAAATGAATGTCTCTGAGTGCGGCAGTGAATTTAAATCGGTACCAACTGCAGTTTAAAAATTTAATTTAATAATAAAGACTTACAGGAAGTAAGTCTTTATTATTCTACTAACTTTTGCCCGCCACTTCATCCACGTGGAGTTAGGTTTTGCCGCGGGAACCCTTTGTTTTTCGGGATAAAAAGTAGCCTATGTCACGAAGTTCTCAAGAATATCCATGCAAATAATCACGTCAATCCATTGCTCCATTGCTGTGCGATTGAAGGACAAACTAACAAACAAACACACTTTTAACATTTATAATATGTATTAAAAAAGGATATAAGTAAAGATTACAAGGGACCGTGATCACTCCTGGTGGTGATGGTACAGTCTAAAATAGAAGCAGCTTAACCTGATACGTGTATAGAAATTTTATTTTTTACCCCACACAATAGTTGTTTAATTGTAGTTTAACCTATTGGTTAGTTTCGATAAAACTGTTTGGGAAACGAAGCATCCTACGTAAACTTGCCAATGTAGAATTTTAAAATTGTAAATCCCCAAATTGCCCCTCCCTGAAATCGAACCTAGGATCTTCGTTATAACACGACAGAGCTCACCACTGTGCCCTGAAGGTCGCTAAAAGTACAATGATGCGTCTGCCAAATGGTGCAGCCGTTTGTTGGCAGGAGGAATACTGAGATTACAACATTGTGTTAATATTTGCATGCCTATAATACAAAGGTTATTGCCCAAGTTATTACTGGGCTTAGGCCACATAGCGAACGTAAATAATACAATAACAAATAGAAAGGTTACTAGGCATAAAAACCAAATAATGTACCTGCTCGTAAAGGCAAGTAGACTTTAGACTAATTAAAGCATTAATAATAAAGCATTTTAATTCTAATTATTGAAAATGAAAAAAAAGATAGGGAGTTATACTTGCGCCGTTTTCTTTCAAAAAAACGGAGTAGTAAGGTTAATTTTGTTATCCTTTCTAATGTTATAAATGCGAAAATGAAAAAAGAAACAAATGTTTGTTGGTTGGTCCTAATCGTGCAGCAACGGATCGACGTGATTTTTACATACAACACACGACGTTATTGAGGACGTGGTGTTTGTAATGACTTCAAAAAAGAAGAGGTTATCAATTCGACGCGTAGGTATTTTTTTTTGTCGATGTTACTCCATAACTTCGTCAATTCTGAAAAGATTTCAATATTTTTTTTTGGTTTGAAAGGACATATTGTAAGGATCAGAGAATGTGAAGCTACCACTAAAAGCTTAAAATAATAAGCTAGCGTTGCGCATCGATTACATCGTTTCTATTTAGGCTCGCCCGACTTCAACATACCTTGTAGAGGTAACTAAAATTCTTTAATACTTTGTAGTGACGTTTGAAGTTGGGCTTTAGGATCTGCACATTATCTGATCGCGAGCGATTTGCTCTTATTCATTGAAGAGTTTTCGCCCTTCATCACCGAAGATATTATTCAGATCTCCACCAAAATTTATTTATTTACTTATTTTTTATTGTAATATATATGTATGTATTATAATTTGCATGTATGTTGTAGTGATACCACGTCTATACCTATTTACTAGTGGTTCGCCCCGAACTGAGACCTCGCGGTAACGGTATCCCATGATTATTCATTCAATCGATACATGATAACCAAAACTGACATTATTATTATGCCCGTTTTCACCAAACATACCTAAATCATCCCCTAAGTAGGAGTCTCTTAACGTAGGTAGCTCCTAAATACAATCCTAAGTCCTAACATCCGTCCCAATATCCTTTTAGGTGTCCCGTACAGGATCGTGATAAATAAGTTGACAGAAAACATCAATCACCTAACTTATAGGTAGCCCGTAAAGGTTAGGGAACGTTAGTGAAAACATTGAATTATTATGTAGGTACTAACGAGTGAAACCGGGTTACGGGCATCTGTACAAATCGTCATCTATCGACGCGAATAGAAAATATACAATATTTAACTAAAATTTAACTAAAAAATAATTTTAATTGAATAATATGGTACAAAAAAAATTACAATACAATTATTGTATTATAATAAGTAACTAAATAATAATGGTCGACGCAAAACTGTTTTTGGGATAGGTCGTTAGTCGTAACTCGTAGTTCCATGGGAATAGTTACTGACTGCGCCATCTATTAGCATTATTGTGAAGCTATGTTGATGCTATATGAATCGCAATTCGCTGCCAAGCTGTGCAGTTTGCTTTTGTGTTTTTCGCTCCGAGTGTGCTCCGACCGTATCGTTGAGCCCTCGTCGAGCAAGTGAATTGAGATACATCCCGTAGTTTCTCGCGGCTCGCGTTTTCCGCCGCCCGTCGCGTTCCCCGGTGCCAGTGGTACTCGCCGCACTCGTGCGGCTTGAGGAAGCGGCCGGGTCCGACCCGCGTCGGCGCCCCTGCGCCCCGCCCGCGAAAAACTGCGCGGCCCTAATCCCGCGCTTTTTGTGACAAAAAGCCGTCGGATTGCCAACACCGACCGTCAGACCTCTTACCGAGCGGGGTTGACTGAGTGTGTACGCGGGCGCCTAAGCTGGGTCTCCCTTAGGGGTCTCGCCTGGCTGGGTAGCACGCGATTGCGCTCGGTCTCCCTGCAAGGGACGCAGTGTTGCATCCACCGCTTCGTCGCGATCATCGCGACCTTATGTGATAATGTCGGACGAACCGCCTCGCCCGCAACGTGCGGGACGCGGCAGAAAAGGTATTCCGCGTGCAATCGTGCGCCGGAATATCTTTGACCAATCGGTCACGCCCCTCTCCATGGAAAGACGCCCAACGCCAATGATGACGGCGCCCCCATCGCGCCTGTCCGACCCGCCGTCCTCGTCCTCCAGCGAGGACAGTGAAGATGACGCTGCGACTCAACCGATCACCACAGCCGGAACATTGGCTCCGGTAGGTGAGTTGGCCAAGCGCGCGCGCCCGAGCTCGTCCTCCTCGGGGAACACTGACGGCCAAGAAGACAAGCGGACGAAGCTGTCTTCCCGCTTCGCCCTGCTGCCGTACCATTCCTCAGACGAGTCGCCGCGGTCACCCAGCCCAGCGGCTCGCCCCCGCGCTCGAGAAGTGCTCCCCCCGCCCCCGCGGATCACCCCCACACCGCAGCCGGAGGTGCGCCCCCCGCCCTCCGCCCCCGCGCCCGCAGGTGAGACGGCAAGTCATGCCGTCCCTGTCGCGCGCTTACCTACCGCCGACGCGACGGCACATATCGCCGTCCCTGTCGCGCGCTCGCCGACGATGGATGCGACGGCACATATTGCCGTCCCATCCACACAAACCACTGCATCGTCCTCTCAAGCGGGGTCCGCAAGCTGGCCGAAGGACTCGACCAGCTATGCGGGCCTAGCTTCGCCCGTCCCTATGGACTTGACTCGGCCGCACTCACCTCTGCCGAGCACTTCCTACGCTGCGACAGCCGCGGCGCCGCCCGCGCCACGCCGCAGCCCACCGCCCGCCGAACAACGCTCAACCCAGCAAGCGGGCCGTGCGGCCCCGCCTGCTGCGCCTGCGGCCGCTCAGCCGCGGCCGCCGCGGTCCGAATACCCGCCGCTAGTGGTCGAGTGCCTCCCCAACTGGACGAGGCACTTCCAGGCCATCCGGCGCGAGCTGGGATTCGCGCCAAACGCCAGACCACTGGGCAGAGGAGTCCGATTCCTCCCTCAATCTGCCGACGAATTCCGGGCTGTACAGCGCTACCTGACCCAGGCGGCGCGCCAAGACAGTACCATCTCATGGTACTGCTACAGCCCGGCGACCGAACGCCCAGCCAAAATAGCGGTTCGAGGACTGCCGCTCGACACACCGCCTGAGGAGGTGGTCGCCGCCCTGCGCGACATCGGCTTCCCGGCGGAAAACGCGCGGTCAATCCCACCAAAAGCCGGCAAGCACGGCTGCACCTACTTTGTGCAGCTGGCGCACATGACCGCCGAAGAGCTCCATCAGCTGTACGCAGTGACGGTGCTTCTCTGCATGCCCGCGGTCACCGTGGAGGCCTGGCGCGGAGGGACCAAGCCGCCCCAGTGCCACCGGTGCCAGGCGTACGGGCACTCATCAGTCAACTGCCACCGGCCCTTCCGCTGTATCCGGTGTGCAGGAGCCCATCCGGTCGCAGACTGCCCGCACCCGCGCGACGTTACGCCCACCTGCGCGAACTGCGGGCAAAGCCATGCCGCGAATGACCGCCGATGCTCGCAATATAAGCGAGAGGCGCGGAAGAGAGGCATCGCCTTGCCTCCGCCCCCGTCTCAGGCACCCGGCCGCCCCCGCCCGCAATCGCAACGCAGGCCCGCAACGACCGCTGCGTCGGCCCCCGCAGAAGGCGCGCAGGCGACCGCCGCGCCGCGCGCCCCTCGCCCCCCATCGACCACGAGAACCGCTCCACCGAACGCCGCTGGGGGCCCTACTACCACGCTCCCAGCGGCGGCCAACCCGCCCACCGAGCGGGGACAGGCGCTGCGCGGTAGGCGCAGACCGCGCAACCGCGGCCGCCGCCCCGCTCGCAACGAGCCAGCCGCCGCCTCCACGCCTCAGCCGAGGCAAGCGAGGCAAGTGCCCTCGCAACCGGCCGCGCAGGTGCAATCCCAGGCGCCTGCGCCGACTCAACCGACTCAACCTGCGCCGACCCAACCTGCGCCGACTCAGTCGGCGCCGACCCAACCGGCGCCGACCCAATCGGCCCCGACCGCCCCCGCCGCTACAGCCCGGCCACATTCACCGACGCCTGCCGCTTCTCGGGAGCAAACTCGCCGCTTGCAGCGGATTGCTCCTGAGAGGGCGCAGGCGCAAGCTCGCGTGCAGCAGCAAGCGCGCGAGCAACCTGCACCATCACGCGCTGCACCGCGCGCCGCGCCGCGCACTGCCCGGCGCGCAGCCCCACCTGCCGAGCAACACACCGCCTCCCAACCGCCTCCCCCCGCACCTCAACAGGGGGAAGCGAGACACAGCCCGGACATCATGGCCATAGTCCGGGTTGTGTTGGAGGCAATAACGACCGGGCTGACGACATATCTACAAGGACAGGGCGCAGTACAGGCGATCGCAGCAGGGATGGCGGTCTTAGCGCGACTCCCGTCCTGCTGAGGGTCCTGTACTGGAACCCGGGCGGCATCAGAGGCCACATCCGCGAGCTCACAACACTCGCCCAGTCGCAGGATGTCCACGTCATCCTCCTGGGCGAGACCAAGCTCGCGGAACACGTCGAGCTCCGTATCCCGAACTTCTTCGTGTACCGGCGCGACGAAATCTCTCCCCGGGGTCTAGCCTTCAGAGGAACGGCGGCCCTGGTGCGGAGGGACATCGTACACGAGGAAGTTGAACACGCACCATACACATCCCTGCGTACGCAGGGAGTGCGTGTCCACGCCGGGGAGGAGGAGCTCCTCCTGTATGCCGCCTACCGACCACCTACCACGACCTTCTGCAGCACTGACGTCCACACACTCCTCGAGTCGCATGCCCCCACACTAGTCGTGGGTGATTTTAACGCGAAGCACCAAGCCTGGGGCTCGCGCGTAATCACCCCGGCCGGAAGGGCTTTACTCGAGGACAGCGAGCACCACCAGTACGGTATATTGGGTCCTGGAGCACCGACCAATATACCGTCTAACCCCCACTACCACCCGGACGTCCTGGACATCGTGCTGCATCACCGGATTGACCACCCCATCAGTGTCGAGCCACTCTATGACCTCGACACTGAACACCTGCCGATCCTGGTCACGCTCAACCTCCAGCGCGACTTCACCATACCGCGTCCTCCCAGAGCCAAGACCAACTGGGAGAAGTTCGCCGCCGCGCTGTCGGAGCTAGAGCTCGGAGGCCCCATCTCGAACCCAGTGGATGTTGACCGGGCCGCCAACACCATCACGGCGGCCATCCAGACGGCCAAACAGGAGGCCACTACCACCATGCCCCCCACTGGGCGACGAGACCTGCTTTCGAGCTCGCTCCGCGACATGCTGAGGAGGAAGCGCGCCCTGCGCAAGCTATGGGCGCGCACTCGCTGTCCGACGGTCAAGCGTGACCTCAACCGCCTTGCACAGGAAGTGAGGCTAGCACTCGGCGCCCGCGAAGATGATGACTGGGAGAAGACCATCGACGCGGCAGCCGAGTCCGAAACAACGCTGTACCACCTGTGCAAAACCCTCACCGGATCAGACTCACCCGTCTACCCTTTGCTAGACAGCCAGGGTAGGCGAAGATATTCCGCCAGTGACCGAGCTGAGATCATGGCGGAGTATATGGAGGTGCAGTTCACCCCCAACCCACCAGCCAACGACAACGCGCACAGGCACCACACCGAGCTCGACCATCAAGTGCGGGAATTCCTGTCGGCCCAGACTCCTCCGCTCCGGGGGGACGAGTTCATCTCCCCGTCTGAGCTGAGGAAAGCCGTCATCCGTCTCCCCAAACGGAAGGCGGCAGGCTATGACGGAATTCCGATCGCCGCACTTCAGCAGCTGCCAAGAAGAGCCCTCGTAGCGCTAGCGAGGCTCTTCAATGGCATTCTCCGCACCGCACACTTCCCGGAGACCTGGAAGAGGGGGAAGGTGATCACCATCCCCAAACCGGGCAAGGACCGCCGCCTACCAGGGAGCTACCGCCCGATCACCCTACTGCCGCACATCGCCAAGCTGTTCGAGCGTCTGTTGCTGCGAAGGCTCACCCCGTACGTCCGTTTACGGGATGAGCAGTTCGGCTTTCGCAGTAACCACTCAACGACGCTCCAGCTGGCGAGAGGACTTCACCACATCGCCAGCAAGACGAACAAGGGCTACTGCACCGTCGGGGTCTTTCTCGACATCGAGAAGGCCTTCGACCGTGTGTGGCACACCGGTCTGCTGGCAAAGCTCCTCACCACCGACCTGCCACCCGTGATTGTGCGGCTGGTGGCCTCTTTCCTGGACGGGCGGTCCTTCCACGTCTCCGTGGAGGGCGCGGACTCCCAGCCGCGCCCCATCCGTGCGGGAGTGCCCCAAGGCAGCTGCCTCTCCCCGTGCCTGTACGCGTTGTACACCAACGACATCCCTACCCTCGCCGGACACCTGCGCAAGGGGGAGGAAGACGTGCTGTTGTCGCTCTACGCCGACGACAGCGCGTATCTCGCGTCGTCGTTCCACCAAGCCGCCGCCTGCAACAAGATGCAGCGCATGTTGGACCTGCTTCCGGAGTGGCTGGACAAGTGGAGGATGGCCGTCAACGTGGGGAAGACGGCCGCGATCCTGTTCGGCGTCCGGAAGCCATTACGTCAGCTCCGCTTCCGAGGGCAGGACATAGAGTGGCAAACTTCGGTGTGCTACTTGGGGTGCCGCATCGACCTCAGCCTGAACCTGATTCCCATGGTCAACCACGTGGTGAGTCAGGCTAAGGCGGCACTGTCGATGCTGTACCAAGTCCTCACCTCGAGTCTATCACCGAAGACCAAGCTCCTCATCTATGGAGCCTATGTCCGCTCCAGACTGACGTACGCGGCCCCAGCCTGGTATGCGTACTGCTCAGCGTACCAGGCACGCCGCCTACAGGTCCAACAGAACAAGTGCCTCCGCCTGATCGTTGGAGCTCCGAGGTACGTGAGGAACGATGTGATCCATCGCGACCTCAAGACGCCCACCGTGGAGGAGTACGTCCGTACACTGGCGCGGCGCATGTTCGCCAGCGCCGACAACGGACCGTACGAACACCTCCACGGCATCGCACCGCTAGCCAGCCGACCACCGACCGGGCGTCCTCTACCTCGTGAGCTCCTGCGATCGCCACCACCGAGGAGGCACGCAGGCGGCCACAGCGACGACGACGCGAGATCCACCGGACTTGACCTCAGCTCCGCGCACGGTGGCGACACCATCGCCCGTAGCGCGGAGCACTCCACCGGACTTGACACCGCCCCGCTCGCGGCGGCTTTCTGCCCGCCAGCGACGCGGGGCCCCTGGCGATACACTGGCCCCGCGCTCGATGACGACCCTTTCGTCAGTAGCGCGGGGCCCCACACCGAACACGACACCGCTCCGCTCGCGGCGGCGACTTGCCCGCCTGCGACGCGGGGCCCCCGGACCGACACCGGTCCCGCGCACGGCAGCGACTCTATCGCCCGTAGCGCGGGCCCACCCTCTGGACCCGACACCGCTCCGCTCGCGGCGGCTACCCTGCCCGCCAGCGAGCGGAGCCACTGGACTGACATTGAGCCACAAGGCCCCTACTCAAATTGAATAGGAGCCTCAGCCGTCGTGGATTGCCAAGACGGCTGAAAATTCACCACCGGGGAAGTGTTCTTCCCCGCGACCCGCCCGGGTAATGAGGCCGAGCCTCGAAGCCCGCACCCTCCGCTGGCCACGGCCAACGAAGACGACCCTCGCAGCTATATGAATTACTGATGTACATTAAAAATTAAATAATCTCGTTTCTTTATAATATTCATATAATTTTAGTATTTGTTGTTCAAGTACAGGATATAAGTGACCTAAAAACATAAAATCAGTTTGAAAATCCATAGCGGATTTTCCTAGAGAGCGTCTTCAAGCGAGCGTATAAAATCGCCACTTTGAAAGCCCCCCATTTCGTCAATTTTAAGGGAAAAATTAAAAAAAAATATTTTTGTACTCAGTTCAAAATTATCTTTAAAATGATACGTAACAATTTTATGTAACGCGATATTTTTTTTTTACTTCGCATTCGCTTCTATGAGAGCCCCCCTGAAATAAAGATTTTTATAACTTTTTAAGCCATTTTCGGCTGGAGGCCATCGGTTTACATATTATATCTAAATTTGAAGTAATTACGTTCAGTAATTCAAAAGTTATAAGGCTCTGACAGACGGACGGACGGACGGACAAGTGCAAATCGCTCTAGTTAACTCAGAGACCTCGCTTCGCTCGGTCAATTATCTGACCTTAGTGTACGCTTCTGTACACTCGCTGTAGCTGGGTTGGTTGGGTAGCAAGGAAAACTCTCGAAGAACTTTTCTTCTTTTATTGGGTACCGCTACCGCTTGCCGGTGGGAACTGTGCCGGCTTACAATTCAGCCCGTTATTTATACAAATTTTGCCGAAAAATGTAGGCCCTCTCATTGGTGTAATTTTGCTATCGATCAGTGCACCAATCAGAGCGCATTATTTTAAACCAATCACAATTTAGTAATAACTAGTGGTTCGCCCCGAACTAGACCTCGCGGTAACGGTTTCCCATAATTACTTATTCATTCAATAGATACATGACGATCAAAATTGACATTATTATTATGCCCGTTTTCACCAACCATACCTAAATCATCCCCTTTGTAGAAGTCTCTTTACGTAGGTAGCCCCTAAATACAATCCTAACATCCCAATGTCATTTTCACCCTTAGTTGTCCCGTAGAGGTTCGTAATAACAAAGTTGACAGAAAGTGTCAACTAACTTAACATAGGTAGCCCGTAAAGGTTAGGGAACTGTTATAGTGAAATCCTCAAGGCCTCAATCAAACTTAGGTATAGTTTTTTGGAACAATCAAATTAAATTACTTGTACACAGCGTCAACTATCGACACGATCAGAAAACATGTAAAAACAAACTGCAACGTGAACTTTTATTGATGTTTGCTAAATGACTAAATAATAATTTTAATTGAATAATATGTTACATATAGCTGCATTTGCTATATGAGATGAGAGCGCCATCTATTGACATCATTGTGAAGTTCTGTTGTTGCTGCTCATTAAAAGTTAAATAATTTAGTTTCCTTATTACATTTATCTAATTTTAGTATTTGTTGTTCAAGTACATGATATTACGCTAAAATTGTAAAACTTTCAAGCCCCAGCTTTCAATGGTTATTCCGTTGTGAGGTCAAATATAATCTCCACTTTGAAAGCCCCCCATTTCGTCAATTTTAGGAAAAAAATTAAAAAAAAAATACTTTTGTACTCTGTTCCAAATTATCTTTAAAATGAGGTACTGTAAACCTATGAAACGCAAAATTTTTTTTTTTCTTCGCATTCGCTTCTATGAGAGCCCCCCTGAAATAAAGATTTTTATAACTTTTTAAGCCATTTTCGGCTGGAGGCCATCGGTTTACATATATCTAAAATTGAAGTAATTTCGTTCAGTAATTCAGAAGTTATAAGGCTCTGACAGACGGACGGACGGACGGACGGACGGACGGACGGACAAGTGCAAATTCACTCAAGTAGACTCAAAGACCTTCGCTTCGCTCGGTCGATAAACAAAAGTAGGTATCGCCTGCGACGCGGGGCCCCCGAACGCCTGCGACGCGGGGCCCCCGAACCGACACCGGTCCCGCGCACGGCAGCGACTCTATCGCCCGTAGCGCGGGACCACCCACTGGACCTGACACTGCTCCGCTCGCGGCGGCAATCCTGCCCGCCAGCGAGCGGAACGCGAGGGTCGTCTTCGTTGGCCGTGGCCAGCGGAGGGTGCGGGCTTCGAGGCTCGGCCTCATTACCCGGGCGGGTCGCGGGGAAGAACACTTCCCCGGTGCTGGGTTTTCAGCCGTCTTGGCAATCCACGACGGCTGAGGCTCCTATTCCACTATGGGTAGGGGCCTTGCGGCTCAATGTCAGTCCAGTGGCTCCGCTCGCTGGCGGGCAGGGTAGCCGCCGCGAGCGGAGCGGTGTCGGGTCCAGAGGGTGGGCCCGCGCTACGGGCGATAGAGTCGCTGCCGTGCGCGGGACCGGTGTCGGTCCGGGGGCCCCGCGTCGCAGGCGGGCAAGTCGCCGCCGCGAGCGGAGCGGTGTCGTGTTCGGTGTGGGGCCCCGCGCTACTGACGAAAGGGTCGTCATCGAGCGCGGGGCCAGTGTATCGCCAGGGGCCCCGCGTCGCTGGCGGGCAGATAGCCGCCGCGAGCGGGGCGGTGTCAAATCCGGTGGAGTGCTCCGCGCTACGGGCGATGGTGTCGCCACCGTGCGCGGAGCTGAGGTCATGTCCAGTGGGTCTCGCGTCGTCGTCGCTGTGGCCGCCTGCGTGCCTCCTCGGTGGTGGCGATCGCAGGAGCTCACGAGGTAGAGGACGCCCGGTCGGTGGTCGGCTGGCTAGCGGTGCGATGCCGTGGAGGTGTTCGTACGGTCCGTTGTCGGCGCTGGCGAACATGCGCCGCGCCAGTGTACGGACGTACTCCTCCACGGTGGGCGTCTTGAGGTCGCGATGGATGACATCGTTCCTCACGTACCTCGGAGCTCCAACGATCAGGCGGAGGCACTTGTTCTGTTGGACCTGTAGGCGGCGTGCCTGGTACGCTGAGCAGTACGCATACCAGGCTGGGGCCGCGTACGTCAGTCTGGAGCGGACATAGGCTCCATAGATGAGGAGCTTGGTCTTCGGTGATAGACTCGAGGTGAGGACTTGGTACAGCATCGACAGTGCCGCCTTAGCCTGACTCACCACGTGGTTGACCATGGGAATCAGGTTCAGGCTGAGGTCGATGCGGCACCCCAAGTAGCACACCGAAGTTTGCCACTCTATGTCCTGCCCTCGGAAGCGGAGCTGACGTAATGGCTTCCGGATGCCGAACAGGATCGCGGCCGTCTTCCCCACGTTGACGGCCATCCTCCACTTGTCCAGCCACTCCGGAAGCAGGTCCAACATGCGCTGCATCTTGTTGCAGGCGGCGGCTTGGTGGAACGACGACGCGAGATACGCGCTGTCGTCGGCGTAGAGCGACAACAGCACGTCTTCCTCCCCCTCGCGCAGGTGTCCGGCGAGGGTAGGGATGTCGTTGGTGTACAACGCGTACAGGCACGGGGAGAGGCAGCTGCCTTGGGGCACTCCCGCACGGATGGGGCGCGGCTGGGAGTCCGCGCCCTCCACGGAGACGTGGAAGGACCGCCCGTCCAGGAAAGAGGCCACCAGCCGCACAATCGCGGGTGGCAGGTCGGTGGTGAGGAGCTTTGCCAGCAGACCGGTGTGCCACACACGGTCGAAGGCCTTCTCGATGTCGAGAAAGACCCCGACGGTGCAGTAGCCCTTGTTCGTCTTGCTGGCGATGTGGTGAAGTCCTCTCGCCAGCTGGAGCGTCGTTGAGTGGTTACTGCGAAAGCCGAACTGCTCATCCCGTAAACGGACGTACGGGGTGAGCCTTCGCAGCAACAGACGCTCGAACAGCTTGGCGATGTGCGGCAGTAGGGTGATCGGGCGGTAGCTCCCTGGTAGGCGGCGGTCCTTGCCCGGTTTGGGGATGGTGATCACCTTCCCCCTCTTCCAGGTCTCCGGAAAGTGTGCGGTGCGGAGAATGCCATTGAAGAGCCTCGCTAGCGCTACGAGGGCTCTTCTTGGCAGCTGCTGAAGTGCGGCGATCGGAATTCCGTCGTAGCCTGCCGCCTTCCGTTTGGGGAGACGGATGACGGCTTTCCTCAGCTCAGACGGGGAGATGAACTCGTCCCCCCGGAGCGGAGGAGTCTGGGCCGACAGGAATTCCCGCACTTGATGTTCGAGCTCGGTGTGGTGCCTGTGCGCGTTGTCGTTGGCCGGTGGGTTGGGGGTGAACTGCAACTCCATATACTCCGCCATGATCTCAGCTCGGTCACTGGCGGAATATCTTCGCCTACCCTGGCTGTCTAGCAAAGGGTAGACGGGTGAGTCAGATCCGGTGAGTGTCTTGCACAGGTGGTACAGCGATGTTTCTGACTCGGCTGCCGCGTCGATGGTCTTCTCCCAGTCATCATCTTCGCGGGCGCCGAGTGCTAGCCTCACTTCCTGTGCAAGACGGTTGAGGTCACGCTTGACCGTCGGACAGCGAGTGCGCGCCCATAGTTTGCGCAGGGCGCGCTTCCTCCTCAGCATGTCGCGGAGCGAGCTCGAAAGCAGGTCTCGTCGCCCAGTGGGGGGCATGGTGGTAGTGGCCTCCTGTTTGGCCGTCTGGATGGCCGCCGTGATGGTGTTGGCGGCCCGGTCAACATCCACTGGGTCCGAGATGGGGCCTCCGAGCTCTAGCTCCGACAGCGCGACGGCGAACTTCTCCCAGTTGGTCTTGGCTCTGGGAGGACGCGGTATGGTGAAGTCGCGCTGGAGGTTGAGCGTGACCAGGATCGGCAGGTGTTCAGTGTCGAGGTCATAGAGTGGCTCGACACTGATGGGGTGGTCAATCCGGTGATGCAGCACGATGTCCAGGACGTCCGGGTGGTAGTGGGGGTTAGACGGTATATTGGTCGGTGCTCCAGGACCCAATATACCGTACTGGTGGTGCTCGCTGTCCTCGAGTAAAGCCCTTCCGGCCGGGGTGATTACGCGCGAGCCCCAGGCTTGGTGCTTCGCGTTAAAATCACCCACGACTAGTGTGGGGGCATGCGACTCGAGGAGTGTGTGGACGTCGGTGCTGCAGAAGGTCGTGGTAGGTGGTCGGTAGGCGGCATACAGGAGGAGCTCCTCCTCCCCGGCGTGAACACGCACTCCCTGCGTACGCAGGGATGTGTATGGTGCGTGTTCAACTTCCTCGTGTACGATGTCCCTCCGCACCAGGGCCGCCGTTCCTCTGAAGGCTAGACCCCGGGGAGAGACTTCGTCGCGCCGGTACACGAAGAAGTTCGGGATACGGAGCTCGACGTGTTCCGCGAGCTTGGTCTCGCCCAGGAGGATGACGTGGACATCCTGCGACTGGGCGAGTGTTGTGAGCTCGCGGATGTGGCCTCTGATGCCGCCCGGGTTCCAGTACAGGACCCTCAGCAGGACGGGAGTCGCGCTAAGACCGCCATCCCTGCTGCGATCGCCTGTACTGCGCCCTGTCCTTGTAGGTATGTCGTCAGCCCGGTCGTTATTGCCTCCAACACAACCCGGACTATGGCCATGATGTCCGGGCTGTGTCTCGCTTCCCCCTGTTGAGATGCGGGGGGAGGCGGTTGGGAGGCGGTGTGTTGCTCGGCAGGTGGGGCTGCGCGCCGGGCAGTGCGCGGCGCGGCGCGCGGTGCAGCGCGTGATGGTGCAGGTTGCTCGCGCGCTTGCTGCTGCACGCGAGCTTGCGCCTGCGCCCTCTCAGGAGCAATCCGCTGCGAGCGGCGAGTTTGCTCCCGAGAAGCGGCAGGCGTCGGTGACTGTGGTCGGGCTGTTGTAGTGGGAGCGGTCGGGGCCGATTGAGTCGGCGCCGGTTGAGTCGGCACAGGTTGAGTCGGCGCCGGTTGAGTCGCAGGTTGAGTCGGCGCAGGCGCCTGGGATTGCGCCTGCGCGGCCGGTTGCGAGGGCGCTTGCCTCGCTTGCCTCGGCTGAGGCGTGGAGGCGGCGGCTGGCTCGTTGCGAGCGGGGCGGCGGCCGCGGTTGCGCGGTCTGCGCCTACCGCGCAGCGCCTGTCCCCGCTCAGTGGGTGGGTTGGCAGCCGCTGGGAGCGTGGTAGTAGGGCCCCCAGCGGCGTTCGGTGGAGCGGTTCTCGTGGTCGACGGGGGGCGAGGGGCGCGCGGCGCGGCGGTCGCCTGCGCGCCTTCTGCGGGGGCCGACGCAGCGGTCGCTGCGGGCCTGCGTTGCGATTGCGGGCGGGGACGGCCGGGTGCCTGAGACGGGGGCGGAGGCAAGGCGATGCCTCTCTTCCGCGCCTCCCGCTTATATTGCGAGCATCGGCGGTCATTCGCGGCGTGGCTTTGCCCGCAGTTCGCGCAGGTGGGCGTAACGTCGCGCGGGTGCGGGCAGTCTGCGACCGGATGGGCTCCTGCACACCGGATACAGCGGAAGGGCCGGTGGCAGTTGACTGATGAGTGCCCGTACGCCTGGCACCGGTGGCACTGGGGCGGCTTGGTCCCTCCGCGCCAGGCCTCCACGGTGACCGCGGGCATGCAGAGAAGTTCCGTCACTGCGTACAGCTGACGGAGCTCTTCGGCGGTCATGTGCGCCAGCTGCACAAAGTAGGTGCAGCCGTGCTTGCCGGCTTTTGGCGGGATTGATCGCGCGTTTTCCGCCGGGAAGCCGATGTCGCGCAGGGCGGCGACCACCTCCTCGGGCGGTGTGTCGAGCGGCAGTCCTCGCACCGCTATTTTGGCTGGGCGTTCGGTCGCCGGGCTGTAGCAGTACCATGAGATGGTACTGTCTTGGCGCGCCGCCTGGGTCAGGTAGCGCTGTACAGCCCGGAATTCGTCGGCAGATTGAGGGAGGAATCGGACTCCTCTGCCCAGTGGTCTGGCGTTTGGCGCGAATCCCAGCTCGCGCCGTATGGCCTGGAAGTGCCTCGTCCAGTTGGGGAGGCACTCGACCACTAGCGGCGGGTATTCGGACCGCGGCGGCTGGGCGGCCGCAGGCGCAGCAGGCGGGGCCGCACGGCCCGCTTGCTGGGTCGAGCGTTGTTCGGCGGGCGGTGGGCTGCGGCGCGGCGCGGACGGCGCCGCGGCTGTCGCAGCGTAGGAAGTGCTCGGCAGAGGTGAGTGCGGCCGAGTCAAGTCCATAGGGACGGGCGAAGCTAGGCCCGCATAGCTGGTCGAGTCCTTCGGCCAGCTTGCGGACCCCGCTTGAGAGGACGATGCAGTGGTTTGTGTGGATGGGACGGCAATATGTGCCGTCGCATCCATCGTCGGCGAGCGCGCGACAGGGACGGCGATATGTGCCGTCGCGTCGGCGGTAGGTAGGCGCGCGACAGGGACGGCATGACTTGCCGTCTCACCTGCGGGCGCGGGGGCGGAGGGCGGGGGGCGCACCTCCGGCTGCGGTGTGGGGGTGATCCGCGGGGGCGGGGGGAGCACTTCTCGAGCGCGGGGGCGAGCCGCTGGGCTGGGTGACCGCGGCGACTCGTCTGAGGAATGGTACGGCAGCAGGGCGAAGCGGGAAGACAGCTTCGTCCGCTTGTCTTCTTGGCCGTCAGTGTTCCCCGAGGAGGACGAGCTCGGGCGCGCGCGCTTGGCCAACTCACCTACCGGAGCCAATGTTCCGGCTGTGGTGATCGGTTGAGTCGTAGCGTCATCTTCACTGTCCTCGCTGGAGGACGAGGACGGCGGGTCGGACAGGCGCGATGGGGGCGCCGTCATCATTGGCGTTGGGCGTCTCTCCATGGAGAGGGGCGTGACCGATTGGTCAAAGATATTCCGGCGCACGATTGCACGCGGAATACCTTTTCTGCCGCGTCCCGCACGTTGCGGGCGAGGCGGTTCGTCCGACATTATCACATAAGGTCGCGATGATCGCGACGAAGCGGTGGATGCAACACTGCGTCCCTTGCAGGGAGACCGAACGCAATCGCGTGCTACCCAGCCAGGCGAGACCCCTAAGGGAGACCCAGCTTAGGCGCCCGCGTACACGCTCAGTCAGCCCCGCTCGGTAAGAGGTCTGACGGTCGGTGTTGGCAATCCGACGGCTTTTTGTCACAAAAAGCGCGGGATTAGGGCCGCGCAGTTTATCGCGGGCGGGGCGCAGGGGCGCCGACGCGGGTCGAATCCGGCCGCTTCCTCAAGCCGCACGAGTGCGGCGAGTACCACTGGCACCGGGGAACGCGACGGGCGGCGGAAAACGCGAGCCGCGAAAAACTACGGGATGTATCTCAATTCACTCGCTCGACGAGGGCTCAACGATACGGTCGGAGCACACTCGGAGCAAACAACTGCTGCGTGAATAGCGAATTGCGATACGAGCGAGCGGAACCTCCTGAACTGATGTCGGCCCATCGCACGGTGGCGACACTATCGCCCGTAGCGTGGGCCCACATATCGGACACCGCCCCGCTCGCGGCGGCAATCCTGCCCGCCAGCGAGCGGAGCCCTTGAAGCCCCGCCGCAAGGCCCCTGCTCCCCACGGACCAGGAGCCTCAGCCGCCATGGACCTAATTGCCAAGACGGCTGAAAATCCATCACCGGGGAAGTGCTCTTCCCCGCGCCCCGCCCGGGTAATGAGGCCCTGCCTCGAAGCCCGTACCCTCCGCTGGCCACGGCCAGCGAAGACGACCCGTGCAGCATTAAAAGTTAAATAATTTAGTTTCCTTATTACATTTATCTAATTTTAGTATTTGTTGTTCAAGTACATGATATTACGCTAAAATTGTAAAACTTTCAAGCCCCAGCTTTCAATGGTTATTCCGTTGTGAGGTCAAATATAATCTCCACTTTGAAAGCCCCCCATTTCGTCAATTTTAGGAAAAAAATTAAAAAAAAAATACTTTTGTACTCTGTTCCAAATTATCTTTAAAATGAGGTACTGTAACCATATGAAACGCAAAAAAAATTTTTTTTCTTCGCATTCGCTTCTATGAGAGCCCCCCTGAAATAAAGATTTTTATAACTTTTTAAGCTATTTTCGGCTGGAGGCCATCGGTTTACATATTATATCTAAAATTGAAGTAATTACGTTTAGTAATTCAGAAGTTATAAGGCTCTGACAGACGGACGGACGGACGGACGGACGGACGGACAAGTGCAAATTCATTCAAGTAGACTCAAAGACCTTCGCTTCGCTCGGTCGATAATAGGTATTATTACATAATCAGGTATCTTTACTACTATGAGCTGTACCGTAGGGAAAGCCGCGGCATTTCTTGGAATTAGAGTGGTATCTTTATGGTTCCTAGCTGTACCGTTGGGAGAGCCGCGGTCTATTTCTAGGAATTAACGAGGTATCTTTTCGGCTCGTAGCTGTACCGTAAGGAGAGCCGCGGCCTATTTCCCTATGGGTTTTCTATTTTAATCTTTATTTATTATTTTCCCTATTCACTTATGAGATAATACATGAGACTTACGTACTTAAAACTATAAACAATTGCTAAACTACACATGACACATTAATTACTAACTAATTATGCTATTTAATCAGTCCACTATTATACACTTGCACTATATCGTCCCGCACACTTAGGTTACTTATGGATTGCTATTAAAACTAATTAATACTTCTTTCACCTCTATGAAGTTTAAAGGACATTCATGCAAGTAGGTGGAAAAGTTTCAGACGATTTTTCTCAATAAAATACATGTTCCGGGAGCAGGTAACTTTGAAAGCCTCGTCATGCGTCATGAATTGATACTTAAAAATTAGACGAACAAAATAAGCTTGGTATGCATGAATTTAAACAGACGAAAATAAGTAAAAAAAATGTTATACCATCATCGCGGATTTACCGAACTATCGATCTTCCGCAAACCACTTCTGTCACGTTCATGCAACTAGATTTATCGACGCTGCAATAGGGTTGTCAATTAACAGGGCAATATTCAAGGCGTTTCTTAAAGAATATCTTGGAAACTATGGAATATTGACTTTCTGTAATGATCACTAACTATGAGCCCCATGAGAAGACCCACACAATTCCTTCAGAATCAAATCAAAGATGAGGAGATCTACGGATCTAGATCTCATCTTTGA
This sequence comes from Oeneis ivallda, assembly GCA_029955525.1. Classification (NCBI taxonomy): domain Eukaryota; kingdom Metazoa; phylum Arthropoda; class Insecta; order Lepidoptera; family Nymphalidae; genus Oeneis; species Oeneis ivallda. The sequence goes on from JARPMR010000001.1 coordinate 12,246,476, forward strand.
TTTGATTCTGAAGGAATTGTCTAAGTTGTGTTGTGTGTTGGAAACCAGAATAAGATATAACCTGCCGCTATATCATACTGAATAAGGATATGTAAAAGCACGACCCGGAATGCATGTACTCTTTAAGGCTAGGCGTATAATGAGATGCAGGTGATACAGAACAATAATATAGTAAAGAGTGAAAGACTTTGCAACGCAGTGCAGTTGGCGCAGACAGTATATATATGCTCGCGTAAAAACATTCTAAGACGTAGAATGTAATTCCTAGTTCCATATTCTAACAGTCTATTCTTTGTATGTACAATAGGTCCATGGTATGTACTAGCTATACGCTTTGAGTAATAAACGCTATACGTCCTAGCTAGTACAAAGAATAGACAGTTTTCGAGTAAGCTGAGTTGAGGGTTAGTGTCTGAGAAGTGAGACTACGATATTTCAAATGACGTAGTCGTAAATCTAGTTCCATGTTTCAAACTTACGTTAACTGTGCCTCAATACGTCAATTATCGTAAGATCATTTAATTATCAATTAGTATGGACGAAAAAGGGATGGAAAATTTCTCCGTCCCTTTCCCCTCCATACTAAATGACAGATTTACGCACAGTTAACGTAAACTTTTAAAGTCCCAATGGACCTACTGATTATACTAGCAAAAAGCTGAGCTTATCGCGTAGTTTTTCTAACGGGTAGGTAATAAGTGTGTGCACGGGTGTGCACGGGTCGTCTTCACTGGCCGAGGCCAGCGAAGGGTGCGGGCTTCGAGGCGTAGCCTCATTACCCGGGCGGGGCGCGGGGAAGAGCACTTCCCCGGTGATGAATTTTTCAGCCGTCTTGGCAATCCACGACGGCTGAGGCTCCTATTCGCTTGAGTAGGGGCCTTGTGGCTGGATGTCAGTGCAGTGGCCCCATTCGCTGGCGGGCAAAATTGCCGCCGCGAGCGGAGCGATGTCAGGTCCAGGGGGTGGACCCGCGCTACGGGCGATAGGGTCGCTGCCGTGCGCGGGACCGGTGTCGGTTCGGGGGCCCCGCGTCGCAGGCGACCAAGTCGCCGCCGCGAGCGGAGCGGTGTCGGGTCCAGAGGGTGGGCCCGCGCTACGGGCGATAGAGTCGCTGCCGTGCGCGGGACCGGTGTCGGTTCGGGGGCCCCGCGTCGCAGGCGACCAAGTCGCCACCGCGAGCGGAGCGGTGTCGGGTCCAGAGGGTGGGCCCGCGCTACGGGCGATAGAGTCGCTGCCGTGCGCGGGACCGGTGTCGGTTCGGGGGCCCCGCGTCGCAGGCGACCAAGTCGCCGCCGCGAGCGGAGCGGTGTCGGGTCCAGAGGGTGGGCCCGCGCTACGGGCGATAGAGTCGCTGCCGTGCGCGGGACCGGTGTCGGTCCAGGGGCCCCGCGTCGCAGGCGGGCATATCGCCGCCGCGAGCGGAGCGGTGTCGTGTTCGGTGTGGGGCCCCGCGCTACTGACGAAAGGGTCGTCATCGAGCGCGGGACCAGTGTATCGCCAGGGGCCCCGCGTCGCTGGCGGGCAGATAGCCGCCGCGACCGGGGCGATGTCAAGTCCGGTGGAGTGCTCCGCGCTACGGGCGATGGTGTCGCCACCGTGCGCGGAGCTGAGGTCAAGTCCGGTGGATCTCGCGTCGTCGTCGCTGTGGTCGCCTGCGTGCCTCCTCGGTGGTGGCGATCGCAGGAGCTCACGAGGTAGAGGACGCCCGGTCGGTGGTCGGCTGGCTAGCGGTGCGATGCCGTGGAGGTGCTCGTACGGTCCGTTGTCGGCGCTGGCGAACATGCGCCGCGCCAGTGTACGGACGTACTCCTCCACGGTGGGCGTCCTGAGGTCGCGATGGATCACATCGTTCCTCACATACCTCGGAGCTCCAACGATCAGACGGAGGCACTTGTTTTGTTGGACCTGTAGGCGGCGCTTCTGGTATGCTGAGCAGAACGCATACCAGGCTGGGGCCGCGTACATCAGTCTAGAGCGGACATAGGCTCCATAGATGAGGAGCTTGGTCTTCGGCGATAAGCTTGAGGTGAAGACTTGGTGAAGCATCGACAGTGCCGCCTTAGCCTGACTCACCACGTGGTTGACCATGGGAATCAGGTTCAGGCTGAGGTCGATGCAGCACCCCAAGTAGCACACCGAAGTTTGCCACTCTATGTCCTGCCCTCGGAGTTGGAGCTGACGTATAGGCTTCCGGGTGCCGAACAGGATCGCGGCCGTCTTCCCCACGTTGACGGCCATCCTCCACTTGTCCAGCCACTCCGGAAGCAGGTCCAACAAGCGCTGCATCTTGTTGCAGGCGACGATCTGGTGGTGCGACGACGCGAGATACGCGCTGTCGTCGGCGTAGAGCGACAACAGCACGTCTTCCTCTCCCTCGCGCAGGTGTCCGGCGAGGGTAGGGATGTCATCGGTGTACAACGCGTACAGGCACGGAGAGAGGCAGCTGCCTTGGGGCACTCCGGCACGGATGGGGCGCGGCTGGGAGTCCGCGCCCTCCACGGAGACATGGAAGGGTGGTATGGTAATAAGTTCTGTAGCAACGATGTTAACGCTTTGGTTTTCTAACAGATGGCGTTGGTAGTACAATAACATTCTATCCAATGAATACAAAATTGTTAATGTTCATTTTTTAATGGTTATAAAATTATATTTTTTTGACAGATAACACCTCTGGATATGAAGTTAAATTACTATGTTAAATCACAAATCTATAGGCGTGATAGTTTTTCAGTAAAGTGTACCATAAAAATACACAGGTTGTGGGATAGTGTTAGGGCTCACTTCGCTCACCCTAATTATAACGAGGTTCACAGAGAATGAAATAATTCAATTAAATCTTCTGTCATTTTTCCAACTCCATAAAATCTAGCCAGGAAAGATTGAAGGGCCTGTTTCACCACCTTTTGATAAGTGTCGGATAGCCTAACCGTAAATTTTGTCACTTTCTTATTTTATGTCAAGTGACAAAGACAAAATATGCAAATAAGCTATCCGACACAGGGCCTTAAATAGATATAGAATTAGGCGTTAGAACTAAATAGCCACTTTAGATTACTGCCACAGTGAAGACGGATATTAATGAATCCTAGTTGGATTAATTTCACGCTTAGGTGAATCACCGGTAGCGTTATCTAACGGACAATGTCCCTAATGTCCTAAGCCCTTGGGAACAAAAGATGAGTTTCCTTTTAAAACCTTTCTACAGGAGGATTTCACCTCGGACGTGCTTAGGTCGACTTTCATACATTTTTCTTTTCGATTATTCTTGAAATATATACTTTTTTTTAATGTAATAAGTTATGTTAATTTCCATTATTATGTAGGTATTATAAAAATACACCATACATATACATTATATATTCTGTGACCATACCCAAACGCCCCAAATGATAATGAAGCAACAACAGAAACAGAAAAAACTTTGTTTTAATATAATACAAATAGTAAATGTGTGCATAAATAAATACAATTTAATATAAAAAAAATATTTTTAAAAAACCGACTTGAAACACCCGCGCCACTAGAAAGTATATAATTTATTGTGGATTTTTTAAAACCGCTCGACCGATTTCGATAAAATTTAAATGAGACCACCTGGGAAGTATACCCTTTCAAACAAAAAAAAGAATTTTCCAAATCGGTTCAGGCGTCTTCGAGTAACCGGCGAACATACATAATAAAAAGATTCCGACGAATTGAGAACCTCTTCCTTTTTTGAAGTCAGTTAAAAAGAACTTACAAAGAACTTAAATGGTTTTGAAATAATGCCTTTATTTCAAAACCATAGGCAGAAATTTAAATTCTATTTATTTATAGGTTATTTTGGCAATAGAAAAACAATTTACGCCGGAAAGATTTCTTGGAGATTTATCAAAACAGCGTGGCATTAGCGACTAAGTCACTAAGATTGAATTTCAAAAGCATAAAAACACTGCCGCTCTCGCAGAAACGTGGTCAAGCGTGAGTTGGATTTTGTAAACCTTTTTTGATTTTTTCACTTTAGCTCATTATTTAGCACCACTGCGGTCTTACTTGGTAGTTAATGACTGCGGAATATCGAAGAATGCAGATTGCTAACCCATGTGATTAGGAATTACCTATTTGCTATCGTCTGAGGAGTTTGGCAGTTTTTAAACCTATTCTAGATCACTTGGCGGAGTGTATTTGCCGTATAATTAATTGGTGGTAAGGCCGGAAACCGAAGTCAATTATTTTACAATTTTTGACTACATCTGCATGGATTTTTGTTTTTAGAAACTCGCGCTGGCTCTAGTTACCGGAATACAAATGTTTTCTATGTTATTTTTCAGGATGGAAGCTATTTTCTTGTCAAATGTTGAAAAGGTAGCCAACAAAGAAAAGGGTATAAAATGTTACTTTTATATAATGTAATATTAGTATGGATATGGATGCATGATTTTCCAAATTTATCTTGTCGTAGATTATACTATTATTGCTGAGTTAAATTATCGGCAGAAATATCTGGTCAGCGCAGGAACATTGGCCCAAACGTTGGCGTGTTGGTAGCAAGCATGTGCCAAGCTAATCACATGACTCACATTTTAGACAAGTCACGAGCAACTCCCACTGAGCACTTGTGCGTAGAAAATTACCCCAGGGCCACGGCTTTGGCGATTAGACTAGCGGCGCAGGTGACGTCTGCGCCTTGCTGAGATCGTGCTCCTCGCGGTTCATAGCTACGAGTACATTATTTAAGATATTGTACTAGATGATTGTAACAAACGAACTTTCCGAACGAATTTAGTTTTACTAAACTATCGTGAACTCTTTAATTTACCTATATTCGAATTCGGGGATATTATAATCTGAGACCAGTCTCACACAAACAACTCACGATCGGTTCAGTGTTAAGCCATATCGTTACTAATATCAACATTTTTTACTTTTATAATAAGGAACCTTAATATTTCCGTAATAAAATGTAGCCTGTAGTCTCTACCTGCCTGAGCAAATCTTGTCAAAATCAGTTCAGCCGTTTCGAACAATAGCACATTTAAGAAGAGAGAAAGACAGGCAGCCAAATAAAAAATTGTATTTGGGTTAACTTTTCATTTAAATAGTAATTTTTTGAAACACACAAACACACTTGAGATTTATTTATTTGTATGTTAAATACTTTTGACTGCCTTTATAGGTATTGTGTTTGTGTCTGACTTGACAGAAATTCTAAATAATAATTTCTTGCGCCATATTATCTACTGTTACATCTTATCTATTTGCACCAAGATTGCACCATATTAAGCTATCGCGTTTACAAAGAGGCAGTGGCCCTAGAGTTAATTAGGCTTGAAACGACAATATTTTTTACGCACAAAATAAAAATAATTCTTGGAAACGAAAAGAGACGCATTTTACGGAGACAAAAAAATTTATAATAACGATGTGATTTTCTCATTATTCGTTACTGTGATAATCTGACGGCTACTAGTTTTTTGTGACTTATGTATATGAGGAAAGTTCAAAATTACAGTAAAGGCTTTAATTTTTTAATTAATAAATTAAACATGAAAGATGAAGGAAAGTCATATAATTAAGTAAATAAGTAAATTTGGTAAAACAATTATGATCATCAATGTAGTCTTTGTAGTTCTTATAGTCTTGAAATTGAAAAATGTAGAAAGTAAGTTCCGAAAAATTTCAACCTGCATGTTTATCTGCTTTTAACATGATATTATTCAAGACCTCATAAAAGCATCGTTTATATGACAGTAACTTTAAAGTCTGTAAATAATAGGACTTTAATATGATAACGGTAATTAATGTGTAATTTATAGGTAATGATGTGCGCTACATTTACTAAACTACGCAACGAATACTTAACGAATATTATGAATAATTTTTATAACATTTAGGGCCTGTCACATTCAAGTTAACTTTAACCGACAAATATATATGACATTTTGACAGATTGCCCATATAAAAACTGTCAAAACGTCAACTTTATTCGTCAGATAAAATTTATTTGAAGGTGGTGAAACAGGCCCCTAAAGAATTTCTTCCAGAAGGGTTATTTGTATAATACCTACATGCATAAAATACATATATAATTTATAGATAGTGCGGGTGTCTGATTCGCTCGGAAACTTATGGGGCAACATAAGTACCTATATTGCACCCGTGTGAAGCCGGGGTGGGTCACTAGTTTATGATTATTTAAACCTCAACCCATCTCCAACCATAGAGCACATGCTATCAAAAAATCTGTAATCTTTACCTCCAATAATAATACAAATACATAGTTTCATTGCATTGGCACAAGTAAAGAATGATTAGCGGTTTTTAGCCCCCGACCCAAACAGAGGTGTGTTATAAGTTTAAGCGATTTGTATCTGTTGTAGCATCGTAATACTTTAATAGTTAAACCTATTTTATAGCGTTTTTTAGGGTTCCGTACCAAAATGATAAAATGGAACCCTTATGGTGAGACTTTCTCCGTCCGTCCGTCCGACAGGTGTGAATAATTTTATAGAAAAAATTATTAATTTCGTTGTGTACAGCGTGATAGTCATGGCCAACACATCTACTACCATACCACCAGAGTACCATAAATTTAACCAATCATAAAGCAATAAGAAATTTAAAATTTTCATGCTCAGAGGGCGAGACGCAGGGCCACAATCTCAAGAAATTAAGGAATAAAAATCAAAGAGAAAAGTATAGATTAAAATGACGTTGGCATCTATGCGCATCACCAGCGCGGCGCTTATTCCTTGTACCAACAACCCCGCGGCGCACGCGTTCGCTTTTTGTTGACGCGATCTCAATAAAATTAATCTCCTACGGAGACTCACTCACAGAGTCGTAAAACTATGTCAGTTATTCTCTATTTTTCCACCGGCTATTTGTGTTCGATATTTTTGCCCGCGAAATTATTTTATTTTGCTACGGAATTGTTAAAAACGCGCTCCACGCTATATGACATGGCTCATACTTATTGCGAACAGTTAGTTGCCCTCTAATTCATCCACGAAGTATACCTATATATTTTCTAGAGGGAATATTATGGTCGCACGATATAGGTAATAAAAGCAGCATTATAAATCAAGTTGATTAAACATCAAAATCACTCTTCACTCCAGACTTTATAAATTGCTAAGTTGAGAACGAAAATAAAAAAGTGGACATCAAATTGGGCCCCGACGTAACTGGGGGTAGTTAAGTTAAAAGTAATAATTTGGGATTGAATTGCGACTCTCCAGAATTGACTGCAGGTAGTACTCTACTAGCTACCATTCACGTACAATGACGGTAATGTATTGTTGTTAAGCTTTGGCATAGAGACAACAATGCAAGGAAATAGTTATTTGTGCCAAATATGGGGCCAAAGAAATTTTTTGTTCCCCGAGGGCGTTATTTTGAATTCATAGCGAAATGAAATTCTAAAGTAGAATCCTGAGCGTAACGAGGAATTCAATATACGCCGCCCGAGAACAAAATATTTTGGCCCCGAGTGATACGCACTATTTTTCATCATTACCTATGAGAATACTTTACGAGTAGGGGAGGTACCAAAATAATTTTTTTTTCAAGATTTTATTGTACAAAATTGTTGGCGTAATTAATACGCATAACTTTGCGAAATTACAGCTCTTTAGTACCAATATTCTCTGCGCTAGGCCGCGGACAGACGGACAGACGGGTATAAGGATTCCTTGTTGTTTTACTACGGAATCTTAAAAAGTGCTTTGTGCTGTGTTGAAACGTGTTTTAAAAAGTTCTTTTCAACAATGTCCTTAAAGACCATGTAAAGCGAAAAATGTGTTGCCCCTCATATTTGCTTCCATAAGCATATCCCTCATGGTTCGACTCATGATATTGAATATTATTTCTGAATTCATAGAAATAATGTTCATTCGTGCAAAAGTTATAAGGCTCTTTCAGAAACTCAGACGGACGGTAAACTGTGAATTCAGCCAAGTAAACGCAGAGAATAATAAGAATCTATGGATTTAAAATAGGTAGGTATAGGTAAATTTTTTTTTCCTCCATAGAAGGAAAACCTCTTCGATGCCTCAGGCATGATCATTGAACACTCCTGTGGAAAAACGGTCAATACGTTCAAAACCTCCCCTTCTCAGTTCTATCTTTCGGTTCTTTCAACCTTCATCTGAAAATACGTACACTGTACAGGTATCTGGCTGCAAAAACACCTAAGAAATAATGTAGATATTATAATGATGCTCACAACAACAGGCAGACCAGTCGAGGGTCTGTTTTGAGGTCAGGGCTACATACCTACGAGTATGTTTGTCACACGTCTATGCTATGACGTCGTTTTTCTTTCATGTACGTTCATATACGTTTTGACGACCACCTTGGCGCAATCCATAGGTACTAATATGCGAAATTAACTCTGTCTGTTTGTCTGTTAATTTAAAAAATAAGAACAAGTGTAAAATAAAAAAAATATTTTTAAAATACAAGCTTTTAGTAGTACATCATCACACCCTGGATATCATATTATAGGACCAGAGTACGTGTAGATTAATCGTAAGTTTATACGTAAGATTAATCAAACGTGCCCAAACTAGATGGGGCTACGTCGTTTTATTACAGAGTTTCCTTAAGAACCTTTCATCTCCATCATCAGACCCTGGATACCATCTAGAACCCGAGTACTTATCAAAACGAATCAAACGAGCCCAAACTTAATAAGGTTACGTCGTTTTGTAACAAAGTTGCCAAAACCACCTTCCGGCTTCATCATCAGACCCCGAATATCATCGAGGGCCAAGTACTTATCAAGACGAATCAAACGAGTCCATATTCGTTGGGGTTACGTCGATTAATTGCAGAGTTCCGATAGCCATCTTCCAGCTCAATGATCAGATCAACTCCATGTTACAATAATAATGCATTGTCATCCGATTTACACATACATACATGCAAAATTTCAAATCAATCGGTAAACGGGAAGTGGTTCTAATTCATCTTGCAAGATTTGACCTAAACATAAATACATACATACATTGCAAGTTAAATAAAAGCTTGTAAAAATAAATATTTATTCAAACAATATGGGTGTCACAGACAAACATTTCACATACAATTATTGTACACTAGCTGATGCCCGCGACTTCGTCCGCGTGCAGGATTTAGTTTTTGAACTCCCTTGGGAACTCTTTGGTTGTCTGGGATAAAAAGTAGCCTATGTCACCCTCCAAGTCCTCAACTATACCCATCCAAAAAATCAAGTCAATCCGTATCTGTTTTAAAGGACAAACCAACAAACCACTTTCGCATTTATAATATTAGTATGATAGTATGATTACTGATTTTATTCTATTAAATGACATAATATATTTATTTCTGAACGAACAAACAATGACAACCATCAAAATATTAAAGTTTAAGGGCCATTTTCACCACCTTCTGATAAGTTTCGGATAGCTTATTCGCATATTTTGTCTTTGTCACTTGACATAAAGTATGAAAGTGACAAAATTTACGGTTAGGCTATCCGACACTTATCAGAAGGCCCTAAATACGCGATAATCCAAGAGACGAACGTCAAATGTTTGACTGGAAAGTAGGTAGAACACTTTATATGGGAAAATGAAATTGTTGTTTTTACTATCTTCCTCGCAATTTTTCCATATTTTCTCAACGTTTAAACCTTCCCTGGACTACGACAAACATTTCAAAACAAAAATCAGCTAAATCGGCCCAGCCGTTCTCGAGTTTTAGCGAGACTAACGAACAGCAATATATTTCTGAACGAACAAACAATGACAACCATCAAAATATTAAAGTTTAAATACGCGATAATCCAAGAGACGAACGTCAAATGTTTGACAGGAAAGTAGGTAGAACAATTTATATGGGAAAATTAAATTGTTGTTTTTACTATCTTCCACTCAATTTTTCCATATTTTCTCACAGTTTATAAACCTTCCCTGGACTACGACAAACATTTCAAAACAAAAATCAGCTAAATCGGCCCAGCCGTTCTCGAGTTTTAGCGAGACTAACGAACAGCAATTGATTTTTATATTTATAGAGATAAGAATATATTTGTCTGTGACACTACACAACACATTTTTCCCCTTATGTTAATTTGGTAATAGGATATCTAAATATGACTGTATCTATCTAGTTTTAAAAAAAGTCATTTGGTCATATGTACTGAACCCTAAAAATGCATCTAATTGCCAACATTTATGTTTTACGCACTGAGCGCGTAGTATTTGAGATGATTAAAAATGTCAGTTTTAACCAGACTGTATCATAGTATTCCGTCTGATTTTCGGAATTAAATGATAGATACATAAATAGTTGAATGATAGATGTATGATACCGAAAACAGGCTCTACGCGGAAATTCTCTGATATGAGTATTTTTGGGTTCTAGGTGATCGAATCTTTTTTGTAAGGTTGTATTGCTTTAATGAAAAATCTTGCTCATCTTCGCTAACATGATACTAGTACATAGTAAAATTCATAGTAGTTATATTTACCTTTATGTATTTTGTGATAAACAACGAGCTAAAAACAATCGATGTTCTTGCAAAGGTCAAGTTAATCACTCATTGTGTCTATTATGAAATCTGAGCCCAAACACTAAAGCCAAAAGGTGTCAATTGCTATTATAAAGAGAGCCAAGATGAGACGTAGATCATAGATTTAGGATAATTATTATTGGCAGTCGCTTGTAGCAACTAAGGCCCGGTTGCAGAAACGCCGGGTTATCCTTTTAAGCCAGAGTTAGCTGCTGCTTTGACAGATTCTGTCAAAATTACAAATTTATTCCTGCAAGCGGGCCCAAGCCTACAAGCGACTACCAATCCTAAATCTACTATAATGTACACACATCAAAAGTGTCTAGGGATCAACATATATTTTTGCAATAACTTTTCTCCTGATTGATGTTAATTAAAATTTTCTTTAAGGATTCATCAAATAAAGTGTTTTCGATTGTCACAGTAACGATAAACCAAGTCACCTTTGCATTAATAAAGAAATTTGCCATTTTCCTAATAAAGGGATTTTTGACATTTGAACCACTAACATTAAAGTTCGAAAAAAAGACTGAAATAACAGTTTTCTTTAAAATTTTATTGGGTAACTTAAACAATTAATAATCTGTGTTTCTACCGCGAACACTAACAACACAAGAACATCGGTTTGGCATACTCAAAATGAGTTCATCCAAATCACGCTGTGGAATGGCCGCCCATGTTCGTTGCAACAACAAAAAAAGGTCTTCTTGCCACTGGATACCCTCCATATTCGGCAGAGCTCTTCTCTGTAGCATATCCCATGCATGCTCAATCGGGTTCAAGTCTGGCGACTGAGCAGGCCAGGGCAGGACATTGATGTTAGCTGCGGCGAGAGTCTGTCTTACAACTCTTGCGGTGTGCGGTCGTGCATTATCATGCATTAACTGAAATAAGGGACCGATTTGCACTTGTAGAGGAACGATGACGTCTGATACAATCGTCTTAGCATAAATTTGAGCGTTGAGGTTGCCTCTGATCCAAATCAACTCAGTTCTTCCGCCGATCCAAATACCCGCCCATACCATGATGGTTCCACCACTATAAGGATGGACTTCCTGGCAGGATTTTAATCGCTGTTGGCGTCCAGGGGTTCTCCAGTGTCGTATACGTCTTGTATCCGGTCTCATACCAAAACGAGACTCATCAGAAAAGCACACGAAACGCCATTGTTCTTCTGCCCAATTTCTGTGTTCAAGAGCCCATTGATATCGAATCCTACGATTGTGCATTGCTATAGGTGGTACCCGTAGCGGTCTTCGGGAATGAAGGTTCACTTCATGCAAGCGGTTTCTGACTGTTTGGTCGCTAATTAAGTTCCCTGAAGAGTGATGAAGCCTCACGGCTAACATCATGGCGGTTATTGTTGGAGCTCTTCGAGTTAAGATTTGAATGTATCGGTCTTGTCTCCGTGTGGTGCAGCGATACCGTCCTCCATGGCGCTCAGCCACGGTACCAGTGCTTCGGTAACGTGTCCAAAGTCGACTGATAGCACTCTGACTTGTATTCAGAGCTAAAGCCACAGTACGTTGCCGGGAACCAGCTTCTATCATTCCCACGGCTCTGAGCATTTCTTCCCTGCTTAAATGACGTCGCCGCTCCATAATAACGTTGGTTTTAATCAGTAGTAGGGAAACAGTAGCACTAATAATGTCTTCAATGCGTTGTATGTTTTTATAGGGAAAATATTGACAGCTGATTTTCATCTTTTACTCGAATTTGATTGACAGTTCCTGATTCAAATTGTGAAATGCACCAAAAAGGATCCATATAAATTTATAAAATCATAAATTTATTACAAAGCCACATCTCAATCTCAAGAAATCCGCATAAAAATGCTTGATCCCTAGACACTTTTGATGTGTGTAGTATGGTATGTACTGAGATAGTAGTTTGACGTACTGAGATGTATAGTTTGACGGTTCTATTCTTTACATCGAGTCACTTCTATACAAAAGAAGAAAGAAGAAAATCAACGCTCGTTCTTACAAAACACCCCTGACGTCCTCCTTGGCGCAGTGGTGCCTGCTGTTTGTCTTAAAGGTCTTGGGTTCATTTCCTGTCAGCAGCAATTTGAAATATGTAATTTCTTAACTGTCGTTGGTCTGGTCTTGTGGGGGGCTTGACAGTTGCTAGTTAACACTCTGCCGTCAAAGACGTTCCGCCAAGCAATCCGGCGTTCCGGTACGGCTTGTAGAAACCAGTTAGGAGTGTGGGTATAATGTACACTACAATATCTTCCAAGTTAATCCACTACCATCTAGAATTCTAGACTGTTTCGTAATTTACCATCAGTTCAATCAAGATCGCAGTTATGAGATATATTGATACAGAATATAAAAATACATAAAACGAGATTATTGTGCGTGTCAGAAATTCGAAACTCTTGTCAAATGGACGGATGCACATTTTCGCCATGTGTTTATGCACAGCATATGTAACAATGTAACGTCACCTCACGCACTACGCAGCCGAACCGAGAGCAGGGCTAGGGGCTGCAGCATCTAGGTCTCGATTGGAACCCTATATTCATCGCTGACTTGACCGCAAGGAGCAACTAGCCACAAAACATTACTGCGAGCCTACTAACATTACTACCTTTACAACTTTAGCCACACTTTACTAGTCATAGCGACAAAACTTTTTTAACTTGGCTTTGAACGTTCACAGGACCATATGAGCGACTACAACAAAAGGTTTATTTATTTAGTTGCAGATAGTTTACACATACCCCGTTAGGGTGTAGCAACTTTTTAGTTGTTAGTTTAGTTTCCACCATAATGGTGATGTGATCGTACCCGCGTTGTGCACAAGATCCCTACATAGCGTAATCACAGATCATAAAGAGTAATTTCCGTGACAGTAGTAGCTGTCAATTGTCATGGGTCAAGGACGGTGCCAATTAGCTGTACACACCATTTATCAAAGTACTCGAATGTTTATAAAGTGTCACTCGTCAAGCAAATATAATTGACTAGCATCGTAGACCGTTTTTTACAAGCTTGCATTTAACTTGCAATATCTGTATGTACTAGAGGTTACCCGCGATGCAAAGCATGCAAGCAAGCAAGCATGCATGCATGCTTTGCCAGTCTAGTTTTGAACGATGTGTACGAGTAAATGTACTGAAAGCAATATTTACTAGCGTTGTAGACCAAATGACTCGCGGAACATACGATAGGATTAATTTTAAACTGTTCGTCGGTTCAGCTTTATTTTTCTTGTTCTTGTCGCTGCCGACAGGCGTACCGACTAGAAGTTAGGGTTGTCAAACCATTCGGAGTAGATTATGTACAATTTGTAGTATGATTCAAGCTGATCCCGGGACTACATCCATGTGGATTTGTGTTCAAGGCAGGTTTATAAAAGTAACGTTAATTCTTTTGCGAACTAATTCCATACCAAAAATTCTAAGTAGGACGCCATAGCGGAGCCGCAAAAGCACCTTAGTGACGTAGGTTGCATCGTAGTGATATAATACATAATATACACTATGTATTATAATATAGTATATATAATTAAATATATACTATATATTATATAGTATATATGTATATGTATATATGTATATATTTAATTGTAACAGTTTCTGCAACGAATAGATGAATAAATATTATATAGCATAGCTAGATATTCGATAATGAGTACGTCGTTCGTATTCATCAACGAAGCATCGAATAGATTCAATGAATTCATGGATACACATCATTGGAAGTAAGCCCCTTTGGGGCACAAAAATTTAAATGGAAAAGAGACGGGCGCCATATTATTTGGCAAAAAAATCGTAGACTTACATTGCGCTTTATCAACTAAGAATCGTTTTAGAGGTTGAAAAAACGCCATTTCGTGTTCCATCGCTTTTATGTTATCTAGAATATTATAGTGCTTTTGATGTCCTAAATAAATAAATAGAGAGCATTTGAGTTGCAGTTAAGTAAAAGGTTAACCATTTGAAACTGGTTGAATATTATAGAATGCGGTATCCATGACAACTGCAGGCAAACTTTTCAATGCTTGTCATTATATATAACATATTATATAAAACTCAGCTTTTATACTATGACGAAAGTATCCTCAGAATTTATGCACCTTTACTACCTGATATCTCCCAAAGCCACCAAGATCCAAACTTCATAGTCGGGGATCGTTCTGATCTCTATTGGGGACATACACAGAGGAACTTTCAGCTTTTATAAAATAACGAAGGTCTGAAACGTCTTGGCCGGTCCATTACATTGGACGACTGGCTTTGCAGGACTTGGTTGTTGGTAGATAATTACCTAAAAGGGTCCCCCCGCCGACCTAAGTTCACATAATCTTCAGTTCAACCGTCCTAGCCGTCCACAGCTGGACATAGGTCTCTTGAAATGATCGCCACAGAACTAGATCCAGTACTGCCTGCATCCAGCGGCTGTCAGCGAATCGCCTGAGATCGTACCTGCCACTTAGTGTGGTAGTAGTAGGTACGGTGCGGGTTGTTACGTTCCCTCAAATATGGTTGAGCGAAGCAATGGCTGGGTCATGCGTCATGCTCGTGAACGGGTGCCACCAGCGGCAATGGGGCTACTTTCTGTCTGCCCGTCATAACATGTGTTGAATTATAATTAGAAATAATTACGTATGCTTTTGTGGAACTTCCACTCATTGTGGAAACTCTGCATACATAGAATAATATCTATTAAGTATATTGTAAAAGTATTTTGAAAAGAGCAACTGCCGAGTTTCTTGCTGGTTCTTCTCGGCAGGAACGGCATTCCGAACCAGTGGTAGACTCATTGACGATTCAAAAGTACTTGTAAAAGTTTATTTGAATAAAAAACATTTCCTATTCTATTCTATTCTTAGTCTACCAACGCTGACCCAGTGCGGAGTCGCCATACCAGCACCTTGGGACCCTAACGCCCGGTTCGAAACGAACGATAGGTTCTTCCAGCCATGTGCCCCGCCCATTATACCATTTCAGCTTTGCGACTAGATAAGCTGTCGGTAACACTGCTCCTACTACGGAATTTCTAAAATTTAAACTGATGGAAAATTAATATACTACACAATTACGAATAATGTAGTAGGCAAAGTATTATTAAATTCACATTCATTAGCAACCCATTAACGGCTCGCTACTGAGCGCAGGTCTCCCCTCAGAGAAGGGTTATAGGCCATAGTCCACCACGCTGGCCCAATGCGAATTGGCGGACTATGAATTTTTAATACAGGAAGGCCTACATATACGTACGAAGAATGCTAAAATATTAAATGTTTAATTGTCACCTATATTACTAGTGCAGTATTCATACAATAATAATTGACCACTTTTATTGATTTTATAATTGAGGAAAGGTCTGACCTGTAGGTAGGTAAGATGGAACGATGGCTCTTTATAGGTTTTCAGGGAGATAGAGACATGGTAAAAAAAATTAAAATACGATAAGTAATTGCAGACAACTGCATTATCGCCTTTAGCAATCCTTACCAATATTATACGTACGTAATATTATACGTCGTGTATTATACGTGTGATACGTGAGTTGTATCTTTGTTGGTTTGCCCTTCAGTCGCACAGCAATAGAGCATTGGATCGACGTGATTTATTGCATGGGTATACTTAAGGACTTGGGAGAGTGACGTAGGCTACCTTTTATCTGGAAAAACATAGAATATCCTTGGGATTTTTTAAAATCTAATTCACTGCGAACGAAGTTGTGGGCAAAAGCGTATAAGAACCAAAGAGAGAACATAATACAGGTAGATATGTAAGAAAAACGTTATTTTATGTAAAAAATTGTACAAAAATTTTTTCATTAAAACGGTAACTTACAAACATACACCCTCTCACGCTAAATACAGTAAAAAAACTACCACCCATTTGAGTTAAAACGTTGAAATACAATAATCACACAATAATTAAATAATATGTACTTTTGTATTTGAGTTTACACTTAAGTATCTACAGTGTATTTTGTAATGTCTGTTGTGACGAGACAATAAATCACTCGCTGAGAGAAGTCTGCGACAAGCTCGGCGCTATTTCATGCAATACCCTGTTCGTTTAGAAACTTCCAATTAGTTATAATGGAATCTCCACTCAGGTCAATAGCTAGAACTGTATACCTTTATAAACTTTACTTGACTGTAAAATTCTTTATTTACAGGGTTTGTATTTTTCCCTTCTTATTTTTTTTAATTTACAGAATTTTACGGTGTCTTACTCACAATTGTTAAATAATAAATCATGCGATCTGTGAGATCCCACGACCACCGTTAAAGGTTAGTTACCGTTATAAAAGCAAGGTCGTTTTCTCTGATCAAGGTCTGGTGGTGCAACTAACTTTGTGTCAAACACCAAACTACTATATTTTGATAGCAACGGCTTACTATTGAATTTAAGAAAACATAAATCCACGATGATGAATTCGCTATTTCGCTATTCAAGCCTCTCTGTATGAGGCGTACATAATATGTATTTTTAGCGCAGTCATTGACACTGTATTCTTCGCTTAGGGATACCAGACATCATGACTTATCCGGGTCCTGACATATAATCAAGAATTTAAGCGCTAAGCTTAATTACTTATTATCATCATTCATCATCTTATCATTACCGACATCCTCATGAGCAACCGATTAACATTTCACTACTGAGCGCAGGTCTCCTCTCAGAGAAGAGTTATAAGTCATGTATACCACGCTGGCCCAATGCAAGTTGGTAGATTTCTCACTCCTTTTAGAACATTATAGCGAACTTTCGGGCGTGCAAGTTTCCTCACAATGTGTTTTGTGTATGTTGTTCTTCACAAGGCACATAGTAGCTCTGAAAAGTCACAGGACATACTTTAAACATTGAATATCAGGCGCTTCTTTGCGGAATTCCATGATATTTAAAGAAAACTTAAAAATCCTTTGGTGGATCATAGTCCACCAAACAGAATATTTTTTTTGTTTCGCTCCGATACCGGAGCATCATCAGGAGATGTTGACTCCGCAATTCGCAATTGCGTTATATACCACATTATATTTACCCCAAATACTGTGTATTAGATACGACGCAGTCGCACTAGTGAAAAGTTTTAGAATTTTTCAGTAAAAGTCAGGCGTTTTGTCAGGACTCGGGAGTTTTCAATTTGTACATCATGTACATATTCTGGTCACCCTAACTACTGAGTGTAGTATGTAGGGCGACGAACAACGAAATTGCATGGAGCTCGCGTGGTATTGTTTAGCTGGCGTGTCGGCTTATAATGGCGGATAAAGGCTTGGTAGCACAAAACACGATGATATCGGCAGCAGTGAACAGCCCAAACACAAACTTCTCTTTTAAAATAATAATTATATAAACTACCGCTGTATGGGAAGATTATTGCAATGCATCGCATTGTGCGACCTGCCCTAATTTGCGAGATTTTAATGGCTGTTAGGGATCGCGAGCAGTATGCGATCTTGACTGCTCGTCACCGTATTTGCAAAAGCTCATACGCTCAAGGATACTCCCTTTGTTCCCAACAGTAACCTGTCACACTGTGACTCGTTGGGAGAACTTTGCAAAATAATTCCAAACCAATCACACATGTGACATGCAGGGTGACCTTTCTGAAATTATTCTCAACCAGTCACACTGTGACTCGTTAGGCCAACCTACTGTTAGCTATATTTTTTTCTATGATCTGAGGGTATATATAAAAATAACATTATAATGGAATTGACATTGTATATCTAATTGTAAAATTGTAATAATCTCTAATTGACGTGTAATACTAATACTTATGAATAAATGACTATGACTATGACTATGACTATACTGTTTACTGTTACGTCTTAGCCCTAACTTCACTAAATAATCAGCAACACTGCTACTTAATACTTTAATAACAGGAATGCAACATTCTGATAGTTTTCGAAATATATATTTTTTAATATTGTAATTTTTTAGGTTAGTCTTGCCGAAATTCCAGCAAAACTTCGCTTAGTGAAGGAGTGAAGGTAAAAAACGAGTGGAAGGGAGGGGAAAAGGGAGGGAGCTTAGAATCTCCAATTTAATTTTTCATTTCAAACCAATAGAACCTAAGTGCCCAAAAATGTTTATGTTATGTTGAAGAAGCTATTTTATCAGCCTTGAAACAAATCCAGAACGAAATGGAAAGTAACACAGGACTACAAGGGACTGAAGGATAGCATAATTAAAACTATAAATGAGACAAGCTGGAGATAATTGAATCAAAATATAAAGACTTATCCGAAAAAATAGAAAAGCAAGAAAGAAAAATTAACAATTTAGAAAGATTTACTCGAAGAAAAAAATCTCGTATTTTTTGGTGTAGAAAAAACAGAACAGAGCTATAAATATTTAGAAAAAAATGTATTCGATTTGATTAATAACAAAATGTAAAGTGCCAAAGCAACAAATTGAATACATAAGAATAGGTAAGGATTCAAAATTAAGGCCGGTTGTAGTCACATTTGTGACTTTAGAAAAAAAGATTGAAATTTTGAGGAATAAAAATGTTTTAAATAGTACTAAAAATTATATTAAAGAAGATTTCCCACGAGATATTTTAAATAAACGAAAAAACTTACAAGAACAATTAAAACAGGAGAAAATGCAAGGAAAAAATGCAATTATTAAATATGATAAAATTATAATACTACCAGATAACAATAAAAAAATTAAGTTCACAGAAATGCAGGCAGGTAAAGAAAACAAGGAAAATGCAGCACTCATAAAGAAGAAAAATAAACCAAGAATAACCCATTCAAAACAATAGCTGCATCACAAAAGTATCATAGTAAATAATTATATCGCCCCCTCCACTTCTCCCAGTACGGGTGGTCGCCGCGGGAGAATATGAGCATGACCCTCTATGTTTACTTGCATTAAAAGTAAGAACTAAAATTTAGTATATATTATTAAAATAAAAAAGGAAAGGAAACATAAGAACTAAGAAAGATATATTAAATTTTTTACAGAAATAGGACAAGAATAAAAGTATTGAAGTTTATAAACTAGCATAATTAGCATAATAAACTAGGATAAATAGCATAAACACCAATATACCACCAACCACCATAGAGGAGAACATTAATTTAATTTTTATTATTTGTTGTTATAGCGGCAACAGAAATACACAATATGTGAAAATTTCAACTATCTATTTATTACGGTTTACGAGATACAGCCCGCTGACAGACGGACGGACGGACGGATGGACGGACGGACAGCGGAGGCTTAGTAATAGGGTCCCGTTTTCACCCTTTGGGTACGGAACCCTAAAAAGAATAGGAAGAAACAAGTGTTAATTGATAATTTAAAACACCCCCGATAATCGATACGTGAATCTATGACCGGACTATGTAGTTTTTCTGCTCCATCATCAGATTCTCCTCCTCGATCCTCGAACATCATCAATTTAACATATTAATAATAATAACTTGTATAGTTAAGTCGATGGCAGTGATGCGAAGTCAGCGCAACTGATAATATTAATCGTTGACGCACCGTCAGCAGCTGACCACTTTCGGTTTCTGCTCATCACGCGGTATAAACAAGCTCCACTCCCCTTTGGTCACGGGACTGGTATTAATAGAGCTAGCGCTCCGATACGGTGGCGGTGCGAATGTTGCTAGCACAACACCTGTAATTCACTTATCGGAATCTCTTATCATATTGTAATTAAAAGCCAATGTACAGTTTAGGTACATATCTTTGTATTTGAAATAAAAATGCTATTTTATGCAAGCAATCTTAAGGTATTCGTATAAGATATTCAAGCCTTGAAATTTCTACCACCGCGCCGCCGGTTAGAAAGGTAGATGATGCTAATAACAGTCAGCAAGCAACTCAAAGACACAAATTACTTCCAAAATTAGGCACGGGTCTCCTCTCAGAATGAGAAGGGACAACTCTAGTCAACCGATTACCAGTAGGTAGATTCTCGACTTCTCATAAGAGCCACAAGTTGGCCCTACATTAAATACAATAATAAGTACATTAAAATTTTGATTTTTTTTTTAAACCATGCTAGCCAAGTGCAGTCTTCACCTTTAAATCAAGTGTTATTTAATTGTTGAAATGCAGATTACTCCATAAAGTTAAAAGTGGACAACTAATTTCAAAGTTCTACCTATCTTAGCTATCTTCAGTTAAGACCTCTTTCTAGAAAGTTAACGATTGGAACGTTTTTACAAAATAATTTCAATCTTATGCGTAAATAAATCTACAAATACAAAAACAATTATCACATAAAAAATTACCTTAAAAAAAACAGGATTAAAGGAAGTGATTTATCATGTGCATAATGTAAAAGTTACAGTATAAAACTATTGCACTATAATATCCACACGATCATATATCTGTGAAGAGAATTTCCGCACGCAGAAGACAGTTACGGTACCTACAGTCGTTTCATTTTCCCTCAATTTTTGAAATTGTATGGCAGCTAGCAACACTGGCTTCAGTAGTCATGCCTGCTTCAATGATGCGCGCCAGTCATTCAGACTTCAGTTACAGTTCAGTTTAACCGAAGCGCGGACATCACCCGCGGTGTGCGAACCTGATCATTCTATACATCTGTCGTTATAAATAACTCGATACAGTTATAGTTTATCATTCTAATTATAACTAAATTATGTATTAGTAATGTTTATTTTAAACAAGCCGATGCCCATGATTTCGTCTACGTGGAGTTAAGGTTTTTTAAATACCTTGGGAACTTTTATGCTATAATATCTCTCATTATATATCGATGTACTTGACCAATGCGCTTGTACTAAATAAATTGGCAAGTGATAATCGGTCAAGATACCTTCGCACTTTAGAAACATCCAAGTGTGGTGAAGGCTTATCTATACATATTCCTATTATATTATCTACTAGCTGACCGCGACTTCGTCCGAAATCCCTCGTGAACACTTTGATTTTTCGGGATAAAAAGTAGCCTATGTTACTCTACAGGTTCTCAACTATAGTACCCATGCAAAAAATCACGTCGATCCGTTGTGGCGTGATTGAAGGACAAACCAACACACACACTTTCGTATTTATAATATTAGTATGATTAGAATATTAAATTGCATAGGAAAACACTGTAACATTACGTCCATACGATGTATTACATCCATACCTACTATGTAGTATGTAGGTATAATGATCGTTTGGCGAAATCTGACGCGAGTAGTTTGACTTTGACAATATAGGGCTATCCACGATGGCTATATACGATAAAGTACGATTGCCAGCTTAAGATGAGCCGTACATTCAAAGTATCCTGTAGATTCCGGGGTTCAAGTTATTTGGACCTTATACTGAAGATTGTGATGTCTATAATTTCTGAACTACTAAATTGACGACCTTGAAAAAATTACAGGATAATCTCTAAAGTACCCGCTTTCTAACAAAAAAAGAATGAATGAAATCGGAATACACCTTAATGAATTACAGCTAAATACACATTTTGGCTTTCATCCCCTCTCCCAAGGGAACCGTGCCGAATTTCGGGATAAAAAGTATCCTATATTATACCTCGTAGTATGAACTTAAATCATGCCAAGTTTCATTTAAATCCGTCCTGTAGTTTCGGCGTGATGCGCGGCCAAGATACAGACAGACAGACAGACAAAAAATTAAAAAAAAATTGTTTTGGCTTCAGTATCGTTATAGAGTGCCCTCAAAGAAAAATTTTCAAAATATCTTCAATGTACAGAATTGGACCTGTTACAGTTTTATTATAAACTAGCTGACACGGCGAACTTCGTACCGCCAACTTTTTTTTTTATTAAGTATAAAAACCTTCCGTGGACCTTAAGGAACATACAAAAATATAAATTAACCAAATTGGTCCATCTATTCTTGAGTTATGCGCTTACCAACATTCATTTTTATTTATATATAATAGAAGATAGATATCATCCACCGTTTGTAGGTCCCAATCAATTTTCTAGAATTTAAAGTAGGTAGTCATCCTAAATCCTTCTCCAGAATGTAAGTGGTCAATCTCTGCTATATTTCGTTAAAATCGGTTCAGTGATCCAGTCACCAAAAAATAACAGACAGAACATGGTATTAATATAAATATGTGCGTACTTATTAATTTAATTACTCAATGTTCGGATTGAGAATCTAGGTAGATTTACTAAAATAATTCAGTGCAAAAAATTATACTGAATTATTTTAGTAAATTCAGTTTTGCCCCTTTCACACTGATTTCAATACTTTCCAAAATTATGTATTATTAAAAAACAATACATATAATTTTGGAAAGTATTTCGGTTTTCTCTTTATTTTCTCTCGGCTTTGCTGAAACAAAACCTTGCAAAAAGCGGAAGATGTGTTGCGTTGATTGAACTTGGGCCGCTTTTGTATTTATTTATCGATTTTAGAATAATTGTTTTTTAATAAAACACTATGTAAATTTCTATTTTGTATTTATTTATCGATACGATATATCGACGTATTTTTATATTTAAATCCTACCTTAACGCAGTGGGTGTACGGGTAAATACGAATTCCCCTTGCACCCACCCCTGGGAGAAGCCGGTGGGTGTACGGGTCGTCGGGCCGCAGGAGTGTGTTTGGACAGTAGGCCGCGATCTGTCACAAAAAAATATAACCTACCCAGGCCGAATAAATTTTCTCGTAGCGCGCATCTTAGCCCTACAGGTTCTAGAACGGCCATGCTAGATAATTAAGTATCAGTCATTCTGAACTTGACTTAATATTCTCCTCTCCTAAAAGCTTGTATTAGGAGTGGGTACAACAATAGTGTTACTGGCGGGGATCGAACCTGCGACCTTTCAGTTGTCAGACTGCACCTTTAACCGTTAGGCAATTAAGGCTTCACTAGGTCACAGGAACCTTTTCTATCCCTACTTATTCTCAAGTAGCCACTCTTGACAAAGTGGTCGTGGCTGCTGGGATGACCTCGGTCACCTTGTTTTTGGGTCCCGCACGATGCTCCTCCACTTGTGAAGGCTGGCAGCGTTGCAAGAGCACTCCACCACAGCTTTATGGATGCTCGGAGAACTGTACTGCTGTCCATCCAGTGGGTGAACGTCCTCTAGGCAGGGCCTATAATGGCTTTTTGGGCTGTAAAAGAGCGAAAGGCTCTCGCTCTTTTCTCCTCTACGTGACACTATGACCAAACGCTCAATTGTTCCTTCACTTCACAAGATGTGGATGAAAAATTTCAGAATTCGTAATTGCACAGTCAACAGTTCTTTCAAGATGGAACCTCACTATAACCCTCTCTTTCTTAAAAGGTTATAACAACAGATAAATTTATTTGTGAATGATAAAGGTGTATGGACGCAATCAGCTTTGCATTCGGCTGCATTACATGGTTTAATATATTTTTAACGTAATACCACAGAAAAGTTAAAATTACTAGATTGCGAAGTCCTTCTAGCTTGTATCTACAGATCAATAGAAGCTTGTGTTTGTCCCCTTATTCCGGTTTTTCGAGCTATTGTCGAATGTGGAACAGCAATATAAATGTAGGTATACTAGGCACCGCATACTTTTTATTTATCAGAGCGCTTGGCTCCCATCCAATAATGTCTTAACTGATTGATTTTACGATGGACAAACCATCAATATAATTATCTTTGTGGTTATTAAATGTTGCTCCTACAAACAAAATCCACTTAATGAGTAATCTTGTCTTATTAGTAAAATCATGTTACTACAAAACACTAATTTAAAAAAATATGCCAAAAAATTAGTTGTACTTTAGTGAAACAAATAAAATTTTTATAAAGATAATATAATTTTAGATTTTTCTAGATAATATAATTTTTTATAAAGATAATATAAACTTTAAAAAATATAAAGAAATAAAATGGCTAACTTATATTCTGTTTATGAATACGAATCGTTCACATGTGATGGTGTTTTTAAAAGTAGGAGTCGAGTTATATTATCTGGTTTCATTTGGAGAATTTGTATATCATTATGATTTTCTAGTCTATCGTTTAATTATTATCATCATCATCATCTCAGCCTGCGGACGTCCACTGCTGAACATAGGCCTTTCCCAGAGAACGCCACCACACCCGGTCCTCAGCCTTCCTCATCCAGCCACTTCCCGCCACCCGCTTTATATCGTCGGTCCAACGTGCTGGAGGGCGCCCCACACTACGCTTACTAGTTCGCGGTCTCCACTCTAGAACTTTTCGGCCCCATCGGCCATCGCTTCTACGACAAGCATGGCCTGCCCACTGCCATTTCAGCTTGCTAATGGTTTGGGCTATGTCGGCGACCTTGGTTCTTTTGCGGATCTCTTCATTCCGTATCCTGTCCTTAAGAGAAACTCCTAACATAGCCCTCTCCATAGCTCTCTGTGTGACTTTAAATTTGTGGATCAAGCCTTTTGTTAGTGTCCACGTTTCAGCGCCATAAGTGAGGACGGGAAGGACACATTGATTGAAGACTTTCGTCTTCAGGCATTGAGGTATTGACGATGAGCCACTTCTCGGTTAGTTATTATAATAGTGTATAATGTGCAAATTTGTATTTTGTAATTGTTATAAATTTGTCTCAGAATTTGTTCACTTGTTTTGTTCATTTGTTGAGCCACTTCTCGGTTAATTATTATAATAGTGTATAATGTGCAAATTTGTATTTTGTAATTGTTATAAATTTGTCTCAGAATTTGTTAAAGTTATCACCTTAATATTTGGGGAAATGATACTTCGAACTTTTATCTTGGATTACAATATGTTTTAAAAACACGATTGGTGTAATTTTTCTCGATAATCTTAATATATATAAATTACGTGTCACGTTGTTTGTCCGCGATGGACTCCTAAACTACTGAACCGATTTTTATCAAACTTCGTAACTATCTGTAATTTGGTCCAACTTAAAAGATAGGATAGTTTTTTTGGATTGGGATAGTTTATTAATTGTTTTATTTATATAGATAAGTTGGCGGTACGAAGTTCGCTGGGTCAGCTAGTATATTATATTTTTGAAAAATACATGTTTCGCACACATTTTGCTATTTATCTATTTATCTCAGGAGGAGCAAACTATTTTTGTTGGATTTTTGTTTTGTCAAGAAACCGAGAAGTGTTTTTCAATTACTTGTTTTAAATTTTCGATTGGTTGTTTAATTAATCTGTAATTAGATAAAGTTTTTTATCTGTTTAGTTTTGGCGTTTAAGGGCCGATTTCACCAAAGTAAAATAAGTCTTATCCGAGCATAAATTTGATATTTTGACAGAATTTTTAATACAAAAACTGTCAGAACGCCCAATTTATTCCGAGGATAAACGTCACGCGACGTTGGTGAAATTGGGGCTTAGTCGTCAAAAAAATACGTCGCGCGTCTATCGTTCTGTATTTCTCATTCACGAGAAAACAATAATTCACCATCCGAGGGGCATGAAATCCATAATATCGTAGCGGCATTATGCACACTGGTTAGGTTTGTCCGTTTTGGCCGTTACAAGTTCTCATCCTGCTGAGTAAGACGTGCCGCCATGCTTTTAAGGTTGCAGTAGGTACATGTTGAATATTACTCATATTCAATATGTACCTTCTATGGGGGTATCAACACGCAAGTACTTATAATTAACTAGCTGACCCAGCCACGCGTTGCTGTGATCCAGTAGGTATTAAAGATTAAATTAATATTAAGATAAAAACTATCCTATCTTTCAAGTTCTACCAAATTACAGATAGTTACGAAGTTTGATCAAAATCGTTTAAGTAGTTTAGGAGTCCATCGCGGACAAACAACGTGACACGTAATTTATCGACCGAGCGAAGCGAAGGTCTTTGAGTCTACTTGAGTGAATTTGCACTTGTCCGTCCGTCCGTCCGTCCGTCCGTCCGTCCGTCTGTCAGAGCCTTATAACTTCTGAATTACTGAACGTAATTACTTCAATTTTAGATATAATATGTAAACCGATGGCCTCCAGCCGAAAATGGCTTAAAAAGTTATAAAAATCTTTATTTCAGGGGGGCTCTCATAGAAGCGAATGCGAAGAAAAAAAAAATTTTTGCATTTCATAGGGTTACAGTACCTCATTTTAAAGATAATTTGGAACAGGGTACAAAAGTATTTTTTTTTTAATTTTTTTCCTAAAATTGACGAAATGGGGGGCTTTCAAAGTGGAGATTATATTTGACCTCACAACGTAATAACCATTGAGAGCTGTTCCTTGAAAGTTTTATAATTTTAGCGTAATATCATGTACTTGAACAACAAATACTAAAATTAGATAAATGTAATAAGGAAACTAAATTATTTAACTTTTAATGAGCAGCAACAACAGAACTTCACAATGATGTCAATAGATGGCGCTCTCATCTCATATAGCAAACATCAATAAAACTTCACGTTGCAGTTTGTTTTTACATGTTTTCTGATCGTGTCGATAGTTGACGCTGTGTACAACTAATTTAATTTGAATGTTCCAAAAAACTATACCTAAGTTTGATTGAGGCCTTGAGGATTTTACTATAACAGTTCCCTAACCTTTACGGGCTACCTATGTTAAGTTAGTTGACACTTTCTGTCAACTTTGTTTTTACGAACCTCTACGGGACAACTTAGGTGAAAATGACATTGGGATGTTAGGATTGTATTTAGGGGCTACCTACGTAAAGAGACTTCTACAAAGGGGATGATTTAGGTATGGTTGGTGAAAACGGGCATAATAATAATGTCAATTTTGATCGTCATGTATCTATTGAATGAATAAGTAATAATGGGAAACCGTTACCGCGAGGTCTCAGTTCGGGGCGAACCACTAGTATATATTAAGACAAGAATCAGAGCATTCAACGGGCACTCTATAAATTTAACATGAAACAAATTAAAGTTCTCAAAGCGACCCCATATTGCCCACTTCACTCTATTAAGTTGGTTTCAGTAAAGTTTAATTGAAGTAAACGATAATTAATTAAAGGCAAGATTTATACTTACATATTTCATAGCTGGTGGCTTGAAAGGTAAAAAAGTCGCAGAAATAATCTCGGAGAAACGTGCTTTGGGCAGCGCTTTGAACTTACGGTAAGAACGTCTTATATTTTTATCCGACTACTGCAAAGTCAAGAGGAAGAGTTATGGGTTTAGCAGTATTTTTATGTATATATGTGATTACTGATTATTTACGTATGTTCTACCGTAACACCCAAATAAGTGAGCCGATTTTTAACCGACTTAAAAAAAAACAAAAAGAGGAGGTTCTCAATTTGAGGCGTATTTTTTTGTCGATGTTACTCCATAACTCCGTCAAATCTGAACCGATTCCAATTTTTTTTTTACGTGAAAGGACATACTGTCAGGTTGGTCCCATTTAAATTTGGTGAAGATCTAATGAATATCTTCGATGATGGACGACGGAACTCCCCAATTTTTGTTGATGTTACTCTATAACTTCGCAAATCTGAACCGTTTTCAATTATTTTTTTATTTATAAGGACATACTGTCAGGTTGGTCCCATTTAAATTTGGTGAAGATCTGATGAATATCTTCGGTGATAGAGGACGGAAATCCTCAATGAATCAAGAAACAAATCACTCGCGATCAGAGAATGTGTAGATTTACCCTATGAAGTTACACTAAAAAGCTTCAAATAATAATATATAAATATCCATTTAACAAACCGACTTCAAACGCCACTGAAAAGTATAAAATAATTTCAGTTTGTACCCGTAAGTATGTTGAAGTCGGGCGGGCCTCTATCGAACTATGAAACTAGCAACGCTAGCCCGACTTCAGCATACCTGCAAGTACTATTTATTAAATTCTGTGCCTGATCCTAAAAAGTAAAACTTCAATGGCGTTTGAAGTCGGTTTTTAGGGTTCCGTAGTAAACAAGGAACCCTTATAGTTTCGCCATGTCCGTCCGTCTGTCTGTCTGTCTGTCTGTCTGTCTGTCTGGCTGTCCGCGGTTTAGCTCAGAGACTATTGGTACTAGAAATCTGTAATTTGACAAGGGTATAAATATCAATCACGCCGACAAAGTGGTGAAATAAAGTTTTGAAAAATAATTTTTTTTAGGGTACCTCCCCTACATGTAAAGTGGGGGATGAATTTTTTTTTCTCGACTATCCCATAGTGGGGTGTCGTTGAATAGGTCTTTCAAAAATATTGTGGGTGTCGGAACACCATTTTTCAATTCAGGGATCCGTTTGTGAAATATGATATTTTAAAGTGCTAAATTTTATTATAGTCAAGTGTCCCCCCCCTCTGCCAGCTAAATAGTTGTATATAGGATACAAGAAAAAATTCACAGCAGTAGTATATAATGAATTTTAAAGGAAAACTATCACGGCTAAGTAGGGTTCATTAGTTAAGGAGTTATATCTGTTTTTTCTAAGTTGGGTATTACACGTAGTGTAACTTGCATATTTTGTAGTATATTGTAGTATTTAAACCATGGAACTCAAAATGTATTCAATATTCATAAATAAAATAAAAGCACTATCCTAGGTCAGCAATAATATTTGAGACTTTCAACTACGGAACCCTACACTGCGCGTGGCCCGACACGCACTTGGCCGGTTTTTTTTAAGAATTTTTATTATTTTTATGATGAATGAGGTGGCAATCAATTCGTTGCCTTAAATGAGTATTTGAATATTAGTATTCAATTTTATGCCTTAGTATGCCTTGGGTAGCCTAAGTATGTCATACTCCCTTTAAACATTTCTGTGGTGGTTTCGTGTGGTGCGGGTTGTTACGTTCCCTCAAATATGGTTGAGCGAGGCAGCGGCTGGATCATGCAGCATGCTCGTGAACAGGTACCACCGGTGGGAGTGCCCGGCTTAACGAAATTTAGTACCTATTGTAAACTTGTTTTGAAAAGAGCAACCGCCGAGTTTCTTACTGGTTCTTCTCGGCAGGAAGGGCATTCCGGACCAGCGGTAGACTCACCGACGGTTAAAAAGCGCTTGTACAAGTTTATTTGAATAAAAATTATTCTATTCTATTCGATTCGTTGTTACGCGGCTCGGGTGAAATAGGCTAGGTACATTTTAAACGTACAAAATCAATATGACAGCTGTTACATCCAATTTTCCGTCTGTTTACAGTTTTTAAACTTAAACCGAGATTAGATTGTGGTGGAAGCAGTGATAGCCTAGTGGTACTGTGGTCTCCTATTCCGGGAGTCGCAAGTTCGATCCTCTGACTTTTCGGAGTCAAGTGTGTTTAAACAATTAAATATCACTTGCTTCAACGGTGAAGGAAAATATCGTGAGGAAACCTGCACATCTGAGAGTTCTTCATAATGTTCTCGAAGGTGTGTGAACTCCGCCAATTTGCATTGGGCCAGCGTGGTGGACTATGGTATAAAATCCTTCTCTGAGAGTAGACCTGTGCTAATTGTGTTTAATGAGACGTTGATAGGTTGCTAATGATTATGAAAATAGATCGATTCTTGAAAAAACAGGAGGCCGCATACTCAACACATTTTTTTGTTTGTATAAATTTCAATATGGTTTCAGATAAAAGCTTTTTCTTTATTTCTGTCTAATCAGACAGACAATTTATTTATAATACCTAATATGGATTTCAAATTTCCTTTCACAAAAATACACGACAAAGCTTTGTTAGATTAAGCTTTTATAGCCTTTACCTACACATCCCACTTTATACAATCACATTAGACTAAGATTGGCTTGAAAATATTTTGCTTTGAATAAACTATTATTTTACATAGGTAGCTGTCTTTTTAACCCCCGACGCAAAAAGATAGGTGTCATGAGTTTAACGTGTGTACCTGTGAGTCTGTCTGTTCCCTCGTAGCTACCCAACGAATGGACCAATTTTGATGCAGTTTTTAGATGGTTCTAGCATAATTTATGAAGATCTGGTCAGGCTTTTCAAAATCATCAGCTCATTTCTTACTTGATTAAAGAGCCTTTCACAGTTGCGATTGATTTGCTTTCACTTCGAATTATTTCCAATACATGGTAACCTTGAGCTGATACTGCAGCATCAAGAAGTCTGCGGGATCCCAACTCTTGAGCAACTTACGGCAAATATAGTGTTTAGCCTCATTAGAATGGTCTCAATGCGTAGGTGTAGAATGTAGATAGATGACAAGGACGATAGATATCAAGGACCAATGGTGGAAAAAAATTAATGTCAACTCTTTTTCTAGGTTCATTAAGAGGTTGAGAGGATACCTGCGCTCAGTAGTGAGACGTTAATGGATTGTTCATGACGATGACGAAACTCCGCCTGTGATAATGTTAAAGTTACTCCGTTACCGCTGACCAATCTTGAGATCGGTTCAACGATTGGCCTTAAAAAGTTGACAGAAAGACAAGTTGATAGTCACATTACACGGGATACTATTAGATTTAATGCAGCATATTTGCAATATTAATGATGATCATCTGGATGTATGTACTTACTGACTGCTCTAATGAACGATGCTCACCTGTAAAAGAAAAAAAACACATATTTAGGAGGAAAGATATAATTATTCAAGGCGATGATACTGTAGGCTTGATAGGCTTTCAGTTGACAACATTCAAGTCTATTGGAAGTCTGGTTTTGTATATTTGTGGTTTGGTGTATTTTATCTGACGGGAGGCTTTGGGCGTAGCTAGTTATAACCTACCGTCAAAGACGGCTAACGATGGTTCCTGTTCGATGGCATGTAAAAACTGACTAGGGGTATGAGTACTTAATACTTGGCTATACCCTTTTGCATATAAGCCCGCTACCATTGTAGACTGCAATGTCACTTATACCATCAAGTGAGATAGCACTTAATGACTTTGTATATAAATATACTGTTACTCGTAAATCGGCTTTTGTTGTTTTACGTATAAAAGTCCAAGCAAGTCGAGTCTTCTATGTAGGGCATGTAGGTACGTGCTACACATGTGGACAAAGACGCCATTATCAACGATTTTCTACTGAATCTTTAAGTCATCCGCCTGAATTACCTAAATGTCAACCGTAAATCGTAATATTCCTGAGTTAATGGTACAAGCTATATGATATCACAAGTAAGTATACTACGCTTATGGTTGTTATGGTAAGGTTGTCATATTGAGCCCATATTTTTTTACCTTTTATTCGACGTGAAACGAAGGTACATAAGGACGCGACTATATTTTTATAATATATAAATGTATAAGTAAGGTATTCTTATAAATCCTACCAGTGGAGAACGGTTGCGTTTGTGGCTAGTCTAGTGACATTCCTACTCATGAATTAGGTGGATGTGATAGATATACTACAGTGAGTAAGTACGTACATGGTAAGGAAATGCAAATCAAGCGAAGTGGCAACCAACTCAATGAACCGTGTGACCAGAGACACTTTTTGCTCGACCAGCCTGAACGTGTTCCATCTTGTTTGTTTGCGCTAGTGTAAGTGAATACCTTAAGTAAATATTGTATATCTGGCATTTATTCTTGTTCTCTTCTTTTTTATCAACCGCTAGACGTTTACCGCTGGTAAAGGTCAAAGATATTTCTTGCATGTACTTCCACAGTACTCGGACTTGCGCTGTCTATATCCAGCAGCTCCTTGCGATTCATCTGATGTCTGATTAAATATTTTTTGTGGAGATACTACACCCCGTTTTAAGTTCATGGGTATGCTAATCCTCTCTTGATAATTCCGTCACCGTGCTCAAAAATTATCGTCACTTGTCACTTCGCAATCTTTGTTCCTGATTTCTTATGAGGCCATAAATAAGCGAATATGTTACAGTATATTATTGATATGAATTGTGTGTGAAAAAGTACTGTCATATTTCAGCCGGGCTGTCCATCATTGACAGCATTAAAATAGATAGTAAGTATACTATGTTATAAATAGCTGTATGACAAAGAGCAGCTTCCACGTAGCAACCATGCCAATATGCGCGTCGTGCGCTGCGCGACAAATGAGACGTGAGCTTTTCTCGGCGTTAGCGGTCACTCTACCCATTCTTTGTCAACATTTCTAATAATCTATAATAACCTTATACCTATTTAGGAAATTGTATCTTTCTGTCTATTTTCTTATTCTTTTCACAGCTACTAATACAGCTAATGGCTGAATCGATCCCAACGCAATTTATTGTAACACATTCTTATTTGAAAATAGCAACTGCAGTTTCTTGCTGGCTCTTCTTATACAGAATTTGCTTTCCAGTGATTGATTGGGTTTTGACTTTCATAAAAGCGACTTGGTACCATCTTCAGTACTCGATGGTAGTTATTCTTTTATAAGTATCTTCACTTTTATAAAAGAATTCAGTAGACCCAAAATTATAATAAAATAATAAACTTTTTTTGCCAATTTAGTTGCCAACAACCACAAGTCCGAAAAAACAGCTTATACAAAAGTAGCACCTACTTTCAAAGGAGTAGACATGTTCCGACCGTTGTTTTTATTTTCAGTACCTACTCGTCTTACAACCTTTACATTATAACTAGCTGACCCAGCGAACTTCGTACCGCCAACAAAAATATTTAGGGGTGGGTCACCCTTTATAATTTAGGGGTATGAAAAATGGATGTTGGCCGATTCTCAGACTTACCCGATATGAACACAAAATTTCATAAAAATCGGTCCAGCCGTTTCGGAGGAGTTTGGTAACAAACACCGCGACACGATAATTTTATACTATAGGTATTAGAAGTAACCGAAATGGTTACACTCATTTTGTCACTGGCTGGCGTGGTCTATTTTCTGTTTCTGTATGGGAACAATAATAATATTTAGTTAAAGATATTTGCAATGAATTGTTCCAATTTCTCAAAAATGTTTCACTTTCGACAGAGTATTTAAGATCATTCGATATCTTTCCTGTTGCTTCGTAACGTATTACCAGTAACTCTGTCATCATAAACGGTATCATCGTCACCAGATATAGGCCTTCCCCCAATGATCACTTCTACAATCTACACCGTGCCCACGAATTGCGCTCAGCTGTTCACGGTCTCCAATGGAGTTACTGGTACCAACGTCCATCGCTTCTATGACAAGCACGGCATGTGAGTACACAGTTCTAAAAGTTTTAGCAAACTGAAATCAGCTTGCTGAAGGTTTTGGCAATGTTAGTGAATTTTGTTCTCATCTAGATCTCTTCATTTCTGATTTTATCCTTAAGGAAACTCGTAACAACCTAGCTCGCTGACCGACTAAATTTGTGGATCAGGACATCGCACATGACTTTCAATACTGTATTATCTCAAAATTTTGCGATTTTGAGCTATTAATGGTTTCAGAAACTAGATTTTTTTCTCCACAAACTGATAATACCCTCATATCTTTAAGTCATTGGATCATCGATATATTATAATATCAAAGGTCTTTCTTGACTGTTCACAGACGCCCTACCCCCGTTATTTTCTGTCATGTTTCAAAATAAGACCCCTTATTGGCTAAATATTAACGAATCTGAGCGTTCTATATCGTATTAATTTTGACATAATACCTTGTTCCTTGTCATTTTTTTTTTAAATACATTTTATTTCAAGTTGATACGGTCATAAATCAAAATAAATAATCATTTGGGTTGGCAATATAGTCTTAACTCTAAGTGGTTGTAAATAATGCTTTTAAAATCGAAGATATAAGCCTAAAAGCCATGAATTTCTTTGCACATAAAGAATATTAATGTAGCAAGATAACAATACAATCATTAGATTAATAATGTCTCAGAATTAGGAATTGCGATTTTTGAAAGTTTCAAAACGCGATATCTCGAAACAGCGTTTTTTGAGATAATACAGTATTGAAAATCATGTGCGACATTTATCAGTAACCCTAACATATAAATGTCAGTAATATCTGGCAGCGTAGAAACAGCGGCGTGACAAGTTAGTGAATAAAGTGCGAGTTGGCAACTAATGTGCACCTTGAGACGGATTATTGAGAGACGACGGTGAGATGTCGGTGACAATTAAGATATAATGGACATGAAAAGAAAGTCTTGGAAATAGGTATAGCAAGTTATGAGGTATCGCACAGCTCTTTCAGCACACCATTGTAACTTTTCTTTCCATTTAAATAGGTCTACATACCTCTATGTAGACCTATTTAAATCATATAATATATTATAATCAGTGATCAGAAAAAGGAAATAAAACCAAATACAATAAGGTAGCCAAGCATCTAGGTTTACTAGAAAAAGTTCTGTTTCGACTTTGACTGTGTTCGAGGTTATGATAAAGATTTTGGTTATTTCTGATATCTGAATGGGGACACACATCACTCTTATTTTTTTCTGAAGTTCATGTATGTTGTGCATGAAATGTCCCTTTTGTTGGATTCATCACTCCAGCCATCTGAGCTCAGTCCAGACACCTAGCAGACTGCCCCAACTGAAATGAGATTGAGATGTCAGGTCTACCTGAGGTATCTATTTCAAACTGCGTGTGTATTACTTCGTCTTTCTTGATGTTTGGTCTGCTTTCATGCAGGCTCTGCATAAGCCATGTCAGTAACATCGTTAATGGAAAAAAATTGATAACATTATCCCATTATGTTGTGTGCCCAGTTTATATCTCTATCTCATTATGTTCAGTTCAGTTATCTCATCTGTATGTTCATTCATTGGTTCAGAAAAGGGAGCGACTCTTCAGATTTTCTTCCGTCATTTGCATTCGCTGAGTATAAAGTTGGTAATGCATTTTGCCGGGAGCCGCTGGATACAGTTGGCGCAAGACCAAGGCATGTTCAAGGACATTCAAGAGACCTTTGTCCAGCAGTGGATGAAGTATAACGAAGAAGAAGAATGCTCTTTGAGTGTACACGACTCACGTTCTCGTTTCTTTACTTAAAGATGGCTGCCCTAGTGCAGAACCGCATACCTTTCCGACCTACATGTTATCGGCGACATGTTGCCAAGCAGCTCTGCAGCTGAGCGCTAACTCAATTAGCGACCGTCAATGTTGTGTCGCGACCCGTTCTCACAACACCAAGATGGTACCACCTACCTATCGTTGTGTTTACTAATAAGACAAACACGATAACGAGTGGTCCTACGAACCTCTAGCCCTACAAGATCATAATTACGAAGAATTGTACCTAAGGAAGTGTTGGTATACAGTTTTTGCAAAGAATAATTGTTAGTTTTTATTTCTTTTTGGTAATTGACTCCATAGTTACAGTTGTATGCATTATGTTTGTTGTTCAACTGCAAGATAGGGCTGTTTGTTATTATTAATATAGGAATTGATGTTAAACCTTTTTTGAATTCCCAAAAAGAATTTTTTAAAGTAAGTAAAAATTGCAAAATACTAGTTCTATATAGACAGTTAGACAGACGTACCCTATAGGTATATATCCTACTGTATGGAAAGACCAAGAAGCTTAAATATCTTTGGGAAAGACAGACAAGTGTACATTCATCCAAGTAGATTCAGATACCCTCTGCTTTGATACGCTTTGCTCTATCAAATAAGTATCTCCCTAGATATATGAAGCGATTTGGAACAAAAAATAGTTTCCGACCACAAGTGCTTTTATTGGGCAGAAGTCGAAGGTTTGGCTTTTGCCAGACTCTCGCGATTCCTGAGGATTGTACTCGAGCCTAACTGTGTTATCCCTGTGATTCAGTATTGGACTATACAGATTCAAATGAGAAATTTTATTAGACGTATCTACATGAATTATTAATTATCTTTCTTTTATTTTACAGTCGGTGGAACAGTTAACTTCAACAACAATAAATTAAATACTTTGTATAGTGTGTGTGTAAAGTAATAAAGCGGGAGTTTGAACTCGGTTGTTTAAAAAGAATTTTATGTTAAAAACGACTATTTATTTTAATCAAAAAAACAAATTAAAAAATTTAATTAAGTCTTTGAGTATATAGACAACACTTATATACTCAAAGAATTAAGTGGACAGCACGAGACAAAACAAAAATCGGCCAAGTGCGAGTCGGGCCTCGCTCTTTTAGGGTTCCGTTAAAAAAATTAAATTAAAAAATTTCCATCTACCCACCTACCCATTTTAATTTAATTTTTTTAATTTAATTTAATTTTTATTATTTGTTGTTATAGCGGCAATAGAAATACATAATATGTGAAAATTTCATCTGTCTATCTATTACGGTTTACGAGATACAGCCCTCTGACAGACGGACGAACGGACGGACGGACGGACGGACGGACGGACGGACGGACGGACGGACGGACAGCGTAGGCTTAGTAATAGGGTCCCGTTGGTACCCTTTGGGTACGGAACCCTAAAAACGTTCAAATTAAATTGACAATTATCTTTATTACTCCAGAGAGATGTGGTATTAATAGAGTGTGCAATATTCTGCAAAATGGCTTCAACTTGACTTGGTTTAAAATGACAAAAGTCGTGCTTTTTGTCAAGAAGTAATTTATAAATCTGCTCTTACTTATTATATTATGACGTTGTAATGTATGTACGAGGTAACAAGAGCACAAAATGTACCTATGTATGTAAAATAACACATGAAATTGTTATTAATTTAACCACAATTTCAACCGTGTGTAGTTTTTTAAATGCCGTTGGTATCTACTATTTGATTTCCGGGATAAAAATTGGACTGTGTCAACTTTCAGGTCCTATGTGGACCATGTGAAATTATATGAAAAACTTCTTACTCTGAATTACTGATTGCTGAACCTTTCTAATTGAAGGCCAAACCGACAAACAAAAGCACCTTCGCATTTATAATATTAGTAGGGATAGGGTCATGAAATAATAAAATACATGTCTGAATTTGTCACACGACGAAACGCACTGGTTTTGGTCTGAAAAAAATTAGGGCAACTTTTTACACCTCATATGAGGTCTGCTCCTCCAGTAACATTATATCTCCATGGTTTATCCGATAGGTACTCCATTACACGGATGTTTTATTTCGTTTAAAATCGATTGTTTGCTGATCTTTCATCAAATAAATTGCAATCTTAACAGTATTATAGTATATAGTTATTAGTATAAGTAGGTAAGTAACTAGATAATAATTAGGATATCATCTAATAAAAAAAACTCTTTATAATTCCTAATAATTCAGAAGACGAAGATAAATTCCGCCATGGGTCGCATTTTTTTTCCATATCGTCATACGCGATTTTTTTGGGGTTGCGTACCTTCATACTGAAAAAACGAACCCAAGATCACTTTGTTGTCCGGCTATCTGCCTGTGTCAAGGTTCTTGTTCTTTACGGCTTGAGATACGTTGAAATTTATTTAATTAAGAAACTAGTCATTACATTTGTTAATTAAGGACTTAGTATTACTGATGAAGCGTTGCAGAATTGAGGCTTTATTTAAGTAATAAAGTCGTAGAAATATTTTGTTGATCTTGACAATTATTTACGTTTTCTTTTACATTAAACTAGCTGAATGTGTATGCGGCTTTACACGTGTAACACTTTTGTTTTGGTATCTCAAATAGTTACATCATAGCCAATGAAACAGTAGACATTAGTCTTTTCTGTCTGTGGCATGTCTGTTTACATTTTATTTATAAGCGATATTCTGAGTTATAAATTTGAAAATTTTTAAACGTATTTAAGTACCTACAGTAATTGACCGAGCGAAGCGAGGTCTCTGAGTTTACTAGAGCGATTTGCACTTGTCCGTCCGTCCGTCCGTCCGTCCGTCCGTCCGTCTGTCAGAGCCTTATAACTTTTGAATTACTGAACGTAATTACTTCAAATTTAGATATAATATGTAAACCGATGGCCTCCAGCCGAAAATGGCTTAAAAAGTTATAAAAATCTTTATTTCAGGGGGGCTCTCATAGAAGCGAATGCGAAGAATTTTTTTTTATTTGCGATTCATAGGTTTTCTGTGTATCATTTTAAAGACAATTTGGAACAGAGTACAACCGTATTTTTTTTTTAATTTTTTTCCTAAAATTGACGAAATGGGGGGCTTCCAAAGTGGCGATTTAATACGCTCGCTTGAAGACGCTCTCTGGGAAAATTTTCTATATATTTTCAAGTTGTACTTATTTTCTTACTTCACTTGTATCCTGTACTTGAACAACAAATACTAAAATTATATGAATATTATAAAGAAACGAGATTATTTAATTTTTAATGAGCATCAGTAAATTTCACATAGCTTCACAATAATGCTAATAGATGGCGCAGTCATTAACTATTCCATTGAACTAGGAGTTAGGACTACGATTTATCCCAAAAACAGTTTTGCGTCGACCATTATTATTTAGGTACATAATATAATAACATATTATTCAATTAAAATTATTCTTTAGTTAAATATCATTTTGTATATTTTCTATTCGCGTCGATAGATGACGATTTGTACAGATGCCCCTAACCCGTTTTCACTCGTTAGTACCTACATAATAATTCAATGTTTTCACTGACGTTCCCTAACCTTTACGGGCTACCTATGATAAGTTATGTGATGATTACTGTCAACTTCTTTATCACGATCCTGTACGGGACACCTAAAAGGACATTGGGACGGATGTTAGGACTTAGGATTGTGTTTTGGAGCTACCTACGTAAAGAGACTCCTACATAGGGGATGATTTAGGTATGTTTGGTGAAAACGGGCATAATAATAATAATGTCAGTTTTGGTCGTCATGTATCGATTGAATGAATAATCATGGGATACCGTTACCGCGAGGTCTCAGTTCGGGGCGAACCACTAGTTTAAACAAGAAAAAAATTTAAAAGCTGTAACCTGACTCCGAGAAATTGGATATAATATCCATCAAATTGATTTTGTTTGCATAAAATGTAGCCTAGGTCACTCGGGCTATAATAATGAATCGATTGATACCACTTTCATTAAAATCGCCGCATTAGTGTAGGCGCTACGGAATATACGTAAATGTCACCAAAAACATTTTCATGTAAAATTCGTTACTACAAGAAATATTGTAAAACATAAATGAAATGAACAGTGAATAAATTTTTCACCTTACACCCAGGTAAATGTAGCGCAATGGCCAAGTCACATATTTTGACCAAGGTGTAGAGTTTGTGAAGTTAGGGCTTGTAGATTTAGGGCGTGTAGATTTAGAAGCTTGGCTCTACATGAGATCTAA
Organism: Oeneis ivallda; assembly: GCA_029955525.1. NCBI lineage: Eukaryota > Metazoa > Arthropoda > Insecta > Lepidoptera > Nymphalidae > Oeneis > Oeneis ivallda. Next base: position 12,285,969 of record JARPMR010000001.1, read on the forward strand.
TAACTTTTTGACAGTGCGAGCCATACGATCTCGTCTTGGCAACATTTTAAATGAAAATAGTTTTGGTGAGATTTCACTTCTTTTTGTAAGTCGCTTATGACATAATTTTTAGGGTTCCGTACCCAAAGGGTACCAACGGGACCCTATTACTAAGCCTACGCTGTCCGTCCGTCCGTCCGTCCGTCTGTCAGTGGGCTGTATCTCGTAAACCGTAATAGATAGACAGATGAAATTTTCACATATTATGTATTTCTATAGCCGCTATAACAACAAATAATAAAAATTAAATTAAATTAAAAAAATTCAATTAAAATATTTCCCGACTCGCACTTGGCCGATTTTTTTATTTTGTTTATTATTACTTATAATTTATAACAAGGAGTCACTATATCAATTTTCAGACCTCTATAGCATCAAAAGTCTCATACTATTTTAAGAGGTTGGGGGGGGGGGGGGGGGGGGGTAAAAGTTCAAAGTTTTAGGTTTTTTGTTGTTGTTTGTGTACTAATACTAGCTTACATACCAAATTTCGGCTTTCTAGGACTTCAGGAAAAACCCTAAGAATTTTGTTTATCATCAGTGAGTCAGTCAGTGACGAAATCGAGGGGTCGAAGCTATGCAACTGAAACTTTATATCGCATTAATATTATAAATGCGAAAGTTTGTGAGGATGTATGGATGGATGGATGGATGGATGTTTGTTACTCTTATAACTCCACAACGAATGAACCAATTTGGCTGAAATTTGGAGTAGAGATAGCTCATACCCAGGATTGACACACAGGCTACTTTTATCCCGGAAAATTACAGAGTTCCCGCGGGAATTAAAAACCTTAATCCACGCGGACGAAGTCGCGGGCATCATCTAGTTTTTAATAAGTCCACTATTGAAATCATATTTCGAGAATTTTGTTTATCTGGAATAATAAAAACCCAAGTTATGAGGATTTAAAAAACGACGAAGCGCTTCGAGAAAAGGTGCCCTCGCGCTTCGCTTGGCTCGTCCGCGTCGTGGCGGGGACACTACCGACTCCCCAGATAGACACATATATTATGTATAGTGTATACATAGACTGCTAAAATCATAAAACTTCCTTTTGGTTTTATCGACTATCGTAGTCGGGTGGCAATAGTGGCTGCAGGCCAGGATAATTTACTTACGGATTACGGTAGGGGAAGAAACATTGGCTAAACTTTTTGTTCTGTCCAACAGTGGAGAAAGTTTTAATGATGCACTTTTCGCAGAAATTAAGTTATAGACTGGGTTTCCACGTTCGCACCTGCGCCCGCAGCGGGCGCAAACTGCGCCGTGGAAATTTAAACTTCATTTCCATACAAATCTGCATTCTACGGAGGCCGCGGGCCCGCAACCGCTGCGGGCGCGGGCCGCAAACTGCGCCGACTCGTCATTGTTTATATTACCGGCCGGTATAATTAAGACTTGAGTCCATAAGCGTAGATTTGTGGTTAAATTTTCTCAATTTTCCGAGTTTAGATTTTCACTCCGTCATAGAGAGCACAGACTAATGATTTGTATCTAGATAATAGAGAGAGTTTGGCAGAACAACGAGGACCTTAAAGAAACTTAAAGTACCTGTTATATTTAAGCATATTTAAGCTTCTTGAAGAGGACTGAATTTGACAGGTGACAGATGACAGGAGCGGAAAGGATGTAATAGAATGGTAATAGAGAATAATCATAGACGAATGATGTTAACTACAGAGAATTATGCTTCGCAAGCTTCATTCGACGCGATTTGGGGTTTTACATATTGTAGCAACACTTTCTAGCTACCGGCCTTCACGTTATTTGTAGTAGGGAAAAAAGAATTTACGTATGGTATCACCATTCGGTAGACATCCCTACCATTACTCATTAACATTTTCGTGCTCGAGGCCTTCGGACGCACAATATTATAATTAGTTTCAAATATTTTATTTTAAGTAAAGGAGTTAGTTAGGTAGTGAAAATCATGGGAAAACGGAAAGCAGAGGAAAAGGTGGCGAAGATTAGAAGAAAAATAAGGAAGTTGGAGGAGAAATTGGCACGGAAACGTATAATGCGTCTACCTTCCAGTTCAAGTGACGAAAACGAGGGTAAGTGTTAATACGAGAATTTAATATTAATACAGGCGCATGATTCAAAGTTTCTTTGTTTTGTTTGGATTGATGAATACTATGATGCGAGACTCCGCTTTTGGGTTTACTCCTTCATAATTACGTCAGACAATACTATGATGCGAGACTCCGCTTTTGGGTTTACTCCTTCATAATTACGTCATTAGACAATACAATGATGCGAGACTCCGCTTTTGGGTTTACTCCTTCATAAATACGTCATTAGACAATACTATGATGCGAGACTCCGCTTTGGGTTTACTCCTTCATTTTGTTTTTACGCCATTGATGAATACTATGATGCGAGACTCCGTTTTTTGGGTTTACTCCTTCATAATTACGCTTTACGAGCTAGATTTTAGCTTTAACAAAACTATTCTATTGTAATAGTTATAACCAGGGTAAAAATAAAAATAAAATATTTTTCCTTTGATGTGGGTACCTTCCTTTTTTCGTTGTAACAAAAGAGGAATAGTAAGACGTTTCGTACGTTTACAGATGTCAATCAGGTGGTAAATGGTGCATTATGTGACCCTGTACCGGTGTTTTTCGATTCCACTACCATACACGATGATGAACAACGTCCAGACATCGCGTTATCGTTGAAGGACGCCTCGCCATCACCTGGGACAGCTATCGAGACGCTACCAGTTTCGCAGAACGGTGGTGCCGATTCTGCAGTCGCCGGAATTGAGGAAAATACTGAGCTTGTGCTGGATGGATCAATACTTTCATTACTAGGTGACGCTCCTGAAAATAATAATGAATCAGGTCCCCCTATCCATAGGGATATTGCCACTAGATGGCAGGACATTTTACAGAAAGGTCTTAAAGATGATATTAAAAAAGACTTAACAAAATTGTATCCTATACCTAGTAATTTGGAAATTCTTGTACCGCCAATCCTAAATCCCGAAGTTAAGGCGGCATTAACAGAGCCCTTAGTAAAGCGGGATTTCGCTATTTTTCATAGACAAAAACAGACCGGGATTGCATTATCCGCTTTAAGCAAATCAGTGGACTCGATAATAAATGACCCAAATAAAAGTTTACAAAATGAAACAAAGTCGACTGTATTAAAACCGCTAAGCGATGCCTGTCGCATTTTATGCGATTTATATCAGCTTGAAACGAAAAGAAGGAGAATCCACATAATAAATTCAATAAATAATAAGATGAAAGACATCGTTATGGACACAGTCCCAGGGAAATTTCTTTTCGGTGACAATATGTCTGAAAAGCTTAAAACGGCCCAGGGCATTAATAGATCGGGACAAATTTTAAAAGTCATACCATTCTCTAATAATTCTAATAAGAATACTATGACAGCTGCACCTAGCAATGTTAAGTCTTTAAACCAAAAGACCCCATATCGGAAAACAGCTGCGCGTTCTTATATGGGGAAGCAACGAGTGCAGGATCATGCAGCACCAGCACCGGCACCAGCAAGCAGCCGCCAGCGACACTACCGCCGCAGCCCCCCGCCGGCCGCGGCCCCTCGACGTCAGAGTCAGCAGCGCTACTGAACAGTAATAACGAGGTACGATATGCAGGGCGATTGTCTTGCTTCTCTCAACAATGGGAAAATATAACTAGCGACCCGCTTATATTAGGCTGGCTAGACGGTTATGAAATTCCATTTATTTCTACACCTAGTCGCAGTGATAGGCCTTATACAATTTCACATTCAGACCAGGAATTACTTGAATTTAATAAATGTATACAAAAATTATTATATATAAACGCCATTTCAGAAAGTAATCATGAGGAAGAGGAATTTGTCTCTAGTGTTTTTTTAGTGCCTAAACCTAGTGGAGAGAATCGGTTTATTTTGAATTTAAAATGTTTAAATAAGTTTGTCAAAACAGAACATTTTAAATTAGAAGATTATCGTACTGTAACCAAGATGATGTTCCCAGATTGTTTTATGGCTTCCATTGATCTAAAGGATGCTTATTACTTATTGCCGATCTATGAGTTTCATAGGAAATATTTGAAGTTCAAATTTAATGATACTCTTTATGCATATAATTGCTTACCGTTCGGGCTGGCGACAGCACCTTATGTTTTTACAAAATTATTAAAACCAGTAATGGAATACTTTAGGTCAAACAATATATTAACAGTTATTTATCTAGATGACATAATGATTTTTGGTAGGTCATATTTGGAGTGCAATAGAAATATTTCATTCATTAAAAACGCTCTCGAAAATCTGGGATTTATAATAAATTATGAAAAGAGTTGCTTAATACCTTCAAGAGAGTGTAAATATTTAGGTTTCATATTTAACTCTCAAAAAATGATACTAAAATTACCCGAGGAAAAGAAGGCTAAGATTCAAAAATTAATTTTGAAATTCATAAATACAGAAAAATGTAGTTTACGTAATTATGCTAGATTTGTTGGTATTTTGATATCAGCCTGCCCTGCTATTGATTACTCTTGGTTATATACCAAGATTTTCGAAAGATTTAAATTTTTGTGTTTAAAGGAAAATTCTTCATACGATCAGATCGTAAAAATCCCAGCTACGTTACATGAGGATATGTTATGGTGGTTAAGGCATATTATGAACGATTATGCTAAAGTACGAACCCATAACTATGAGTGTGAAATATTTTCAGACGCTTCTCTACGGGATGGGGAGCGTATTGTAATAAGAATAAAGTCTATGGTTTTTGGACCGAAGAGGAAAGATTGCAACATATAAACTTATTAGAACTTAAAGCAGCTTTCTTTGCTTTAAAAGTTTATGCTAAACATCTTACTAATACGGAGATTCTTTTACGAATTGATAATACTACAGCTATAGCATGTATGTATGTAAAATGGGTAGCGTCCAGTATGCACATCTGGAAAAAATCACTCGTCAAATTTGGCAGTGGTGTGAACAAAGAAAAATTTTCTTATTCGCATCATATATCAATTCCAAAGACAATGTGGAAGCGGATGCAATGTCTAGAATGAAATTCCAAGAGACAGAATGGGAACTTGCAGATTATGCGTTTCAAGAAATTATTCTGTCATTTAAACAACCTACTATTGATTTGTTTGCATCTAGAAATAATAAGAAATGTCCCACTTACGTATCTTGGAAGCCAGATCCTGAAGCTTGGGCAATTGACGCGTTCACATTGTCATGGACTCATCTTAATTTTTATGCTTTTCCTCCTTTCTCCATGGTATTAAAAGTGATACGAAAAATTATAGATGATAAAGCTGAAGGTATTGTTGTAATACCGAATTGGAAAACACAACCTTGGTATCCATTGTATCAAAAAATTAAAATTTCTAGAGAAATATATTTTCGACCAAGTAAAGAATTGCTTGTATCTCCTTTCAGAATTCATTACAATCTACACAGTTCGCTAGAACTGATTGCCGTAAGATTGTCAGGAAAACAATATTAAGACAGACAACTTTCCTCAAAATCTGTGGATATCATATTATTCTCTTTGACTGAAAATACATATTATAAGCAATATGTTGGCTGTATTAGATTATGCATTAAGTACTTTGAGATAAATAACGTCATATTATGCTATGATTCTATGCCTATTCTAGAAATAATATATTACCTTAGCCGATTTTTTGATCAGGGAGTACGGTATGGCACCATTAACTCTCTTATAGCAGCAATAAGTTTGTTAATGGGAAATCCCATAGATAATAATAGGATAAAGAGATTCATGAAGGGAGTAGGTATATAGGTTACGACCTCATACGCCTAAATATGATATAGTTTGGGAAGCTAATATCGTTTTAAATTATTTGAGCCAGTTCTGGCCCAACCATGCGTTAAGTCTACAAGACTTATCAAAGAAAACCGTCACACTTAATGCTTTAGTAATAGCTTAAAATGTCCAGACCATCACCCATATCAAAAATCAGTAATGTTGTCATGTAATACTTAGAATAGTATAACAATTAATGCATATGATTATAATAATAATTGATCAATGATTTATGATTAATGTAATTAAGTAATTAAATTATGGTAAGTTAATTATTTTTCTATAAAAGAAATTAATAAAAATACCTATCCTACCTATTCTAGTCTGTATTATTTTTACTATATACAGCTATAAACATCTACAATATGTAAAACTCCAAATCGCTAGAATGAAGCTTGCGAAGCATAATTTATGATCAAACGAACTTACCTGTAAGTGAAGTTCGATCCTAATTATGTGAGCAAGCTTCATTCGACGCGATTTGGGAGAACCCACCCTAATCTAGTATCTATTTTATGTGTTAATAAGTGTACGTATTTAAAGTTAACCCTCCCAATGTACCGTATACTTTAAGTATAAATAAACATGTAAAAATAATCACATTCATAAATAGGTATTAGCATAGGTATTACCACAAGCTAACATTTTATTATTTCAGGTACCTATTTTGCTTTAAACTAATGAGTAATGGTAGGGATGTCTACCGAGTGGTGATACCATACGTAAATTCTTTTTTCCCTACTACAAATAACGTGAAGGCCGGTAGCTAGAAAGTGTTGCTACAATATGTAAAACCCCAAATCGCGTCGAATGAAGCTTGCTCACATAATTAGGATCGAACTTCACTTACAGGTAAGTTCGTTTGATCATAAATAATATATGAGTGTTGGCAATGATAAGGTTTATGATAGATTATATAAAAAAATGCGTGAGTGTCGTGGAACAATCGGTTGGAAGCATGTTGGAAGGAAGTGCCTTTTAATAAAATAAATAAATAATAAAAATAAAAAATAGTAAAAAAATAATAATCTGAAGTCGATTCGAATCCCGAACCGATTGTTTCACTCCTTCGTTTAGCCGCTACGCCACCAAAACTATAATGGAACGTGTATAATAAACGAAGGCAACAAGTGCTGTGACGGAAAATTCTTAAAGAAAGAAAAAAAGAAAATTAATTTATTTGCCCACACATATATGCATGCATAACTTATATACATTTAATAATATAAACAATTTAGAAATGTGCTTTTGCACCCATTTGTCGCATGAGCAAAAAGGTGTCGGGTCAGCATAAATGCTGCAGATTCATGGAGAACCTGAGCGCTGGTATTCTGCCGGCACCCTTTAGAAGGAGACACTTACACTTTTCACTTCCAAACCGTCCGAAAAGGAACATCGTTCCAATAAATATGGTATTTTATTATGGGATATATTTAATATGGCGTTTACAGTGGCCTACCGTTTGAATAAGTAGGAAGTGTTACGAACTTTTGAATGGTTTAGACTTGACTTTTACGTCAATTGTTATCCCTACGCCATCCAACCGTCGGCTTTAATGCACCTCACGCACCGTTACATCAAGAACCATCTCAGTTTTTAATGGCAATATTTAAAATATGCAAATGAAAAAGGGTCCCATTTGGCAAGGCTCCCACTTCACAAGAAGCTGCTATCCCAGTTCAACAAGACACTAATTGTCAGCCTGGCTTATGCAACTACGCTGTTACATCGTTCATTTTGTTGGTTTACTCATTAATCATTTATTCTCCCGGAATCCCAATAAAGTGTGACGTATTGATATCTTAGTTAACGTCATCTGAGCTCGTCCACGACGCCAAAGATCAATTCTGCGCGCGTTGTTTCGCTAGATTTCCGGCTCGCATATGATAACCGCATCACATTCCTTGCATCAAATCATAATAGGCTCTATCTATCCCCCATCAATTTCCCATCACCGTCTCCTAGTGTGCGCCACTTTATAACTTACCTTACAGGTTTTTAAAATACCGCGGGAGTCATATGTCACTCTCCAGGTCCTCAACTATACCCATGCAAACGTCGTTGCTCTGTTGCTGCGTGATTGATAAGGACAAATAAACATACTTTCGCATATTTTATAATATTAGTAAGGAATTACGGATAGCTGAATGACGTTTTGGCTTTATAGTGCATATATTTTGTTTGTAAATAGGTAAGTAGGTTCAATCAATGCGGTATCTTATCAAAGTCACACGGATTGAAGAGCCGGCGCACCGCTGTCTGTGAGCTCCGTTAAATTGGGTCGATGGGACTCCCCTGCAGCGGACCACTCTTCTTGCGTTCCACGGGACGGTCCCTAATAGAACATAATAACATCTGGTTCCCGTTAGTAAATAATGCACATAGAGCATCAGAAGGGAATTGTAGACTGGCCCTGACTTCGTAGAGCGTCGTCTCTGACGCTCTATAAAGAAAGTAGATTATTATGCTTCTAGTTTAGTCTTATTTGTAAAGCTTATTAAAGCATATCAACCTTTAGGGTCGGTCTATTGACTTATAGTAAACTAGCTTTGCCCCCGCGATTTTGTCTGCGTGGAATTATTATCATATTTTAAAATGAGTATTTGATTTGAATATTAGTTTCAATCCGATGCCTTAAGATGGGTAGCCTAAGTATGTCACACTCTCTTTAACATTTCTGCGGTGGTGACGTGTGATGCGGGTTGTTACGTTCCCTAAAATATGGTTGAGCGAAGCAATGGGTGGATCATTCGTCATGCTCGTGAACGGGTGCCACCAGCGGCAATTGGGCTACTTTCTGTCTGCCCGTCTTGACATGTGTTGAATTATAATTAGAAATAATTACGGCATTCCGAACCAGTGGTAGACTCATTGACGATTCAAAAGTACTTGTAAAAGTTTATTTGAATAAAAAACATTTCTATTCTATTCTATTCTATTAAGTTTTTGTAAATCCCGTTTTTTGATTTAAACGTAAATTTGAAACAGTCAGTTTTTTTTCTTATACATTACTTGAAAAATAACTTAAAAAATAAAGGACTGTCATAAAAACCTTCATCCCCAATTTCTTCGGAGGATGTAGCTGGTGCGGTGAGAAATCCGGGACCCGATGGGCTACATCACCGCTGGTTAAAGGGGTTTACACTCTGCCATGCTACTTTGGCTCAACAATTCTAAGACGCTCTCGAGCATAGGGCACTCCCGAACCTTTTCACCACCGGAATCACTCATCTAGCTCATAAATCCACCGATACCGCTTGTAGTGAATGCAGTCACTCAACGACTCCGGCACAGAATATAATATAATAGTGACGCCGTCCTCTAAGTGGCAGTCGTGTGTTGACCATCGAGCAAACACTATAATTCCGATCAATAAAACAAGTGTTTTATTTAAACACCACAAAAGTGGCGACCCTGCCAGGATCGAACTATATAGTTAATTTCCACGTTAACTTCATTTATTCATTCATTTTAACCCAAAATAATACGAAGTAATAAAAATCCACTTCCAACTCAAAAGCAATACCTACCTATGATAGGTAGGTTAACACATAATACAATATCATTGAGTGGTGGATGTGGGTACGTTTATTTCTGAACATACCTATTGCAAATACCTGATACAGTGAGTACCAGCTGCGAAATGGTCTACAAATGATTGCTACAGTGTAGCGATCGTAATCAACTCCGATTGGCCGACACTCTGTCGATATTGGCTAAAGTTGCTGTGGTGAGGAGAATATGCCATATACATTGAGATGTAATGAAAAACAAGGATATTGTGGCGCAATAATTGCTGCAATTTTTCCGGAATCGACCAGCTGTTACCATTTTATCAGTTAATCAGTGTAATTGTAATGTTTATAAAAAAAATGTATTTATTTTGCATTTTGTTATTCCTACCTTTTAATATCGTATTATGTATTAATTAAAATACAAATATGAATAGAAAAATTGTAAAATATTTATGTTTTATGGCTAAAGTCTCCAGCCAAAGGTAACGTAAAGGTAATTTAAAGGTAAAATTAAATTTAATAATAAGACCCCAAGATAACAATGAGCTAATGCTCACGCTATTGCTAATAATAAATAATTTATTAGAGGGTAATGCTTGATACCAAAGGGCTATGCCAGTTACAATACTGTTGCTTAAATGTAAGCAAAGAGCCACGCACATTGCTCGATACCAAAGGGCTATGCCAGTTACAATACTGTTGCTTAAATGTAAGCAAAGAGCCATGCACATAAAATAATAATAATGGTATCTCAGGGCTATGTTGCTTAATGTAAGCAAAGAGCCACGCACATAAAATAATAATAATGGTATCTCAGGGCTATGTTGCTTAAATGTAAACAAAGAGCCACGCACATAAAATAATAATATTTAGTCGTATCTCAGGGCTATGCGGTCGATTAAAATGTAAGCAAAGAGCCACGTATACAAAATAATCAAAATATACATTATATTCAGTAAGATATTGTTACTGGAAAAACCACACCATAAATATTGTAATTTATAGACTTTTATAATTGCAATGGTGACTTAGCTGTGGATTCGCAATGACAAAGTTTATGTATGTTTTGAAACATCAAAAAAAAATAGGCGAGCTATTTTCTTCATATTACTACTGTAGTATCGCTACAGGTGCCAGAGATTTATTTTAATTTGCTCTAAACTCAAAGAAACAAAGCCGTAGTTGCAATTTATTGAGGTTTTAACCATTGAGAATAAGAATGATTTCTCATTGTTAATAAAAAAAAAAAGGAGACCTTTGATATTTTAATTATAATTCAACATTATTTTGTATTTCTTTTTCATATTAAATATGGAAAAGGGAATTTTGAAAGGCTCCTTTTAATCTAATTCTAATTCTATTAATAATAATTCTATTAATAATTCTATTAATTACATTGTTACATACATTTAAAATTGAAATAAAGAAAGGATGCAATGTAGTGAATGCAGTCACTCAACGACTACGGCACAGAATATTTAATAGTGACGCCGGCCTCTAAGTGGCAGTCGTGTGTTGACCATCGAGCAAGCACTATAATTCCGATCAATAAAACAAGTGTTTTATTTAAACACCACACCGCTGACCCAGCCAAGTACCGCCCCATCACATTTCTAACTATCATCTATAAGACATTGACATCCGTTCGGAGCCTTAGGATTTCCCGTCATGTAGACGAGAACAACATCATGTCTGAGGCTCAGAACGGTTGTCGGGGAGGTGGTCGTGGTACTAAGGAGCTCCTTCTCATCGACTCCGTCGCGGGCCAACTGGTCAAACGCAATCGCCGGAGTTTTTCTGCCGCCTGGATTATCTATAAGAAGGCATTCGACTCGGTGCCCCATTCATGGCTCTTGAGGGTCCTTGAGCTGTACAAAGTCGATAGTACAGTTTGACACTTCCTCGGAGAGTGTATGGGGCAATGAAACACGATCCTTTGTCTCCATGGCGAGCGGTTGGCGGCTGCGGGTGACCGGATATCGGGAGCGGGGTATCTTGCAGGGCGATTGACTGAGTCCACTGTGGTTTTATGAGCCTCTCAGCTCTTTGCTGGAGAAATCAGGCACAGGCTTTCAGTTTCGGAGACGAGGGACAAAAGTGCCTTACCTTCTCTACATGGGTGATCTCAAGCTGCTAGCACCCAATGCCACCCGCCTGAGGGAGTTGCTGAATATCACCACTGAGTTCAGTAGCTCCATCAGGATGGAGCTTGGACTAGACAAGTGTGCGGTCTTACATGTGGAGGGAGGACAGGTTACTCATTCGGTCGAGATCAATCTCGAGCCATCCAACATCAGGACCCTCTCTGAAGCTGAGTCATACCGGTATCTGGGTATGTCACAATCCGTGGGGGTAAGGGAAGCGGACGTGAAACAGTCAGTTTTTTGAGGTCTTTTTTGGCCGTCTGACAAAAGTTTGTAAAAGCTATTTGTCAGGCGCCAATAAGGTCCGAGCTTATAACGGCTGGGGTCGTGCCCGTTCTCATGTACACCTTTGGCGTCCTCAGATGGAGTCAGACCGAACTAGACGCACTGGATAGAAAAGTTCGCACGACTATGACTCTCTACCGCATGCACCACCCGAAATCTTCTGTTATGAGGTTGTATATCCCCCGGAAACGTGGTGGTCGAGGCGTATTAAGCGTCAAGACTATGCATAATCGGGAGATATCCAGCCTCAGAACCTACTTTGAGACGAAGAGGGAGTGTCCAATGCATAGAGACGTCATAGAATGTGAAACTCGAGTGGCAGAAACCGGTGGTACTAAGCACCTCTGACCGGAAGACCGTATGGAAGGAGAGGGAGTTGTACGGACGCTTTTTTAAAGCTCTTAATGAGCCTCACGTAGATAAATGAGCGTCCGTGCAATGGCTACGCTTCGGAGACCTCTTTGGGGAAACCGAAGGTTTTGTGTGTGCGATACAAGATCAGGTGGTTAAGACGCGGGACTATCGAAAGTACATCCTGAAGGATGGCACTCACGACATATGTCGAGCGTGTCGCCATCCCGGTGAGTTACTCAGGCATGTTCTTTCAGGATGTTCGGCTCTTGCTAACACTGAGTATCTGCACAGACACAACCAAGCGGCCAAAATCCTTCATCAAGAGCTTACTCTGAAGTACGGTCTCCTGGATGAGAGAGTGCTGTTTTATAGGTACACACCGGTGCCGGTACTAGAGCGTGACGGAGTCCGGCTCTATTGAGACCAGTCCATCATCACGGACAGGACAATTCTGGCGAATAAGTCTGACATCGTATTGATGGACCGAGCACAGTCGAGGGTGTTTTAAGTGGACATCACCATTCGACATGACAAGAACCTCGTGAGAGCGGAGACAGAGAATGTGGAGTAAACTGAAACCATCCCAACTCGTCGGTTTGGATTGTAAAACTTTTTACAATCCGAACTGACGAGAGACTAAGTTCTTAAGCATAACATATAGGTTACTATCCTTACTTCCTTACTAACATCATATAAATGCGAAAGTGTGTTTGTTTGTTGATTTGTTGTCGTCCGCGAGCTTGGCGGCCGTCGCCCGCGGACTCTGCGTTCAATCACGCGGACGCAGAGCGACGTAGGCGGGAGGTGTTCTCTCCTTCCGATGCCATTTCAGCGGTCCTTTCCTGCAACCGCGGCGGCTGCGGGACCACATAAACCTGCGGTATCGTGAGTATTGAAATAAAACAGCCATACCGCAACCGCTGCAGGCGCAGGTGAGAACCGCTCCATGAAAACTCAGTCTTAGCAAACAAGCACTGGGTACTTTACCATTATAAATACCATTATATACTATTTTATGAAAAAAAAATTAAATTCCTAAAATTCCTAAAAGTATGACCACCCTATCTACCCACGCGATTGGGGACGGTAAGTGTTTGCGAGGGGCGGAGAGGGTGACTGTGCGTTTGTATTTTAGTCTTAATAAAATACACCGCTTTAGATTGCGCCACTTGAGCATCCTAATTTTGGATGTTTCAAATCTATATCTATACTAATATTATAAAGAGGAAAGATTTTTTTTTGTTTGTTTGTTTGTACCGAAAAGGCTCTGTAACTACTGGTCCGATTTTAACCATTTTTCCACCAATAGAAAGCTAAGTTATCAGGAAGTAACATAGGCTAAAATTTATTTTCAAAAAATTAGAGATCCTTAAGAAAATTGCAATAATATAACCTAAGGTAGCAAAATGCCTATAAAATGCATTATTCGGCGTGCGCTGAGAAAACTATTGATGATAAAGAAAAATTATGTACAACATGATTAAAGTACTCATTATTCTCTAAAAAAAAGTCCCCGTGGGAAAAATATATCTAACTATCATATTTAAGTCACGATAGTAGCTTTTGTGTTCTACAATTTAATTAGATCACCTTTATTATCGTAGTATTAATTCCTTACTAATACATAAATTATAAATGCGAAAGTGTGTTTGTTTGTTGTTTTGTCCGTCAATCACGTTGCAATAAAGCTACGGATTGACATGATTTTTTGGATAGGTATAGTTGAGAACCTGTAGAGTGACATAGGCATGCTGGAAAATCAAAGAGTTCCCGCGGGATTTTAAAAACTAAATCTACGCGGACGAAGTCGCGGGCATCAGCTAGTATTTTATAAAAGAATTCCATGAAACGTATATAAACGATTCCTTTCAATATAAAACCGTCATGTTTTCTTCTCGGAAAAACTCGGAAGGTGAAGCGAGACCCATACCTAGACGACACTCGACCTACAAAAGAGCACGTTTAATGTATTTGCCCCCGCATTGTAACATTGTAGACCCTCGGGTGTAAAGTTTTCAAGTAAACGTAACTCGCGTACAACGAGTAAACGCAACGACAATTTATATATAGAAAGATATGCGATTTGCGACCAGTATATATAGTTAGAACAAGACCGGCCTTGCTGCAAGAGCCGCGTCTGTTGGGAAAATTGATCAATTTTTTTTAGTGCTCAAATCGGATATGCGATCATAAATGTTCTTGCTTGTGTGAATTGTTGTCATACTTTTTTTTTCTTTTTTAGTCAGGGGCTTTTATACTTTAGAATGTCAGTCCGTAAGTTCTGGAAGCTGATTTAATTAGTTGCAATCGCCTATATTTTAAACTAGCGACCCGCCCCGGCTTCGCCCGGGTAGTACCTACAGCATAATATTATGCCTACATATTGTTTTTTTCTGTCGTGTGGTCACATCAGCTTGTTACGTCGAACATGTGGATTTATTTTCGCGCGCGTTCGTTTTTATTTTGCGACTAGCTGATGCCCGCGACTTCGTCCGCGTGGATTTAGTTTTTGAATCCCTCGGGGAACTCTTTTTAATTTTCCGGGATAAAAAGTAGCCTATGTCACTCTCCAGAACCTCAATACCCATGCAAAAAATCACGTTGATCCGTAGCCCCGTTGCGGCGTGATGAAGGACAAACCAACAAACCTACAAACAAACACACTCGCATTTATAATATTAGTAAGGATTTTATTTTTATTCCAATGATGTTGGACCGACTTAAAGTCAAAATAATCGTACGTAGCTCACAGGAATTCCGGTGAATAACGTTACTCACAGGAACATAGGACGCATTCGGATTTAAACAAAAAATGTAATTATTATCGTATATAAATATATAAATAAAAATGTATATTCCTTATATCCCGTGGTAGAAACATCACGCGTGAACGGCTGGACTGATTTTGACGTGACTTCTAATGACAGATAGCTGATGGTATAAGCCTAGCATAGGCTACTTTTTAACTGATTTTCAATAAAGGATCAAAAAAGTATTGTGTTTTTTAACCTATAAATATCAATATCTCCATGATTTCTAAACCGATTTGCCTGAATTTTTTTTAATCGATACAGAACCTTTGCGAGATGGTCCCATAAAAGTTGTAGTTGTTGTAGTAGTTATAGTAGTAGTAGTTGTAGAAGTAGTTGTAGTAGTTGTAGTTGTAGTTGTTGTAGTAGTAGTAGTAGTTGTAGAAGTAATTGTAGTAGTTGTAGAAGTAGTTGTAGTAGGTAGGATCTGGGAAGTATACCTTTTGAAACATAAAAAGAATTTTCCAAATCGGTTCAGGCGTCTTAGAGTAATCGGTGAACATACATAAAGAAGATTCCGTTGAATTGAGATCCTCCTCCTTTTTTGAAGTTGGTTAAAATAAGAATAAAAATTAGTTTAAATTTGAAGAAGTTATGGAGTAAAACAGTCAAAATAGTTCAACCCCTATCTCAGAGAACATACATCCATCCATACATCCCATCCATCCATCCATCCGTATACTAAGTACATCTATCCATACATCCATCCTCACAAACTTTCACATAAGTGGGATAAGTAGCATAGGATATAGTTAATGTAGTTAAAGTTAGTAGCAGGAGGATACAAACATAAATACGTACATGCATACACACATACATACATGGATACATATATACATACATGCATTCATGCATGCATACATACATACATACATGCACTCATGCATGCATGCATACATACATACATGCATACAAACATGCATACAAATATCCCGCGATAACTGTCTGTTTTCCCGGGATAAAAAGTAGCTGTTGTTACTTTTCCAGTCCTCAAATATGGCTATCCAAAAAACCACGTCAATATGTAACTCCCTTCGCACATAATTGAAGGATAAATATATGAAAAGTAGTATACTAATATCGCGCAGGAACCATTTGTTTTCCCGGGATAAAAAGTAGCCTTTGTCACTTTTCAGGCCCTTAACTTTACCTGTGCTAAAAACCACTTCAATCTATAACTCCGTTGGCGCATAATTTAAGGATAAATATGTGAAAAGTAGCATACGAATATCCCGTGGGAACTGTTCGTTTTCCCGGGATAAAAAGTAGCTGTTGATACTTTTCCGGTCCTCAACTATGCCTATCCAAAAAACCCCCTTCAATATGTAACTCCCTTGGCACATAATTGAAGGATGAATATGTGAAGAGGCATACTAATATCCCGCAGGAACCGTTTGTTTTGCCGGGATAAAAAGTAGCCTTTGTCACTTTTCAGGCCCTTAACTTTACCAGTGCTAGGAAAACCACTTCAATCTATACCTCCGTTGGCGCATAACTGAAGGATAAATATGTGAAAAGTAGCGTACAAATATCCCGCGGGAATTATTTGTTTCCCGGGATTAAAAGTAGCCTTTGTCACTTTTCAAGTCCTCAACTATGCCTATCCAATAAAACACGTCAATCTGTAACTCCGTTGGCCCTTAATTGAAGGATAAATATGTGAAAAGTAGCACACTAATATCCCGCGGGAAGTGTTTGTAGGAACAGTTACAGTTACAGTTTTATTATAAGTATAGATAGATAATAATTAAATTTTATGTAACAATGTCAATTTTTGACGTTCGTAAGCGTTAGGATATGCAGTCGCTTGTGCTTGAAATTTCAAAAACTGATGCTTGCTATGGTTTTTTGAAACCGAAGCTTGCTTGCTTGTTTGCTTGCTTGATTTCTTGCATGCTTGCTTGCAGGATTAAAAAAAACCCGAATTTCGATGAAAAAATCGATGCTGCGGATAATGTAAGCGTGATTTAAGTACAATCAGCGCCATCTATCCGTGGTTTTTCAAAATCCCGCGGGAACCTTGGATTTTTCCGGGATAATTTGTAGCCTATGTGTTATTCCAGGGTATAATCTATCTCCATTCCAAATTTCAGCCAAATCCATCCAGTAGTTTTTGCGTGAAAGAGGAACAAACATACACACAAACTTTCGCCTTTATAATATTAGTAGGATTTAGAACGTCCTTGTCGTATGCTGTTTGTAGTCATTTTCTTTTTCCATAACTTTTTTAATGCAAAAGTGTGATTTTTGGTTTGTCCTTCAATCACGCCGCACCAGAGCCATGGATCGACGTGATTTTTTGCATAGGTATAGTTGAGGACCTGGAGAGTGACTTTTGCTACTTTTTATCCCGGAAAATAAAAGAGTTCCCGAGGGATTTTAAAAACTAAATCGACACGGGCATCAGCTAGTTATTAATGAATAGTTGTTATATTTTAAAAAATTTCCGAAAACTGAAAGGTACATTGAATAAGCTATTATTTGGTACTATATATTTTGTACACTTATCTAAGGGCCCCGTTGCACTGGCTTGAAAAACTTTCGGACCGAATTTTTCCGGTGCTACTTATCAAAGATTTTCTGATTTGAATGCATAATTCTAAAGGTACATTGAAAGACCTTTCGTTAGTTAGGTATATATCTCGCGAGTCAGACTCGCGCACCGAGGCTTCTGTAGTCCACAAATAAAAGTAAAACGATAGTATTATATTAATTTGCTAATTAAATCGTTAACACGTGTTTGTAGAGGTAAAAACTATGCTAGTTAGAGCGTTGGTGGTTTTATTTTTCCTGTAAAATTATTTTTCCTGTAAAAAATACATAAATCTGTATTGACCATAATTATTACTGATTTTTAGATTGGCAAACTTCGGCGATAAGTGGGGGGGGGGGGGGGGGAGATTTTTTGACATTTTGCACGATTACTAAAAAACTATTATAACTAAAGCACTTTCATCTGATACCCCACTCGGTATAGTTATCTTACTGTGAAATTTAAAACGCCCGACTTTCCCCCTTTTTTAATTAAACTTAAAATAGTTAAGTTAATAGGCTTTGGTTTTATTTTTCCTATCAAATGTACATAAGCCTCTATAGACCATAATAGACGTCTATTGACCATACTTATTTCTGATTTTTAGATTGGTAAACTTCGGAGATAAGGGGGGAACGGTATTTTTTCAACATTTTACTTTCATATGATACCCCATTAAGTGTAGTTACCTTACTTTGAAATTTCAAACGCCCGATTTCTCCGCTTTTTTAATAAAACTAAAAAAAATTAGATGATTTTTATTCCAATGATTTTGGGCCACTATTAGATATAACTATTCCAAATTTCATGTCGAATGCTTTAATAGTTACTAACATAATCGACGGTGACCGACGGACGGACGGAGAAAGTCACACCATAAATAAGGGTTCCATTTTTATCATTTTGGTACGGAACCCTTAAGAGTGGGTGTGCGCTCGTTAACAGTAAACAGATTTGATTTTTACAGTAGTAGATCAAGTTTCAATTATCCGAAAAAAAAACGCGCAAGAATTACATCATACTGCCAAGGGACTTGTTTGGGCAAAAACATAAAATGATGAAATTTGTTCGATAATAAAAAATCGCGAAGTTAGGTCTAATTTTTAACCAATATTCATTTATTTTCAATGTGTTGCATATTACAGAGCCAAAATTTTTACATTAAATTCCGGCTGATATTATCAAGAGAGTAGCCTAGCGAATTGAAAAGAAAATGAATATTTTACGAGTTACAAAGTATTTTGGCACTTACTACACTCCTATTCCGCGCAAAACGCTTTCTTTTGTCGCGCCTCACATGAGGTTGTGACTATGTTTTATCTCATCGCGAAATCTGATTTTTTTTGGGGTTACACGCGCTCTTAAAAGTGTAATACGTAGGCCTGAAAAAACAATATATCGGCTAGAATTAGAATACAGTTGGCAACACAGCTCCCACACCGCATTTGCCTTCGCGCATTTTGTATGCTCCAGGCTTGATTAAGGTATTGGTTTGCAGTCGTAAAATGTGCATACAAACTTGTACGTGACCGCAATAATGTTCCAGTGGTATAATAAGTGTCATACATACGCGTGTTGAGAATTCACGTTTTTTGAATGTTCTTGGAGCTTTGACCGTTTTAAACCTGGCGTACAACTGTGCGCATTTATTTTATTTTTATTTTTTTTGTACAGTTTGTATGAAAGTCTGTCATCTTTCAAGTTATATCCATGAAACTTAGTATTTAGGCTTTTAATTAAATATGAAGAAATGCGTATTTCAAAGTGTTTGAAAATTCTACCCTCAAAGGGGATAAATAAGGGATGAATATTTGTATGAAAGTTCGTCATTTTTCAAGTTATTTTTCAAGTTATGTTTATGAATCTTGGGATTTCGGCTCTTGATTAAAAATAAAGAAGTACGTACTTTACATTTTTTGAAAATTCTACCCCCGAAGGGGTAAAATAGGGGTTGATAGTTTATATGAAAGTCCGTCATTTTATAAGTTCTATCTATAAAACTTTGTATTTGGGCTATAGATTAAAAACAAAGATGCTTGGACCTACATTATTTCTTATTTATGTTAATGACTTGTGTTCCCTTCGCCTATCACACTGCAAAATCATCACGTATGCCGATGATACAGCTCTAATTGTTAGCGGTAATAACTGGAATGAAGTCTGTAATCACTCTGAACTAGCCATTAAAACTGTTATGAAATGGCTAAATTGGAACCTTCTTACATTAAACTTGTCCAAAACTAAGTTTATAACCTTTGCCCCTAACACACTTACCCAAGCTCCTATCTCCTTCACAATACGTGCTCACGGATGTAATGGCTCTAATCCTACCTGTAATTGCAAAGCCCTTGAACGCACCTCCTGTATCAAATACTTAGGTGTTTTGGTAGATTGCTTCTTATCTTGGAAACAACAAATTGCATCAGTCTCTTCGCGCACAAGAAAATTAATGTTTGTTTTTAAGAATATAAGAAACGTAGCTGACCCCAAATGCCTTAAATCCGTTTACTATGCCCTCGCTCAATCAATCCTTTCATATTGTATAACCGCTTGGGGTGGTTCACCAAAAACGCTTATGCTACGGATTGAAAGAGCTCAGAGGGCAGTTTTAAAAGTAATGCTCGGTAAGCCCATACTCTTTCCTACTGCTGAGCTATATTCTAGTTGCCAGCTGCTCACAGTCCGGCAATTGTTCATCTTGCATACGGTGCTACGCAAACATTCTGAACTGACCTACGATCCTAACCTATTTACTATGAAGCGGAGAACTCATATGGTTTGCGCCCACAGACCTCGCCGGACCGCTGTTGCCGGTCGGCATTATTTTTATTTTGGTGGCTTAATATATAATCGAGCAAATAAAATACTAAATATATATCCGTTAACACTAGATAAATGCAAACACAAGTGTTCAGAATGGCTTCGAGCCCTCACTTATGATGAAACGGAAGTCCTTGTAAAGCTGAGTCAATAAATGTTACACTACTCCACTAACATTCACACACACACACACACACACACATACACACACACACACACACATACACACACACACACACACACACACACACACACAAACACACGTGCGCGCGCGCGCACGCGCACACACACACATACACACACACCCACACACACACACACACACATACTCACTCTCACTCACACCCAAACACACTCACCTCTCACACCAATTACCTGACACCCAATACATTGCAAACACGCACATGCACTGTCAACAATCTACAACCACAATCTAACACTTTAAAATTTGTCTTTTTTCTAAATTTCTAAATTTTATTTTATTTAATACGAGTAAGTATATCATTTTGCTTGTACTTTGTAATAATTACATATTATAAATCTTTTATTTAATGGACGAGCAGGGCGATGATCACCGCAACACAGTTTATACTTCTGCGGGATCATCGTTCAAATCTGTTATAAAATCATTTGTAATTTTGGGAAAAATAAATGATTATTATTATTATTATTATTAAAGAAGTACATCTTTCACAAATTCTACCCCCGAAGGGGTTAAATAGGGGTTGAATGTATACTTGTCCTTCATTTTTCAAGTTATATCCATAAAACTTGGTGTTTTGGCTCTTGATTAAAAACAAAGAAGTACTTATTTCACAGTTTATGAAAATTCTACCCCAAAGGGGTTAAATAGGGGGTTGAATGTTTGTATGAAAGTCCATAATTTTACAAGTTATATCAAGCAACGGATCTACGTGATTCTATGATTGCAGACCTACAGGTAACTTTTATCCCGATAAAACCAGAAATTCCCACGGGATTTTCAAAGAACCTAATTCCACGCGGACAAAGTCGCGAGGGCAACAGCTAGTAGAGTAATATTATAATTAGTAGATATACATATTATAGTTTTATGCACAGAATTTTTACTGCCATAATTCTGATTTAGTGATACTGCCGATCACTAATACCTTCCAGGTGAATACCTACAATGTAAAAGCTTATAGTGGAATATCTTGGCAAATTGTAGAGCAAAATGATTGAAAATTAAGAAACATACTCGTATTCTTCACATTCTTTCGAAAGCTAGGTATTTCTGCGTCCAATGAATGCTGATATTGGATTCTTTTGACAAATCAACTATTTCGCTTCTAGGTAATATCAATCAATCAAAAAATCCAATTTTGCGACTTTTTGAATAGTGCACTACTATTCAAAAAGTCGCAAAATTGGATTCCTGTGCTTTCATGAATCCAATATTCCGACCTTTGACAGAATGCGTTCAGCTTCAGCATTCCGTCCCAATATTGGAAAACACGTACATGTTTTCATCATGGGAATTTTATCTCTTTTTTTTTCAATGTAAAGTAATTACAATGCATTTTTTAACCGAAGTTAAGTAAGCAATACTATGGCGGAAAACTGTGCGAACTATTCTTATTTTTATACCGTTTGTAACTACCTTTGAGAAAAACTTATAACACCCCACTTTTTGCTATTGCGTAGGGGGTTAATTTAAACAACGATTCTAAACTTTAGAATAATTGCTTTTTACGGTTCCATACCCAAAGGGCACCAACGGGACCCTATTACTAAGCCTCCGCTGTCCGTTTGTCTTTCCGTCCGTCTGTCAGCGGGCTGTAACTCGTAAACCGTAAAAGGTAGACAGTTGAAATTTTCACTGAGTATGTATTTCTATTGCTGCTATAACAACAAATTATAAAAATTAAATTAAATAAAAAAGGGAGCCCCCTTTATTTTTTATTTCCATAAGTACAGGAAAAAGGAGTCGAAATGAAATTTTATTTTTTTACCCTGGCATGTGGGGTGTCATTGTCTAGAACTCATTAATTGGAGTTCAAATATATTTTTTATTATTTTTTACAAGCTTTTATTTAACTTGCAATGTTTGTTTGGGTCAAATCTTGCAAGATGAATTAGACCTACTTGCCGGTTTCTGATCGAGCTGAAATTTTGCATTGTAAATCGGATGACAATGCAATATTATTGTGACATGGAGCTAATCTGATGATGGAGACGGAAGATGGCTATCGGAACTCTGTAATTAAACGACGTAACTCCATCGAGTTTGGGCTCGTTTGATTCGTCATAACAAGTACTCTGATCCTAGATGATATCCAGAGTCTAATGATGTAGCTACTAAAAGCTTGCATTTAAAAATAAAATTTTTAATTTACACTTGTTTAGCTTCAAAAATGAAGAAATGGGGAGCCATCAAAGTTGTGACCATAACAAACGAGAACTTTTTCCCCAAATATATGCTAATTTAGTACTGATAGTAGTACTATCAACGTCTAAGACATGAAAATATATACTTTTTGTGAAATATGTAGTTATGATATTTTTATATCGCAAAGAAAAAATGAGATAAAACTATAATTGAAAATACAATAATATAACAAATTCAATTGAGTGTCTGTTTAATAAAGTGCGAGCGTTTTATTAACTCTGGGTTTGCATCTCTATGCATTTCTGTGGACGTCGACTAATTGTATGTGTATACATATGACGACACCTCTCCTCTGGCCGAGCGTTTAATAAAGGCAATCACACACTATCTCAGAACAGAACATCATTCTCAGCAATCATCTTCTAATCAATGATAATAATTATCCACAAAGGAGGTACATTGTAATCTTTACATGACAAGCATGGAACCCAATATTTCCATGTCTAACTAGACAAACCCGGCTAACTACTCTAGCCTAGGCGCAGCCTCCACCATCCCCTGACAGCTGCCCGTCTCCACCAAGAGAAGACCCTAGCAAAATCTCCTTTCTAACTCGTTCATGGGCCATCTCAAGGCAAAGATACGCAGATACGCTATCATCATTAACATTGCAACAAACTCACCAAATAACCATTTCAAAAACAGTCATTCCGAAACGACTGATCAATCTTTCCGACGCATCACCAATTACACAATAAATCATTCCAGATCCCAAATCCATCGCACCATGACAAAAGCACACTCCATCAAAAACCAAGGACTATTGTCCATGACAGCTAACCTAGCAATTATTACGTAGTCTCCTAACCAGCACTCTCCGACCATTGCATAATCACTCTACACCAACATTTTATCACAATTAAATCACTAATCCTATAATAATCCTCAATCCAACCAAATAATGCAACCTAAACGAACCGAACAATCTACGTCGCAGAAATCCGAACCATCAACCATGAGCACTGACACTAGAATCTCTAACCATAGACCACATAGTTACATAGACACCGAGACTAGCATCTCTGACAAATTCCACCATAGACTACAAACATTAAGGAATGCGACACATTAAGAAACACGATACAACCATCAATCGATAATACATGGAACTAGGAATTACGACTACGTCAACAGACTGCACTACACCTCCTACACATAGAAAGATAATATTTATTTATTTATTTATTGAAAAGGTACACAAAACAGGTTGCAACCAAATATAAACGTAATACAATAACAATAGATTTGGGTTCCAGGTAACAACCCTTAATATGTGTACACAGCGGTTATAAAATTTATGTATAGAATTTATACAGATTATAGTTAGAATTACACAGTTTACTCAGTTACACAGTTAGTAAAGATATTTAAAACTTAATAAAACTTAAAGTGCATTTTTGAATATAAATATGCCCGTAAAACTAAAATTGTAAGTTGCTTGATTATGAGGTCAGAAAAAGTTTATGTATTTGGTTTTTAAATATGTTTGCGTTATTATTGAAAATGTCAATATTATTGTGGTTAGTTGTGTTAAGATCATTAAATAGGCGGCACATACGAACAATGGGATTGTAAAAGGAAGTATTATTTTTGTGGACACTAAGAGCGAAAGTATTTGGATTTCTTAATCGGAAGTTAAAATTAATATTGATCAACGAGAGTAAGACAGGAGAATCTATTTTGGAATGAATAATTTTATGTAAAGTGATCAGATGAAAATAATCCCGACGGGATTTCAAAGTTTGCATCTTGAAATGTTGATAAGGATGTGCGTCTGTGACCGAAATGGAACCGAAAAGATAAAATTCTTAAAAACTTCCTCTGAACGCTTTCTAAACGATCACAATGAGCTGCATAATATGGAGCCCATATTACAGAGTTGTACTCCATAATACTTCGAACCATTTTTGTTTGATAAATATGTATTGAACTAGATGGTATTTTAAAATTTCTTGTCGATCTCAAGACA
Organism: Oeneis ivallda; assembly: GCA_029955525.1. Lineage (NCBI taxonomy): Eukaryota > Metazoa > Arthropoda > Insecta > Lepidoptera > Nymphalidae > Oeneis > Oeneis ivallda. The sequence continues at coordinate 12,310,664 of JARPMR010000001.1, forward strand.
AATCCTACCAATTTATTGCATTTGGCAATTATGTATTCATAATGATCCCTAAACGACATTTTATCGTCGAATATAACACCAAGATCTTTTGCTGACGTCTTTCTTGTGAGCGTACGTCCTTTTAAAGAATAGTTAAATTCAATCTTTTTAGATTAACGTTGAGTAAAGCTAACCACAAAACATTTATCAATATTGAGACTCATATGATTTTCTGTGCACCAGTTAGCCGCAGCATTCAAATCTGTCTGGAGACAAAGGGCATCGTTTACGCTGTCAATTGATTTGAAGATCATCAGCATAAAACAGGCTCTCGCAGTTCAACTTATCCACAAGGTCATTAACAATTAAGATAAAGAAGAGTGTATAAATAGAGTGAAGTAATATATCCACATAGAAAGATTTGAAGGCCGTCCCAAATAGTTCAAAGTTAGTTTATCACGAAATATTTACTATGACGCTCATTGATTTCGATAGCTACGCAGTAGAATGGTTTGTTTCCTCAAAACAATACTTTAAGTGTAAACATGAAGATAGCCGTGATGACCTAGCTTGGCTTGGTCTGGGTTTGATTCCCTAAGATTTCTACAAAACCCATTTGCTTATTAGATATCATTTACTAGTCAACGCACTCACGATTTTTGCATACGTTACGTGTATATCGGCAAGATTCATCTTATTTATCTTTACTTCGTCTTTATCAGGAGTAGGTTCAATCATGTAGTTAGGGTGACATTTTACAAATACCATTTACAACGTGTATCTCGTTAAACTTCATCTTATTTATCTTTACCTCGTATTTATCAGGACTAGGTTTAATCATGTAGTTAAAGTAACATTTTACAAATACCACTTACAACTAGCTTAACTTGAATATTCTTACTAGAGAATGGAATATTAGCTTTTTCAATAACTTTTAACAGTACAAATCGGCCAAGTGCGAGTCCGGCCTCGCTCTTTTAGGGTTCCGTACGTATGACCAAATCTTATCTTAATCTCTTAGAAAGTACTAAATTAGCATATGGGGAAGAAATGCTCGTTTGTTTTGGTCACAACTCACAACTTACAAACCGCATTATAAATCGGTATTTTCAGTACTTGTTGTTTAAATACACTATAATATAGTACATAATAATATACCAAAATTTCAAATTCCTAACGTTTAGTTTTTGAGATAGACCCCCTAATAAAATTGGTCTAAAACCGACAACTTTGACGGCCACCCATTTCTTCATTTTTGTAGCTAAAAAATAAAAAAATATATATTTAAACTCCACTTAATGAGCTCTAGACAATGACACCCCATATGCCAGGGTAAAAAATAAAATTTTATTTCGTCTCCTTTTCCATGTATTCCTCTTTATTTTTAATTTTATTTTATTTTTATTATTTGTTGTTATAGCGGCAATAGAAATACACAATATGTGAAAATTTCAACTGTCTATCTATTACGGCTTACGAGATACAGTCCGCTGACAGACGGACGGACGGATGGACGGACAGCGGAGGCTTAGTAATAGGGTCCCGTTGCAACGGGACCCTATTCCCTATTACTAAGCCTCCCAACGCGTTGGCACCCTTTGGGTACGGAACCCTAAGAATTAATTTTTCAACTTTTGAGAATAGAAGCAGTTTAAAGATAATGCTATTTTTATTATTAAACCAAAGAAAAGCAAATGGTAATTTTTATAATATACCTACACGTTAGGTTCTCAACCTTATATTGCCCACCGGCCACGTTGATCATTTTATGTGAAATAACATGTTTTTAAGATGAAAATTACATTTATGTACATAATGTACATTGCACACCGTTCTACGCATAATATTGTGTCAGGCAACTACGCAACCCTACACTGCGCGTGACTTTTCACGCTATTGCCCACCGATACAAATTTATTTGCTATTGCGTTTAATTTTGAATCAAGATAGTGGTATACATACAGCGTGATATTTTAATAGTTGTTTTCCCGCAGCGAAATGATTTTGTCTTCAATCGATTTATAAAAAAAACACAATTCTAAATATTCCATAATTTTTTCAACCTAAAATTCGTTGGTAAAAGCTTGTGAAAATCATATTATATTATTTATTTATTAAAACACTAGCTGATGCCCGCGACTTCGTCTGCGTGAACTTAGCCTTTAAAATGCCTTGGGAACTCTGACTTTGCGGGATAAAAAGTAGCCTGTCACTCTCCAGGTCCTCAACTATAGGTACCCATGCAAAAAATCACGTCGATCCGTAGCTCTGTTGGGGCGTGATTGAAGGACAAACCAACGCACTTTCGCAGTTATAATATTTCACCATATAAAGTGTAAGTGCATATAGTCAACGTGGTTTTAGGGTTCCGTACCCAAAGGGTGCCAACGGGACCCTATTACTAAGCCTCCGCTGTCATACATACATACATACATACATACATACATACATACATACATACATAAGGACATACATACATACATGCATGCATACATACATACATACATACACGCATACATACATGCATGCATACATACATACACACATACATACATACATACACACATACATACATACATACATACATACATACATACATACATGCATACATACATACATACATCCAGCGGGAACTGTTTTTGTTTTCCTGGGATTAAAAGTAGCCTTTGTCACTTTTCAAGTCCTCAACTATGCCTATCCAATAAACCACGTCAATCTGTAACTCCGTTGGCGCCTAATTTAAGGATAAATATGTGAAAATTAGAACACTTATATCCCGCGGGAACTGTTTGCTTTCCCAGGATAAAAAGTAGCCTTTGTCAATTTTCAAGTCATCAACTATGCCTATCCAAAAAACCACGTCAATCTGTAACTCCGTTGGCGCATAATTGAAAGATGTAAAAAACTAGTATACTAATATCCCGCAGAACCGTTTGTTTTCCCGGGATAAAAAGTAGCCTTTGTCATTTTTCAGGCTCTTAACTTTACCTGTGCAAAAAAATCACGTTAATCTAAAACTCCATTACGCGTATTTTGAAGGACAAATGCGTAAAAAATAGCGATGCTATTCCGCAGGAACTGTTTGCTTTTCCGGGATAAAAAGCCTATGTGCTATTCCAGACTATAATCTATGTCTGTGCAAAATTTCAGCGAAATCGGTTCATTCGTTGTCGCGTTAAAGAGTAACAACAACCATCCATCCATCCATCCAAACATCCTCACAAACTTTCGCATTTATAAATATTAATAGGATAATAATGTATTGACTCTTCCGCTGGCCCCGAATATTGTTTGTTTAAATAACATCAATTGTACTGATTTATATACTAAGTGCCGATTTCACGAACGTCGAGTGACGTTTATTAAGCCCCGACGCAAAAAGAGAGGGGTGTTATAAGTTTAACGTGTCTGTGTATCTGTGTATCTGTCTGTGGTAGCGTAGCCGCCAAACGGATGAACCGATTTTCGTTTAGTTTTTTTGTGTCATAGATAATTTTATCCCGAGTGTTCTTAGCCATGTTTCATGAAAATCTGTTCAGCCGTTTGAAGATTATCAGCTCTTTTCTAGTTGATTAGGGGATCTGACTAACTTCCTTATGTCCGATCGATTCGAAATTTGGTACCGTGTTACTTCAATGACATTGAAAGTATATGGTAAGGTAACCATGACCTGATCAGCCGTTTGAAGATCATCAACTCTTTAATAGTTGATGAGGGGATCTGACTACCTTTCATATGTCCTATCGATTCGAAAGGTACCGTGTTACTTCAATGATATTGAAAGAACATGGTAACGTAACCATGACTTTAAATATTACATGTTAGAGTAAGGTTTAGATTTCGAAGGTGGGTAATTAAATGGGATCAATTAGGCTCAATTATCACTGCGCTAACAAATCACTATAAATACCTTCCTAATATTTATACCTACTTTAAAAAGGACTAAATAAAAGTAAAATTAAAAATTTTAAAAACCCCCCGACACAAAAAATAATCTCTAAAAACTAACAAATAATATTTTCTACCTATTATTGTCGCTAAGTGAGAAAAACAGGTGTAGTCGCAGATTGCAACAAAAGAATTTACTCAAAATCGACACAACCGTCAACGTCGTCTGCCCTCACGTGTCGCGCGCGGCATTACGTAGAGCGTAGACTATACATGCATGAAACTTAAGATCGCTCGTACCTAAATGTAATTCGTAATAATTAATTAGCTGTTGGAAAAATACTTTATAAACTTTAGCGGTCCCGCGACGCGACGACGACACTTGGAAAATAAAAATATTTGAACTTACATAATATATGTGACGATAATAATTATATATAGGTAGAAAATATTATTTGTTAGTTTTTAGAGATTATTTTTTGTGTCGGGCGGGTTTTTAAAATTTTTAATTTTACTTTTATCCTAGGAATAAATTGAGCGTTCTAACAGGTTTTGTACTGAATACTTAAAAACTTGAGTGCCTTTTAATAAATTATAATAATGGTACCTATTTAATCAATATTATGAAAATATTATCTTCTAACAAAGAAAACATTACCTTTTAGAATCAACGCCATCTCTTGCCAGTTGCCGCCCAGGGTCGTGACGCAAAATTCTTACACTTTTTTTCGACTAGTAGCCAAGTCGAAACCGTGCAATAAGGAACTTCGTTCCAAAAAATTACTGTCAAAATATAAAATTTACGCTCGGATAAGACTTATTTTACGTTAGTGAAATTGGCCCTAAAACAATTATTTTTTTCTTATCTTGTCACTACAACACGATAACCTTAGTAGATATTATAATAATGATGTTGCAATATAAAATATTCTAAAGTCTTTAGGTATAATTACTTAATACTCATAAATATAATATATGTGTGTATGTATGTGTGTGTGTGTGTGTGTGTGTGTGTGTGTGTGTGTGTGTGTGTGTGTGTGTGTGTGTCTCAAGTCTTCGAACAGTGCGTGTTGCCAGTGATGACTTACGGATCCGAGACTTGGTCGCTAACTATGGGCCTTATAAGAAGGCTCAGGGTCACCCAGCGAGCGATGGAGAGAGCAATGCTCGGTATATCTCTGCGAGATCAAATCAGGAATGAGGAGATTCGTAGGAGAACCAAAGTCACCGACGACATCAAACGAGTCGCAGGGAGCCGCTGGATTCAAGCGGCGCAAGACCGAGCCTGTGGAAGTCCATGCGGGAGACCTTTGTCCAGCAGTGGACGTCTATAGGTTGATAAAGAAGAAGAAGAAGAAGTGTATGTATAGTATTTCAAAGTAACTGTTTCTATAGAGCATTCCACGTATTATGAATCAACTTAATTAATCGATTATTACTGGTTTTGTTTCAAACAGTACAGCCGCGCGGTTGTCTAAAAATGATTGCGACAATATAACGATCGCAATCACATATGTTCGGCTAAAATATATTGCTATATTTTAGAACGCCATAAGTTTAGCCAATCACATTTTCAACCGCCTTCAAAAAAGAAGGAGGTTATCAATTCGTTGGAATCTTTTTTTTTTGTATGTTCACTACTTCGTCACACCAGGCGTCTTCGAGTAATCACTCGAAGACGCCTGAACAGGATTTGGAAATTACTTTTTTGTTTATACTTTTATACTTATTTTTATACTTCCCAGGTGGTCCCATTTAAATTTTATCGAAATCGGTTGAGCGGTTTTAAAAAAATCTACAATAAATTATATACTTTGCAGTGGTGCGGGCGTTAAGTAAAGATACGATTAGTGGCGTATCAGTAACTTCTGTTGCAATACAAACACGTGGACGTATGCCTTCAACTCTCCTAGTTATGAGGCCAAAGAACTTGTGGAATTGCAGTTATGCTCAATTATGGCTCCGATTTAAACTAACAAGTACTCGTATAATAATAAATATTTGGGTGACGGTTATTTTTTTTTCTCGTAAATCGTGTTTTTTGGAAATTATAATATTTATTTAAAAAAATAATAAATAAAATAATAATAATAATAATAATAACCCCACCAGTCGTCTAGGACCCAATCTTCGGAGCCCGCCGCTGGTGGAGTGCGCCGCATGAGATGGACATCTCCAATGAACAGAAATGTCATGCGTGCGTACTACAGGGCGACAGGAGGGGAAACCGGACGGACTGGCTACCGAGCGGCAATGTACCGCGAGTTCTTGCTGCTCGAGCCGAATCTGACTGTCACGGAACAAAACCTGGCAGACCGGGCTCGGTATATTCAGCGCTCGAACATCTTTAGCGCTACCGAGCTCGAACGATTACGACGTGAGGCTGTTCCCGAGGTGACAACCCCAACCACAGAGCAAATTGTCTCTCTGGCGGAACCTGTCCGCGAAGAGACCGACGCTATCGCGCAAGATTTGCCTGTGGAGGAGGACACGGAGGAAACAGTTTCCTTTGACATAGAGCGGATGAGAAGGATTTTAGAAGAGGCGATTTCGGAGATCCGGAGTGCTTGAGGCCATAAACCAAATGCTGCCTCAATACCTTGAGCGCAGCACTGGCCTGGATGATACGGCTTCTATTCTCTTTGGTGCGGCCTTAGCTGTTCATCGTTTCATGGGTGTCAAGACCCAAGAACGTGGACGCACTACTCTAAGGCGCAGCACGGAGCCAGCCTGGAAAAGGAGAATAGAACACCGTATCACCCTGGCCAGAGCTCTCATTGGCAGACTGCAGAGTTTCAGGTCGGGCAACACTAGGCCAAGGATTGTGCGCTCCGTTAGAATAGCCTTTAATGGGCTCGGGGTGCGGCTAGATCAGCCCGATATAGCCCAAAAACTAACGGAGCGCATCGACGACTTGAAGCAGAAAATCGCTGCATGGGGGAACGGCATTCGACGATACTCGGAAAGAGTCGAGCGCTTTCAGCAAAATCGCCTCTTCTCGAGTGATCAGAAAAGGTTCTATAAAAAACTGGAGTGCCCAGCAGTCTGTTCTACCTCTCAGCTGCCGAGCCCGGCTGACCTCGTCGCCTTTTGGCGAAATGTATGGTCAAGAGAGGTGGAGCATGAGGAGGGCCCTTGGATTGCGGCGGTTGAGGAAGCATGTGCCTCATGTGCCGATGAATCCCGTCGCCATCTCTTCGGAGGATGTAGCTGGTGCGGTGCGCCGGGCCCCGAACTGGAAAAGTCCGGGACCCGATGGGCTGCATCACTACTGGTTGAAGGGTTTTTCGCTCTGCCATGCTACTTTGGCTCGACAATTCCAAGATGCTCTCGAGCAAAGGGCACTCCCGAGCCTTTTCACCACCGGGATCACTCATTTAGCTCCTAAGTCAACCGATACCGCTGACCCAGCTAAGTACCGCCCCATCACATGTCTTACTACCATCTATAAGACATTGACATCCGTTCTGAGCCTTAGACGTAGACGAGAACAACATCATGTCTGGGGCTCAGAACGGATGTCGGGGCGGTGGTCGTGGTACTAAGGAGCTCCTTCTCATCGACTCCGTCGCGGGCCAACTGGTCAAACGCAATCGCCGGAATTTCTCTGCCGCCTGGATTGACTATAAGAAGGCATTCGACTCGGTGCCCCATTCATGGCTCTTGAGGGTCCTTGAGCTGTACAAAGTCGATAGTACAGTTCGAGACTTCCTCGGAGAGTGTATGGGGCAATGGAGTACGATCCTTTGTCTCCATGGCGAGCGGTTGGCGGCTGCGGGTGACCGGATCAAGATACGGCGGGGTATCTTCCAGGGCGATTGTCTGAGTCCATTATGGTTTTGTCTGTCGCTGAACCCTCTCAGTTCTTTGCTGGAGAGATCAGGGACAGGCTTTCAGTTTCGGAGAGGAGGGACAAAAGTACCTCACCTTCTCTACATGGATGACCTCAAGCTGCTAGCACCCAATGCCACCCGCCTGAGGGAGTTGCTGAATATCACCACTGAGTTCAGTAACTCCATCAGGATGGAGCTTGGACTTGACAAGTGTGCGGTCTTACATATGGAGAGGGGACAGGTTACTCATTCGGCCGAGATCAATCTCGAGCCATCTAACATCAGGACCCTCTCTGAAGCTGAGTCATACCGGTATCTGGGTATGTCACAATCCGTGGGGGTAAAGGAGGCGGACGTGAAACAGTCAGTTTGCGAGGTATTTTTTGGCCGCCTGACAAAAGTTTGTAAAAGCTATTTGTCGGGCGCCAATAAGGTCCGAGCATATAACGGCTGGGTCATGCCCGTTCTCATGTACACCTTTGGCGTACTCAGATGGACTCAGTCCGAACTAGACGCACTGGATAGAAAAGTCCGCACGACTATGACTCGCTACCACATGCACCACCCCAAATCGTCTGTTATGAGGTTGTATATACCCCGAAAATGTGGAGGTCGAGGCGTATTAAGCGTCAAGACCATGCATAATCGGGAGATATCCAGCCTCAGAACCTACTTTGAGACGAAGAGGGAGTGTCCAATGCATAGAGACGTTATAGAATGTGACAAAGGACTCACTCCCCTATCTTTGACCAAACTCGAGTGGCAGAAACCGGTGGTACTAAGCACCTCTGACCGGGAGACCGTATGGAAGGAGAGGGAGTTGCATGGACGCTTTTTTAAAGCTCTTAATGAGCCGCACGTAGATAAAAAAGCGTCTGTGCAATGGCTGCGCTTCGGTGACCTCTTTGGGGAAACCGAAGGTTTTGTATGTGCAATGCAATACGGTGATGGTGTGATCAGGTGGTTAAGACGCGGAACTACCGAAAGTACATCCTGAAGGATGGCACTCACGACATCTGTCGAGCGTGTCGCCATCCCGGTGAGTCACTCAGGCATGTGCTCTCGGGATGTTCAGCTCTTGCTAACACTGAGTATCTGCACAGACACAACCAAGCGGCCAAAATCCTTCACCAAGAGCTTGCTCTGAAGTACGGTCTCCTGGATGAGAGAGTGCCGTACTATAGGTACACACCGGTGCCGGTGCTTGAGCGTGACGGAGTCCGGCTCTATTGGGACCGGTCCGTCATCACGGACAGGACGATTCTGGCGAATAAGCCTGACATCGTGCTGATGGACTGGGCACAGTCGAGGGTGTTTTTAGTGGACATCACCATCCCACATGACGAGAACCTCGTGAGAGCGGAGACAGAGAAAAAACGAAAGTATCTAGATCTGGCTCACGAGGTTACTGGCATGTGGCATGTGGAGTCCACTGAAACCATCCCAATCGTTATTTCTGCGAATGGGTTGATCCCAGTCAGCCTCGCTCACCATCTGAGGCGACTGGGGTTCCGTGGCGGTTCGCTCGCGGCCAAGATGCAGAAAGCGGTGTTGCTAGACTCGGCTAGGATAGTCCGTCGGTTTCTCAGCCTGTCGCCCTGACCCCCGGCCGTCTGGTCTCCCCTGCCGGGGCGTAATCCTCTGCCCGATACAAGTATTTATTTATGTAATCAATATGTAAGTTTATTTATCTGTGTGTATATATTTATGTTTATAATACTTTTTGGCCCTATATCTATTTATTTTGTATGCGGGTGTGAGAGTCATAATATATAGATAATAATAATAAAATTCATAGGGGAAAATATAATCGTATTGGACTCGAACCGGAGTCTTCTGGTTTCGGGACCGCCCGACTTACCGAGCTATCGAAAATTCATAGATGACGGCGAAATTTACCTTCGTATTCTAATGATATAGTAAGGGGTTTTTCACTGCCTGAAAACACGAATAAACGACCTTTTCTAAAAATGAAACCTAGCTAGATCGATTTAACGCCCCCGAAACCCCCTCAAATTTCATGAAAATCGTTGGAGCCGTTTCCGAGATTCAGATTATATATTTATACTAGCTGACCCAGCGAACTTCGTACCGCCAACTTATCTATATAAATAAAACAAATAAACTATTCCAATCCAAAACTATCCTATCTTTTAAGTTGGACCAAATTACAGATAATTACGAAGTTTGATAAAAATCGGTTAAGTAGTTTAGGAGTCCATCGCGGACAAACAACGTGACACGTAATTTATATATATTAAGATATATACAAGAATTGCTCGTTTAAAGATAATAGATAGATAGATATAATATAATAAATAATAATAAAAATAATATGAGTCATTAAAAAATAACGGCAGAGAAAACTTGAAGTTTAACTACAGAATATCAAGTCTAGAGAATATTCCACGAGATAACGCACAGATAGCGATTACCACAGACTATCAGTCAGATAACGTCTAATCGGACAGTTTTGTTACGAACAACCAGATCCGTAACCGTTTAAGTTAATTTCATAGTAAAATCACATATACCAGTGGGCTTTCGAATACCGGATTTTTTCAATACCAGTATTGATAACGGATCTTTTTTTCCAATTTGATTTGAAAAAAAAAAAAACCTCATGAGATAGTGGGGTTTAGTGACATTTTCCTGTTAAATCAGCAAACCAATAGGTATTTATTTTTGAAGAAAACGGTAAAATGATAAGCAGATTTTTTATTTTAAAATTGTGTAAAAAACATTTGCGGTATTTGAAAAAAATCCCCATGAGATTGCGGGGTAATATATTTTCCTGTTAAATCAGTAAACCAATAATTTTTGAAGAAAACGGTAAAATAATAAGCAGATTTTTCATTAAAAAGATTTTTTATTTACAGTACAATTATTTCACTGTAAAGTGTAAGTTAAATAATCAACTCTATTAGTAAATAAAATTAGTTACTCTACATTTAATAAATCAGTCTCTACGCTTTCCTATAAGTATATTATCTATGTCACTATTCACTACACTACAGTAATTTTTTTACGTGAAAACCTCTGTTCGAGTTATTTCTAGCCTCTGTATTGATAATTGAAATTGTGGAATAAATAATCATCTATTATAATTTTCGAGTTTCTTCTAGCCTCTGTATGTGTAATAAAAAATTAAGTGGCACTCGGGGACTGCCGCGGTAAAGCTATTGCATAGCATTTTTTATCAACTTATGCAATTATAATATTTATGCAATATTTTTTTTGCATAATAAAAATTATGCAAAAAAATAATTAAAAACAAACAAACAAGAAAAGCACACTGTCACTACTTCGCGAGTGAGATTCGAACCTGCGACATCATACACCATACGGTAAAGAAAGCGACCGCTTGCCCACTGCGCCAAACAGAGCTACTTGTGAACCTCTAAAATGTTGAACGCTTACTGAACGACGGTGTTAGGTTTATTTTCGTTACGGAATTTCTTGATTCGGTCGCCGCGCTCAAACTGTTTGTCCTAGTTCAAAGCCCGCGATAAAAGCTATGCAATAGCTTAAAAATAAAACGTAATTCTTAATAAATCAACGATACTAAAGTTATCTGCTTAAGCTACCATAACAATTCTGAACTAAAATCACTTCTTATAAAAAATTAAACCTGCTTATTAAACCGGCGGCTGCCGCGCTGCTCTTTTCTTCCTGAGATTGCGATCTTAGGAAGGATTATATTCACGTTGCGCGCCTTAACGAATACTTTAAAAGCCGATACCTTTTTACAGGAATTTCAAAACAAAAATATTGTTTTCGCATATCATTTTTGCGATGTTGATCCAGGTATTTTTTGCCGTGAAATCGGTTGTTTGAAGCTTAATGGGATTATGGAGACAATCTAAAATAAGCTTTTTATTTAACTATGGCTTAACTTTTGTTCCCTTTGTACACAAAGGGAATACGACGCGTCCAGTATAATCGTTATTGTATTCAAGGCATTGTTGTGGCAACCTCGTTTCTGTAGTGCTTCAGCTAAATTTTCTTGCTATGGCGCGGTATGAACGCTTCGATGCTATCTGGTGCAAGAAAATGTCATTACATCAGCGAAAGCAGTAACGGTAACCGGTACCCGACTAGGGCAAAATCAGATGAATCAGTTTATAATTTTAGCAGTCATACTGCCGCACTCAGAGTCATTCATTAAATTATGATTAATTAATCATTGACTTGTGATTAACCGTCAACTCAGCCGCATGTATTAAATTATATTATGTAATGATTAATTAATTAATTATCATTAAATCTATTACTGAATTGTCATTAATGTACAAACGAATCGTTAACTTCTGAGAATGAAGCTTTTTAAAATCCAAGATTAAGTCGTTAAGTAACGATTAGCGACTCTGAGTGCGGCAGTTAGTATGTATGTATTATATTATGTCTATTTACGATGTTTACAGTAGCGCCTTAACAATTGAGCCGAGTTTGACGAATGGGATGTCAATCACCTAGACCGTGGGAGATCAACCACCTAGCAGTGCAGACCTATTCGATGACTTACAGTATGTACGGTATTATGGCAAAATCAATGCGGAGGAGCCAAATTGAAAAGTCGTTAAGCACACTCTCCAAAATATATCCCGTAGAATAAGATAATATATAGAGAACTAGCTGACCCAGCGAACTACGTACCGCCAGCAAAAATATTTAGTGGTTGGTCACCCTTATCATTTAAGGGTATGATAAATAGATGTTGGCCGATTCTCAGACCTACCCGATATGCACACAAAATTTCATAAAAATCTGAGTAAGGTAACTAACATTGTGATACGAGAATTTTATTTATTAGACTAGCTGATGCCCGCGACTTCGTCTGCGTGAACTTAGCCTTTAAAATGCCTTGGGAACTCTGACTTTGCGGGATAAAAAGTAGACTGTCACTCTCCAGGTCCTCAACTATAGGTACCCCTGCAAAAAATCACGTCGATCCGTAGCTCTGTTGGGGCGTGATTGAAGGACAAACCAACGCACTTTCGCAGTTATAATATTTCACCATATAAAGTGTAAGTGCATATAATCAACGTGGTTTTTAGGGTTCCGTACCCAAAGGATGCCAACGGGACCCTATTACTAAGCCTCCGCTGTCCGTCCGTCCGTTTGTCAGCGGCCTGTATCCCGTAAACCGTAATAGATAGACAGTTGAAATTTTCACATATTTTGTATTTCTATTGCCGCTATAACAACACATAATAAAAATTAAATTAAAATATTTCCATGGGTACATGGAAATATTTTAATTTAATTTTTTTTAACGGAACCCTAAAAGAGCGAGGACCGACTCGCACTTGGCCGATTTTTTTACACAGGTAAAGTTGAGGACCTGGAAAATAACACAGGCTACTTTTTGTCCCGGGAGCATACATTTAAACGCCCGCGCCACTACAAAGTATATATTTTATTGTAGATTTTTTAAAAAACGCTCGACTGATTTCTATAAAATTTAAATGGGACCACCTGGGAAGTGAAACCACCCTTTGAAACAAAAAAAGAATTTTCCAAATCGGTTCAGGCGTCTTCGAGTAATCGGTGAACATACATAAAAAAGTTTCCGTTGAATTGAGACCCTCCTCCTTTTTTGAAGTCGGTTAAAGTAATAATAAAAATTAGTTCAAATTTAACGAAGTCATGGAGTATAACAGTCAAAATAGTTCAACCCCTATCTCAGAGAACATACATCCATCCATCCGTATACGACATCTATACAAACATACATCCGTATACATCCATCTTCACAAACTTTCACATTAATAATATTAGTGGGATAGTATGAGTAATAATAAGTAGGATAGGATATAGTTAAAGTATTTATTGTTAGTAGGAGGAGGATACAAACATACATAAATACATGCATACACAGATACACACATACATGCATGCATGCATACATACATATATACATACATACACGCATACATACATGCATGCATACATACATACACACATACATACATACATGCATACATGCATACATACATACATACATACATACATACATACATACATACATACATACATACATACATACATACATACATACATACATACATACATACATACATACATACATACATACATACATACATACATACATACATACATACATACATACATACATACATACATACATACATACATACATACATACATACATACATACATACATACATACATACATACATACATACATACATACATACATACATACATACATACATACATACATACATACATACATACATACATACATACATACATACATACATACATACATACATACATACATACATACATACATACATACATACATACATACATACATACATACATACATACATACATACATACATACATACATACATACATACATACATACATACATACATACATACATACATACATACATACATACATACATACATACATACATACATACATACATACATACATACATACATACATACATACATACATACATACATACATACATACATACATACATACATACATACATACATACATACATACATACATACATACATACATACATACATACATACATACATACATACATACATACATACATACATACATACATACATACATACATACATACATACATACATACATACATACATACATACATACATACATACATACATACATACATACATACATACATACATACATACATACATACATACATACATACATACATACATACATACATACATACATACATACATACATACATACATACATACATACATACATACATACATACATACATACATACATACATACATACATACATACATACATACATACATACATACATACATACATACATACATACATACATACATACATACATACATACATACATACATACATACATACATACATACATACATACATACATACATACATACATACATACATACATACATACATACATACATACATACATACATACATACATACATACATACATACATACATACATACATACATACATACATACATACATACATACATACATACATACATACATACATACATACATACATACATACATACATACATACATACATACATACATACATACATACATACATACATACATACATACATACATACATACATACATACATACATACATACATACATACATACATACATACATACATACATACATACATACATACATACATACATACATACATACATACATACATACATACATACATACATACATACATACATACATACATACATACATACATACATACATACATACATACATACATACATACATACATACATACATACATACATACATACATACATACATACATACATACATACATACATACATACATACATACATACATACATACATACATACATACATACATACATACATACATACATACATACATACATACATACATACATACATACATACATACATACATACATACATACATACATACATACATACATACATACATACATACATACATACATACATACATACATACATACATACATACATACATACATACATACATACATACATACATACATACATACATACAAACATACATACATAAATACATGCATGCATGCATATTGGCGCATAATTGAAGGATAAATATGCGAAAAGAAGCATACTAATATCCCACAGGAACCGTTTGTTTCCAGGGATAAAAAGTAGCCTTTTCACTTTTCAGGTCGTCAACTATGCCTATCAAAAAAACCACGTCAATCTGTAACTTAGTTGGCGCATATGTGAAAAGTAGCATACGAATATCCCGTGGGAACTGTTTGTTTTCCTGGGATTAAAAGTAGCCTTTGTCACTTTTCAAGTCCTCAACTATGACTATCCAATAAACCACGTCAATCTGTGACTCCATTGGCGCATAATTGAAAGATAAATGCGTGAAAAGTAGTATACTAATATCCCGCAGGAACCGTTTGTTTTCCCGGGATAAAAGTAGCCTTTGTAATTTTTCAGGCTCTTAACTTTACCTGTGAAAAAAATCATGTTAATCTAAAACTCCATTGCACGTATTTTGAAGGACAAATGCGTAAAAAATAGCGATGCTATCCCGCAGGAACTGTTTGCTTTTCCGGGATAAAAAGTAGCCTATGTCCTCAACTATAGTACCCATGCAAAAAATCACGTCGGTCCGTGGCTCTGTTGTGGCGTGATTGAAGGACAAACCAACAAACAAACACACTTTCGCATTTATAATATTAGTATGATTAGAATATTAAATTGCATAGGAAAACACTGTAGCATTAAGTCCATACGATGTATTACATCCATACCTACTATGTAGTATGTAGGTATAATGATCGTTTGGCAAAATCTGACGCCTTTGGACTTGGAGTAGTTTGACTTTGACAAAATAGGGCTATCCACGATGGCTTGTATACGATAAAGTACGATTGCCAGCTTAAGATGAGCCGTACATTCAAAGTATCTTGTAGATTCCGGGGTTCAAGTTATTTGGACCATATACTGAAGATCGTGATGTCTATAATTTCTGAACTACGAAATTGACGACCTTGAAATAATTACAGGACAATCTCTAAAGAACCTCCTTTCTAACAAAAAAAGAATGGATTAAATCGGAATACGCCTTAATGAATTACAACGAAATACCCATTTGGACTTTCAGCCCCTCTCCCAAGGGAACCGTGCTGAATTTCGGGATAAAAAGTATCCTATATTATACCTCGTAGTATTATCTTAAATCGTGCCAAGTTTCATTTAAATCCGTCCAGTAGTTTCGGCGTGATGCGCGGCCAAGATACAGACAGACAGACAGACAGACAGACAGACAGACAGACAGACAGACAGACAAAAAATTAAAAAAAAATTGTTTTGGCTTCAGTATCGATTATAGAGTGCCCTCAAACAAAAATTTTCAAAATATCTTCAATGTACAGAATTGGACCTGTTACAGTTTTATTATATTATAGATATAGAGCCTAGGGGCATGATAAAGTGGAATGTGCACAGTCCTCTGATACAAAACAGAGTTGTAACGGAGTTCCGCTCAATACAATGCGTGATAACAGGCGCAGTCCCACAATCGATCCAGTGGCTTTTCAAACAAATACGGAGACACGTTGAAGGCTTATTCGATTGTAGGCTGTTATTTGAAACTACAAAGTGCATGATTTTCAGATTTAAATCCTCGTCATAATCTCACTCTGATCTGAATGACAACCTCCCTGGCGCAGTGGTGAGCGCTGTGGTCTTATAACTGGGAGGTCTCGGGTTCCTACCGGCGGGAATTTATAATTTCTGAATTGTTTCTGGTCAGGTCTGGTGGGAGGCTTTGGCCGTGGCTAGTTGTCACCCTACCTTCAAAGACGTGCCGCCAAGCGATTTAGCCTTCCGACATGATGTACGAGTACAACAGTACCTCTGGCTTTTCTAAATTATGTGCTTAAAAGACATTAAATATTACAAGCTTCAAAGTTGAAGGAAAACATCCTGAGGAAACCTACACACGTCCTGAGAGTTCTTCAAAATGTTCTCAAAGGTATGTGATATCTGCACATTTGCATTGGGCCAGCATGGTGGACTGTGACCTATAATCCTTCTCTGAGAGGAGACCAGTAGTGAGCTTTTAGGTTGCTGGTGATTATGGTTTTTGGGTATTCATTTATTCTGATAAATAATAAATAAAAATCTAAATATGTTTCCTGTTTTTTTTTTTACTTTCTTATTTGATAATGTGGTATTTGCTCACGTGGCGTCGCAGCCAGCGTTCATTGGTGCCATTTTTTTCTCTCTTTAATTAGGGAAAGTATAAAAAATTATATTGCAAAACCCTAAGTACACAATTTAGTAGAAACAGGTTGTTACAATATCGAGCGCTATGTGTCTGCTCCTAGGTGTATGGCTCGATGATGACCACCATTGAACCCGTGCCAACAAAAGCCCTCGTTGGCAGTAAAATAAATCTTGTAGCCCGTATAAACCCAGAGGAACGATTTTACATCGTCGCTGATAAAGAAATTTAGATGAGATTTGTAAAATATGTAGGAAACGGTGAAAACTGATATAATTTTGATTATCAATGCAAATAAAATAATTTCAATTTCAATATTATGTTTACTTGCTCCAAAAACTCAAAACATGTGAAATTACGTTTCTGAGTAAATAAGCGTTAAGCGAAGGATTTGCTATGAATTAGATCTTACTAGAACTCAACACATACCGAGGAGAAATCCGAGGAAAACCAACAGACCAAAATACAAACACTTGCTGAGCAAAGGAATCGGCACAAAGAAACCGGAAGATATCGTTGA
The DNA here is from genome assembly GCA_029955525.1 of Oeneis ivallda. Taxonomy (NCBI): domain Eukaryota; kingdom Metazoa; phylum Arthropoda; class Insecta; order Lepidoptera; family Nymphalidae; genus Oeneis; species Oeneis ivallda. The sequence goes on from JARPMR010000001.1 coordinate 12,328,720, forward strand.
TATCGGTTCAATAGAAAACAACGTAAAAGAAATAACAGAACAAATAATAACATGCTACGAGCAAGCCTGCTCTCTGACCAAAACCATTACTAAGCAAACACCGAAAAACAGCTGGTGGGGCCCTGACCTGGAAAGAATGAGGAAGAACCTCAGACACCTTTTCAATAGAGCCAAAAACACCAGGCAAGAACATGATTGGGATAATTTTAAAGAAGCCCAATATAAATACAATAAACGCGTCAGGCAAAAGGAAAAGAGCTCCTGGCAAAAGTTTTGCACAAGCATAGAATCAAACGACAATGCTGCTCGCATTCGTAAGATTTTATCGAATGACAATACACGTTCACTCGGCTCTCTAAAGAAAGCCGACGGAACCTACACTAAAGATGACAAAGAGATCTGTGAAACATTAATTGAGACACATTTCCCAGGCTGCAGAATAGTAAGTTCTCCAAACTGGGCAAGCTGCTCCAACACCCGTCCAACAGTAGAAGACTGGGACCTCGCAAACAAAATAATCACTCCCGATAGAATAACATGGGCAATAGATACCTTCCATCCCTTTAAATCGGGCGGGTTGGATGGCATCTTCCCTGCACTCTTGCAATGGGGAGTGGCCCAACTAACACCATGGCTCGAACCGATTTACAAAGCTTGTATAGCACATAAATACATACCTGAGGCCTGGAGAGAAGTAAAGGTCGTCTTCCTACCAAAACCAGGTAAGAGCGATTACACTTCACCAAAATCCTTCAGACCGATCAGCCTCACATCCTTCCTACTGAAAACGCTTGAAAGGCTGGCCGACCGATTTCTCAGGGACGGATCCCTAAAGCACATACCCTTACACCCTAACCAACACGCATACACTACGGGAAAATCAACGGAAACAGCTTTACACTCCGTAGTAGCCAAGATTGAACAAGGTCTTGAGAACAGACTATCAACTCTGGGCATCTTCATTGACATTGAAGGGGCCTTTGACAAAACAACATTTGATAGCATAGACAAAGCCCTAGATCGTTATAACGTACCGGGCACCCTACGCAGCTGGATAAGAGCACTGCTAGAACATAGAATTATACAACTGGACATTAATGGAGTTACAAGGGGCATAGTAGCGAGGGGTTGTCCTCAAGGAGGTGTTCTGTCGCCGATCCTGTGGAACCTCGTAGTCGATGACCTAATAAAGAAACTGAACACAACCGGATATTACACAATTGGCTATGCTGATGATATAACGATCCTCATCAGTGGCAGATTAGAAAATACACTATACGAAATCATGCAACGAGCATTGCATTTAATCGAGCGATGGTGCAATGAAAACGAACTCACGGTTAATCCGAAGAAAACAGAGATGGTTCTTTTTACCAACAAAAGGAAAATCGAACTTGGCAAAACACCAACTTTGGCTAACACAAAGCTAACACTGTCTACCGAGGTAAAATACCTTGGTGTAATCCTTGACAGTAAACTCAACTGGAAGAAACATCTAGAGGACAAAATTAAAAAGTCCCTCATTATCTTAAACCAATGCAAACGCATGCTGGGGAAAACCTGGGGCTTAAAACCAAAAATCATGAAATGGTTATACCTAGCAGTGGTAAGAAGCTCACTTACATATGCCTCATTAGTCTGGTGGCCAAGAACACTTCTTACAACTGCCCAGCAAGACCTACAAAAATTTCAAAGACAAGCCTGTCTTTGTCTTCATGAGTACAACACCAACTCAAGCACTAGAAGTAATACTAGGGATTCCGCCCCTACAACTACACATTAGAGAAGAAGCAACACTGTCTGCCCTGAGGTTGAAAACTTCAGGTCTTTGGAAAGAGTTTGACACAGCACACACCAAAATACTAATACAAGGATTCAAAAAAGAACCACGTCTGGAATGGAAATGTGACAGATCCAGCAAAAAATACACACTTGACAGAAGCTACAAAGTAAATGCTGAAAGCAACACTTTTCATAAAGCATTTCAAGATACAATAGAAGTTTACACTGATGGATCGAAAACCAAACTTGGCACAGGAGCTGGAGCTTACTGCCAAGAACTCAACATGAAGATAAGTCACACACTTGGTAAGGATAACTCTGTTTTCCAAGCAGAGTGTGTGGGCATCTTAACAGCAACTACAGCTATAATTAACAGACAGGTAAAAAACTTTAAAATTAACATTAACTCGGACAGCCAAGCCGCTCTCAAGGCTTTGGCAAGAACATCGACAACATCTAAACTCGTACAGGACTGTCATAAAGCCCTGGCTACGCTCGCCGCCTCCAACGATATCACCTTAAGGTGGGTCAAGGGGCACGACGGGGACCGGGGCAACGAGGCAGCAGACGCACTAGCACGTAAGGCAGCGACGCTGAAGGTGGCAGGGCCGGAACCGATCGTTCCCATCCCCTTCAGTGAGTACAAGACATGGTTGCATGAACTAACACTCAGAGAGCATTCCCTGCTTTGGTCGAATGCAACAGACTGCAAGCAGACTAAGGAAGTCTTTCCTTATCTAGACAAACAACTAACAAACAGACTACTCCGCCTGGACAGAGGTAAACTCAGGAAGGTGGTAGGAATCATAACAGGGCACAGCCCACTAAACAAACACCTTTTTATTATAGGTGTCACCGACAGTCCTCTGTGCAGGGCCTGCATGGAGGCAGATGAAACGCCCACGCACGTGCTCTTGTCATGCACGGGCGTGGAAGAACAACGCATGAACCACCTCGGATCTCCAGCTTCACTGCAAGAAGTCCTTGGCAACCTGGGCGGCCTGCTAGGCTTCTGGAGAGATCTGGGATGGTTGGAGTAACTACAATGGATGGATTGGTCACACACAACAGACCATCACGGTTTACGTGTGGAAACCAGCCCAGAAGAAGAAGAAGAAGAAGAAGAAATAAGCGTTAATACTAAGCTAATTTAATATTGTAAAGTTTGGTGTTTGGTATCAAAATTCGGTGGTGGCGTAGAGACTGTATGGATTTAGTCCGAACCTTCCGCTTCCAGATAACGTTTAAAATCGGGAACTTGGCCACCCTTCCCTGGAATATCGCCAGCCGTACTTACTGCAGATATTTTTTTGGCCTTTAACGGCCTGTTTCACTACTACTAAAGTGGCTGATATATATCTAACAGATAAAATAGCTCACAGATAAATATGCATTTTTAGATTTTATCTGCTAGATTGTCTTAACGAACACTTGTTAAACAAAAAATTTGAACGCTATCTGTCAGACATGTTGTGGATTGGCTATCAGGCACTTTATCAGCAAATGCTTTTTCGATAGTTCCAAGTCTTCAAAGCATGAGAGAGTATGCTTTTTTCACTCTGCATTTACGCAAATCAACGTATTAATGACTAGTAGGAATTATACAGCTTAACAATACTGTTTATAAAACTGTTTTAACAAGGTTGTTAAAACTTACTGGATCCAACAGAATTCACATCAAGGTAAGTGAAAGATTTATTTTGTTATCGTCGAGGGGTAGGTATTGGCACTGTTTCAAAGGTTCCCTTTGAAAGGGGGAAACGTCTAGACCTAAACTTACAAACTTCCTTGGGGCTGAATGCTATTTTAATTTATTGAGCCTCATGGCATCGCTTAGCCGAATCTGATATTTATATATTTTTTGCCACAAGCCACGTCCGTTTTACCCGAGTACAGCAAAGCTAACACAGCAAAACAATCAAACTGGAACCTCTACTTTATCTACTTAGAGACAGAGGCGGTAGCATCGACCGCATCGAAGACACATTCATGTCAACAGAGGATGACGTTGCATGACAATACGGCTGCGTGCGATTACTACATTTCTATAACAAGTTAACAACTTGGCACTACATTAATTTCTGTCCTTTTCACCAACCTCAATTGCTAGTTTCATATTTAATGATTCACATCCAAACTGGTTATCTTCATGCTTACCTGTAAAAGAAAAAACTTAATTAAATTAAATGAAAAGTTTCTGAAAAATTATGAATAGACAGTAAACAGCTTTTAAGCTATTTAGCATTTCTCATAAACTATTTACGCTGCTATCGTAGCTTCAATAACGCGAATCTAAAACTCAGCCAGAGCCCAGATATAAGTAGTAAGTAGAGTAAGTTAGATAGTGAGTAAGTTTAGTAAGTAGAGAAGTTTAGTAAGTTTCTAATTCGAAAAATAAGACAAAACACCTACCAACACCACCAAGGGTATAATACCCTGGATTGACACATAGGATTGATAGATTATAATCTATTTTCATTTCAAATTTCAGCCAAATCGGTTCATTAGTTGTGGTATGAAGAAGTAATACCTGAATTTCGATTTTTCAAAATCCTGCGCGAATTATAAATTTTAACGGGATAAAAAGAAGCCTATGTGATATCACCATTCCCAATTTCAGTCAAATCGGTTCATTAGTTGTGGCGTGCAGAAGTAACACGTGTACTAATTTTTTTCCATAATCGTGCGGAAATCATGACATTTTAGGGCATAAAAAGTTAGCTATCATGTGTAAATCCAAGGTAAAATTTATCTCCATTTTAAATTTCAGTCAAATTGTTTCATTGCTTGTGGCGTGAAGAAGTAATAAGTGAATTTCGGTTTTTCTAAATCCTACGGGAACGATGAAATTTAACGGGGTAAAACTAACCTGTGTATTAATTCAAAGTATAATCTATCTGCATTTAAAATTTTAGCAAAATCCGTTCAGATGTTTTTGCGTGAAAGAGTAACAAACATACACACAAACATATAACTAAATTTTAATAATTAATTGGTTAGATTTGACTGAAACTCAGAATGGAGATAGATTACACCTTGAATTAACACTTAGGCTACTTTTTGTCCCGTAATAATTCATGGTTCGCGCAGGATTTTGAAAAACCGAAGTTCACGTTTACTTCATACCACAACTAATGCACCGATTTGGCTGAAATTTGGAATGCAGATAGATTATACCCTGGATTAACACATAGGATACTTTTTATCCCGTAAAAATCCATGATTCTCCAAATCAGGTAGCAAAGGTGTATAAAGCTTTGCTACCTGATTTTACCTATTTTTTTATAACTTATAAGTTATAAAAAATTAGGGAATAAATTCCACATGTAGAAATTATTTAAAATAAAATTGAAAAAAGAAAATTCAGTCTGTCGAGCTGGGATTCGAACCATCGACTTTTAACTGTTAGGCGACTGCAGAAGCCACTAGGCTACGGAGACCCAATATTATACCGCGAAAATACCGAACACAACAATGCTAAATTCACATTCAAAAAAGTGTCGGTTTCAAAAAAGTGTCGATCCGTCTAGCCCCCTTCTGAGATCCGCACCGCACGATAAGGAACTATGTTCCAATAATTCCAAATAAATTTAGATACCTATCGATTAGTTCTTGAAAACATTAAACGTAATCCAAACATTGATTAGCGATGTCAAAACATCGCGCATCCCGATCTTGAGTATGTATCTCCGTACAAAAAAATTGATGTTACCACCGGGACTTTCGTAAATGCGGCTTGAAATAGTATTACACCAACAGTTTATTTGCGTTATTACTTATTATGAAAGCATTTTTCATAATAGCTTTGCAGGAAAATTAATGCTAAATAAAATACCCTTTCGTGACCAGTGGTCGTAACTGGTAGTACAGTGGCATTTATCTTTAAGTAATGGTCAACCCACCTTATTGGAATTTATTTATTCCCTACCGCTAATGTGCGTATGCCGGTTAGTGCAAATAACTTGCATAATATTTAGTTCCTAGGTAATCTTTGTTAGAGTGAACAAGATTTACAATATACATGCAAATTTTCAGCTCAATCGGAACCCGATAATTGGTTCTAATTCATCTTGCAAGTTTTGACCTAAACATATATACATACAATGCAGGTTAAGTTTTGTGTGTTTTATACAAGATCGGGTGGTTAAGACGCGGAAATACCAAACGTACATCCTGAAGGATGGCACTCACGACAACTGTCAAGCGTGTCGCCATCCCGATGAGTCACTCAAGGCATGTGCTCTCGGGATGTTCGGCTCTTGCTAACACTGAGTATCTGCACAGACACAACCAAGCGGCCAAAATCCTTCACCAAGAGCTTGCTCTGAAGTACGGTCTCCTGGATGAGAGAGTGCCGTACTATAGGTACACACCGGTGCCGGTACTTGAGCGTGACGGAGTCCGGCTCTATTGGGACCGGTTCATCATCACGGACAGGACGATTCTGGCGAATAAGTCTGACATCGTGCTGAAGGACCAGGCACAGTCGAAGGTGTTTTAAGTGGACATCACCATTCTACATGACAAGAACCTCGTGAAAGCGGAGACAGAGAAAAAAGGAAAAAAGGAAAGTATATCTAGATCTTGCTCACGAAGTTTCCGGCATGTGGCATGTGGAGTAAACTGAAACCATCCCAACTCGTCGGTTTGGATTGTAAAACTTTTTACAATCCGAACTGACGAGAGACTAAGTTCTTAAGCGTAAGATATAGGTTACAAATCCTTACTTCCTTACTAAAATCATATAAATGCGAAAGTGTGTTAGTTTGTTGATTTGTTGGATTGTCCTTCTATCACATCTCAACCGAGCAACGAATCGACGTGATTTTTTGCATGGGTATAGTTGAGGGCCTGGAGAGTGACTGACAAGCTACTTTCTTATACCGGAAAATCAAAGAACTCTCATGGGATTATTGAAAACTTGAAACTAAATCCATGCGGACGAAGTTGCGGGCATCAGCTAGTATAGAATATAGCCCAAAACGAAATCTGATCATCATGCTGCGTGCTCCAAGCTTTCTTATCTATCCTATTCTTAGGGTATAAAGAGCGAAATTCATTAAGGAGATCCAGAATGAAGAGAGTCTAATACCTTATAATAATAAATTATTATAAATCACTATGGCTTATGGTTTAAAGAACGCTTTAAAATCTTAGATCACAGAAAAAAAATATGTAACTTATTGAACCTTGAAACCAATGCTACCATTGAAGCGTGCCTTCGTTCAATCCAATCTGCATTGAATCCGCGAGCAGGGCTTGAAAGCCTTATTTATTGAACAATGAAAAACGATACGAAGCTCTGATTTTATTATTCATCGGCCGATATAAAGCTTTGGTATACAATTTACTTTCTACAAGCATTCTTTATTCTTGGCTGGCTAGTCTACGGCCTAGACCAATTCTAGGCCGTAGATTCTAGGACCTAGCCCAATCCTATTCTTTTTATTCTTGATCATAAGGTAGTCGAATCAAGCCAAAAAGTGAGCTTTAAGTTAATAATTCTTGGTATTAGCGTTGAGTTGATAAGTTGGTGATGTTTCGCCCTCGTGCCTCGAAACCATAATCTGTTGCCTTGCGTCTGATTTCATTCTGTCTTCCGATCGAACTGTGAATAGAATAGAATAGAAATATTTTTTATTCAAATAAACTTTTACAAATGCCTTCGAATCGTCAAATGAATCTACCACTGGTTCGGAATGCCCTTCCTACCAAGAAGAAACAGCAAGAAACTCGGCGGTTGCTCTTTTTTCAATACAGTTACTTCAGTACAGTGAAAGTGATGGAGTATAGAGTGCATCCGTTTTTGCACACACGTTTCTTCTTCTTTATCAACCTATAGACGTCCACTGCTTGACAAAGGTCTCTTGCATGGACTTCCACAGGCTTCGGTCTTGCGCCGCTTGAATCCAGCGGCTCCCTGCGGCTCGTTTGATGTCGTCGGTCCACCTGGTGGGGGGTCTGCCAACATTGCGTTTCCTGGTGCGGGGTCGCCACTCCAACGCCTTGGGACCCCAACGACCATCAGCTCTTCGAACTATGTGCCCGCCCATTTCTACTTCAGCTTCGTTACACACGTTTGCACAATACTATTTCCGGCTGGTCGTTTGACTAAAACTTGCGCCAATTGTTGCTACAGTCTAAGTTGGAGTGATTTGCTGAATTTTTAGGGTTCTTGCTGCAACAATGCTAACAGCCAATAACGAGAGAGGATCGACCAATCAGACGTTATTGCGATCGTCACATCGTATTTTAGACACTCTCGGCGCTGCGTAGCCGAAATTGGTTCAAAATCAAACTCTTAATTCTTCAAACATGCCAATACGATTTCGCTTCCGTACCACAATAGGTGTGACTTTAAAAGTTTACGTTAACTGTGCGTAAATCTGTCATTTAGCATGGACAGGAAAGGGACGGAGCATTTTCCATCCCTTTTCCGTCCATACTAATTGACGTATTCACGCACATTTAACGTAAGTTTGAAAAGTCGCACTAGGGTGTCTAGGTATAATGTCAAAAGATTTTATCACGCAGCGGGAAAGATTTTAGTTTTTTTTTGTGTCATTAGCGACGCACAGTGCAGACAGACGCCGATATATTTAGTCTTGAGATCGGACGAATCATATTACGTGATTTATATTTGAGCTTTCGCGGTTTGACCGGTGTGCTCATACCATAGCCTATTGGTTAAAATTACCTACATTGTTTTTAACCGACTTCAAAAAAAGATGAGGTTCTCAATTCATCAGTATCTTTTTTAGGGTTCCGTACCCAAAGGGTGCCAACGGTACCCTGTTACTAAGCCTCTGCTGTCCGTCTGTCCGTCCGTCTGTCAGCGGGCTGTATCTCGTAAACCATAATAGATAGACAGTTGAAATTGCCGCTATAATAACAAATAATAAAAATTAAATTTAATTAAATTAAATAACTAAACTAGTTAGGAATTTGAAATGTTGGTGTATTATGTACTATATAGTGTATTATTATATATGTATATATGTATGGTATATTTATAATGCGGTTTGTAATTTGTGACCAAAACAAAAAAAACGAGCATTTTTTCCCCATATATGCTAATTTAGTACTTTCTAAGAACTAAGATATCTAAATATGTATCTAGTTTTAAATTAATGATTTGGTCACTATGTACGGAACCCTAAAAAAGGCCCGACTCGCACTTGGCCGTTTATTTTTATTTTTTCAGCGATTACTCGAAGGAATAACTGCTTATTTTATTTCTAGAGTAAAACTAAGAATAGGTTGGTGGATTATGGCTGTAGAGAAGCAATGGTTTTAGGGGAATCGAAATCAAAATCTTGAACTATGCTTATCACTGTATTAGCATTTCTAGAGAGAAGAAATTTACGTAACACTGCATCCCGTAATAAAATTGCATCATTGTAAAAAATTATAAAATAAGTAGGTAAGTATTTCCTACTTGAAATGGAGCGATACTCAATTCACCATGAAATAGCTTCAACTGGTGCGAGTGAATCCATCCAAGTGAATATTATTTTGTGAAGGTGAAATCGTTTTCTAGGGTCGGTGCATACCTATTGCATACGTCGTACAATCTAGGAATGCTATGATTTATTTTTTACGCCTTTCCACACTCATGTAGGTATTCTTACGCGTAGCAGATTGTTTTCCCAACCAAAGCTAGCAGGGCTACCCAACATGGTGGACAGTGGACTGATTTAATCTCAAGCGATTTACTAGAGCTGTTGTAACATACAAGCAGCACCAAGACTGTGTTTTGTGGAAATCCTTGCAAGAGACCTATATGTAACAGTGGAAACGACGACGACGACTTTAATGGAATATATTTTGTATAACGATTCCGTAATCTCTTAGTGCCGATTTCACCCACGACGAGTGACGTTTAGCCGAGGAATAAATTGGTCGTTCCGACAGTTTTTATATGGAAAATCTGCCAAAATATCTTTACTCTCGTCTAAGACTTATTAACCGACTTTAAAAAGGAGGAGTTTCTCAATCCGTCGGAACCTTTTTTTTAATGTATGTTAACTGATTAATATACTAAAACTGTAACGGGACGAATTCTGTACATTAAATATATTTTGAAAATTTTAATTGGAGGACGCTTTATTATCGATACTGAGCCCGAAACAATTTTTTTTTAATTTTTTGTTTGTCTGTCTGTCTGTATCTTGGCCGCGCATCACGCAAAAACTACTGGACGGATTTAAATGAAACTTGGCATGATTTAAGTTCATACTACAAGGTAAAACATAGAATACTTTTTATCCCTAAATTTAGCACGGTTCCCTTGCGAGAGGGGATTAAAGTCAAAATGTGTATTTAGTTGTAATTCATTAACGTATTCCGATTTCATTTATTCTTTTTTTGTTAGAAAGGAGGTACTTTAAAAATTGTCCTGTAATTATTTCAACGTCGTCGGTTTAGTAGTTCAGAAATTATAGTCGTCCAAATCCTCAGGATTAGGTGCAAATAACTTGAACCCCGGAATGCATAGGAAACTATGAATGTACGGGTCATCTTAAGCTGGCATTTACACTTTATCGTATAGCACATCATGGATAGGTCTATTTTGTCAAAGTTAAACTACTCCAAAGGCGTCGGTAGCCAAACGATGATTATACATAGGAGGTATAGATGTAAATTGTAATACATCATATGGACGTAATACAGTATTTTCCTATGCAATTTAATACTAATCATACTGATATTATAAATGCGAAAATGTGTTTGTTTGTTGGTTTGTCCTTCAATCATGCAGCAACAGAACCACGGATCGTCGTATTTTTTTGGATGGGTATAGTTGAGGACCTGGAGAGTGACATAGGCTACTTTTATCCCGGAAATCAAAGTGTTCCTGAGGGATTTTAAAAATTAAATCCACGCGGACGAAGTTGCGGGCATCAGCTATAAAAACAGCATTTTTAGGGTTCCGTACCAAAATGGTAAAAATGGAACCCTTATGGTGAGACTTTCTCCGTCCGTCCGTCCGTCCGTCCGTCCGTCTGTTACAGTCGATTATTTCAGTAACTATTAAAGCTATCGACATGAAATTTGGCATAGTTGTGTATAATAGTGGCCCAACATCATTGGAATAAAGAAAAATCGAAAATTATTTTTAGTTTGATTAAAAAAGGGGGAAAATCGGGGGTTTGAAATTTCAAAGTAAGATAACTATACCGAATGGGGTATCATATGAAAGGCCTTTACTTGTGCATTCTAAAACAGTTTTTTATTTATTTCTATATATATAATAGTTTTTGAGTAATCGGCCAAAATGTCGAAAAAAATACCGTTCCCCCCCCCCCCTTTATCTCCAGAGTTTACCAATCGAAAAATCTGAAATAATTATGATCAATAGAAGTTTATGTATATTTTACAGGAAAAATAAAATCAACGCAAAAATTATTTTAGTTTAATTAAAAAGGGGGGAAAATCAGGGGTTTGAAATTTCAAAGTAAGATAATTATACCGAGTGGGATATTATATGAAAGGCCTTTACTTGTGCATTCTAAAACAGTTTTTTATTTATTTCTATATATAATAGTTTTTGAGTAATCGGCCAAAATGTCGAAAAAAATACCGTTCCCCCCCCCCTTATCTCCGAAGTTTACCAATCGAAAAATCTGAAATAATTATGGTCAATAGAGGTTTCTGTATATTTTACAGGAAAAATAAAATCAACGTGAAAATTATTTTAGTTTAATTAAAAAAGAGGGAAAATCAGGGGTTTGAAATTTCAAAGTAAGATAATTATACCGAGTGGGATATTATATGAAAGGCCTTTACTTGTGCATTCTAAAACAGTTTTTTATTTATTTCTATATATAATAGTTTTTGAGTAATTAGCCAAAATGTCGAAAAAAATACCGTCCCCCCCCCCCCCCTTATCTCCGAAGTTTACCAATCGAAAAATCTGAAATAATTATGGTCAATAGAGGCTTATGTATATTTTACAGGAAAAATAAAACCAACGCTCTAACCAGCATAGTTTTTTTTATATTAACAATAAACCTCTACAAACAAAGTTAACGATAAATAAGCAAATTAATATAATATTATCGTTTTACTTTTACTTTTGGAGTACGGAACCCTCGGTGCGCGAGTCCGACTGACCGAGCGAAGCGAGGTCTCTGAGTCTACTAGAGTGAATTTGCACTTGTCCGTCCGTCCGTCCGTCCGTCCGTCTGTCAGAGCCTAACTTTTGAATTACTGAACGTAATTACTTCAGATTTAGATATAATATGTAAACTGATGGCCTTCAGCCGAATATTGCATAAAAAATTATAAAAACCTTTGTTTCAGGGGGGCTCTGATAGAAGAGAATGCGAAGTAAAAAAAAAAATTATCGCGTTACATAAAATTGTTACATATCATTTTAAAGATAATTTCAAACCGAGTATAAAAATTTTTTTTTTCTATTTTTCCCTTAAAATTGACGAAATGGGGGGCTTTCAAAGTGGAGATTTAATACGCTCGCTTGAAGACGCTCTCTGGCAGAATCGGCTATGTATTTTCAAGCTGATTTTATTTTTTTATTTCACTTGTATCCTGTACTTGAACAACAAATACTAAAATTATTATGAATATTGTAAAGAAACGAGATTATTTAATTTTTAATGGGCATCAGTAATTCATATAGCATCAACATAGCTTCACAATAATGCTAATAGATGGCGCAGTCATTAACTATTCCATGGAACTAGGAGTTAAGACTATCCCAAAAACAGTTTTGCGTCGACCATTATTATTTAGTTAAATATCAAACTTCAATAAACTATTAATTACTTACTGCATTTTGTATATTTTCTATTCTCGTCGATAGATGACGATTTGTACAGATGCCCGTAACCCGTTTTCACTCGTTTGTACTTATTAATTCAATGTTTTCACTAACGTTGCCTAACCTTTACGGGCTACCTATGATAAGTAAGGTGATGATTTCTGTCAACTTCTTTATCACGATCCTGTACGGGACACCTAAAAGGACATTGGGACGGATGTTAGGACTTAGGATTGTATTTAGGAGCTACCTACGTAAAGAGAAAGTCTCTTACGATCTTGTCACAGAAGTCTTGTACGCAGATGATTTGTGTTTCGTGGCTGATACTTCGAGTGGCCTACAAGAGCTTGTTTCTAACCTTCATAAGTCATGTGTGAAGTTTGGATTAAAAATTAATATCGCAAATACTGAAGTTATGACAGTGAACACAGCCGACTCTGTTCAGACCTTACAAAAATTGTCGCTTGAAAACACTGAGCTCAAGCAGGTCAGTAAATTTAAATATCTCGGGAGCACCGTAACACCTAAAGGAGATCTAGACTCAGAGATAACTAGCAGAATCTGTGCTGCCTCAGCGGCATTTGGTAAACTCAGAGAGAGGGTGTTCCGTCTGCATGGAATTAAGCTAAGCACAAAAATCAAGGTGTACATGGCTATTGTATTGCCAAATCTACTTTATTCCGCTTAGACTTGGACGCTTTACCGCAAGCATATTCGTACTTTGGATAGATTCCACCTCAAGTGTCTACGTGAAATCCAGAATATCACGTGGTCCGACCGCATTAGAAACACAGACGTGTTGCGGCGGGCAAAAGTCAGTGGCATTGAGGCATACCTTATGCGGCGGCAATTGCGTTGGTGCGGACATATTGTTAGGATGCCCAACGAAAGGATAGCCAAGCGCATCTTTTATTCTGAGCTTAAGGACGGAAAGCGGAAACAAGGCGGTCAGTTCCTTAGGTATAAAGATGTGCTAAAGAGGCATATGACCAATTGTAACATCGACTCCTTTCGTTGGGAAAGTCTCGCTGGGAACCGGGGGGAGTGGAGGCACTTGGTTCAGCAGGCTGTCACGGATTTTGAAGAAAAAAGGAGGGTGGATCTCGAGGTTTACCGAGATCAACTGAAAAGTAGACCACCCTCCAATATAACCTATAATTACGTCGATGGTGCTCTATCATGTCCTCACTGCACGCGGTCATTTCGTGTAAAAATAGGGTAGATCAGCCACATCAGAGCACACGAGCGAAGCCCTTATTGACCTTTCAAAGTTAGCAGAGATCCAGTCGCTGTTGCCGAAATCGGCAGTGAAGTAACAACAACAACGTAAAGAGACTCCTACTTAGGGGATGATTTAGGTATGTTTGGTGAAAACGGGCATAATAATAATGTCAGGTTTGGTCGTCATGTATGGATTGAATGAATAATCATGGGATACCGTTACCGCGAGGTCTCGGTTCGGGGCGAACCACTAGTATTAAATTATTTTACGTTGCAAGTTAGTGAAATCAGCCCTTAAGACTACTATTATCATAGACAATTATGCGATCTCCACGCGTCGATTACCACATCATTAACACGATCAACCGCCGCACCAAACATAACAGATTGAGCTGAACACTAATCGATTGAGACGACAGACCTAATTAATTTACCGCATAAACTTAATTTACAGCAACTATGAAATGCTCAAATGCTCAAACATACATGAGTAAGTGCCGACTTTACCAACCTCGAGTCGTTTAACTGAGGAATATAATTGGGCATTTTGACAGTTTTTACATTGAAAATGTGCCAAAATATAAAAGGTGTTGTCCAAAATTGGTTTTTTAAATTTGAATTTAATTAACTAGGATGATGTGACTGTAGTGGATATGGATATTTAAGATCCAAAAAGGCTTCTATCAAAATAATTTACAGATTATTATTTAAAGACTCCGATAGTAAGAAAAATATTTTTTTTTGTTTTGACTCATTTATCGACCTTTGCTTGTGATTAAACACCGGTTTAAAAAAACTTGAAAATATCATTTGTCTATATAAGTTGTCAATGTCAGGTGATTGTCAGGAATTTCATTTTCGACAATTTTCGTCTAATATCGAATGTCGAAAAAAACCGGTTTTATTCACTGGTGCGTTGCAACGCACTAAGAAGCCAAGAAGAACTTATAATAGTATAAGTAGCCGGTAGATATCTCTACTCGTATCGCAGAACGTTTGAATGAAGCTTTGTTTCTGTTCGGTTATTTACTCATGTTCATTCAAGTAGTTCAAGGAATAGTAGAGAACACAAGAGCACGTGGCACATCACCCATGGACAGACCAAGTGAGGGCTGCGGTGGATGTTCCCTTCCCTTACACTAATGCACGAGGAAGGCAGCAGCGTTAGGGAGGAGTGGAGACGTATAGTCAAACGTGCCACAAAACCCAAGTGACGACCATGACCGCTCTGTCAAGAGCAAAACGACTGAGAAGGTTTACATTTATAGAACTCCGTCTCAGACGCCCGAGCTGCCTGCAGCACCAGCACCTTTATGCCTATACGTATAGGTAGGAAGGTTTATTTTTATTTATACCGAACATTTTACTGCTAAAATAAGCGATCGCACAGATGATAGTGGGATGCAGAGTTTTAGTCATTAAAACTAAATAAAACGTTCCTACACACTCCTTAGGTTTCCATATCACGTTCAAGCTAAAAATCCGCGTGGAATATTAATAAAAGTCGTTTATTTACCAAACATCAAGCATTCCTGCTACTGATAACTCAACGTGTACAATGTAGTCGTACGAATGTGTCGAATTTAAAACAGGTGCCAATTTATTTTTGCGAGAAAAATACCTTGCACATAAAAATATGAGCATTGGGCATGATGTATGAATAGATTTTCCAAAATTTTTTTGACCTCGTTGATAAAGGGTAATCTTTGCCTGATCTTTCGGAGGAAAACTCCTATTGAGTAATGAGATCTGGGTGCACTGGTCTAATGCGACAGTGATTCAGTTAAATCAATATTATGGCGGTGGCCGCAGTTAAGTTATTGGCCAAATTGATCGTTGTATTCAATTATTGTACGTACTGTCTAATGGAAGTATCCGCATTGAAAAAAATCGTTATATTTATAAATTTATAGAATATACTATATTTATTGCTTCTCCGTCGCTTCGCAATCGCCTTCGTTGCGATCACAGGATGGCAAGTCAGCATGACATTCCTACCTTTTCTATCTACACCATAGGCACCATAGGCACCATAGGCAACAGCAGCATTCAGAGAAGCTTTTTGCGGCTGAAACGATTTACCACCGCAAATGAGGTCATTAAATCTTTTGAAACATTAACAACATAAACATATACTTAACAACAATATTTTTATTAACAATAAAAATTAACGACATGAAAATTAATAAATGAATGTTAATTGATAGTAAAATACGATAATTCCATACCAAACCATAACTATGTATTTGTTTTAGCGCCACTGTTTGTAACAGCACTTAGCAACATTTATGGCTTTTATTTTGTTATTTACACACAATGAAAGGAAAAATCATGAAAGCTGGTAAAGCTTTTCCATTTAAGTTATTCATGATATTGTCGTATTTTTTAATAGATGAGTATCATTAAATAGGTAATACTACGTTTATAGTTGTTATGGTTGCAATTTCGTCAGTAACATCAACAACTAATAGTAGGTACCTAATACTTGCTTAAAAATTTTGGTGTTCAGTTACGTGAGTGAAACTGTATTGCACGCATGGACATTCAAAAAGAATTATGGCAGTTTGTAATAATGACGAATAATACAACTTTAGTGAACTCGTCAATTTTGATAGCTCGTCATCGACGTCATATTACTGTTTTTTACAAGCTTTCTCTATACTTCACGGCGAATTTATTTATTTAAAAAATGTGCAAATCTTGCAATCGATTTTTCGACGACTTCCCAAAGTTGGATCAAGCTCAGATTGAGCATGGAGCCGTATTCCCGGTGACAATAGGTTCTATCAGGAGTTGGTATTGATCTGATGATGCAAACTGAAGATATTCCACCAGGTTCAAGGATAGTCAGTTGTTTTGATAGGTATCTAGTAATCGCTAATTTTGTCATATCGTTTAATGTAGTGATAGCGTAGTGGTCAGTGTGACTGCTTTTCTTTGCTACTTTGTGATCCGAGAGTCGTGAGTTCGAATCTCTCTTGGGGCATATTTTTTTTTCTTACATATTTTTTTAACCTTTTTTAAAAAATTATTATTTATGTTATAAAATATATATAAAAATACATATTAATAAAAAATATATACATAAAAAGTGAAAACTAATAAGTATGCGATATTGCCTCGACCACATTATTTAATTTGGGACTTTGTGCTACCGCCATCTTCAATATTTTAATAAAACTAATACAATGTTTGTAGCAATGTTTAGGTAGAAAAACTAGAAACACTAGTTTTGCTATGAGTTTTATTAAAATATTGAAGATGGCGGTAAATGAAAGATTATTTAATTAGTATTAAAGTAATCTCGTATTACCTGTTAAACTACACAGACATATAAAAACGCGCTGTAGAGCTGTAGAGCTGTCCGTGCTCCCCTAATCTTGCAATAAATATAACATCAATGGTAAAATTTATTATTAGGTATGTTGATATACTACCGATGTATAATAATAGGTAATAACTCTAATCGTCAGGAATTTAAGAGATGGAATTATTTTGGATATCGCTTCGAATAAAAAATTCGAAAGCTTTTAGTAGTAAAGAAAAAGACTAAAAATGACAAAATAAAATTAAATAAAAAAAAATTTTTAGGTTACAAGCTTTCATGAACTAAAAAGTATAAAACAAGAAAGGATTAGTAGGTACATAAACGCGAGGAAGTGGGAGTAGAGTCAGTGATTATAAATAGGCAATTTGTTTTCATTGTGAGTCGTTTTGGTACCTAGATGTCTACCTACTTGAAAGCTTGTCGCTAACCTACCCACCATTTAGGTATCAAGCAAGTACTTATAATCCACAGCATGATCTGGCTGGCTTATATTGTCGCTAACCTACCCACCATTTAGGTATCAAGCAAGTACTTATAATCCACAGCATGATCTGGCTGGCTTACCATCTACTAACTAGCTTAATGAATGCTTTTTGCTATCATACAGCGACAAGCTTTCAAGTAGGTAGACATCTAGGTACCAAAACGACTCACAATGAAAACAAATTGCCTATTTATAATCACTGACTCTACTCCCACTTCCTCGCGTTTATGTACCTACTAATCCTTTCTTGTTTTATACTTTTTAGTTCATGAAAGCTTGTAACCTAAAAATTTTTTTTTATTTAATTTTATTACAGCTATGAGCAAATTGGGGCGTGGGGGATTACACCTTATGCGATATGCAGCACGCTGGATGTGATGAAAATTTCAACGCTTTTCGCTACATACTCACATTCGTTATTACGTCATACATTTTCATACATATAATCGTAGGTCGTAAGTAGTCGTCGTAGGTAGGTAATCGTAATGCTGCAGGTTGAAGGATTGTATTGCCTTTTGGTAGAGTTCAAAAACCTGGCGAAGCCATCAGTTTTAGAGCAATCGTGACAGAGACTACAAGTTCATGCATTTTTATTAATCTGCTACTCAATTTCTCAAAAGTACTAAAAGACTTCGCAGAAAAAACGATTGCGTGTTATGCTAATATTCCAAACACCGTAACCAATAAGGCCCGCTTGGAGACACGCCGGTTTAGGCTTAACCCAGGATTAAATTTGTAATTTTGACAGAAGCTTTATATGAAATCTGTCAAAACAGCAGCTAACTCTGGGTTAAAAGAATAACTCGGCGTTTCTGCAAGTGTGCCTAAGAGGTTTAGAAAAGAAAACAAAACGCTTAGAAGGTGTAAGCTTGGCGCCCAAAGCAAATGTCACAGTTAATTACTAACTGTGCTCTAATTACGCCGTTGCGTAACACCGGGTCACTGGCACAAACCGATTATACTAACATTAGTGCAAAATCGGTTTAACACAAACTCTAAACTAAACTGAATTGACAGGGAAGTATCTGAAAGGGAATGCGTTATCTTTAAACCTATAAGTATTCAGTTTAGAAATTACATAAGTATGACTGAATAAGCAACGCTGTTATAATAAAATCTCTTTTACACTACGTAGCGACTACCTATCATAAATACGTCTAATTATTTAATAACTATGCAAATATTGATGCTCTAAGTGCAAATGCTATTTACATTTACAAAAAATATTTTAGTTCTTAGATAATACTAAATTAGCATTATGGGGGTAAATGCTCGTTTTGATCACAACTTACAAACCGCATTATAAATCGGTGTTTTCAGTATTTTTTTAATTTCGAGTTTTCGAGATAGACCCGACCCCGTAACAAAAATGGTCTAAAACAGACAAATTTGATGGTCCCAATTTCTTCATTTTTGTAGCTAACTACTTTTGTAGCTACTTAAGCTCTAGACAAGGACGGGTACACGGCAGAGTAAAAAAAATAATTTTTTATTTTGACTCCTTTTCCATGTAAGGGCGGCCCCTTTAATTTCTTAATTTCATTTAATTTTATTATTTTTTGTTATAGCGGCAACAGAAATACATACTCTGTGAAAATTTCAACTGTCTACCTATTACGGTTTACGAGAAACAGCCCGCTGACATAGACAGACAGACGGACAGACAGCGAAGGCTTAGTAATAGTGTCCCGTTAGCACCCTTTGGGTACGGAACCCCAAAAACGACCAAAACGTGCAATAAGTAGGCGGCTAAAGTAAAATGTGCAACCGGCGTCACACGTTGTGTGTGTGTTTCTGCCTTAAAAGTCGTGGATAGTAGCCGATAACATTTCAATGTCGGCAAATCACACATAGGTCGTGGGTCCTGATAAGGGGGACTTAGAGATAACCGTTTGCGCTGCGCTCGCAATTAGCCTAATATCGCGATCGCAGACTACGTCGCTGCGCACGCCACCTCCGACCTTCAGAGCCTCGATGTCTATTTGACCTTTGTTACATACTTTGCTTTTGACAACAAAAGGGCTTCAAGACGGTATCATCATTCATCATCATTAGCAACCCATCAACGGCTCACTACTGAGCGCAGGTCTCCTCTCAGAGAAGGGTTATAGGCCATAGTCCACCACGCTGGCCCAATGCGAATTGGCGGACTTCACACACCTTCAAGAACATTATGTATAATTATACATTATGAAAAACTCTCAGGTGTGCAGGTTTTCTCACGATGTTTTCCTTCACCGTTGAAGCAAGTGATAATTAATTGCTTGAACGCACTTGACTCCGAAAAGTCAGAGGTGCGTACCCGGGATCGAACCTGCGACCCCCCGAATAGGAGACCACAGTCCACAGTCCGAACTACTACGCTATCACTGCTTCCAAGACGGAATATTCTTACTTTATTCTTTATTATTATCTCCCGTATTGATTGGATTGACCATAACACGCGGTTATAAGCTATAGTCAACGCCATGGATGCGTTGTTTATCAAATTCTGAGTCGGAAGTTAGGTAACGGATGTATGTCTAATGTTAGCAGGTATAATGTAAATAGCCAGTTGACACTTTTCTAATACAAACGTTCAAAGTTTTTCTTTATTAATTTTTTTAATAGTTTCGGATCGCGGAATCTACTCCAAATTTTATTATAACCATACTTATTTCAAACATAATATACCAAATTATATAAAACTGGGTTTTACAATTTGCTATCGAAAAACACACTGCGCGTCGTTTGCTTTGAACCTGTAGGTACCTACTGTAAATCTTAACTTTTAGTGAGTAAACCCATTTGCATCACATTGGGAACAGGGCCTGTATTATTTTAATTTTGTTTTTAAGATGTCATATAGGGACAACTTTACAGTTACTTTTAGGTTGACATTGTATGAAATCTCAAAACAATATTGAGCTAATTGGTAGTATTTATAGGCCCTACTAGTATCTATTAAGTAGGCATTTTATGAAACTATATTCATATCTCAAGCGGTAGGAAAACTCTTTCACCGAAGGGGTTTGGCCTTAAATTAATCTAGGTAACAGGCAGGTAAGTGCTTTGTAGCCGCGTCAACAGACAGCAAATGGCAGAGGTCATTCGGAAATCGCTTTGTTTCATACAAAGCGATTTCCGTCAACATATACTTAGCTTTATCAATACTCGTACGAGTTACATGGATAAAAATAGGTGAGTGTTATTTGACTTTACGAATATGGAGCAATTTTATTGTCGAAATAAGTTCGAAAATAACTAACCACATTGTGCTTTCCAGTTTTAAATAAAATAATTATATTAAATGTGCTATTTTCAAAAATAATCTATTTTATCCTTACCTATATTATTATCACTTTAATGTTTTTATTAATTTGAATTTCATTAGCTAAGATATCGCCAGCCCAGTTATGTGAAGAGCCATGCTAGATGGAGAACAGCTCCTCCATCGTTCAGTTGCTTGAACGATTGCTTAGAGGGAACTCTAGTCCCAAGGAATTTGAAAAATAGGTATTTGAAGAAACTATTGCTGTCGCACCTACCTCCAACATGCCCCCGTAAAGTACGCAAGGGACAACTGCAGCTCAGGCTGATTTTACGTATAAAAACCTTGACCAAAACACGTTTCGTATTCTGCTGTTTCCTTCTTCAAAACGGGATTGATCTCAAAAATTCTTATATCTTAATATATAAACTTTGGAGGAAAAGTATATCTATGCTTCTATTATTTTCTTTTTTGTTAAAAACTTAGTCTGATAGTCACCTGAACATGGCGGTAAAAACGGGTTTTTTTTCGGGTTTTTGGATTTTCATGTTTCTTTTACTGATTATTATGTTTTGGGAAAAAAAGAAATGGCACTTATTAATTAGACCTAGATTTTTTGGAAAAAAATCATTGCTCTACGTCTAGAGGCATTATCCACGAAGAAAACAGCAGAATGCGTTTGTATGGAGAAAGGCCTAATAGAGTCCCCTCTTAAAACGCACTTATCTCCAACTAACGTGTTAGAGGTGTCTGGGATTCGAACCCCGGATCCTCCGAGAAAGAGGCCATTGCTTTGTTTCAACTACCTACTTCTAATATAGATAGAGGACTACATACCTACTTCTTCTTTATCAACCTCTGGACGGCTACTTCTGGACAAAGGTCTACATACTTAATACTATGTTACCACTGTCCGCAAAGTATTTGAATTGATATTTCAAGAAAACCGCTACCATGATTCGATAAAGAAACGGGTATAATGACGCTCAGTGATGAGTAAGTAAAGTGAAGAAGATCGAGAATCATGGGTATCTTAAGTCACAAAATACATTTTATGAGTAGTTGCGATAAAGTTATGCACCTATAAAATCATGCATGCTTTTTGTTATGAAAACAGGCCTTCAAGTTAAGGCCTTGCGCGTGTTCATGAACTAAACGATTACGTTGTGTTACATATTAATACGCATACGTCCATAAAATATAATGGGATAGTGGCTAAATATATCAAAATATAGTGGTATACGTGTATACCAAAATAATACGTGCAATCCTTACTAACATTATTAATGCGAAAGTGTGATTTATTGTTGACTAGCTGATGCCCGCGACTTCGTCCGCATGGATTTAGTTTTTAAAAATCCCGCGGGAACTCTTTCATTATCCGAGATACAAAGTAGCTCTCCCGGTCTGAGGAACCACTACTACATCTATACCTATGCAAAAAATCGCATCAATTCGCTGTTCTGTTTCGACGTGATTGAAAGACAAACCAACAAACAAACACACTTTCGCATTTATAATATCAGTAATACTTTATTATAACACTTTTTATAATTGTCAAATTTTTTACCATACTTAACCAAAGACAAAATAAATTTTTGCTGTCATTTACGTTTTGTTATTCCACTGTCATTTTTGCGTTTTGTTATTCCATGTCAGATGCGTTTTTGTTATACCACGGTTTATAGTGACTTGACGGAAACGCGGTCGAACGGGATAAAAAGTATCCTATGTCCGTCTCCTGGTTCTAAGCTACCTCTCCACCAATTTTCAGCCAAATCGGTTCATCCGTTCTTAAGTTATAAATAGTGTAACTAACACCACTTTCTTTTATATATATACTAGCTGATGCCCGCGACTTCGTCCGCATGGATTTAGTTTTTAAAACTCCCTCGGGAACTCTTTCATTATGCGAGATAAAAAGTAGCTCTCCCGGTCTGAGGAACAACTACTACATCCATTACTATTTACTATACCCATGCACAAAATCGCATCAATCCGCTGTTCTGTTTTTTTTTTAAAGTATCCTATGTCCGTCTCCTGGTTCTAAGCTACCTCTCCACCAATTTTCAGCCAAATCGGTTCATCCGTTCTTAAGTTATAAATAGTGTAACTAACACCACTTTCTTTTATATATATAGATTTGTCATGCATTCACGCTGCTACGGAACGAACCTTTATTATCCCGGAAAATCAAAGATTTCCCGGGGAATTTTTATAACTAAATCCACGAGGACGAAGTTGTGGACATCAGTTAGTAGGTACCTAAAGAAATAAAGAAACATCGTCGTCGAATCCAAATCGACGAGTCCCAACCGGTGCGGTGCACATAAAATATGTACCTTTGCTATTGGTTTTATTCATAGGTTTTATTCCTTGCCAACGACCTTTCACTGTGTGCTCAGTGCTGCATCGGTTGTAGGCCAAAGTCGAAATGCCGGCGCATCGAGATTAGCCTAGTCAATTCTCAGGAATGCCTAACGAGTATTCAGTCCATCCACGCTGTGACTAAATCCTTATTAAAAGCTTTTTAATTAATCAAGGTAAAATAAAAATATCAACACCTAGATGATGCTCGTGATTTCGTCCTCGTGGATTAAGGTTTTTTGATTCCCATCCTTTAATTTTTCGGGATAAAATGTGTTAATCCAGGGTATAATCTATCTCCATTCCCAATTTCAGCCAAATCAGTCCAGTAGTAGTTTCGTGAAAGAGTAACAAACATAAATGCAAACTTTCGCCTTTATAATATTAGTGTGATAGTGTGATACAATAGTATGATGCAATAGTATGATTCTAAAAATCTTAAATCCAACAAACATTCACCAAAAAGATGTTATTTTTCCCTAAAATACTAGAAGTTAAAGGTAACAGACAAACATATATATTATTATTAAACTTACCCAAATATCAGAATAATTATTATTTTTGTTCAGTTTTCTACCAGCTGAGCGTAATATATGAACCACGTGGAGTTAGGGTTTTACCCCTAGGTAAATACCCCGTCGGAAATCTTTGTTTTTCCGGGATTAAAATTCACCTTTGTCACTTTCCAGGTCCCCAAAATATACAGATGTAAGAACTTGTCGTTCCGTTACTATCGAAGGCTACTTGGTTGGGTGTGATTGAAGTACAAACTAACAAAAAATACACTTGAAATTACATAATTATAATACCTACTATGGTGCGGCTACATTATCGTGTGAACATTCGTGTCGCGTTGTCGCGATAAATAGCTGTCTTCTATCACAGCGGCTACAATATTATCGTGCGAGCTCAACTCCGGCTACACTTGACGCGATGCCGATGATGCGAATTGCGAACATTCGTAGAATCCCGATAACGCAGCCGCACCATTAGAAGGATTGGTTAGTTACGAACTTGTTTGATTTTCCTGTCACAAATGAGCGAAACAATTTTGATTACCTCTTCGATCTTTTTTGAAGTGAAAACTTCTTTAGGCACGTTGAGCACTTTTTGGCTGAGCAAAAAACATGGATTTCGTGAAATCGTCACCGTCACCATCGTCACTTGGACATTTCAGTAAGCGTTTAACATTTCAGAGGTTCTCAAGCAACCTTGTACAGCGCAGTCGGCTAGCAGCCGAATCTCACTCACGAAACGAGACAGCGCTTTTTTTAATTTTTTTTTAATTTTTTTTTATATATTTTTTTTTTTTTGGTTTCGTTTTTAATTATTAGCAAATCTAGTTTTCACTTCTATCGGCAGTACCTATGACTGCCAATTTTTTTAATGTGATCGAACCTACCTACCTCAATCATTGGAGAACAGGTTAGTAACTAATTTAAATGAGAGAAGGAAGAAATAATAATTGTTCAGATTATAAACAATCTTGCTGACCAAATAAAAACTGGCCAAGGTATGGACTCCTAAGGTTCCGCTTTTTGGAAATAAAAGATAAATATTGGTCTAATTGTTTGACCACTTCAAAAACAATAGTAGATTGTTAGACGAGGGCTAAGACTTTTATACTCAAAGGCTAAATTAGTATATTGTGCATATTATCATACCCAAGATGTTTAATGCTTTTTTATAGTAATAAAAATAAAATAATAATTGCTATTTTAATGAAAAAATTTTGATTAAGTCTTCTTCATACAATCGGAAAGCATATGGCTTTCCGATTGTGTGATAACGATGAACACCGGCTGCACGCACGAAAAAGTGTCACGTTCCGCCTGAGCCTGCGCGTGCAAGCGAGAGCGCGGAACAAGCGATCGAGAGGCACGATCGGCCCAAGCGTTGGCTTGTGACTAGAGAACATTGTAATTTTCAATTAACTCCTTTAATGATAATTCAGTAATAATAATTCAATTCAATTCATAAAAAGTATGCAATTTTCATCACGTAAAACTATCGTCCGTAAACCGACTTTACAGACAAACAATTTTTTTACATCGGTAAAATCAGCCCTAAGGATAATTATACGGGTCCGCCCGCGAAATTCAAATTTAATTTGGTTTTTCGCAATTTGTAAACTAATACGACAAACTAGGCTAATGGCATTCTAATTGCGCCAGTAGAATTATCATCTTCACATAAAAATCTTTACTTGAGAGTGATCAGTTTAAGAAATTAATCAAAATACTGACTAATTTGTGAGTAACTCACATCCAACTCGGTATTTTGATTAATTTCTTAAACTAGTCACTTTCAAGTAAAGATTTTTATGTAAACCTGTGAAGATGATAATTCTACTGGCGCAATTAGAATGCCATAAGCCTACTTTGTCGTATTAGTTTACAAAATGGGAAAAACCAAATTAAATGTGAATTTCGCGGGCAGACTCGTATAATCCACCTTAATATTTAAATGTATCTATGCATACAAATGAATAACATTGATGTGTCTGTATGTGATTTTGAAATATCTGCTCTATACCGGTTATTTGAAGGAGGTTATTTAAAATTAAAGATTTTTAGTATTTAACCAATAGTGAAGAAGATACATCCTCTATTTTACACTAACCTATGGACCATTTTCTTCCAACATAAATAAGACTACGATCTATTCCTTTAAAAAAAACCGTAAAAGGTTTGCAAATTATAAAGGTATTGCAAAACATACACACACACAAAAAAAAACAGTCAAATTGACTCCTTTCCTTCTTTTTCTTTTGAAGGCATGTTCAACATGATGGCCAAGAATCTAGTACTATTGCCCCTTTGTATAGCAAGGCAAAGCCTTTGACGAGCATAAGCTACGTAAGCACCTCTATTGTATTTACGCAAAGTCATTGTACCGAAAGCTGCATTGCCCCCAATCATGCAGCAATAGTATCGAATATCGAGGTATTGAGCCATGGAACGAAAAAGCGTTTAGCCCGTCCGTCCTCAATCAACTTCATCATAACACAAACAAAGCTAAACTACCTCAATTTAGTTATATTCGCTCCAAATTTATCGATAGAATAGAATAGAAATGTTTTTTATTCAAATAAACTTTTTTACAAGTGCTTTTGAACCGTCGATGAGTCTACCACTGGTTCGGAATGCCCTTCCTGCCGAGAAGAACCAGCAAGAAACTCGGCGGTTGCACTTTTCAAAACAAGTTTACAATTCAATAGATACTATGCTATGTATGCAGTGTTTCCACAATGAGTTCCACAAAAGCATACCTAATTATAATTCAACACATGTTAAGACGGGCAGACAGAAAGTCCAGCCCCATTCCCGCTGGTGGAACCGTTCACGAGCATGACGCATATTCCAACCGATGAAATTGTATTGTATGTATACCGAACACACCCGCCCAGCCTGTGATGGTGCCTGTGTCTTCATTCACACGTATTTAGATTTTTTTATGTATCTGATTTTAAGTAAAACGTAGTTTATGTCTGTCTCCCAGAAAGCAAACTGTGTCAGTACTTTTAACCAAGATCAGTTGGGCGGTTAGACCGTATTGTATGTAATATAAAATGTTTTTCTCGTTTTTACGAAGAAACCCTAATTATTTCCGTGACATAATGCAACGTAATTTACTACTTGTATAATTCTCTACCTACTTGTGAAAATCCCATTAAAATTGGTTTAGCTGTAGCGATCAAACTGAATAAACATACAAAAAGGAGATTGGCGAGCCCCCATAGAGTTTCTGACCCAGACTTGAGGCACACGTTCACGAATCAAACTTCTGATACTTGTTCTAGTAAACCAGACTAACAAAAAAGTTAATCAAAGTCAATCAAATAAAGTTGGGAGAAAAAGATAATGTTCAGTAGTAAATTGTTAAAAATGAGGTTATGTTTCCATATTTAAGGCAAATTACCACTATAGCTTTTAATAATCTAATAGGCACAGAAGATTATTGTCTGAATATAGAAAAAAGAACACGCTTCCTTTTAAACGTTAAATGAGGTATACCAACCTTACCTAAAATGTGTAATTCGAATAGTACTGTCATGTAATGCGGCCAATGCTATAATCATAGAACTAGGAATTACGACTCATCTTCCTAGTACCATGGACAGTTGACAGTTGAGTGAGTTGACAATTGACATCGATTGACATTGACATAAATAATTTGACAAGTTAGTTTTTACTCTTTAGACCGTAAAATGATAAGTATTGCCATTAGAACGGTTAATTGTATTAGGTAATTGTGAATAATTATTTGTGATTAATTGTGAATATTTTTGATCCCCATCTAAAAATCTGGGGTTTACACAGAAAAATACTTTGAAAAATATTAATTAAAATTAAATGATTTCTGAATCTGAACGGTTTTTAAAAGTACGGTTTTAAGTTCGCCATCCTCCTTTAAAATTAATTTGGGGCGGAATTCAATAACGTAAAATAATTAGTTCCGAGCGTAAATGGGATATTTTAATAACGCCCAATTTATTTCTCGGTTAAACGTCACTCGACGTTGGTGACATCGACACTTCAAATTAATTATAATATGTTAAGCTCATCAGAGTTCCCACTGGTTTTGTAAAAAAACTTGAATACATGGCGTGGTGGACATGTACCTACTACATAGTTTCTTATAATTTAGCAAGTAGACAATAAACACAGTGTCACAAACACAAAAATATGTATATCGAGATAGAATGGCTATCGCCACTGTTTTAGATTTCCATGTGCCTATTATTAACCGCCTTCGCAAAAAGTTGTTAAAAGGTGCTATAAGTTTGACCGTTATCTGTGTGTGTCTGTCTGTGGCTTTGAGTAATAAACCAACACAGGAGAAGAATTGACGCGCGTACCCCTCTGTAAGTTGGGTATGAGCAGTGGTCCTACTCGTTATATAAAACTGTTTGACTCGAGTCACGCGCCTGTCAACTACGTATGGTTAGCGGGGAATGAGCTCCGCTATAAATGCCGAATATGAGAGTATTTTATCCAAATAATGCAATACTTATGCAGAAAACTTAAGAAAACTGTCGATCTGAAAATGTTGCTACTTAATCGTACATGAAATAATTTGGGGAAAATATTGAAAATTAATCTTTCTACTTACTATTCTTTTAGAGACCTTTATCTTGAACTGCATTATAAATTGATCCCATAGAATTAAAATCACGATAGAATAGGAAGGGGTGAACGACTAATTTATAAGCTTTAAGTAAAATATGACTAGATATATAAATACGAACTTTGATCGTCTGTGGGATTATCAAATAATGATAAAAAATTCTTTCTATAAAACCGACTTTAAACGCCACTACAAAGTATAAAACAATTTTAATTTGTACATACGTATGTTGAAGTCGGGCGGGCCTAAATATAAATGATGAAACTAATGCGCGACGCTAGCCCAACTTTGCCCGATCGGCGTATGAAGTCGGTTTTTTAAAGATATTTTTTTTACATTATTATTTTAAGCTTTTTTGTGTATATCTCTGATCGCGAGCAATTTGCTCTTAATCATTGAGTTCCTTCCTCCATCACCGAAGATATGAATCATCTTCTCTTCACCTTTTAAATAGGCCCAACCTTATTATGCTTTCTTTCAAAAAAAATTGAAATCGGTTCAGATTTGACGTAGTTATGGAGTAACATCTAACATTATATCAACAAAAATTTATATGGGAACCACCTCTGAAGTATGCCCTACTAAACAAAAAAAAATTATCAAATTCCATTCATTATTTGGCGGAATAATTGGGTAACAAATATACAAAAAATTCAAATTGAGAACCTCCTCCTTTTTTGAAGTCGGTTAAAATGATTGCATTATTATAACGATCGCAATGGTGTCTGATTGGCTTGTACTCTCCCACTATTGTTTAAAATGCATTGATGCAGCTAGAGCTCCATAAACTCAGCGAATTCATAAAATTAGTTTTTTTACTCAATTATTTCAAAATTTGTAGGTATATATTTCCATATAGCCAGTGTGATATGATTTTCTAAATATATAAATTGAAAAGGTGACTGACTCACTGATTTATCAACGCATATCTACTATGACGTAGGCACCCGCTAAGAAAGGATTTTTACAAATATAATACAAAAAATAATGAAAACGAGACTAAAAAATTGTTTAATAATAATGATAAGTTCTACGTAAGTCTTTCTTACTCGAAAATTAGGACTTTAATTTTACTAATGGTTCATTGACGAAAAAAAATATTTAAATTCTATACATATTTGGTTCATTAAAACTTGGCAATTGAATTAAAGTACCCATACTTCTTATTCATCCCGCTAGGTTTACCGGAAAGCTAAATAGCTTGGCGGTGTTTTATTACAGATGGGGTGGCCACTATAGCCATGGCGGCAGCCTAGCATTACAAACAAATATACACTTCGTTCAGATGAAGTAGATGAAAAAAATAAGCCTTCCAAGTAAAGTATGTAGGTACAAGTTTTAACTTACCAATCATAACTTTAAATAAATTTTTTTTTAGGGTTCAGTTTTTCCTTTTTATGTTTCCTCCATACTGGACTGAGAGAATATTATTCAACGCTGGAAAACGATCTTGTAAATCGAAAAAGTGAACTTTAAACCAGAGCCAATAACGTTTTAAAAAATCATAACAGCTCATAATAAGCTATCAGGAGCAGATTTTTTTCAAAAAGCATATTTTTTAATGTAACACATCAGATGATACTAATTATATAATTCTAAAGTAGAATTACTTTAGTTTTATACATTAGTTTTATATCAATTTCGACTAATAGTTTTTCAATTTCAAGAAGCAATGTTGCTGTAACTTGGTATTTGATACATATGAAACCACGAAATAACTCTAAACTCTGAAATGCTAATTATGCTGTATTTATTTTTAAGGAAACATGATGTAGTCCTAACAGTTTGTACTTAATATACTTTTTAGAAATAGATACATCGTAAATTTCGCTTTAAACATAAATAAAACAAATGATGTTTCATTAAAAATGCTGTATGTTTATTTAAACAAGATTACTTAAAAAATCAATGTGTTCAATATTAATACCCACTGTTCCATATAGTCTGTGACTACATTGTCAAGTTTTAAGAGTTCTATAGTCTATGACTGTAACCGTGTTCTATGTCTCTTTGATACAAGTAAAAATAAAAGATGGTTGTATAATTTTTAAGTCTTTTAATTATATAAATTAACATGGCGCAGTCGTCCTGAAAATTGATGTAAGTTTCAAATCTATGTTCCCGTTAAGTTTCTACATACCAAAATGGACAAAAGTGTTAAAATTTTACCGAATTTTGATCTGCGGGCTAATGGTGCCGCCGCAGAATGGAAAATATGGCGGTCATGTTTCGAAGATTATCTCGTGTCTACTGGGCAAGATGGTGCGACCGACAAAATTCGCCTTGCGTTATTACGAAATATGCTGGGTATGGAATCAGCACGAGTGCTTCATACGTTACCTATTCCGGCGGACAAAGTAGGTGACTACAATTTCGTCATAAACGCCATTGAGAAGTATGTAAGACCACGTGTAAATGAAGTTTTCGAAAGGTTCAAATTTAACGATAGGAAGCAAAAGGAAGGTGAGAGCTTTGATAATTTTCTAACAGAGGTGAAACAATT
Source organism: Oeneis ivallda (assembly GCA_029955525.1). Classification (NCBI taxonomy): domain Eukaryota; kingdom Metazoa; phylum Arthropoda; class Insecta; order Lepidoptera; family Nymphalidae; genus Oeneis; species Oeneis ivallda. The sequence continues at coordinate 12,359,568 of JARPMR010000001.1, forward strand.
ATTGATAAATTGTAGCTATGGTAATACATCTAAAGAGCCTATAGAGGATCAATTGTTGAGGGACAAAATCGTACAAGGGGTCTACGACAAAAACGTGCAAGAACAATTACTGCGTTTAGATGGCTTGACATTAGAGAAAGCTGCTAATTTCTGCAGAACTTCAGAGCAGAGTAAGCTACAGGTCAAGGAAATGAACCCAACATGTGAGGTGGATGCAAATAAGTATAATAGAACTAAAAAATATCCTAAGTCTAAAGGTAAATTCAAATGTCGTCGTTGTCAAACTCTCCATGGTGCCAGGGAGTGTCCAGCTTTTGGGAAAATGTGTAAAAAGTGCGGTTTAAAAAATCACTTTGCAATAAGCTGCAGAGTACAGCGGAAAGTTAACAAGGTTGGTCACTGTCAAAGTGATAGTAATTCTGAAAGTGAAAATAATGAAAATTTATTCTGCGATATGGTAGTTTCAAAGTGTAATACCAAGTCTGAGTGGGTAGAAACTATATTTATTGAAAATAGACCCATCAAATGTAAATTGGACACTGGTGCAGACATAAGTATTATGCCATTAAGTATATTTGAACAGATAAATGAAAAGTTAAATTTAAAACTTATTAAAACAAATATTCAGTTGGTATCTTTTGAAGGCAGCAAGGTCTCACCTGTGGGCATGGTAAATTTAATGTGCGAGTATAAAAATGAAAAGTGTTTTGAAAATTTTGTCATTGTGGATTGTCACTCCATGCTTTTAGGTTTGCCTGGTTGTATTTCTCTAAATTTAATCAAGAGAGTGCATAGTGCTGAGAGTGGTTCTGTCTCATTAAAAGATAAGTTTATATCTGAGCATAAAATTGTATTTCAGGGTGTCGGTAAGCTTCCGGGTACCTATAGTATAACCACTAAGCCTATTGTAGAGCAAATTTGTCACCCGCCTTCAAGAATACCTAATTGTCTTTTAGATCCATTAAAGTGTGAACTAGATAGACTGGAAAGTAGAAAATCAATTGTAAAGGTTGATAACCTCAATGAAAATGCTTGTATTAACCGTATAGTGCTAGTTGAAAAGCCCAACAAAAAGATTAGACTGTGCTTAGATCCTTCTGATCTAAATAAATATATTATAAAGAAACCTAAATCTTTGCCAACTTTAGAAGAGCTTGCTTTGAAGTTGAATGGTAAGAAATATTTTTCTGTGTTAGATCTTTCAGAAGGTTTTCATCACTTAAGTTTGGATGAAAAATCATCATGGAAATGTTGTTTTTCTACTCCCTTTGGTGTCTATAGATACTTAGTTTTGCCCTATGGGTTAATGAATGCACCTGAGTTGTTTCAGGATGTACTTGAATCTCATTTTAACAAACTCAAAAATGTAGTTGTTTGGGCTGATGATATATTGATTATGGGAAATTCTGTAGAAGAACATGATCAGGCTTTATTAAGTGTGATGAAAAAAGCTAAGGAAATAGGAATTGTGTTCAATGAGAAAAAGTTTCAATATAGACAACGCGAAGTTAAATATGTGGGTCAAATCTTTAATGAACAGGGTATGTCAATTGATAAATCTAGAGTTGAGTCATTGTTAAAGCTAAAACCACCAACTACTAGGGATGAATTATTGAGAATTATAGGTTCATTTAACTATGTTAGACGTTATGTTCCAGAGATGTCAGAGTTAATGTCCCCTCTGTGTAAATTGCTAAAGAAGGATGTAGAGTTTTTGTGGTTACCTTTACATGATCAAGTTTTTGCCAAATTAAAAGAGAAAATTAGTTGTGCTCCGGCACTTTGTCCATTTGATTCTAAAAAGAAAATTATATTGCAATGTGATGCATCAAGTAAAGGGTTAGGTTGTTGCTTGTTTCAACCTGATGAGTCTGGTAATTTAAAGTTGATTGCTTGTGTATCAAGATCTATGAACAATGCTGAGTTGAACTATGGACAAACGGAAAAGGAGTTACTTGCAATTTATTTCGGTACTAAAAAATTTCATAAATACATTTATGGTTCCGATGTTGATATACAGACTGATCATAAACCTATTGTATCTATTATGAGTAAACAAATTAGCAAGATTGGTTCTCCTAGATTGAAGAGGTTAAGATTAAAACTGTTAATGTATAGGTTAAATGTGTACTATGTGCCTGGTAAATATGTGCATTTTGCTGATATGTTGTCAAGAAATAGTTTAAATGTAATTGAACATGACAGGGATATGTTGCAGATGGTACATACAGTTTCAAAACATTTGCCTATGTCTGATACAAGAAAGGGCATTTTTCGTAATGAGACTAATAATGATTCAGTACTCTCTAAAATATGTAATTACTTTTATCATGGTTGGCCTAAGAAATTAACTAAAGTATTACAACATTTTGCTAAATTTAAAGACCAGTTGTATGTTCAAGATGGATTTTTATTTTATGGAAATAGAATTGTTGTTCCAAGTTCATTGCGTTCATATGTCATGGAATTAGTACATGAAGGACATGTAGGAGTCAATAAGTGTATTTCTAAGGCCCGTCAATTATTTTACTGGCCAAATTTGTCGTCTGATATTCAGGATTTCATTTCTAAGTGTCGTACTTGTGAAAAGTTTAGACCAGCTAATGTACATGAGCCATTGTTACCACATGTCATACCAAAGTACCGGTATTATAAAGTAGGTATGGACATAATGGAATTTGCTGGAAAATCTTATCTTATCATCATTGACTATCTGTCACGCTGGATAGAAATAAGACCTATGAAGGATAAAACTTCAAAATCTGTAATAAATGCCTGCCAAGATGTATTTACTCGTTTAGGTTATCCTTGTGAAATTATTGCGGATAATAATCCATTTAAATCGCAAGAGTGTCTTGAGTATTATAGGAAGAAAGATATAACTATTACCACAAGTAGTCCTCACTATCCCAGAAGTAATGGTTTAGCTGAAAAAGCTGTTAACATAAGCAAAAATTTGGTTAAGAAAGCTCTTGAGGATGGTAAGGATTACCGTGACTATCTTATGAATTATAATAATAGTAATTTGTCTGGCTTATCTGTGTCTCCTTCTCAGATTTTAAACAGTAGAAATTTAAGATCAAATATTCCTGTTACTTTGTCATATTTAGAACCTAAAGTTGTAACAAATATACATAAATTATTAACTTTAAAACAGAAAATCACTAAATATCAACATGATAAGCATTCAAAAAGTAAAGAAGTGTTATATAAACCGGGTGATAACATTGTCTACCGAACGGAGAAAGATAAACACTGGAAAAAGGGTATAGTAGTTAAGAAATGTAAGGAACCTAGGTCATACTGGATAAGAACTGATTATAACTCTAAACCTTTTCGTAGAAATAGTCATCATTTGAGAAAGTCATTCACTGATTGTTATAGTTATGAAAGAAATAATTTTGTGGCGGATTTTGATAATGATATTCCAGAAGTACTGCCACCAAATACTCAAACTCAAATTATTCCTCCAGAGCCCAGTGGTAATATTTCTGAAAGAGTTCCTTATCAAACCCGTAGTGGTCGTTCAATTAAACCAAGATCCAGATTGGACTTGTAGTAATTTAAGATTATTGTAATGTGTTAATTATTGTGACCTCACCCTAGGCCTTCATTTAAAAGGGGAGGTGTTCCATATAGTCTGTGACTACATTGTCAAGTTTTAAGAGTTCTATAGTCTATGACTGTAACCGTGTTCTATGTCTCTTTGATACAAGTAAAAATAAAAGATGGTTGTATAATTTTTAAGTCTTTTAATTATATAAATTAACACCCACTACGTATTCAAATAAAAATTAAATGTCTCTCAACTTAATAAACAATATTATTAAAAATCTATGACAAAGTACAGCACTCCCTGGTGGCTTATAACCTTAAATCATAACTAAACAGCTGCTCTAAGGTGATATACTGTGATACCTACAGCATGCTTTCAGCATGAGATTGAGAGTATAGTGACGGAGTAAATACCTTGGTATCTACAAAATCTGTTAATAATCAGATAATCCTAAGTCCTTACCTAAGTGCACTGCACTGCTAAAAAGTATTGATAACTTTTTTGAAGTATCTGTATAATATTGAAAAATAGATGGTGTCTTAGTATTTACAGCATTTTTGAGTACGTTGAAAAATATGAATAACAAAAAATATAATATAAACATGTAGAGAAGGTCAACATAGTATCTTAGAAAATAATGTCATAGGAAAACGAAAATCCGACAATCCGACGCAGTATCTTTTTCTTCCAAATATATAAAAAAGTAATTTTGTTATTTTTCGAAATAAGCTAGATCGCTTTCCAGCGTCAATATAGTCCAAAGTTTCTAGCTGTATCTTTACGCAAGTACTAAAAGCCTACAAAGAGTCAATCTAATAGCAAAGGCATATTATGACTAAAATAACGGCAAGAACCTCGTTTCCTAGCGCTTCTATATACCTACCATGTTAAAGATCTCGAACAAAAAAATTTACTCTCGAATAAAGTAACTCTGTTGTAAATAATTATTAGAAAAACTTATCGAAAGTCGATAATCGATAGTGTCAAATCCCTAAAATGCTTACACAAATGATGCGATTGTTTCATGTAATGATAGAGCGTCCCTGTGTGTGAATGTGATAGTGTGCATATACTTTAAGGTAGTGTTTGCTAATTATATTGTGTGCGTGCATAGCGACGTGATGGAAAAATGCAACTGTAGTAAGCAAGTTTTCATGTGTGCTACCTCGCCCCCCACCGTAATTGACAGACTTTTTTGCAAATAAATTAGGCGTCAATTCCTCTCCATTGCTGGTTTATTACTCAAAGGTCTGTGGCATCGTGGCTCTTAAACGGGTAAACAGATTTGGGTGCGGTTTTGTTACAGTACCTATTTGATTCTACATAGAATGCAATGGTGGCAACACGGCAAGCTGATGCTGCAGCCAGGGTATCGAGAACACATACACTCTTGAAAAATTTTTGTAGAAATACTTATACATATAATGAACCAGAAACGAAACCAATTCTGTACATGAAATAGATTCAAAAAAGGGTTTTTGCTTCTAATTGTGTTCAAGATACAGATATCAAAACAGAAGCTAATTTTTTTTTGTCTGTTTGTCTGTTTGTTTGTCCTTCTTTCACGTAAAAACTACCGCACAGATTTCTACAAAATTTTATACCGTGGTTTGGTTATTACTCGTGTCAACATATAGGCTACTTTTTATCCCGGAAAATCAAGGAGTTCCCGAGGGACTTTAAAAACTAAATCCACGCGGACAAAGTCGCGGGCATCAGCTAGTATAATATAAAATGTTTCTTTATAAGTAATATAAGATTCCAATAATATTTGTACGTCGCTACAGCTAATGTGCTGGACTGCAAAATAATTATATTTACCATCTTGTCTACACACATTATGCAAATAAAGAATTGAATTGAAAAATAATAGCAGATATGTAGTGTTTGGATTTGTTATGATCAGTATTTAATTCTATTTACAGTACGATGGTGGCATCACCATCCAAGGCATGATAACCTTTAGCTGATGCTGCAGCATCAAGTAGTCTGCGAAATACCCAACACCTCAGCAACTTACAGCAGATATAGTGTGTTTGGGCTCATTAGAATGGTCTCAATGAGTACGTGTTGGATAGATGGATTGAGGAGGAGGAGCTGATGATGAAGCAGAAAACTGGGTAACAGGATGTCAGGTATATTGTGTATAGTCTGGCCATGGATCCACATGTCGGGGGAGTTTTAAATTTTCTATTTTGGGTCCCTTACCTCAAAGGGTAAAAAAATGAACCCTTATAAGATCACTCTCTTGTCCGTCTGTCCGTGTGTCACAACCGATTTTCTCAGGAACGGGTGGACTTAGGAAGTTGAAATTTATACCAGATACTGAGGTCTATAGTCCCTATTAGGTGTATTAAAATCAAGATCCTGAGTCAGCACGATAAAAAGATATAGGGAAATTAAGATTTTCGCGAAAACTTGTAAGTACCAAAATTTACTTTAATTTTCAACTTTTTTATTTTTGGAATTTTCCCTTTGTGCTCTAAGACTTTGCTAGGTCAACCGGAAGTACCTTATAGGTTTTGGGTCGAAAACCTATATGGTAGTTCCCGTTGACCTAGAATCACAAAATTTGGCAAAAAAGCAAGGTCTTACAGCACAAATAAAGGAAAAATTCCAAAAAATAAAAAAGTTGAAAATTAAAGGGTGTCCCCATACATATATGTATAGTTGACGCCAATTAAGATGGTCCTCTTGAAAACGATGAACGCCTCGAAAACTAAAGCTCTGACAAACGCGTCCGAAGACCCCATTATCATAAACGGCGTACCAATTGAATATGTCAAAGAGTACACTTACTTAGGCCAACAAATTTCAACGACTGATATAATGTCAAAGGAAATAGACACTAGAATTGGAAATGCATGGAAGTGCTACTGGCGTCTAAAAGAAATTATGAAGAACAAAGAAATCAAAATTTCTGTCAAATCAAAACTGTACAACACCTGCGTGCTACCAGTTCTAACCTATGGCTGCCAAACTTGGGCTCTCACCAAAGCGCAAAGCAAAAAACTAGAAACTTGCCAGACAGCAATGGAGAGAAGCATGCTGAATTTAAGAAAGTCAGACAGAATACGAAACAAAACCATTAGGAATCGCACTAAAATACAAAATGTTACAACTAGAATACGGAAACTTAAATGGCAATGGACAGGACACACAATAAGAGGCATCGAAAAGTGGAATAGAAGCATAGTGTTTTGGTACCCTAGAAATAGGAAAAGGAAACGAGGCAGACAGATTCGAAGGTGGCAAGACGAGATAAAGGCGATAGCAGGAAAACTATGGACAAGGAAAGCTATAAACCGAGTAGAGTGGAAAGAAATGGAGGAGGCCTTTGCCAAAGTTGGGCAAACAGACGAAGTTGTCGATGTCATCGACTCTGCAGAGTCGTCAACTTAAGATTATTATTTTGTAAATATTATTTTGTCTGAATAAAGGCTATTATTATTATTATTATTAAGATGGTCCTCTGAGCTGTATGGGCGCTCATACTATTTAGAGGTCTAGCTTAATTGCTGTGCTATTGAGTAAAAGAAATTATTTATATTGATATTAAGAATAAAACTCCAAAACAAAAAAATATTATAAATGAGTAAATTAATAATATATAATATTATCGTTTTACTTGAATACTTTTACTTCTGGAGTACGGAAACCTCGGTGCGTGAGTCCGACTCGCACTTGGCCGGTTGTTTTTAATAATGTTATTACTGGACAAGACCCCACCATCAATGTTTAAAAATATTACTAGTATTTTTTGTGATATGCTTCCTTTTTAGGGTTCCGTACCAAAATGGTAAAAATGGAACCCTTATGGTGAGACTTTCTCCGTCCGTCCGTCCGTCCGTCCGTCCGTCTGTCACAGTCGATTATTTCAGTAACTATTAAAACTATCGAAATGAAATTTGGCATAGTTGTGTATAATAGTGGCCCAACATCATTGGAGAAAAGAAAAATTGAAAATTATTTTTAGTTTTATTAAAAAAGGGGGAAAATCAGGGGTTTGAAATTTCAAAGTAAGATAATTATACCGAGTGGGATATCATATGAAAGGCCTTTACTTGTGCATTCTAAAACAGTTTTTTATTTATTTCTAGATATAATTGTTTTTGAGTAATCGGCCAAAATGTCGAAAAAAATACCATTCCCCCCCTTATCTCCGAAGTTTACCAATCGAAAAATCTGAAATAATTATGGTCAATAGAGGTTTATGTATATTTTACAGGAAAAATAAAACCAACGCTCTAACTAGCATAGTTTTTTTTATATTAACAATAAACCTCTACAAACAAAGTTAACGATAAATATGCAAATTAATATAATATTATCGTTTTAGTTTTACTTTTGGAGTACGGAACCCTCGGTGCGCGAGTCTGACTCGCACTTGGCCGGTTTTTTTTTGAGTTTCAAACTTATATTTCTATAAAGCCCGCTTGCATAAGCGCCGGGTTATCCTTTTAACCCAAAGTAAGCTGCTGCTTTGACAGATTTCGTATAAAGCTTCTGTCAAAATTAATTCCTGGGTTAAATCTATCCCGGCGTCTCTGCAAGCGGGCCTAAATATTGTAGCAATTTCACGAGTCTTTATTTGAAAACTGTTGTACTATTTTGCAAATTATTATTGGCACGCGTACTCCGCCTAATTTTCCGTTCCATTTTGACATATTTCTGTGGTGACAATAGTGTTCCATTCCCGCTGAGACGCGGGGACACAAGGCCGAGTCTATTTCCGAACTGCAGTTATCTCTAACTACAAGTACCTAATAGCAGTACCTAAATCGCACAAGTACCTACCTGATATCTGTGCAGTGCTATCACGCAGGGTTACCAGATGACAGGAATTTTAAAGAGATATCCGCAATTTAGGGTGTTTCTAGAATTTGAGTGAAATTCCAATTCGACAGGAATTTTCCGAAGATGATTCTACATGAAACCCATCGCGTAATGTGTTAATTTGCTAATGACGTACGATTGCGTCTTTTCACTCTCCCATGACCGTTTTCGGGAAACTAGCTGATGATAAATAAAATAAATAAATAAATAAATAAAAGCAAAATTACTTATTCAAATTATAAATTACAATTGCGCCTTTCATCAAAATTATTTAAATAAAAATTTTGAAACGTAAGTTCCTTATCGCGCGGTACGGAAGGGGGCTAGACGGAAAAAATTAAGGAACCGACACTCGACACATTTTTGTAACCGACACTTTTTTGTTGAATGTGAATTTTGCATTGTGTTCGGTAGCCTAGTGGCTCCGGCAGTCGCCTAAAAGTTCAAAAATTAGGGAAGGGTTCCACATGTAGAAATTGTTTAAAATAAAATTGAAAATGGAAAATTCGGTCTGTCGAGCTGGGATTCGAACCATCGACGTTGAACTTTTAGGCGACTGCCAGAGCCACTAGGCTACAGAGACTCAATGTTGTACCGCGAAAATACCGAACACAATGTAATCGAAAGGAACTACATTCCATCCGGGTGTCCCTTGACACCTCTCAAGTTTTTTTTTTCAAATATGTATCTACTTGTATATTTCAAAGATAATTTTGATGACTCTAAAAGCACACTAGGGACTCGAATGTTCTAATGATACTTTTCATGTAAACGTTTACGAGCGTAAATCTGTCATTTTTAATGGAGAGGTCAATCCATGACGTATTCCCAAAAGTTAAGTTTCTCTGGTAGCCCTACTCGCTTGCATTCCACTACACTACACTACACTACTTGGCCAATCCATCAATTGTTTAATCGAATAATATTAAGACGTGATTTTGATTGATGCCGCTTTGATCTTGATTTATTTTCTTCTGTAATATTTTGAGTACCTAATAGAAAAGCTAGATTTAAGCACACAAATTGCTATTATAGAGTTTGTTAATTTCTTATAGTATACGTAGAAATGGTTCTACAGAGTTTTGAGAAATTGTCGAGAAAAAAATGCGTTGGTACCATTTACCAAGTGATAGAGTTTTAGGACGCCTCGAGGAGGAGCATTTAGGAGTATAGAAGGGTATAATAATTTATAATTTTTGTTTGAACGCACATCTTCCAAACGACCTCATTTCCATGTATGACTACATTGTCATTTTCCAGCATGTAAGATCGTGGATAAGGGCTAATTTGTCATCTATCTTCTATACTTACTTATAATAAAACTGTAACTGGACGATTTCTGTACATTTAATCTATTTTGAAAATTTTAACCGGGGGATGCTTTATTATCAATACTGATCCCAAAACAGATTTTTATTTAATTTTTGTCTGTCTGTCAGTCTGTCTGTTTGTCTATCTGTCTGTCTGTCTGTCCGAGCATCACGCAAAAGCTACTGAACGGAATTGTATGAAATTTGGTATAGTAGTAGGTGATACTCCGGGTCAACATATAGGATATTTTTTATGCTGATAAACAATAAGGTCCCTCCAGAATAGGGGAGGAAAGTTTTTATCGGGTTTACTTCATAATTCCTTCAAATTTGAACCGATTTTAATCATTCTTTTTTTATTTAAGTGTATAATATCAGGCATAGTTTGTCTAATTTTGATGAAGATCTGATAAATATTAAAGGAGATAGAGGACATAATGCTTCACGGGTAGCAGCAAAAGTCACTCACATAAAGGACAACGATCGAATACAAGTATTCCATATTTATATGAGGGTTTTAGCCATAGACATAGACTTTAATCATTAACCTCCAGGCCCTAGATGATTATACCATTGTGTTTGTTTTGTAGCCTACCCGTGCGAAGCCGGGGCGGGTCCACTAGTCGAATAAATAAAGTTATAGTATGAGTCCGTATATATCGGAAATATGATTAAAGATTACTTGGGATATTGGAGATGGTGTAGATTAGTACTATACCTACGTAGGGATTGTTTCACTAAATACCGATTTCACCAACGTTAAGTAACGTTTAAACGTGGAATTTTGATATTTTAGCAGATTCTCAATACAAAAACTGTCAAAATGTCCAATTTATTCCTCGGTTAAACGTCGAATTTAAGGGAAAAAGGCACTGAAAAGTAGTCATGTTATAGTTATATTAATAATAACTTATGATGTTGCTATTAAATGAATCTTAGCTTAGCAAATAATATTTTACGTAAATATTGCCATGAAGAAGAAAGAAAGAAAGAAAATATCTTTATTCACTAATGGTGACACAGACAAAACTAGTTACAAAGGTGTAATTTCGTCTGTGACACCACCCAGAAAGGGTGTACAGCTCAGCACTATGCCTTGCGTCATATGCGAAAAATGCCAGGCGCTGATTTTCAGCTGTGACCCAGGTGACGTCACAGTTTCAAGTTACAACATTAAATTCAATCTATGGCAAATTTCGAAGGGAAGCAGTAAGTAAGCAGTAGTATCCAATACAATCACATTAAAAGGTATTATCACCAGTATTAAGGAGGACAATAGACAGTCTATAACAAGGTAGGTTCAAATAACAGGAGCAGCTTTATTCACCTCTTCGAGAATTAATCAATACTCAAAGAGGTCCATTCACCTAGTGCAGAATAAGAAATTGAAGATTTCATTTTGTAATTAATCTTCAGTAGAAAGGTGCAAAGTTTCCTTCATCAAGAATACAATGGATTCCTTACGCCTTGTTTACATAGTGCGAGTCTGACTGTACATAACTACTGCCTTCTTGAACTCGCGTGTAGTTCGACTTGCCTCGACAGATAACTTTTTTTTTCGACCGAGCGAAGCGAAGGTCTCTGAGTTTACTAGAGCGATTTGCACTTGTCCGTCCGTCCGTCTGTCACAGCCTTATAACTTCTGAATTACTGAACGTAATTACTTCAATTTTAGATATGATATGTAAAATGATGGCCTCCAGCCGAAAATGGCTTAAAAAGTTATAAAAATCTTTATTTCAGGGGGGCTCCCATACGAAATGGGGGGCTTTCAAAGTGGAGATTGTATTCGAGGCTAGATTTCTAAAACCACTTAATTTGAGTTATATTCTGTACTTGAACAACAAATACTAAGATTAGATAAATATTATAAAGAAACGAAATTATTTGAGTTTTAATGGGCATCAATGTTTTTAACAAAACTTCACTATACTGTTACTAGATGGCGCTGTCTTTAATATTGTAAATATGCATCCCATCCACGAAAGCAGATGACGATTGACGTCATCAGATTCGGCGCGTTTTAATTACAATATAATATAGTTAAAACTACCTTATGGGAATTATGGGATACTGCGAGGTCTCAGTTCGGGGCGAACCACTAGTAATATATAGACTAGCGCTTGACTACAATCTCACCTGATGGTAAGTGAAGATGCAGCCTAAGATGGAGCGCGATTGCCTAGAATATACCTATTCAAATAACACGATGATGAAAAACAAGCTGATATTCCATTGTAAAGCAGTCACAGTCACTACCTAACAAGTATGTGCGGCTGCATGTTGTACAGTTCTTTTTTATTTATTTTTTGTATTTTTATTTATTGTTTTTATAGTGAGATGAGACTGAGATGATGATGATGATGATGATGAAATAATACATAAATAAATTACCAAAATGGGAACCGTGTCGCACTTTTAGGGTGGATAGGCAGGTAGGTAGTCTAGCTAGAGAGATTATTAAAAGTCTGAGAACGCCTTCTACTTGTAAGCATAAACAACGCAAAGCATTGCTCCGTACTGGTCCATGTTCCATGTTATTACTAACTAGAACTGTGTAAGCGAGGCGAAATAAAAGAGCGAAGTACGAACTGATATCCCCAGCGTCAGAGCTGTTGTAGAAGTTTGATGCTTCACTTGTACAGTGTTCACCGAGTTACCTAGCAGCGTAGGGCTATAATTAAGATCGAGCAAAAACAAACTTTATTGTATAGAAACCCCTCTTTAATTTTTAACTTTTTTATTATTTGTTGTTATAGTAACAATAGACATAAACATAGGTAGATAGGTCTACCTATTACGGTTCATGAAATACAGCCGGACAGACGGACGGACGGACAGCGGAGACTGTAATAGACTCTTTGGAACCCTTTGTGTATGGAACCCTAAAATGAAGGTCCCAATCTACATCTGGTATGTGTATTGGTTTAAAATTTACTAGTTATTGCCCGCGACTTGGTCCGCGTGGAGTTATATATTTTTTTAAATCCCTCGGAAACCCTTTGTTTTTCCTGGATTAAAAGTAATCCATGTCACTCTTCGGTTCTTCAACAATACCCATACAAAAAATCACACCATCCATTGCTCCCTTCTTGCAGCGTGATTGAAGTACAAACAAATTAAACAATTTCGCATAAGACTGAAAATCTACTTTAATTTTAATACTCTTTGTGAATGAAAAAGCGACGAGAATTGTCATAAGTTTTGTTGTATTAATTTTGCTTGTCACCTGCTTGACACCTATGGACAATGTAACTCTCGATAAGGGGACTTTGCACTACAGAAAAAGTTCCAATGAAGCTTATAATATATTCTAACGCAGCCTTATTGTAATTTTTCGAGTTTAAGTTAACGCGCAGTTATTGCATGAATCTGTGTCATTTAGTATGGACGAGAAAGGAGCGGAGAATTTTTCCATCCTTTTTGGTACATATTAATTTACAGTAAACTTCAAAAGTTACACACATAGTAACAGTTATTTTTCAGGCGCAATAAGATTTTAATGATGTCAATCGAAATCTTATAATTGCAACAATATTTTACAAAATAAGTTGCGCTCTATTGAACTATCACCCGCACTATGCAACAACGAAAAAAATGTAGGGTTGTTGGAGTCTGATAACTTTCATGGCAGCCCTGACTTATCGGCAAGTCTGTGAGTACTGAGTAGCTCTCGAATGTAGCGAACGTCCCTCGAGACGTCGCCATCTTGAGATAGTCACTAACTATAAAACTTCGACAAAGTATAGACAATGTACAAAGCCTGGCTCTTCTATTAAAACTCACGTAATGACTCTTCAACTTATACTGAAAACTTTAATCCAGCCCTGTTCAGGCGGTTTGAAGAATGCCTTTGACGTGAGCTGAATTTGCCATCGACGCGACTGCAACTCACGCATTTGGGGTCCCTACAATGTTTCCGACGTCTTTTGACGTCATTCAGCTGAATTCGCCATCGACGCGACTGTAACTCACGCATTTAGGGTCCCTCCAATGTTTCTGACGTCTTTTGACGTCAGCTGAATTCGCCATCGACGCGACTGCAACTCACGCATTTGGGGTCCCTACAATGTTTCCGACGTCTTTTGACGTCATTCAGCTGAATTCGCCATCGACGCGACTGTAACTCACGCATTTAGGGTCCCTCCAATGTTTCCGACGTCTCTTGACGTCAGCTGAATTCGCCATCGACGCGACTACAACTCACGCGTATTATAAGGTCCCTCCAATTTCCTGACGTCTTTTGTACGCCTTGAGCTAAGAGGTTAGGCCAATTTAAAACGTGCGCGATTGAAGGAAAACTAACAAGCACACTTTATCTATACTTACTTATAATAAAACTGTAACAGGACGGTATTTGTACGTTGAATAGGTAGATATTTTGAAATTTTTAAAATTTTCTTTATTATCGTTAATGAGCCCAAAAAAGATTTTTATTTAATTTTTGTCTGTCTGTGTGCACATCACGCGGAAACTACTGAACAAGAAACTGAAACTTGCGGAGGGTCCTATAAAAACTTAGGGTTCTAACTCCTCAATCTTGATGCTGCAGGGTAGGGCTACTGCCCCCCTAAACTGTTGTGATTTACTAAGTCGATTATGAATATTTGTTATAGGTACCAAGCAAAGACTACCTACATACTTAAATTCCAGGATCCAACTCCTCAATCCTGATGCTGCAGGGGTTATGCCTACGTGGACGAAGCGCGCATTAGCTAGTATATAATATAATATTATTAAGGATATCTATAAAGGTGGGTACATAGATGTGATATATAATATTATTAAGGATATCTCTAAAGGTGGGTACATAGATGTGATATATTGATTCTCAACCTAGTGTTGTGACTTGTGACTCGCGAGTCAACTTAGACTCGTGTGAGAGTTTTTCACGCAGTTAAGTGGAAAATTAAATCATCCATAAGAGTATGAAAAGCTTACACATTTGATAGGTTAACCTTTGACTTTTTTTTATCTGTTAATAAAAAAACTTGAGAGGTGTCAAGGGACACCCGGATGGAACGTAGTTCCTTTCGACTAATTAATTTGGCATTGTGTTCGGTATTTTCGCGGTACAATAATGGGTCTCCGTAGCCGTGTGGCTTCGGCCGTGTGGCTTCTGCAGTCGCCTAACAGCCAAAGGTCGATGGTTCGAATCCCAGCTCGACAGACCGAATTTTCCATTTTCACTTTTATTTTAAACAATTTCTACATGTGGAACCTTTCCCTGATTTTTTATAACATAAGTTATAAAAAATTAGGGAAAAATTCCACATGTAGAAATTATTTAAAAATAAATAAAAATGAATGTTGGTAAGCGCATAACTCAAGAATGGATGGACCAATTCGGTTAATTTATTTTTTTGTATGTTCCACAGAAGGTTTTATTACTTAATAAAAAAAAAAAAAAACAAAAAAAAATTTATAATAGATAAGTTGGCGGAACGAAGTTCGCCGTGTCAGCTAGTTTAAAATAAAATTGAAAATAGAAAATTCAGTCTGTCGAGCTGGGATTCGAACCATCGACTTTTAACTGTTAGGCGACTGCCGAAGCCACAAGGCTACGGAGACCCAATGTTGTACCGCGAAAATACCGAACACAACGCCAAATTCACATTTTAAAAAAAAGTGTCGGTTTCAAAAGTGTCGATCAGTGTCGAGTGTCGGTTCAATTTTGTCTTAATTTTTTCCGTCTAGCCCCCTTCCGCACCGCGCGATAAGGAACTACGTTCCAAAAGATTTTTACTAACATTTCAACTTTTACATACCGCATAACCTTCGTATAATCGATAAAAGGGAGTTAATTCTTGCAATAGCATCAACAGCTGTGGGATCATCTAAAAATTATTGTTAAAATTGTAACGATCGCAATCACCTCTGATTGGCTCGTACTATCTTGCTATGGGTTCGAATGCATTGATGTAACAACATAGCTCAGCGACACGACATAGCTCAGCGTGTCACGAAACTGAAGTGGAAATGGGCGGGGCACATAGTTCGAAGAGCTGATGGTCGTTGGGGTCGCGAAACTGAAGTGGTAATGGGCGGAGCACATAGTTCGAAGAGCTGATGGTCGTTGGGGTCCCAAGGTGTTGGAGTGGAGACCCCGCACCGGGAAACGCAGTGTTGGCAGACCCCCACCAGGTGGACCGACGACATCAAACGAGTCACAGGGAGCCGCTGGATGCAAGCGGCGCAAGACCGAAGCCTGTGGAAGTCCATGCAGGAGACCTTTGTCCAGCAGTGGACGTCTATAGGTTGATAAAGAAGAAGAAGAAGATGAAACAACGGAGCTATAGATTCAGCCAATCAGAGGTGATTGCGATTATCACATTGTATCAATCATTTTTAGAAAATCCCACAACAGTTCTTCGAAGTATGTGCCCCACCTATTTTCACTTCAGCTTCGCGACTCGCTGAGCTAGCTATACCTATCGGTAACTTTGGTTTGGTTATATTAGCATTTTTTTCATAATATCTAAGTAGTTTCCTCTACAGGGACCGTTTCTAGGTGTGCCTGTGACGGGGCGAAAACTAAGCCAACAAAAAGGGAGTGACGTCCGTTCGTCTTACAAAGCTGATTGTTGCAAGTCATCGCTTCCTGTTGGAAAAAGCTCTCTAACTTTCCTTTTACGCTCCAGACCCAATACCCCTGTCTGTTTTATATAATTGGCTTTTTAAATAGATATAATCATCACCATCAGCAACCCGGCTCACTACTGAGCGCAAGTCTTCTCTTAGAGAAGGGTTACAGTTACATAGTCCACCACGAGGGCCCAACACGAATTGGCAGACTTCATACACCTTTGCGAACATTATGGAGAACTCTAAGGGTTGCAGGTTTCGTCACGATGATTTCCTTCACCGTCGAAGCATGTGATATTTAATTTCTTAAACGCACATAAATTAGAAAAGTCCGAGGTACGTGCCCGAGATCGAACCTGCGACCCCTCGAATAGGAGACCGTAGTACTCACCACTAGGCAATCACTGCTTATCTAATACATTTTAAACAAATAAATAAAGTTGTAAATATTCTGATTCCTCTCAACTCAGATGCTGAAAGGCAGAACTTTTAGGATTTAGAAACTGTACAGAGTGAATTGTCACTTGATTTATTATATAAATTTGAAATCAAAGAAACAACAAAACAGACTTAGGGTGAGATGTATAGATGGCACTCTCAGTTAGCTCAGACTCAAGACTGAGTTAAAACAAGACAGATTTATATCAGGACATATCTATCTGTGTCTCATTTTAACTCTATCTTGGCTTTTGACCTATCTGTATCGGAGAGAACTCTTTGGTCTTTGATGATGGTTATTGATAAGTATAAAGACAAGACTAGAGAGCAATTGCTCATCGCACTTATGCGATTTATCATACTCGAACGTAAATTAGATATGCGGTTAATCGTCTTTTTTAGAGTACCATATCGTTTATGTCTAATACTTTGCACGGAAAATTGGAAATTCTTCCGTTTGTTATCTATAACATCTGAAAAGAAACATTATTAAATACAAAACTAAATCATACTTCTTTTCATATCATTCTAAAGAAGCTCACTTCATTACTATTCAAAGAAACTAAAACCATTTCTAGAAAGGAGGGATCACCCTTAGAAATGAGGAATAAAATGAGGAACGCAGAGCAACAGTCGATAGCCTGGCTGCTTTTATTTTCGAGTAGCTACCTAGTTACCACAATGGGAATAATACAGTACTATAGATTGTGGACTGTTCCTTTAGTGATCATTTTAAGTGGCACTAAAGAGTGCATAAAGTTCGGCCGTTCAGAGAATGCGTTCCTGACACCTATCAGAAAAATATTGTTTACCAAGTTATTTGACACTCAGTTTGGCACAAAATTATAACATTAATTGATTATTGATATAATAATGTTGTTTTAATGCTCATCAATTGTTAAAACGGTAAACAACCAGTAATAATATTTTTATCGTAACTGCAACGCCATTACAAAGTTACGTCGCGTCGTCAGTTCAATCGCGACGTGTCAGGAACGCATTCTCTGAACGGCCGTAGTTTAGCACCTAAATTCCTATTGGTGTCATAATTTCCAGGATTAACATGATATATGATGCGCCAACATTGGCTGACGCTAATGAGCCGTGGAAAGGATCTTAGCCTGGCATATTTTCCTACTCAATCTACTGCACTGTTAATGAAGTCTCAGTAAACCTGCAATAGTTATTTGTGTTATATGGGGCCAAAGGAATTTTTTGTTCCCCGAGGGCGTTATTTTGAATTCAGAGCGAAGTGAAGGATTCTATAGTAGACTCCCGAGCGCAGCGAGGGATTCTAAAGTAGAATCCTGAGCGTAGCGAGGAATTCAATATACGCCGCCCGAGAACAAAAAATTTTGGCCCCGAATGACACACACTATTTTTCATCATTACCTATGAGAAAAAGCTAGGAGTATCAACCTACTATGTATAGAGTATAGACATTACCAATACGAATATTGAAAGTTTAAATAAAACACAAATACATTTTTATGAAATAATTAAACATAAATATTTATGTTGGCAGTATGGGCGTATATATCTCAAATCTCAATCGACAAATTTGATCACGTGACTTATCGAAGACAACAGCTTCTCAAACATTTTTGAATTTCGACACATTTTTGAATTCTCTCTTCTGATTGGTCCGCGTTAGTGCTTTAGTATGCTAAAGCACGAACGCGGACCAATCAGAAGAGAGAAATGAAAAGTCCCATGGGGTTAAAATTAAATTTTGCTCCCGCTATCCTCTGAAGCCAATATTCGTTTTTCGAATAGGTATGATGAAAAATTTATTTAACAATCCAAGGAAGTAAGAACTTAACCATGCGAATAAAATAAGGCCCCAGGCTCCAATGTAACTTAAGTTAACGAACTGCGTAAATCTCAATCCTTAGAGATTTCAACTCATGACGTGCGAAATTACCCAACAGCTACTCAAAAGTTACATGAAAAGTAAATAAATGACAGGATTCGCACATAGAAAAATAAAAATCGGCCAAGTGCGAGTCGGGCCTCGCTCTTTTAGGGTTCCGTTAAAAAAATTAAATTAAAAGATTCCCACCTACCCATTTTAATTTATTTTTTTTAATTTAATTTAATTTTTATTATTTGTTGTTATAGCGGCAATAGAAATACATAATATGTGAAAATTTCATCTGTCTATCTATTACGGTTTACGAGATACAGCCCGCTGACAGACGGACGGACGGTCGGACGGACGGACGGACGGACGGACGGACAGCGTAGGCTTAGTAATAGGGTCCCGTTGGTACCCTTTGGGTACGGAACCCTAAAAACTGGCTAAGTTAGTGTAGGTTTCCGTAGTTGCAAGTCACAAATATTATTGCTGACCTAGGGATAGTGCTTTTATTTTATTTATGAATATTGAATATATTTTGAGTTCCATGGTTAAAATACTATAATATGTCAATAAAATATGCAACTTACACTACGTGTAATACCTATCCTAGAAAAACAGATATAACTCCTTAACTTATGAAGCCTAAGCCTAGTCTCTGAGCTAAACCGCGGACGGACGGACGGACATGGCGAAACTATAAGGGTTACTTGTTTACTACGGAACCCTAAAAAGTATCTGACTGTCGTAAGTCGTTACGACATCGCACTTTGTGGTGATACCGCTTTCGTACAAAGTAGTACAAGTACGAACTTTTTTGTAAATCCTCAATCCTGATTAAGCAGGGTTACGTAGTACTGGCTGTACTGCCCGCCTAAATTGTGGTGATTTATTAACTGACGATTAAGAATAGTTGTTGTAGGTAACAAGTAAAGACTACATAGTTATTATTCCAAGAGCCAACTCCTCAATCCTGATGCTGATGCTGCAGGGGTTCTGCCCAGTTGCGGGCATCAGCTAGTCCTAAATATGCGCAGTGATTTCGAGCTGTCTAACTGTCGCTGTAAGCTGTCGCTAACTGTGGGCCTCATAAGAAGGCTCAGGGTCACTCAGCGAGCGATGGAGAGAGCTATGCTTGGGGTATCCCTGCGAGATCAAATCAGAAATGAGGAGATCCTTAGGAGAACCCAAGTCACCGACATAGCTCAGCGAGTCGCGAAACTGAAGTGTAAATGGGCGGGGCACATAGTTCGAAGAGCTGATGGTCGTTGGGGTCCCAAGGTGCTGGAGTGGCGACCCCGCACCGGTAAGCGCAGTGTTGGCAGACTCTCCACTAGGTGGACCGACGACATCAAACGAGTCGCAGGGAGCTGGATTCAGGCGGCGCAAGACCGAAGCCTGTGGAGGTCCATGCAGGAGACCTATGTCCAGCAGTCGACATCTAAAGGTTGAAAATGATAATGATGATGATTTCGAGCTTCCAAAAGTGCCAAAGGATAAAAAACAAATAGTTGTGCGCTTGGCATCTGCTTCCAGCACAGCTTTTCCCGCTTGTCTGTGACCTCATCCACGTGGATTTAAGTAAATCCAAGTGTAAAGTAAATTAAATTGTGTTAATTAGTGTAAAGTAGCAGTGATAGCCTAGTGATTAGGACTGTGGTCTCCTATTCGGGGGGTCGCAGGTTTCGATCCCGGGCACGAACCTCTGACTTTTCGGAGTCAAGTGCGTTTAAGCAATTAAATATCAATTGCTTCAACGGTGAAGGAAAACATCGTGAGGAAACCTGCACACCTGAGAGTTCTCCATAATGTTCTCGAAGGTGTGTGAAGTCCACCAATTTTCATTGGGCCAGCGTGGTGGACTATGGCCTATAACCCTTCTCTGAGAGGAGACCTGCGCTCAGTAGTGAGCCGTTGATGGGTTGCTAATGATGAAGTGTAAATTAAAAATTTATTAAGTTCAAATTAAAAATTTTATTTTTTAAAAACAAGCTTTAAGTAGACATACCTATGTATACATCGTCAGACCTGGATATCATATAGGACCAGAGCACGTCGTTTCTTTACTGAGTTCCTATGAAAACCTTCCAGCTCCATCATCAGATCAGACCCTGGTAACCATCTTAAAACAAAGTGCTCGTCAAGACGAATCAAACGACCCGAAACTCGATGGGGTTGCGTCGTTTCATTGCAAAGTTTCTATGGCCACCTTCCAGCTCCATCATCAGATCAGCACCATGTCATCATAGGTAATATTGCATTGTCACGCGATTTAAACATGTATGCAAAATTTCAGCTCAATCGGTAACCGGGAAGTGGATCAATTTGCAAGATGTGATGACAAACATCGCTGATGACAAACGTCGGGACCAGGGGAAAATAAAAAAAAGCTTGTAAAATCCCGCGGGAACTCTTTGGTTTTCCGGAAAAAAAATAGCCTATGTCACTCTCCAGGTCCTCAAATATACCCATGCTAAAAATAAGGTCGATCAGTAGCTCTGTTGCGGGGTGACTAAAGGACAAACCAACGAACATACTTTTGAATTTATAATAGCAAGATAGAAGTTTAAACATAGGTAAACAATCATCATTTGCCTGAACATTACTTGCTCATTACGCAAATAAATGTGTATGTGACTATGAATAAAATATGAAATAACTTTTGTGCGCGACTTCGTCCGCGCGGAATTATTTTTTTAAAATGTCTTGGTTTTAAAGTACACCTAATAAAAGTCTCATAAAAATAATAAGAAAATAGTAGAAACCCCTCGGGAACCTTTTGTTTTTCCGGGATAACAAGACGTATATACCAAGCCACCATGCAAAAATTTGCATCAATCCATAGACTGGATTATAATAGGTCTTTACCTATGAAATTGCCGTTTTGTATGCAATAAGTGAAAGTACTTATTTTTTCAAACTTTTTATTTCTGTTATTCGAAGTAATCACCCATGCAATCGACGCATCTTTGCCAACGCATTGGCAGTTTATTGATGCCCTTCTTGTAAAAATCAGCTGGACGGGAGGCAACAAACTCTTCAAAGGCATTTTGTACTGCCTCTCGGGAATTGAATTTTTTACCCACTAAAAAGTTGTCTAAATTTTGGAAAAAGTAATTGTCGGTAGGTGCAAGGTCTGGTGAGTATGGCGGATGAGGGAGAGCTTCCAACCCCAGCTCTTGCAGCGAGTCTGTTGCGCAGTATGGGGTCGCGCGTTGTCGTGAAGGAGCAGTGGGGACGACCGATTGACCAAAGCTGGTTGCAGATGTGCAAGCTTCTCCATCATTCTCTCCAGTTCTTCACAGTACACATCTGCATTAATGCTCATGCCGTTTTGTAAAAAGCTGTGGTGAATCACACCCGCACTAGACCACCAAACAGTGACCATCACCTTTTTAGGGGTCATTTTTGGTTTAGGGCATTGCTTTGGTGCTAAACCAGGGTCTAACCAACTTGCTGAGCGCTTTCAATTGTCGAACAGAATCCATTTTTCGTCGCACGTAACAATTCGTTTCAAAATTCCTTCATTTCTTTGCCTGTTGAGCAGCGCAAGGCAGGTCTCGAAGCGTACGTTGCGCTTGCGCTGGCGATCGTTAAGGTCGTGGGGCACCCATCTATCAAGCTTTTTTACCTTGCCAATTTGTCGCAAATGGATCAATATTGTTTTGATGCTTACATCAAAAGCTGCTGCTAGCTCAGCTGTAGATTGAGTTTCGTCAGCTTCCACAATCGCCTTTAATTCATTATTGTTAACCAAAGTCTCCGGACGACCACGAGCTTCATTTTTCAAGTCAAAATTTCCAGAACGGAACCGGGAAAACCAATAACGGGTTGTGCGATCGTTTGTACAGTTCTCTCCGTAAACGTTTTTGATGTTACGGGCCGTTTGTGTCGCGTTGGTGCCACGACGGAACTCATATTCCATGATTACACGAATTTTTAAATTACCATTATGACGAAAAATGTTCAAATGTAATGAAAATACAACGCTAATCAAAAAACAAAAGACTGAGTTTGTAAATAGAATGTCATGGTTCTAAAACAAAATTAATTTGAATTTAGAATACAGAGCCATTACAAAATATTTTTTTCTATTTGAAATGACCAGTACTGAAGAAAGGCAATTTCATAGGTAAAGACCTAATATTACTGCGTATCAATGCTGTGTGATTGAAGGACAAACTAACAAACAAAATTAACACTTTCGCATTTGTAATATTAGTAAGGATATTAGAAAAAATTATTTACTACTAGCTGATGCCCGCGACTTCGTCTGCGTGGATGTAGTTTTTAAAATCCCGCGGGAACTCTTTGATCAATCACACTTTCGCATTTATTATAATATGTATTAATAAGGAAGAAATAATACTACGATAATAAAGGCGATCTAATTAAATTTTAGAACACAAAAACTACTATGGTGAAATTCAAATGACATTTTAGATGTTGACAACTTTGGGTACTTGTAGACGCTCGCCGCCTTTAATCTGTTATTGTACTCGTCGTTTTGGTTTAAACCAATGGCAAGGCTCCATTATAAGCATACTAGCTGATGCCCGCGACTTCGTCCGCTTGGATTTAGTTTTTAAAATTAAAAAAAAACTTTAATTTTCCGGGATAAAACGTGCCTATGTCACTCTTCAGGTCCACAACTATACCCATGCAAAAATTCACGTCGATTCGTAGCTTTGTTGAGGAGTGATTGAAGAACAAAACAACAAACACACTTTCGCATTTATAATATTATAGTATGATTCAAAGACTATAGAAGTTGAATGAGATCTCTCCTGGGTAATTGATTGCAAGATTGCATACGACCTTGGTGATAAGCAGTAAATACAATAAGTATTTAAATACTCGGATGTTGTTCAGTAATAACTAATGTTAAGTTAACTTACAGTTAGAGCCACTGTAAGTTGCTTATGATTTTTAACCGACTACAAAAAAGAAGGAGATTCTCAATTCGTCGGAATCTTTTTTTTTTTTAATGTATGTTCACCGATTACTTGAAGACGCCTAAACCGATTTGGAAAGTTCTTTTTTGTTTCAAAGGGTATACTTCCCAGGTGGTCCCATTGAAATTGTATCGAAATCGGTCGAGCGGTTTTTAAATTATCAACAATAATTTATATCCCTTGTTTATCCTATCAACGCAAAACCACAGAATAAATTGTAATACGTACGTAAGTACTATGTAGCAAAACCTAAAACACTGCAGTTAGAAACTTTCAATTTTGACAGCAGGTTTCTTTTATGGCGTAAGCGCGCATTAAGAAATGATTTTTTGAAATTCCACACCCAAAAGGGTCAAATTGGGGCTTAAAGTTTGTATGAAAGTCCGTCATTTTCCATGTTATATCCATGAAACTTGGTATTTTGGCTTTCGGTTAAAAATAAAGAAGTACATGTTTCAGTTTTTGAACGGAGCAACGAATCAATGTGTGATCTTTGATGGGTATGGTAGCTGCAGAGTGACAACTGACACAGCTTACGTTTTATCCCGATAAAACAAGGATTTCCTGCGGGACTTCAAAGAACCTAATTCTACGCAGATGAAGTCACGGGGGTAAAAGCTAGTAATAAATAAATAAAAATCCACATTATTAAAAATCCACATTATGCTATAATAAAATTATCCGTCATGCCATGTTACATAGTAACTAGTTCGAAGCCGAGAAAAACATTGATTTTTATTTTTATTAACATAAATAAACGTAAATAATGCTACGCAATCTTTTCGATAAATGTCCTGGTTCGAAATTATAACATGATGGTTGGACTACAAAAAAATAATAATTTATTTACGTCTAAATCACGTTTGTCTCTTTCAAATGTAAATCTTTGCATTATTAACCTATTGGTTTTAATACAGCCTCAACGCTATGCTAAGTCTCTCTAATGAGCCGTAACTAAAGAACACTATTTCTACTGTTTAGAAATATAATTATATGTAACTAATCACAGCGTCTAGTGTGTTTCAAGTTAAAAACTTGACGTAAAAAAGTCAAAGAAAAATTTAAATGATGCCCGTGACTTCGTGATAAAGAGTTCTCTTTTATATCGTGGAAATTCCACGTTATTCCGGGATTAAATATCTAATAACTTCGGGATTCGGGATGGATATCTAGCTAACATGGACGTGAACTAACTTGGAAGGGATACGGTAGTGTACATAATTATCCCACCAAAAACATTTTCATGTAAAATGTTGCCACGACGCGCGAGACCAATGGATCAGATTTCATGTAGAGCCAAGCTTCTAATCTACACGCCCTAAATCTACAAGCCCTAACTTCAC
Organism: Oeneis ivallda; assembly: GCA_029955525.1. Taxonomy (NCBI): domain Eukaryota; kingdom Metazoa; phylum Arthropoda; class Insecta; order Lepidoptera; family Nymphalidae; genus Oeneis; species Oeneis ivallda. Next base: position 12,384,449 of record JARPMR010000001.1, read on the forward strand.
AAACTCTACACGTTAGTCTAAATACGTGGCTTGGCCATTTCGCTACATTCACCTGGATGTAAGGTGAAAAATTTATTCACTGTTCATTGCTTTTCTATTATACAATAGTTCTGGTAGTAACGAAACGGCCAAGCCACATATTTTGACTAACATGTAGTATGTTAAGTTAGGGCTAGTAGATTTAGGGCGTGTAGAGTTAGAAGCTTGGCTCTACATGAAATCTGATATCTTTTTGACAGTGCGAACTCGCGCGTCGTGGCAACATTTTGCATGAAAATGTTTTTGGTGGGATTTTATTTCTTTTTGTAAGTTAAAATAAATAAAATAAAAAAGGCTTTATTTCTACTACCACCTTATTTCTACAACTTAAAATTTTTGAGTAGTCGAGTAATTATCTATTAATAGGTACATGTTAAGTGTTAATTTATTTTCTTATTTTTGTATGGTAGAAGTCGCCTCCTTTTTTGCTTTTGTTATACAGTTTAGCCCAACATCTTGTATTGTCCATTCTACATAAATGCCCTATCCATTTCTATTTTACGAAGAATTTTAAAACGGAACAACCGATTTATCTCAGATAATAGATATAACCAGAGGATACTCATTATCTAGTTTTTATCCCATATAAAATCAAAGAGTTCCTACTGGATTTTAAAAAACCTAAATCTGAAGCTGAGATCAGCTAGTAATTATCAGTTTATGTAATAGAAATTAGTAATAGATAAAACTATGGCAATTATTATTATTATAATAAAATCAAACGGTATTTATCTATTAATAGTATTTTTATTTCTAGTCGTCTATCATTTGGCTCACCGTTCGTCAAAATGCACAATACACTTCTTAATATAACGTCGAATGCATCCCGATCAATATATTATAACCTATGACGAAGAGATTCCTTTGCTATATACATAACTAGTGGACCCGCCCCGGCTTCGCATGGGTAAGCTACAAAACAAACGCAACAGTACTTAAAGCTGGAGCCTGGAGTCCAATGACATAGTACATAATATTTGGTACCTACAATATCAATAAATAATAATCGACTATTCCTCAATATCCACTGTTCTAGGTGGGAAATACCCAGCAGTATTAGGATTGAGGAACTGGAGTTCAATGGTGTAGTCTATTAATTATAAATGGTCAAGACCCTCGTAAATATGTATGATAATATGCACACGATATGCATTTAATAAGATCGTTAACTCTTATGCGATCGAATTGCTGCTATCCGTGAGGAGTTCCGTCCTCTATCTCCAATATAATTTATCAGATCTTCATCAAAATAAGGCAAAATATATGTGATTGAATAAACTTTCAAATAAAAACAAGAAATATTAAAATCGATGTAGATTTGACGGAGTTATGGAGTAAAATAGATAAAAACTTTCACTCCTTATCCCGAAGGAACCTTATTGTTTATAAGGATAAAAACTATCCTACACTAGTGGTTCGCCCCGAACTGAGACCTCGCGGTATCCCATAATTCCCATAAGGTAGTTTTAACTATATTATATTGTAATTAAAACGCGCCGAATCTGATGACGTCAATCGTCATCTGCTTTCGTGGATGGGATGCATATTTACAATACTAAAGACAGCGCCATCTAGTAACAGTGAAGTTTTGTTAAAAACATTGATGCCCATTAAAACTCAAATAATTTCGTTTCTTTATAATATTTATCTAATCTTAGTATTTGTTGTTCAAGTACAGAATATAACTCAAATTATGTGTAAGTTTCAAGTTTTAAAACAAAGTGGTTTTAGAAATCTAGCCTCGAATACAATCTCCACTTTGAAAGCCCCCCATTTCGTATGGGAGCCCCCCTGAAATAAAGATTACTTACAACTTACTTAGGTATTATATTATACGATGAGTTAACTAAATAACCAGCGCTCAATAAATAAGTATGTATTATTATATTTATAAGGAAAACTTAGCATAAGGAAAACGTGGCCATAGGAACTCCTAAACAACACATAATAAACCCATCGTGCTTGGGCTGGTTTGATTTGTTGTGCCTTGGGTCTAATGATGAAGTTGGAAGGTGGCCATAGAAACAAACCGACTTCAAACGCCACTGAAAAGTATAAAATAATTTCAGTTTGTACACGTATGTTGAAGTCGGGCGGGCCTCAATAGAACTATGAAACTGCAACACTAGCCCGAGTTCAACATACCTGTACCAAGTACATATTCTGTGCCTGGACCTACAAACTAAAATTTTGGCTAGCGTGGCGCATTCGTTTCATCGTTTCTATTTAGGCCCACCCGACTTCAACATACGTGTACAAACTGAAATTATTTTATACTTTCCAGTGGCGTTTGAAGTCGGTTTTTTTAAAGAATTTTTATATATTATAGACATATCCACTGGCTGGCTTTTTTTACACATGAACCATTATTTGCCAAAGGCATTGGGCCAATGTTGGTGTAATGTTACTGCGTGTGAATAAGCTATTAATGCGATGTGATTTGTGAATGAAGAGAGAAAATAAGTTCTATACAGTTGTTTTCCTTATCTTCTTATGGCGATTGATACGAAAGTGAAAATTCAGAAAGGAAACTTTAAGCCTGTTTTGAGCAGTCCATTGGCTCCGGTAGAAGTTTGAACTTCCTTTCTACTGGCTAGACGCATCACTTCTATAGAGCCTATATGGACTATTATCTTACCTCCAATAGATTTTCTCGTCAACCGTAAAACCTATCTACTATGAGTATACAATATTAATAAAAAAGTAGTCTTGGATAGAAGCAAGCGTTACTTTGCGGAAGTTCACGATTAGCAAGAAAAGTTTAGAATTATTTATTAGGTTTTATTTAGAAGTTTTATATACCTATTCATAAAATAATTCTAAAAACAGACAGGCAACGACATAAAAAAATGATAATAAAAAAATTGTGCGCATCCGTTACGAGTAGTTCAAACATACAAATAATACTATAGGTATAATACTAAGTACACGGTACACCTAGACACTAAATTTAGCGAGTCGAGTTTGGGTCACGCGGGGAACCGTAACCGGTCCGATTAATAACTTTATTACTTCGATTCCACGCTGTGTCTATTACACAGTTTATAACAAATCAAGGCTGTGGATGCCCGTTGACCTCACTGATCGTTTCTTTTTTAGGGTTCCGTAAATTCAAAATTATTTATTTCACCTGTGGCTCTTATGACATGTTATGACTCTACCACCGGTTCGGAAGCGGATTCTGCTGAAAATAGTCCATCCGGTTCTTCTGTCTGTCAGAGGGCTGTATCTCTCATGAACCGTAATAGGTAGATACTTGAAATTTTCATAGAACGTCTATTTCTATTGCCGCTTTAATAACAAATAACAAAAAAATTATTAAAGATAAAAATTAAAGAGGGTCTCCATACTTTACTTAACTTTTGTTTTTGCTTTAAAACAGCTGGTGTTAAATCTTGTACCTACGATGGTACGGAACCTTTTGTTTGGGGTCCGACTCGCATTTTTCCAGTATTATTAAGCTTTCATCGATACGTTTCGTGCACAGAAATTCAGCTAAATTCCTAACGTAATGTAGATACAAAAATTCTTTCTAGGATTGGTTTTATGAATAACAAGCCTTTATAAAGTACAAGCCTTTATAAAACCAATCCCAGAAAGAATTTTTAGAGGAACATGATACCGAAATAATTTATAGATTTTATCATTTATCAATCTGTAAAAATTATAATATTTTTGCAAAGTCGAGGTTATTAGATACCTACATAAATAATAATTAATGATTTGCCGAATTTCAAACTTTCATGGAAGCAATCGGTTTTGTATTCAACAACCCACATCGGTTTTGTACCCACAAGATTTAATATAATATAATTGATTTTGCCTTTTGAAAAAAATTGCTGACTTTCGAGACGTTTCCCCTATTACCTTATCTGTGTTCCGAACCAGTGGAGGAGTCTTAACTTATGAGCCTTAAGTGCGCATTGGGATTTTATTTTTTGCGATACTATTTAGATTTAGCGATTTATTATAAATGAATGCAGGGTCAAACTTTGTATGTAGTGATTATAATAATTAATATCCTACTCGCCCGTTTTCACCAACATTTCCTAACTTTTACGGGTTACCTATGCTAAGTAAGGTCGCTTAGGGACGCTTTCTGTCAACTTCGTTATCACGCACCTCTACGGAACACCTAAAGGGGGAAATTACTTTGGAACGGATGTTGGAAGAGACTCCTACTTAGGCGATGATTTAGGTATGGTTGGTGAAAACAGGCATAATAATAATGTCAATTTTGGTCGTCGTAAAAAGTGTAAACACGTGGTCTTCGCGACGTGTCTATATGTATAGTGTTATCTATAATACGCTAGTTATCTGTACAATATGACTGATTACACTTATCAATCCGTAGCTGAAACCGATTGACCTAGAGACAAAAAATGCACAGTGGGCCTCAATAAAGTACTTCGTTACAATTTATAGTTGGTATAATAGCAAATTGTAACACAAAGGAAAGTTATAGGAATAAACATGTAGAATAGTCTGATTCGAACTTATATAAAATTTAAGGTTCCCCTTAAAAACCAGTGCTATAGCTTATGAAGTAACCTCATACCCCTTAGTACAATAAACATACATAATAGTTTTCTATGCATATAAACTTTTGTAAACCAATAAAATACTTAAAACTTTTTCATTTTTGGCTGATTTCAGGACATGAACGTTTATTATTCTAAATCAAAAATGTACATATTAGAATATTACGATGTACCTACACCTACTTGTAAAGTTAAATACTTATTGCAGAACTTTTCCTTCCCCCCTACACGTAGCAAACAACAAGAATAAATAAAGGAGGAAATATGTGTTTGCCACGAAATACGTACCTATGTGTAAAGGTATACAGTACCTACGTGTAAAGGTATATTGGTCATATTTCACCGAAAGCCCTGGCAGGAACGTTGTCTACCGATAACAAATCATTGTTAGCTGGTGTCTAGTGTCCATACGTGTACATTATAATATCTACAGCTACTTTACATTTATAATATGTATCTACTCTGCTGATATTTCAAAATTAGGGAAATCTCAAACCATTCTCAAACTATTTTTAAACATGCAAACATAGATATTTTCATGTGACTGAAATGTGAGTCTTTGAGACATTATCGTTATGGATGTGGACTTATTTTATGGTTAGTTTGATGTCACACCTATCAGAAGATGCATCGCGAGTGACGTCTATGAGAATTTATCAAAGTACTTACCTAGTATTTATAGAATTTATTACATTACATGACGGTGACTTAACACTAGGTAAGTAGGTAAGTCATGTCATGCGTATGGTTAGATAATAGACTATATATATATATCTCAGCATAGTTATCTTATTTTGAAATTTGAAAAAAAACTGGCCAAGTGCGAGTTGGACTCGCGCACCGAAGGCTCCGTACTCCAGAAGTAAAAGTAAAACGATAATATTATATTAATTTGCTTATTAATCGTTTACTTTGTTTGTTGAGGTTTATTATTAATATTTAAAAAACCCAATTTTCCCCCTTTTTTAATTAAACTAAAATAACTTTCGCGTTGGTTTTATTTTTCCTGTAAAATATACATAAGAACTATTGACCATAATTATTTCTGCCATTATGCCCGATTAATCAAAAACTATTATATATAAAAATAAATAAAAATCTGTTTTAGAATGTATAGGTCGTTCATATGATACCCCACTCGGCATAGTAATCTTACTTTGAAATTTCAAATCCCCGATTTTCCCCCTTTTTTAATTAAACTAAAAATAATTTCCATTTTTTTTCCAATGATATTGGGTTACTATTATAGACAACTATTCCAAATTTCATGATAGCTTTAATAGATACTAAAATAATCGACTGTGACAGACGGACGGACGGACGGAGAAAGTCTCACCATAAGGGTTCCATTTTTACCATTTTGGTACGGAAACCTAAAAAGAGACTCTTTGTTTGGCCTTTACCTCTTTAAACAAAGGGAACTCTCGTCATGGCACACGTTTGGTAATTATTTACCCTTTGTAAAGTTGTGATTCGAATAACCGAATATCAGAACTTTATAAGTAACATTTCATAATAATTATAGTCTTTATTCATGGTTCTAATAGAGGGACCCAACTTTTTCGGCAGCGACTAAAACAATCCACTTGTAAACATCGCCCCGTAACTTAACACTTGAGACGGCAACGTACCGATAACAAACTACAAAGCTCTATTCAAAACTTCACGGCTCAATATCATATAAACATCCCCCAAGACTTGCAATAAAATCTCTATAGTTCTTACCAACTAACAAAATAAGTTTTCGGTAGTAGTAGTTTCCATCTCACCGGAAATTGCTCGGTCATTCTTTCCAATAATTTTCCATGTAATTTTCCAGAAATATTTCAGCTATTTTCCAGGTAACTAAGCTTCAGTAGAATTACTGAATTTTTCTTCTCATAGAATTACAGTAATTCCACAGGCAATCCTTCAGGTAATCCCACTTCTGAAGTCAGATAAGTATAATTTCAATATGCGTTCCGTGGCTTCAAAATAATAGAATCCAAAATTTTTTTAACTAATAATAATAACTAATTTCTAGTGTGTTAGTTTTGAATATGGAACACTAAAACGGTCGCGTCGGATCTCCCGGAAATGTGGCGACTATTTCACTGTGCCATCCAAGTGAAATATGGGCACTCTCAACAAATCTCACATCATCGAATAACAGATAAACACGTGATAATTGACGACAGCCATTAATACTTGTTACGTGGGTCTGTACTACATGAATCCGGAAGCGTCGATTACGATGTCAAATCCCGAATCGCCACAGCCTGGGCCAAGTGGAGGGAGATAACGACAGTAACCTGTGACCCAAAAGTTCCTGTCCGCCTAAAAGGATTGGTCTACAAGAGCATCATACGTCCTGTAATGCTTTATGGCAGCGAGGCCTGGCCAGCGCTAACGAGACATACCCGCGATCTTCACTCCAATGAAATAAAGATGCTTAGGTGGATGTGTGGCGTTACTCGCTTGGACAGAATTCGCAACGAGTACGTCCGCGGTAGTCTTGGCGTGCGAGATATCGCAGACAAAATGCAAGAGTCTCGGTTGCGTTGGTTTGGCCACTTACTGCGCCGTCCTCAATACTATGTGGGTCACAGGTGCCTAAATATGCCTGTCCCTGGACACCGGTCCCGAGGCCGGCCAAAGAAACGGTGGATTGACATCGCACAGGCGTCTTCGTAAAGAGGATGCTTTAGATCGTGCAAAGTGGAGGAAACTTAGCAGGAAAGCGGACCCTGGCGTATGCCGGGACAAACGTTAGGAAGAAGAAAAAGATTAATACTTGTTACGATACAAGTGTTACAGTACTTAATACTGCGTTTGTCTAGTCACTAGTGGCTTGTGTAGGATTACTTCTGTTCTGGATATGAGAGAAACTCCAACTTCACAATCTCATACTTTATTTAATTACAATATTGCCCATCTGGCTTAGGTTGGTACCTTCACCGCGCTTAGCGTCCAGTGTCCACTAAACTAAAACTCAACTCCTTCCGGGGAAACTCCGGGGAAAAGGATTTCCCCGTTCGTCCACTGACTATCCCCCTTTTCCTATTCCCCCACTCTAGTCATCCATTCTCGCCAACCGTAGCACCGCCATTACATTTTTAGAAAATACTCATATTAGCAACTATTTATCGAATGTTGACGGAAATTGATGACTAAAGTTCAGTATTGTTTTTATAAAATACACAGTAAAATCACATTTTACTTTTATTTTACATATAGCAACGTGACCTTACATTTGCATGTTCGGCTTTGGATCATGAGGTTCTAGGTTCAAATGCCAGAGCAAATCAGGATATTGGTATGTATGCCAATAAAGTCTCAGTAACAACTCGGAGTTGGGAAGTTGGCAGTGTTACATCCACATCCCGCGGAGTGTACGTAAAACCATCAGTCCTACACCGGATGCGATTGCCATCCCATCAAACTATGAGAGTGAGGGAATAGAAAGAAAATTTGTTTTTACAGTGTACTTGAACTAATGTAGATAGACCTGAATTTACTAACTACGAATAAGTATAGTATTTTTTGACACTATTATTATTATAGGCTTTAATCTTGATCATCTTAACCAATAAACGTCCACACCTGGGCATAGATCTCTTGCATGGATCACCACAGAAGTCAGAACACATCTATAGTTGTCCGCTTGTGTCCTCCGACTGCCAGCGATTCTTCAGGCTTAGTACCCTGTCCATTGCCACCGAAGCTTTGCGATTTGATGAACTTCAAATTAAAAAAATTCGGGCTTCCTTAGTTGTCTCCCATTCAATCATAAATTAAATCAACGATGCGACAAATGCAATCGAGTTACAAGCTGTCGTCACTAGGTCAAATTACGGAACTAAAACATAAATAAAGCATAAAAAACGTCTGATTACAATACGCAATAATATTATCGCTTTGCGCAGTCTGTAATTGTGTACTCGTATAATCATTCGAATAAAGTCTGATACAAACAAAACGCGCGACTGAAGAAAAAGAGCAGCGTGCGTTGAGGTTGGTGTCGGTTGGTACTTGGTGCTGTTTCTGTGTCTGATTGTGCACTTAGTCCGTCTAAGCTACGCAACTGATACGGTTTTCAAATAATTTAGAAAATCACTGGATGGTTAAGTGCATAAATACATAGTAATTCATTGAAAATACAGAAAAGCCGATGTTTTGGTATTCAAGTCGTAAAAAATATCCAGATACTTACTTACGCTGGCTAAACCTTAAATATCTATGAGGTGTATAAAAATAATGTACCACAAACTAAGGCTACAGCCTAAAATATATTTATTTTTGGAATAAAATTTAATAAAGGCTTGTTCTTTTTAAGGAATTATCTTAATGACAAACATGTCTAACTTCTGAACCGATCTTGGCGTTTGACACAGAGATAGCTTATAATTCATGGACTTGATATACCTGAATGGTGTAATGGCGGTTTTGCTGCTGCAAAGCATTTTAGCCAATAGGGAGAGATGATTGGTCTGTCAGTTCGAATCGGTGATGGTGATCAAAACACTTTGGCTCATTTCTAGATAATACCGAGGCTGGTCAAACAGATAAATCGGCTAAGTGCGAGTCAGGCCTCGCTCTTTATGGGTTCCGTACATATGAAAAAATCACTTTTATTTAAACTAGATACATATTTAGATATCTTAGTTCTTAGATAGTACTAAATTAGCATATGGGGAAAAATGTTCGTTTGTTTTGGTCACAAATTTGAAGGCCTCTATTGTTTCATTTTTGAAGCTAAAAAATAATAAAAAAATATATTTGAACTCCACTTAATGAGCTCTAGTCAAAGACACCCCACATGCTAGGGTAAAAAAATAAAATTTTATTTCGACTCCTTTTTCATGTAGCCCCTTTATTTTTTAATTTTATTTTATTTTTATTATTTGTTTAATAGCGACAATAGAAATAAACACTGTGAAAATTTCAACTGTCTACCTGTTACGGTTTACGAGTTACAGCCCGCTGACAGACGGACGGAAAGACAAACGGACAGCGGAGGCTTAGTAATAGGGTCCCATTGGCACCCTTTGGGTACGGAACCCTAAAAATCAGTTCCTTCCACGCGCGGCAGTGTGTTTCATACATTGACATACCTAGATGGTTTTATCATGGTTTTATAGTGTACAAGTCGTGCAACATACTCGTACGTGTGACGAGGACCACCGACGCGTTGTGTTCATTCCAGCCTTACATGTGACTTTAATTGTAATCAGTCTGTTATATCGAGGTACGCCTACTTGCCGCGTTCAGGTGATTTCAACATGTCTTATCAGATAGCACAGATGATACCAATTTGAAATAGTTATGATTATTTTAACAAGCTTATGCCCGCAACTCAATACGATATTTCTTTTTCAGACAGTCATTTTGATAGACGGACGGACGGACGGAGAAAGTCTCACCATAAGGGTTCCATTTTTACCATTTTGGTACGGAACTCTAAAAAGCTAAGAAAAATACGAAATATTGTTGAAATCGGGAAAATGCTCAACATTTCAGACGAAACGACTAGAATTTCGAGTTATTTCGAAAAGCATTGACTTCAAATATTCATCTGTATCTCTTATGCGAGTGACATACTGCTATCCGTGAAGAGTTATGTAAGAACTGCAAAATTCTCTACCTTCCTCCGGTTTTTCCTCAATAACTTTTTTCCTTACATCCTGCGGCAAAAGCATTTCTTTACTTTTTTGTAGAGCGTCAAATTTCCTACAATTTTGATTTACAAAATTTTTTGTATGTCAATTCGTTACCGAGATATGGCGCTTCGAAAGTAATTTTTCAAAATTCGCAAAAACAAATGCGACAAAAAGGCAGAATTATTATTTCTTCTATTATTCCCGAATTATGATGATATGTTGTTGTAATTATGGTACCTGGTTACAATCACCAACTTTGGACACCCCTGTCTCCCGCTCACCGCTCTCAACCTCAATTCACAAAAGGTTTTTAGCGAATTTTGAAAAATTACCTTTTTTTCGAAGCACCATATCTTGGTAATGAATTGACATACGAAAATTCTTGTGAAATTATAGGAATTGTCAAAATTATAGGAATTATAACGCTCTACTAAAAGTATAGAAATACTATTGCCGTAGGGCGTAAGGGAAAAAGTTATTGAGGAAAAACCGGAGGCAGGTCGAAAATTTTGCAGTCTTCCCCCGCCCTCCTCTTTTAGCACAGGGTCATCAAGTTCCAAAACTTGAGAAAATGTTAATAAACCCAATCCCAAAGTTTCATTAACTTCCGACCTTTTCCCACCAAATCCCACTTTTTCCTACCTGTCGAGTGTCGACTGGACTATACTAGTGGTTCGCCCCGAACTGAGACCTCGCGGTAACGGTATCCCATGATTATTCATTCAATCGATACATGATAACCAATACTGACATTATTATTATGCCCGTTTTCACCAAACATACCTAAATCATCCCCTAAGTAGGAGTCTCTTTACGTAGGTAGCTCCTAAATACAATCCTAAGTCCTAACATCCGTCCCAATGTCCTTTTAGGTGTCCCGTACAGGATCGTGATAAATAAGTTGACAGAAATCATCACCTAACTTATCATAGGTAGCCCGTAAAGGTTAGGGAACGTTACTGAAAACATTGAATTATTATGTAGGTACTAACGAGTGAAACCGGGTTACGGGCATCTGTACAAATCGTCATCTATCGACGCAAATAGAAAATATACAAAATGTAGTAATTAATAGTTTATTGAAGTTTGATATTTAACTAAAAAATAATTTTAATTGAATAATATGGTATTATATTATTATGTAACTAAATAATAATGGTCGACGCAAAACTGTTTTTGGGATAGGTCGTAGTCGTAATCTCCTAGTTCCATGGAATAGTGCCTAATGTAATGACTGCGCCATCTATTAGCATTATTGTGAAGCTATGTTGATGCTATATGAACTACTGATGCCCATTAAAAATTAATTAATCTCGTTTCTTTATAATATTCATATAATTTTAGTATTTGTTGTTCAAGTACAGGATATAGGTGAAATAATAAAAATAAAACAGGTTGAAAATACGTAGCGGATTTTGCTAGAGAGCGTCTTCAAGCGAGGAGAAGGGAAATAAAGGTTTTTATAATTTTTTATGCAATATTCGGCTGAAGGCCATCAGTTCACATATTATATCTAAATTTGAAGTAATTACGTTCAGTAATTCAAAAGTTATAAGGCTCTGACAGAGGGACGGACGGACGGACGGACGGACGGACAAGAGCAAATTCACCTAGTAGACTCAGAGACCTCGCTTCGCTCGGTCAATTACTAGATGATGCCTGCGACTTCGTGCGCATAGAGTAAGGTTTTAAATTTCCACGGGAACACTGTAATTTTTCCGGGATAAAAAGTATGAACTATCTCCATTCTAATTTTCAGCCAAATCGGTTCATTCGTTGTGGCGTGAAAGAGTAACAAACATCCATCCATCCATCCATACACAATAATACACATCCATCACCATCCTCACAAACTTTCACATTTATAATATTAGTAAGAGTAGGATAGAGGTCGAATTTCAGATAACTGCTAGTTTAAAAAAAAATTAAAAGGTACTTTCTTCTTTTATTTCAATGTAGGCTTCTCCTTGGGTCACACCCGTGTTTTGTTTGTCAACCTCTTACTGATATCACGCCACTCCATCACTAAATCATAAATATTATAACGGGTTAAATACATGATGTAGGCTTCAGTTATCCATACAAATATTATAAACGAGAAAGTAACTGTCTGTCTCAATGTTACCATTACTCGTCTGAACCGATTTCGGCAAAATGTGGAAAGGAGATAGATCTTAGGAAATCAAGAGTTTCCATACTATTTTTATAAAATGTATGTGTATCTACGCGGATTAAGTCGCGGGCATCAGCTAGTAATTAATAAATAACACTCATTGTACCTACACATTGTATTCAATATATAATGGTTTTTTTTTTTAATTAATAATATATTTTGTTTTAGAAATAATATAGAATGAGGAAAATAAAGGAATTTGAATTTTAAACTAGCGGCACGCTATGATGGCCGGTTTGACACATTACAATAGTGATGTGGAATGTCAATTTATTCTCGAACAAAAAACAATTAAGTTTTGTTTTTGTACCTGATTAAATAGGTTTAATAAAACAAAAATGTATATGTTTATTTAATTTATTTGAACGAACTGAATATTTGAATGAAAATGAATATACATACTTTATATGCACACAAGAAACATATGAATACAAAAGATACCAAAAAAGGTGCCACAAAAGGCCATAATTAATCAGATTCGTCCATACTACTATTTTCACTGTCGTCACTGCTATCATCACCTACATTAATAATTATATGTTCGTTTTCTATAATATTATCTATTTTCACATCTCTTTCATAATCTTCCCTTATTAATTTAACAGTTCTATTCACAACCTTTTCCCAGTCTCCTTTAGTCACATGTTCACAAGCTTCTTCTAATAATTTTAGCATTTTTTTGTGGTAAATGGGGGTTCTGTATTGTGTCTTGCAGCATATCCCTTAATTTGAGCCCACACCAACTCAATCGCATTATACTCACAATGGTAAGGCGGTAACCGTATAACTCTGTGCCCATGTTCTAATGCTATTTCGTCAATGACGTATCGGATCTTGGTTGGTTTGTTTTCTTTTAAAAGACGTACTAATTCCGCTTTTAACATATTCATGTTTGCATCTACGCCATTTTTACGAAGCCATGCGACGATATCAGCTTTCTTTTGGGATTGGGCAGGTGGCTTGTCAATTTGCATCGAGTGGTATGGGGCGTTGTCCATAATTATAATAGATGGTTCAGGGAGGCTACACAACATTGAGGTAAACCATTCAGTAAACTTTTCTCCATTCATGTCTTCATGATAGTCTCCAGTGGTTTTTGACGCAAAAGCCATGAGAGAACCTTCGACAAACCCGTTGATGGTTCCGGCGTGACAAATTATAAGTCGCGATCCTTTTCCTACAGGAACTTTGGAAGTAGATGCTGCTGTGTCATCGTTCCAAGAACGGCCTACAGTATGGTTAGCATTAAGCCATGTTTCATCCAAGAACACAACATTTTGCCAATTTTTGATTTCTTTCACTTGCCGTAAAAAAGTATACCTTGCCATCGCTATATCAAATCTTTCCATCAATATTTTGCGTTTGTTACATTTTTTGTATCGAAATCCAATGGTCTTCAAAATCTTCGTTAAAGAACTTTCCCCACCGAAGAATAATCCAGCTTCCTTCAGTGAATGCACCAACTTTTTTCTTGTTGGATACTCCTTCTGTAAATAGTAGCCGTAAACATGTCTTCGGATAGCATCGGCATCAAAGCTATCGATGCCTACGACTGGTTTTGCTCGTTTTCTCTTTTTTGGTGTGTGAAGTTTATTTTCTTCTGTGCCAGTCTCGCCATATTTTTTTTTAGTTATCCGTCTAACAGTTCGTTGTCCAATATTAAGCGCATCAGCTACGCGTTCAACCACTGACGTTATAGGTAAAATTGGCCCTCCATTTTGAGCTTCACGATCGAAATAGTTACGAAGGCGTATTACGAACTCACGTGTCTGACTATTTAGAACAGTTCTCTGCGTACGTTCGGTCATATCGACGAAATCCACAACAAAGGGCTTGAACAGAGTCCAAATTAACGAGCAAGGGTCAACAGAAATGCAGTATCAATATTTGAAATCCAAAGCCAGGTCAAAACTATATCACAATCGCATTGCACTGACAGTTTATACTTTTCGAAGCAACGTCAATTCGAAACTGCTTTGTTTTGCATTGAGCATTGACGCGAGTTTGCCGGAGGTAGTAGTTGTGCTAGCCAGCGATCCTATGTGACGATCGTATTAGATTCCATTTTTTAAAATTTTCAATTTAGAAAACCAAATGCCGAGTTGTGGTATATATCATATAAAAATAAAAATTTTACCTTTTGTATGAAACAGCTGATATTTTTTTGCGATTTCAGAGGTTTGTCCACATAGTGAAAATTGTTCATATTCACAATGTACATTCACCCCTTAAATGGTGCAAACTGATTTTTCTACACTTGTATACATTTTAGAAATCAATTTAATAAATAAATTTTGAGTCCTAAACCTAAAACTACATTCGATAAAATTTATGAATCTCTGCACATCACTATCGTCAATAAAGTAATACAATTATTTCCTTCAAAGTCGTTATCAATTAATACGGAACTTCATGAGCGGACAAACGTCAAACCGGCCATCATAGCGTGCCGCTAGTTTAATTATTTCTTCTTCAATAGACTTCTTAAATGATACACTATTTATGACCTGAGTTTCGTTATTGGCGGCTACTAAAAAAATGATGCTAAAAGGTTGCATTGTCCTTTAGATAATCGAAGTTTAGATGCTAAAAAAAATTCTTTTCAAAAAACCGAATTCTAACGCCACTACAAAGTATAAAAATAATTTTAGTTTGTCCACGTTTGTTGAAGTCGGGCGGGCCTAAATACAAACTATGAAACCGATGCGCGACGCTACACAATATGAGAGACTCGTTTGTAGGAGTCGAGCGAGCATCGCGAGTCGGTTTCATAGTTTGTATTTTAGGCCCGCCCGACTTCAACAAACGTGGACAAACTAAAATTATTTTTAACCGACTTCCAAAAAGGAGGAGGTTCTCAATTCGGCCGGTATCTTTTTTTTTTTCTATGTATGTCCACCGATTTCTCCGGGATTACTGGACCGATTCGCGTGATTTTTTTTTAATCGACAGAGAATGTTTGCGAAATGGTCCCATAAAAATGTTAACCTTCAACTCCTCAAGCCTGATGCTGCAGGGATATTGCTCACCTAAAACTATGGCGATTTAGGAAATTTCGATTACGAATTGATATTGTAGGTAACAAGTATGGACTACATCATGGAGCTCCAGGTCCTAGCTCCTCAATCATAGGATACTTACTACACTTAAAAGCTTAAAATAAAAATTCTTTTCAAAAAACCGACTTCTAACGCCACTACAAAGTATAAAAATAATTTTAGTTTGTCCACGTTTGTTGAAGTCGGGCGGGCCTAAAATACAAACTATGAAACCGACTCGCGATGCTCGCTCGACTTCTACAAACGAGTCTATCATATTCTGTAGCGTCGCGCATCGTTTTCATAGTTTGTATATAGGCCCGCCCGACTTCAACAAACGTGGACAAACTAAAATTATTTTTATACTTTGTAGTGGCGTTAGAAGTCGGTTTTTTGAAAAGAATTTTTATTATACTTTGTAGTGGCGTTAGAAGTCGGTTTTTTGAAAAGAATTTTTATTTTAAGCTTTTAAGTGTAGTATCCTATGATTGAGGAGCTAGGACCTGGAGTTCCATGATGTAGTCCATACTTGTTACCTACAATAATAATTCGTAATCGACATTTCCTAAATCTCTTTATTTTAGGTGAGCAATATCCCTGCAGCATCAGGCTTGAGGAGTTGAAGGTGAACATTTTTATGGGACCATTTCGCAAACATCCTCTGTCAATTAAAAAAAAATCACGCGAATCGGTCCAGTAATCCCGGAGAAATCGGTGGACATACATAGAAAAAAAAAAAAAAAAAAAGATACTGGCCGAATTGAGAACCTCCTCCTGTTTGGAAGTCGGTTAAAAATCATTACAATAGCTTAAATCGAAGATATAATTAGTGGTTAAGACAGTATTTTTCAGATGCACATTGATAATGGCTGACTAATAAATTCTGATGACAATATTAGAGATCAATAATGCTAATTAAAAGCAGTCTGTTTAATTAGCACCCAGTGTTAATCAACATTTCGGCTGTACAATACACGAAATCTATTTGAAATTTTATGACAAAGCAATGCAGTGATTGCAAACTGAACAAAGCCAAAGCTTTACAATAGCCAAAATGCATCAATAATCATGAAAAGGATAAATCATCAAAATAAAGGTCAATCATTGTAAGAAGTATTAATGTAATGGAAAATTCAAATCCCACCAAAAACATTTTCATACATTCACATTTTTTTTATTTTTTTTGTTGTTTGTGTACTAAGCTTACATACCAAATTTCAGCTTTCTAGGACTTCAGGAAGTACCCTAAGAATTTTGGTGATCGTCAGTGAGTCAGTCAGTGACGAAATCGGGGGTTTTTAGATAACAATAAAATCTAAAGTATAAGCTATGCATTTGAAACTTTATATTTATGTTTAATAAGTTCACTATTGACATCATATTCCGAGCATTTTGTTTATCTGGTATTATCCAATAATCCAAACCCAAATTATGAGGTTTCAAAAAAACGACGAAGCGCTTCGAAAAAAGGTAGGTAGTGCCCTTGCGCTTCGCTTGGCTACCGTGTCCCCAGATAAATCAAATACAAACTTTAATAATTAACCTTATGTTAGAACTAGCCCTATTGCTTCTTTTATCTTTAAGCCTTTTCTGCCTCTTCCTTTCTCAGTGACCATGTTTGACACACATATTCGCCCGAATCGGAAGAAGGCCAATCTAATACATATAAGGAAGAGTTAGAAGTTTGAAGTGGAACTGGGCAGGACATGTGTGCAGGTTGGATATTACAAGATGAACTAAAAAGATAACGGAATGAAATCCAAAAGAAATAGGAAAAGGAAGAGAGGACACCAAAGAACAAGGTGGCGAGATATTTTTCAGGAGAGATGTGGTCCGGACTGGATGAGACAAGCTTGAGACAGATAAAGCTTTGGAGAGATCTGGGGGAGACGATTTCGACTTCCGCAGAGGCGACTTCCACGTGACATATTTTATTGAATTGAATTCATTAAATGTAAATTTTGACTATATCTAATAAAATAAAATATATTGTAGTTGAATGTTGAATGTATTCATTGTAATATATGATGATAGTTTTATATTTTATTTGTATAATAAAGATGAATCGTACGCGGAAATAAAGGCTTTTGTATTTATTTATTAATTATTTATTTAGGACTAGCTGATACCTGCGACTTTGTCCGCGTAGAAAAGGGGTTTTTACGACTGCACTACGCCACTATGTAGTCATTACTTGGTAGCAACTAAAGCGATGCACAGCCGACATTGTCGCGAGCGAAGCGGGCGCGAAATTTTGTCGATTGCACTACGCCAGTAGCAATCAAGTCCATACTAGGTAATATTTTGCACCGACAATAGCAAATTAACCTGAAAACGTATTTTTTTACGATTGCACTCCATTACTATGTAGTTCATACTAATTAGTACGTACAATAGCAATCCATAATTGAAATTTTTGCGAGAAAAGCGAGTGCGACATTTTTTACGACTGCAATAGGCCGTTATGTAGTCCATACTTGGTAACAATATGAATTCACAATTAAAATTTTGTAAATATCCACAATTTTGGTGAGTTTTATCATCAACAGTATCAGCATTGAGGAGTTGGTACTTGGAGTAAAATGATGTAGCCCAGTGGTTGATTGCACCACTACGCAGTTAAGTAGTAGTAGAGTATACTTGATAGCTATACTGACTATGTACAACCGACATTTTCGCGAGCGAGGTGAGCTTGAAAATATTTACGATTGCACTATATAAGTCCATATTTGTACCTACAATAGCAATGTACAACCTAGATTATCGCAAGCGAAGCGAGCGCAAAATATTTTACGACTGCACTGCGCCACTATGTAAGTAAATACTTCGTACCTACAATAGCAATTCACAACCGAGATTTTCGCGAGCGAAGCAAGCGCGTAATTTTTACGACTGCAATAGGACATTATGTAGTCCATACTTGGTATCTATACAATATCAGTTCACAAAAAGTTTTTAAATTCCCACCATTTATTATGAATTCACAATCGACACTTTGTAAATACCCACAAAGGTGGGTTTCATCATCAACAGCATCAGTACGGAGGAGTTGGTACCTGTAGTTCAATGATGAAGCCTGCTGGTGTAGCTTGGGGAGGAGGGTGATTCCTTAACGAAAGCGAGCGATAGTAAAATTAGCTGACCGATTTGGCTGAAATTTGGAATGAATAGATTACACCCTGGATTCGCATTGTTATATTAATTGAAAAAAAAAATCTCATATACCATTCCTGTTTCCGTTCCCGTTGCCGCTCCCTTTCCGAACATGTAAACCTTAGTTTAAGGAAGTTTGCTATGGCACACTATATCTATTGTCATAGCTCATCCTGAAAGTCAGCAGAATATTGGTTTTTTCAAAATTTCGTACAAATTATGGATTTTACGGGATATAAAGTAGCGTATGTGTTAATCAAATCTGTAGAATTTTTTATTGGCACAGCTTCTTGGTTTTAGGTAAATGGAGCTCTAGACTGACTGTGACCCGTCTACGCATAGCTTATGTTACTGGAACTACACAAGAAGCGAAAGTTTGACTGACCTCCCGACTTCTGTCTCACTTCGTACTATCAAATCTTTATCAAATAGATCAATAAATCACTCACTGCACAGGTTACAAATTGGAGCTTTTTTTATATGACGTTGTAAATATGTAATTAAACCGCGAATAAAGAGCGCATCGATTATTATTATCTGTACAATCTGCACAGCCACGTCTGTTTACGTTATGTTGCTTTCCTTGGAATGTCAGAATCACATTGAAATATTCAAAGAGTAGCGGAAGCTGGGCTAAATATATCTATATTGGTGTCGAGTTGAAGCTAAACTATTCGGAGGATTATTTATGGGCTCGCCCAGAGCGGCCGCGTGTGCTTTTGCCAGCGGCGATCTCTATTGTGACCGGCAGGCGGCAACCTTGGAGGACTCCCTAAGCCCACGGCGAGCGACTAGTAAACTCCACACTAATATAAACTAGCTTAAACCCACGCGATATTCGGGTAAATCTTTATCTCAATTTTTAGAGTTTCGTAGTAAAACAATGATCCCATACAGTTTCGTGTCGTCCGTAAGAGCATCACAGACATTATATTTAGGAACTATCAAAACTGTAAAGCTGAACAGCATTGTTACTACTACCAAAGAGAAAACTCTGAAAAAACTTTTTTTTTCAAACCTCCCGAATCTAAAAAGTTAAAGCAAAAAATATTGAATTCCTCGGATTGGAAATCGTTGAATAGTTATAAACTTATAAGATATAATATACCATATTATATCAAAATTATTACAAGGCTTCTAAAATATTTTTTCCAATTAAGGACCGTTTACGAAATAACATCGCGAGCAAACCTACATGTTCTCGAAATATGTAGTACGAGTATATTATTAGTATGTACTAGATGATCCGCGACTTTACCACATCCACGTGGATTAAGGTTTTAATTCCCGCTGGAACTCTTTAATTTTCCGGGATAAAATGTAGCCTAGATTTGTTAATCCTGGATATTATGAGCTATCTCCATTGCAAATTTCAGCCAAATCGGCTCATTTGTTCTGGCTTGAAAGAGGAAAAACCTTACATCCATCCTCACAAACTTTCACATTTATAATATTAGTAGGATGTGATCTTTTTCCTGAACCGCTGAATCAATCTTTTCACAAATTTAATGCAGAAAAACTAATAATTAATACGAAGAGATCCTGAAGTTATTTTAGGTTGTGTAATTAATGAGTGGAAGCAGAATGGTCTCAGCAGAATCAGCTTTCTGAACCGGCGCGGTGGTAGATTCATGACTTGTCATAAGTGCTAAAATTTGGCCTACATGAAATAAATGATTTTGAATTTGAATTTTGAAAATAGGGAAAGTAGCCGCGGTCAAGATCAAGATTATGACGTGATCTTGACTTTAAAAGAACTATTCAGTGAAATATCCACTCATGCTTGGTGCATTTATTTTATAATGAAGTATAAAAAGAATCCCACATACGTTTACCTAGACGTGACTGTGAAAAGATAACCATAGCTTTGCAGTCGCGAAGTTGGCTAAAAAGACAAGTAAATCCTGGTAGAGTAGTACTAATGTGTATTGCAACCGGCAAACCGCGGAGGATACCCTACATCGAGCGCTTATAATGTCCAGACTATTATTAATATTATAAACATAGACTGCTGCGTATTTGTTCTATAGACTTGGATAATCGCAGTGATCTGCTAGGTGGAAGGAATATTAAATCCCACCAAAAACATTTTCATTGAAAATGTTGCCATGACGAGCAAACGAGTGCTCACGCACTGTCAAAATGTTATCAGATCTCATGTACAGTCAAGCTTCTAACTCTACACGCCCTAACTCTACAAGCGCTAACTTCACAAACTCTACACCTTAGTTAAAATATGTGGCTTGGCCGTTTCACTACACTCACATGGGCGTAAGGTGAATATTTTATTCACTGTTGATTACTTTTCTGTTATTCAGTTGTTCTTGTAGTAACGAAACTGCCAAGCCACATATTTCGATGAAGCGTTTCGAAAAAGCCTACCTTTTTCGAAGCGCTTCGTCGAAATAGTGCCCTTGCGCTTCGCTTGCAGTCGTGGCCGGGACACTACCGTATCCCCAGATAACATAACGAGAAAATTACTCAATCATCTGCTTATCAAAATCAAATTAGTTATAGTACCTACCTATATTTTTTAATGTGCTACTATATTCTGTTCATACTATAGTATCATCATCATTAGCAACCCATCAACGGCTCACTACTGAGCGCAGGTCTCCTCTCAGAGAAGGGTTATAGGTCATAGTCCACCACGCTGGCCCAATGCGAATTGGCGGACTCCACACACCTTCAAGAACATTATGAAGAACTCTCAGGTGTGCAGGTTTCCTCACGATGTCTTTCCTTCAGTGATATTTAATTGCATAAACGCACTTGACTCCGAAAAGTCAGAGGTACCCGGGATCTAACCGGCGACCCCCCGAATAGGAGACCACAGTCCTAACAACTAGGCTAACACTGCTTCCGTACCGTATGCTATTTATTACTAACTAGATGATGTCCGCGACTTCGTTTAACTTGCTTCCCGCGGGAACTCTTTACTTTCCCAAGATAAAATGTAGGCTATGTGTTAATCCTGTCTATGAGCTATTTCCATGCCAAGCAGCCTAATCGGTTCCTTCGTTGTGGCGTGAAACTGAAAGAGTAACAAACATCCCTCCTCACAAACTTTCGCATTTATAATATTAAGTAGGATTATGGCCTTATTATAGTATGGTATGGTATGTTCACTAGCTGGTGTCCACAACTTCATATACGTGGATTTAGGTTTTTCAAGTTTAGGCTAAACGCTTCCTACTCTGAATATCTATCCTGAGAATGGGTAATAATATAAAATGTTGCTTAAGGCCAAATGTACCTACAGAATTGTATACCTTAGAATTAAGTGCATAATAAAATAACTCCTCCAATTTATATTTAAAAAAAAATACAGTTTTCAGACTTTTCATTCAACTATAACTTTGGCTTTTAGAGCTACATAGTTTAAGCTCTAATTTATCGGCCTATTTCAAAGTAGCGCCAACAGAATCACAACTTGCACTGAATTAGGAATTACTAGACGTTGCAAAAATTCCGTTTTCACCTAACTTGCAAAAAAAAGCTCTAGGAAATCTCTTTATTCAAAAGAAGACACATCTTACGAATCAAAGAAACGAAAACGAAAGAAAAATCCTACGATGCAACAGATTTTATGGTAAAACAAAATAAACACATCTACTAACATCTAAATTTTTTGTATAATATCCTTTGAGTATTAATTGGTTTAATACTCAAAGATAATATTCCACAGAATTCTCAATCTTTTTGTAAGATTGCGCAGTGTGTTACTATACAACTTGTCTTACCCGTGCCCGTTTTGTTTTGTTTTTGCCGTATTTTATTTTAAGACTTAACGAAAGAACAAATTCTGTTGTCAAACAAAAAAAAATTTTTTGTTGTGTTGAATTTGCATTTTAATATAAGTTAATAATATTTTATATATTTTATTTATTATAATTAATTAATATTAATTTTTAATGAATTAATATTAATTATTAATTAATTAGGTAATTTTATTATTTATTATTATTTATATATATAAATTTATTATTAAATAATTAATATTAATTAATATTAAATAATTAATTAAAAAATATATAGTAAAAAATATAAAATTTAATGAATTATAATATATTTTAAAATATTAATTAATTAATTATTGATTTAACTTATTTTATCATACTAAGATGGTGACGGATTAGATTGCCTAGAAACAATTCCTTTTGTAGGTACCTAGGTAATCCGCTGCCAACACCCATTGTGTATTCGGGCGAAAGACTCGCTTCCCATAGCACAGGGGATCCTAGTTCGGGGACCAGGCACTTTGTTGGGATATATCGTGGTGGATTTGCATACTGTTTGTATTGTATTGTAATGCCTTGTAAGTTGTATACTTATCATGCTGTTTTTTTTTTAACATAAATGAATAGATAAAATTACAAAAAAAAAACTAATCACGAAGAAAGACGTGTTTTGAATCAGCTTCTGACTTCTAAAGCATGAGAAGTTAAGAGACAGAACTAAAAACTCAAAAGGGTTGAAGAGGTTTCGCGTATTAAGAGCTGGTATACTTCGGGATAATTGTCCGCCAACTCGCATTGGGCCAGCGTGGTGGACTATGGCCTATAACCCTTCTCTGAGAGGAGACCTGCGCTCAGTAGTGAGCCGTTGATGGGTTGCTAATGAATGATGAATGAATGAATGATACTTCGGGAGCCGACCGCGTTATTATCCCAAGAAAAACCCTAGAACTGTGTGATTACTGAGGAATGGGGTCACGTCCCTATACAACGGTTGAGGATAGTACCTATTTGTATTTTTTCATTCTCATTTGAAATACTATCCAATTTAGAGAGATACAGAATTAGCTTGCTCTGCATGGTTAAGTTTCCTTTGAATTGTCGCGGTCGTCTAGGTAGACGATTTTTAACGTGCTAGTTAATCTTCTTTAAGTTTCATGAAATTTCCTTTTCCGGTGGAACTTATTCAGTCTGGAAGACCTAAGGTCACAGAGTATCGATCCGCAACATCTGGATACCGCACCGGCCAACCACGGCGCCGACTCAACCCGCATCCGTGTTCACATAAAAAACCAAAATAATGACAGAAAACGGCAATCTACTGAACCGTTCCGTGCCAGGAACGTAGCCCCAAATTATTTCATTACATTCTTTAGATTTTATATGACTTCGTTCAAACACGTCTGTTCACTGGAGGCACAAAAAGTAAGACATGTACACAAATGGTTTCTGTCACTGTCATAAAAGTCTGGCCAATTTCCTGGCACTGCACCTCTCTGTTCCACTTACATATCTAGTTGCTGAAGTTTTGCCCCTAATCGGATTGACTCTGCCTCTGAGATGAACCTTGTTAACCGGCACTGTCACAGATTTTATCGCCTGCAACTCGTTCCTACTGGTTTCTTTTCATGTGTCTATCGAGTCACGCGTGAAACTTTTCCTAATCATCGTGCAAGGACAATTTTTTTTGCTTATGCTAAACAAAAAATAATTATAATCAAATGAAGTTTGCTTGAAATAAAATGTGAAAGTGTGAAATACAGTTTAGTAATCACGTCGTCGTCGCCCCAAAAGCGGAAAATGGATTAAATAGGGGTTTGTCTGACGGTTCTGATCATCCGATCAATGCTTCGCAGTGGAAAAGGTTGGTAAGCTTAGGCATGTAGACTATGTAGGATGTATGTATATCTAGTCCATTTTGAGCTCGGAAGACGGGTCGATCGAACCCGCGTCTACACTGCGGCAAAACGGCACGGGTGTGCGAATTGATAGCGAGGTCCGAGTGGCGCTGCGACCCACTGCCCTCGTGTACTCCAGAGCCCAGCGTGGCAGGCCCGAGTGGTGTAGTCCGAGTTTGGTGGTCCAGTCACTCGACACTCACCGTTTCCGTTTATGAGGGGGTAGTCGTCGTCGTGCCGGCCGATGTACGTCTTGAGCGGGGTGTCCGTGAGGGAGGGTGACGACCTGTCCCTGTCGCTCATACTAGTCACTTATAACACCGACTGGGGGTTCGATAACAACACCGGACGACCGGACGGGGATACGCCGGCCCCGCACACACTCGAGCGACCTCCGGCCCGCGCGAGCCGCGGCGAATAAATAAATTGAATTGTTCGCTCGCGGCTCGTAGCTCCGAATTGCCGTCCAACGGCCCGCGTGCCTGCCGCACCGCTTCCCGCCGCACCTCATCTCGCCCCGCGCTCCGCAATCAATCCCTGAACCACTGCGCTCAAACTGGTGGCGACCTCTCACACTATATTGCGGAAAGAGGTTCATTCTTAGAGATGGCGCTGACGACTCAACTGAGGACATAAAACGTCATAAAATATGAACTCTTGTCCTATAGGTGATCGTAAGAATTTACAAAATAGCCCATTAACTATATAACAGCGTTACGATACTAAGTGAAGTCATGTTGGAAACAACAAATATAACCACGTGAAAATGCATTACTACACTCTAACGCCCTCTGTGCAACACTTTTCACTTCGGTCTATAAAAGATGGAGCTATGAAATTATGAATAACTTCCCCTATACCTGCCTATACCTTGCGTTTTGATTTATTCAGGAATTTTCAATGAAAAATAAATCGCGTGTTGTTACTTATTTTTGTAACATTAGTCAAAAAAAAGTCAAAAAAAAAATTATAGGTGTACGATCCTAATAATTATGCCTAAATAATCTATAATTTAATATTTTAAAGAGGAAAGATTTTTGTTTGTTTGTTTGTTTGTTTGTATGTTCGTTCGTTCGTTTGATTGTTTGTTTGTATGTTCGTTCGTTCGTTTGATTGTTTGTTTGTTTGTACCGAATAGGCTCTGTAACTACTGGACCGATTTTAACCATTTTTTAAACCAGCAATAGAAAGCTAAGTTATCAGGAAGTAACATAGGCTATAATTTATTTAAGATAAATTAGAGATCTTTAAGAAAATTGCTATAATGTAACTCAAAGTAGCACTAACAAAATTTTGCCTATAAAATTCACTATTTGGCGTGTGCTGAGAAAACTATTGATGATACATAAAAAATATGTACTACATGATTAAAGTACTCATCATTCTCTACAAAAAAGACCTCGAGGGAATCTATCTATCATCATATTTAAGTCACAATAGTAGCTTTTATGTTCTAAAATTTAATTAGATCTCCTTTATTATAGTAGTATTAATTCTTTCTTACTACTACATAATATAATAAATGCGAAAGTATGTTTATTTGTTGGTTTGTCCGTCAATCCGCTGCAACAAAGCTACGAATTGACGTGCTTTTTTGGATAGGTATATTTGAGAACCTGGAGGGTGACATAATAGGTACCCCGGAAAATCAAAGAGTTTCCGCGGGATTTTAAAAACTAAAACCACGCGGACGAAGTCGCGGGCATCAGCTAGTAGATTATAGTTTAGGTACTGAAAAATAGTGACGGAATATACCTACATGAATATAAAAAATAACCACGTGCTTTACCAAAACTAATAGAGGCAGGTGTTATGATTAAGTAGTAAACTATTTATTTACGTTGGCTAATAACTGCTCTCCTATGAGAGAACTAACAAATATTATAGTGTGAAAACAGCCAGAGAGGAGAGAATTAAAACTACTTAAGTGAGATCGTTTAATTAAGAGTAAAACAGCATTCAAAGATCTTTTTATCAAGAATTTAAAAATAGATTTAAATTGAGTCGAGTGGAAATAAATAACGAGGCAAGCCTCCCATCGAACTAGAACTGGCAATTTATAAATTTAAAAGTCCCTACCAGGAATCAACCCTGCACTTCTATCTAAAAGACGCTATGCGAACTTATAATACTTTCTCCATCACCCTTCTATCATCGAACCGCAAGGCATCGCTCGAATCTGCACCGCTACGTGGTCGAAATTCGACGATCCCGCACTAAGCGCTTCGCTTCCTCGTTCCTAATACGCACCGCTAAAATTTGGAATGCCCTTCCGGATCCGTTTTTCCGAATGACTATAACTTATCCTTTAAATCAAGAGTGAATAGGCATCTTCTAGGCAAGCGCGCTCCATCTTAGGCTGCATCTTCACTTACCATCAGGTGAGATTGCAGTCAAGCACTAGTCTATATATAAAAAAAAAACTTTGGGACCGCCCCGGCCGGGCCCGCCTTGGCGGATTTCAGCGTGAAATTATTTCTTATTCTTTATCAACCGATAGACGTCCACTGATGAACAAAAGTCTCCTGCATGGACCTCCACAAGCCTTGGTCTACCTAGTGGGGGTCTGGCAGCACTGCGCTTGCCAGTGCAGGGTCGCCACTCCAATACTTAGGATCCTAACGCCCATCAGCTCTTCGAACTATGTGCTGCGCCGCGCCCGTTTATTTTCAAAGAACTCTGTAAAACTGAACATTGGAATTATTTTCTAGGCCCATAAAATTTTGAAAAAATATTTCTTGTGCATGCGTACCGACTACCGAGGACTCGAAAGAAATATTTTTCTCATCTTATCAAGTTGCGTGTTATTTGCCTAGAACTCACCAAGAGTACAAAAACTATGGAAAGGGGCATGTCATAATTGACAATTGAGTTTTAGATCACGATTTATATATGAATTGAATTGTAGTACGTACGTTTTCTTTGTGGAAATATTATATTCTATTCTATCCAAACAAATTTGCATGAAAATAAATCGGCTTGGTATCCGGCTGCCCACAAGATAAGTAAAAAACTTATTAGGTACAATGTAATAGCTGCATAATAATATGTAAAATGATTCTTTTGAAAAGAGCAACTGCTGATTTTCTTGCCGGCTCTTCTCAGCAGAATCCGCTTTCCGAACCGGTGGTAGAGTCATGACTCGCCACAGGTTGGCCTACGTGAAATAAATAATTTTTAAATTTGAATTTAAATATTCCGTGCACTGTATTTAAACAAGCAAAAATAAATAAAAACCGGCCAAGTGCGTATCGGGCCACGCGCAGTGTAGGGTTCCGTAATAGGGAATATGCATGATTTTTTTTTAATTTCTTAAATTAATCATTTACATCTCTATAACATATAAAAAATATAAATAGGTTTGAAAATAGTCAAATAATTTTTCAAAGTGAAATTTAAAACATTGAATAAATTTGAGCCGTTCAAACGCCATCATTTAGCGCGCGCTTTTGATGACGTCATTCGACATGTCCCGTGTTTGTTTATTATAGCGTTTCAGTTACTTCATACTTATTTTCAGTTTTAATTGCTACACAAACCATGGAAGAAGTTAAAAAACCTTCTTACAAGTATTGTATTGTATTGTATTGTATTTCTATTGCCGCTATAACAACAAATAATAAAAATTAAATTAAATTAAAAACATTAAATTAAAATATTTTCATGGGTACATGGAAATATTTTTATTTAATTTTTTTTAACGGAACCCTAAAAGAGCGAGGCCCGACTCGCACTTGGCCGATTTTTTCGTATTCCACGAGATGCGAAAGTACGAAAAAAAAGTGTAAGAAAATTGTTCATATAAATCGGAATATCGTATTTATCTAATACTTACTTATTTACAAAAAGTATATAAACATATCAAACTTGAGTGAGCTTCAATAACATAACATTACGTATAAATTATCATGATATAGACGTAAATTAGGAGTTTAGGAACACAGATGGTTATTTAAAGGTTATGTTTTGTTTTAAGTATTATTTAAACATATAAGAATAAAAATCTATGTTAAGGACTAAAATATACCATGTAACATAATAATTATCTTGAAGCTTTCACTCCTTTGATCTCTGCGCTCGTAAAATCGAGATTTGAAACAAAATATACTGACATCATAAATGCATCTATTTTCGGTAAATTATCCGATTGTGCTTTGACAAAACCAGTTTCTGTCATCGACCTAGATTGGCTACAAATATAAATTCACAAGTAATCACTAATCACACAGGAATACAGTTTTAAACAATTTTTCTCACAAACACTGTATGAATATCGACGCCGTAAATCAACCGTAACACAAATGACGTCACATTTCGTTTCGACCAATGGCGACGCGTTTTGTAAGTTTGAATTTCCCTCCTTTATTTTTCACTTTCTATATAATATTTTCTGGGTTTAAATAATAACTAAATTAAAAAAATACCTTTTAAGTATAATGTTAAGGCAATAAAGAATCTAGAAAAAAATATTTGAGACAAATTTAAATTGTATGCATATTCCCTATTGAAAGTCTCAAATTTTATTGCTGACCTAGGATAGTGCTTTTGTTTTATTTATGAATAGTGAATAAATTTTGAGTTCCATGGTTTAAATATTATAATATTCTACAAAATATGCAACTTACACTACGTGTAATACCTAACTTAGAAAAAACAGATATAACTCCTTAACTAATGAACCCTACTTAACCGTGATAGTTTTTCTTTAAAATTCATTATATATGTATACTACTGCTGTGATTTTTTTTTTGTATCCTATATATAACCATTTAGCTGGCAGAGGGGGGGGGACACTTGACTCTAATAAAATTTAGCACTTTAAAATATCATATTTCACAAACGGATCCCTGAATTGAAAAATGGTGTTCCCACACCCAGAATATTTTTGAAAGACCTATTCAACGACACCCCACACTATGGGATAGACGAGAAAAAAAAATCATCCCCACTTTACATGTAGGGGAGGTACCCTAAAAAAATATTTTTCACAATTTTATTTCACGACTTTGTCGGTGTGATTGATATTTATACCCTTGTCAAATTACAGATTTCTAGTACCAATAGTCTCTGAGCTAAACCGCGGACAGACAGACAGACAGACAGACAGACAGACAGACAGACGGACGGACATGGCGAAACTATAAGGGTTCCTTGTTTACTACGGAACCCTAAAAACAACTGAACAGACATACGATTTTTAGGACTTCCTTTTTTCAAAGTTTAATGTTATACATGAAATAATAATAGAGCGAGGCCCGATTTGTATATGGCCGACATTTTCTTTCAAATAAGGAATAAAGCGAAACTACAAGGCTATTGGAACGTAGTTCCTTATCGCGCGGTGCGGAAGGGGGCTAGACGGAAAAAATTAAGACCAAATTGAAACGATACTTAAATTGAACACTTTTTTGAATGTGAATTTGGCATTGTGTTCAATATTTTCACACTACATGTTAGATCTCCGTAGCCTTGTGGTTTCTACAGTCGCTAAACAGTTAAAGGTCGATGGTTCGAATCCCAGCTCGACAGACTGAATTTTCTATTTTCAATTTAAATAAAATTCCCTAATTTTTTTAACTTAAAAATAAGTTATAAAAAATTAGGGAAAAATTCCAAATGTAGAAATTATTTAAAATAAAATTGAAAATAGAAAATTCAGTCTGTCGAGCTGGGATTCGAACCATCGACCTTTAACTTTTTAGCGACTGTAGAAACCACAAGGCTACGGAGATCTAATATTGTAGTGTGAAAATATTGAACACAATGCCAAATTAATTAATCGAAAGGAACTTCGTTCCATCCGGGTGTCCCTTGACACCTCTCAAGTTTTTGTTTTAAATAAAATATCTATCTATAATATTGTAAACAGTTTATTAAAGCTATTACGATTAAATATAATGTAGATTGGTTTTCTCTTGCGTTATTGGCACCCAGGAATCGAAGCCACTCGTCGTTAAACATGGGGTCTACTGCGTTGGGAGGGAATGTTGTGGGCAGGTAGGTGGGAACGGTTTGTGACGAAGGTACATCTTTTCGCTGTCGATGGCCCAATAAAGCTTGCAGCTCTCGTTCGGCGACGTTTGTTGTTGGGGTGGTGGTCACTGGAATGATAGAGCCGAGTTTATTAGCTAACTTTTATAACTACCTCTTTATATATCTTTACTAGCGACCCGCCCCGGCTTCGCACGGGTAGTAGAGCATAATATTAGGTACGCCTATGCTTTTCAAACTGCTTGGAATGTTCCATAAGTTATAAAAAAAAATTAAGTGGCACTCGGGGACTGCCGCGGTAAAGCTGTTGCATAGCACTTTTTATCAACTTATGCAATTATAATATTTATACAATTTTTTTTGCATAATAAAAAAAAGCCGGCAAAGTGCGAGTCGGACTCGCGCACCGAGGGTTCCGTACTACAAAAGTAAAAGTAAAACGATAATATTAATTCGACTTTTAACTAATTTATACTAACCTACTTATGTAACTTTGCAACGCCCTAACGGGGCCTCATGTAATCTAACAATATATGTAATTAAGTGTATATGTTACGGTAAATGTGATTAATTGAAAATTATTAATAACTACCGATCATTATTAATAATTACCAAGATTGATGGTAAAAGTAATAAATTATTCACTTTTTTCGGTGATTATTAATAATTACATCTTACTCTTGGTAAATTTAATAAATTTTTAAAAATATCATTCGCTTATAGGTAAACCGCCGTAAACTTGGCCCTCGCGATAGTCTAATAAGGGCTTGGGGCGGGTGATGTGTTCGGGTATACACGATGCGACGGAATTACCGACTTAAGGTCGAATAAATACATGATATTTTTTAAACAAATGCATTAAGTATTTTATTCTATTAGAACTAAAGATATGTATTAAAACTTAACCGAGTATTATATTCTAATGCAGTGATCTAATGAACAAACTAGAATAAATTTTAACAAGGGTCTTTATTATTTTTTATTTATTATTCGCGTACATAGTTGAAAGCAGGCAATACAAAAACACACATTAACATTCATCTGAACTTTCTGTATTATCAGAACTTTCTTTATTCGAACATTCCTATGATGTATTATGCGATTGTTCAATATTAAAATACAATGTTCAGCTGTCACTAGGAAAATATCACAAGTCAGCTCACTGCCAGCGGACAGCGGCAGAATACCTGATTGGTTGAGCGCGCTCTTGCTCCGTAGTTTAGGTGGGCAGTACTCCCAGAATTGAGGAGCTCCATAATGTAGTCTATGCTTGGTACCTACAGTATACATTCGATATCGACAATTCCTAAATCCCCGGAATTTAGGTGGGCAGTAATCTGCAGCATCAGGATTGAGGAGCTATGACCTAGAGCTCCATGATGTAGTCTATGCTTGGTGCCTACAATATCAATTCATAATCGACAATTCCTAAATCCCCGCAGTTTGTGTGGACAGTACCTTGCAGCATCAGGATTGAGGAGCTATAACCTAGAGCTCCATGGTGTAGTCTATGCTTTGTGGCTACAATATCAATCCATAATCGACAATTCCTAAACCCCCGCAGTTTGGGTGGGCAGTACCCTGCAGCATCAGGATTGACGAGCTATAACCTAGGGCTCCATGATATAGTCTATGTTTAGTGGCTATAATATCAATTCATAAACGACAATTCCTAAATTCCCGCAGTTGGGGGGGCAGTACCCTGCAGCATCAGGATTGCGGAGCTATAACCTAGAGCTCCATGATGTAGTCTATGCATAGTGGCTACAATATCAATTCGTAATCGACAATTCCTAAATCCACGCAGTTTGGGTGGGCAGTACCCTGCAGCATCAGGATTGCGGAGCTATAACCTAGAGCTCCATGATGTAGTCTATGCTTAGTGGCTCGGTCCCTATCCGAAATATCGCTGGTAGTTTTTAATAGGTCTAGGTATGAGGAATCAAAATATTGTATTGCCTTTGGGCGGCACCATTAGGACCACCCGTATATACTTGCATCAGAAAAACCTTACTGTTGGCTCGGTTGGCCACTTTTATAACCACCCAGAAATGCTTTTACCCGGAAATCCATACTGTTAGTTAGGTTCATCACAGCTTTCGTTGTTATTTTTTTTATGAAAACGTTGGAAATACTTGCACCCGAAAATCCTTACTGTTGGTGAGGTTAAAGGTGGCTGGAGAAAGGAGTCGGGTGGGGTTTAGAGGGGTTGTCAGACTGGTTCTCGTTTGTTTTATCACTTTTACCAAAGACAACAGTGAATTATTAATAATAACCGATAAAAGTGATGAAATTCATAGTATTTATCATATTTACCAAATGGTGAGGTAATTATTAATAATTACCGAAAATTATTAATAATTATCACATTTATCACATTTACCGTAACATCTATACATGAATGCAAATAATAATAATAAATAAATAAATAAAAAATAATATATTAATTTGCTTATTTCTCGTTAACTTTGTTTGTAGAGGTTTATTGTTAATATAAATAAACTATGCTAGTTAGAGCGTTGGTTTCATTTTTCCTGTAAAATATACATAAACCTCTATTGACCATAATTATTTCAGATTTTGCGATTGGTAAACTTCGGAGACAAGGGGGGGGGGGGGGGGGGACGGTATTTTTTTCGACATTTTGGCCGATTAATCAAAAACTATTATGTATAGAAATAAATAGAAAACTGTTTTAGAATGCACAAGTAAAGGCCTTTCATATGATACCCCACTCGGTATAGTTATTTTAATTTGAAATTTCAAATCCCCGATTTTCCCCTATTTTAATAAAACTAAAAATAATTTTCGATTTTTCTTTATTCCAATGATGTTGGGCCACTATTATACACAACTATGCCAAATTTCATGTCGATAGCTACTGAAATAATCGGCTGTGACAGACGGACGGACGGACAGACGGACGGAGAAAGTCTCACCATTTTGTCATTTTTACCATTTTGGTACGGAACCCTAATTATGCCAAAAAATAATTAAAAAACAAACAAACAAGAAAAGCGCACTGTCACTAATTCGTGAGTGAGATTCGAACCTGCGACATCTAAAGAAAGCGACCGCTTGCCCACTGCGCCAAACAGAGATACTTGTGAACTTCTAAAATGTTGAACGCTTACTGAACAACGGTGTTAGGTTTATTTTCGTTACGGAATTTCTTGATTCGGTCGCCGCGCTCAAACTGTTTGTCCTAGTTCAAAGTCCGCGATAAAAGCTATGCAATAGCTGAATATATTGAACTGCATATTGAAAAGGACGTAGTAGGTATAAAAGAAGTAGGTATTGTTAAAGCAACAGAGCGGCCGCGGGGTTGCAACCCGCGTATTTATTTTGGCGCCCGTTCGTTTTTATTTCGCGTTATATAACTCCTAAGATATTCATTTAAATTATATAGTGTAAAGGATTATCATAATGTGCATGAAAATAATACAGTATCAGTATTCTGTCTAAATAGATTTCCAATTACCGCATGTAGTAGTAGAAGTTAAAATGGGTATAGTATAGCTTACTATCCTTAAAAGATAGTTATATGCCCTCGCGGACTTTTCGGTAAAGACAACCCACCATACATTGTTTTGTAATATCTCAAAGGGTTTCGGTAGCGTTTTTGATGAAAGCTACCAGGCTACCAATTTACACAAAACGTTAACAAATTATACAGTAAAACCTTCCTCGTGAAACAGACAGACAGACTGACGGATGCGGCGGGGGACTTTGTTTTATAATATGTAGTGATTATAAGTTTATATATAATAGTGATTATATAATTATAAGCTATTACACGGGTAATATTACGGGTAATTATATTGAATAGAGCGCGGGTAATTACATTGAATAGAGCGGGAGCGAAGCCACGGGCTTCGCTATCTATTCATATTTTAAAATGAGTATTTGATTTGAATATTAGTTTCAATTCGATGCCTTAGGATGGGTAGCCTAAGTATGTCACACTCTCTTTAACATTTCTGCGGTGGTGTCGTGTGATGCGGGTTGTTGCGTTCCCTAAAATATGGTTGAGCGAAGCAATGGCTGGGTCATGCGTCATGCTCGTGAACGGGTGCCACCAGCGGCAATGGGGCTACTTTCTGTCTGCCCGTCTTGACATGTGTTGAATTATAATTAGAAATAATTACGTATGCTTTTGTGGACCTTTCCCTCATTGTGGAAACTCTGCATACATAGAATATATGTTAAGTATATTGTAAAAGTATTTTGTAAAGAGCAACTGCCGAGTTTCTTGCTGGTTCTTCTCGGCAGGAACGGCATTCCGAACCAGTGGTAGACTCATTGACGATTTAAAAGTACTTGTAAAAGTTTATTTGAATAAAAAACATTTCTATTCTATTCTATTCTATTCTATTCAATGTAATAGTCCGAAGTGAGGGTTTCTGCTATTCCTTTGGGGTTTAATATATTTTTTTGTGTGTTGTGGGATCCTGAATGGTCTAGTACAATAATTATTAGTATAAATTACAAAAGTAGAAATAATAAATACTTATACCCAGCGGGAAACATGTTATTTATTTATTTATATATTCTTTATTGCACATAAAACAGTGATTAACAAAAGTAAGAAGATTTTACGTACAAGGCGGTCTTATCGCTTAAAAGCGATCTCTTCCAGACAACCTTATGGATAAGAAAAATAATTATTATTGAATTAGAAGATGCAGGAGTTGTGTGAATAGCTCTATACTGATAGTAGGAAACGATAAATATTGGTCGCTGTTTTAAAACGGCTTCAAAAAAGGAGGAGGAGGTTCTCAATTCGTCGGTTTTTAAGTATTTTCACAGATTACTCGAAGACGCCTGAACCGATTTGGAAAATTCTTTTTTTGTTTGAAAGGGTATACTTCTCAGGTGGTCCCTTTTAAACTTTATCGAAATCGGTTTAGCGGTTTTTAAATAATCAACAATAAATTATATACTTTGTAGTGGCGCGGGCATTTGAAGTCGGTTTTTAAAATTTTTTTTTAAGTATATTACCTAATTTATAATCAAAACGGACTAGGCTTAAAAACAGTTACTATAATTATTTCCGTGCGCTGATTAAACATATTGAACTAGTGAGGATTTATCTAAAATCTTACGAATGCTTTTCATATCTTTGAAAAGCATTCGTAAGATTTTAGATCCGTACTATCTTTGAAATATCATTGGTGTAGTATGTCAATTATTATAGATATTAATTTGTGATTCTCTTAATTAAGCGGCCAAACGTATTAATTAGGTATACAAAAGTCATCCTTTTCTTATGTTCTCAAGTTTTCAACATTTTCAAGAAACAGAAATTATCCATTATTGCAAATCTAAATTTTCGTAGTAAGAATACTTAAATAAAACAAAATGAATCACCAAATTTATTTATTAAAATTGAAAATGTCAATACATCGTCATAATAATATTATCTTTTTTTAAATGAATAATTTCCATTAAAAATTCAAATTAAATATGGATGACCAATATTTAAAAGATATTAAACTTAACAAGAGCAATTCAAATTTTAAACATATCGAGGCAGATCCATCTAGTAAAGAAACGTCTATATAGTCACAGATCATCTCGTCCCAGTTATCAGTAAGATCGTGTATACTTCGGGCACCTGCGACTAACTTCCGGCGCATTAGTTTCTTAGCTTTCGCGATTCTTTCAGGGGAATCGTCAAAGACTTCCCTTGAACGTAAACGAACATCTGCCTGAGGGGGTTCCACCATAACCAAGGTCTGCATGCGACTCGTCACTTGCATCAAAACTGGGGGCTTAGTTGTCCGAGTCACATCCTTTACATCTTCCTTCCTCTGAGCTTTTTTCAGGATTGAAAGCCTTGATTTTTCTGCTAATGATAATTCCGTCGAGTTGGATGCACTTTTTGAAGAATTAACTTCTGTCACGGTGGTAGTTTTAGTAGTCATTGTTGTTTCTGTAGTTGTGGTTTTGGTAGTGGTTTCCATAGAACTTTCTGGAAGGTTGGCACGACGGTAAGTGAAGTCTTGAACGGGGCGTACCCTCAGCGTCTCCATGGTGCTTGCTGGGCACACACAAACCTATTGTTAAACATTGAAATCTTCTCCGATTCATACAATAATTGCCGATTAACTTTGAAAAAGTGAATATTTTTACTAACAATCTCTAAGAACAAATTTAAGTATATAGGTATCTATATACTTAAACTTTGAGCGAGCTTACTACCAAAATATATAAAACATCTAGGTACATAAGTTTAAAGCCGCTTTAAACCCTTAATTATTGTGTCTAAGGCTGGTCAGAAATCGTCTGTATTTCACTATCGTTTATCAACTTTACACGATAAAATCAACTTGAACAATTGGTGCAAATGTTAAATGATTATATAATTTAAGTTTTCATTCATTCTTATATTATCACATTGCTTTATCATATCGCTTGATGATGCGGAATTTTAAAGAAAATTTAATAGAGGCTATTTGTATAATATGATAATTATCATATAACATATATACCTATCATCATCAATATCATATCATCATCAATACCGAATTGAAGAAAGACAGAAATAAAAATTCAGAAGAAAAAATTTAGAAAAGATACTTGTACCTTGTGTTCTGCGAAGTAGGTCGGGCAATTTAGTTTTCTTATCGTGAACCCTTTTCATATCGTAATAATCATCGTCATACTCTGGGTAGTTCTTATTCCTGAGTTTAGTCTTTTCAGGAATAGGCCGAGGTGGTCTCTCGACCATGAACCGTCGAGCATTTTCCCTGCGATTCGTTGGATATTCAGCATCATCATCCCTTACGAAATGTTTTATGTCATCTGTTTCTAAGGTTTTAAACTCATCATCATCTTCATCGTCAACATCTAGCCTTTTTAAATTTATCCTTCTATCACGAGGCTTTCTTCTTATTATTTTCTCTGTAGTATCTCTAAAGTTAGCATCATCTGATTCTATACTATTATCCTCCCTCTTACGACCCTTACTTGCAAAATAATCATTTCTAATATCTATCGC
This sequence comes from Oeneis ivallda, assembly GCA_029955525.1. Classification (NCBI taxonomy): domain Eukaryota; kingdom Metazoa; phylum Arthropoda; class Insecta; order Lepidoptera; family Nymphalidae; genus Oeneis; species Oeneis ivallda. The sequence continues at coordinate 12,421,661 of JARPMR010000001.1, forward strand.
GTCCTTATCGATTCTTCGACTACGAACTTTTGAATCTGCTTTTTTTCTATAGCTTGATTCTTCTCTATCAAACTCATTATTTTTGATCCGAGATCGATGTCTTCTGTTTTTGCGACTCGCTTTAGGTCTCAGAGCTGACTCCTCTTCAGGTTTTTGTAGTTCATCATCATCGGGGGATACCTCATTTGGAGGTTCTTTTAATTTTTTACTTGGGTCCTGCCAGTTATCTTCTGCTTTCGGTAACCTATTTCCTTTATCTGTAATAAATATAGTTATTATAATAAGTACAGATATTATATTCACAGATTAAAATAACTTTTGCTAAGATTTGATAACTTTAAATTCGATCGTTTTTCTAATGACGATATGCGACCACAGCGCATAACACTGCACCACGTATGTTGTCAGGATAGTTTTGAAATCGCGAGTCTAACCTCGTAATTCCTCCTCGTACTTATAATCAAACGGCAGCGGCGCGTCGGGCGATCGGTCAACGTAATCTTCTGGAGGTGGTACAGCATCGCGGCTTCCTTCCTCCATGCTATATTGTGGCATGCTAACTCCGGCGTAGTCACCATACCGATCTGCTCCAGCCAGTGCCAGTGACCACACAAAAACTACAATCAAAAGCGGGCTCATAATTTGAGGATATACTTAGATAAAACAATTAGGGACACCACTATTGAACTTAGTTAAATAAACGCATAATAAAACACAAAATTAAAAGCGACATAATTGCAAGAGTTGACTACGAATTTGACATTTACGATTTGATTGATCATCGCGTATTTTGTCGAAGTCGCGTCATCGGTTGTAGTTATTTTTTTAAGTGGGATGCTCTATAAACTAGCAACCACGGGCTTGTTTAAGGTTAGGTAGGTATTATAAGTCTATGAGTAGAATTCTTTCTTCTTCTTATTCTTTTTAGTGGCTCCGCGCGTCGAGCGTTCGAGCCAGTAGAATTCAACGTAAATTGACGGTAATTTTTTTTTATGTCAACGGCCTGAATATTAATACATACTAAACTATTTTACTCCCATAAAAATATTATGAAAAAATATGTCTGTATTTTTGACTGTGTCAAAATCTACGACAATGTAACTGTTTGATATTTTTTATGTTTTACCAAAATATTTTGTGATTATAATGCAGAAAATTAAACCCTTCCAACCCTCAGAGCAATACCCTAAACCCCTCCTGACCTATCTTTAAACCTTCAAAGTTGAACCGTAATGGTTGAACCTAATAAAAATGAGAAGGGGGAGGTGATTTGTAAAGCCGAGGAATCGGAGCTCAAATGGACCTGTCCTCCGATACGCAATGTCACTCATCCGCTGGTAAGACCTTTTGCTCTAAAGTTGGAAGCGTATCTTACCTTCGTACATCGAGTCGAAAACCCAACTTGAACTATGAAGTCTCGGCGAAATTCTCGGTGTGAGTCTGGAGTTCATTCTCTTGATCAAATCGGCAACGGCGGCCGGCGGCCAATATTCACAGAGACTAGCCTAGTAAAGCTTACAGGAATGTTTATTAAACAGAGATTCACTTTATTATCTCAATACTAGCTGACCCAGCGAACTTTGTACCGCCAGCAAAAATATTCAGGGGTCGGTCACCCTTATCATTTAGGGGTATGAAAAATAGATGTTGGCCGATTCTCAGACCTACCCGATATGCACACAAAATTTCATAAAAATCGGTCCTGCCATTTCGGAGGAGTTTAACAAACACCGCGACATGAGAATTTTATATATTAGATTGTAGCCAGGTGGGATGTTAATCCAACACGACCGGAGAAGAGATTATAACCATAGAACCGATGAATTAAAATATAATATATTGAATTAATTTTAATGTGAACAGGTTTCTTTACATTAGTTATTTCCATTAATTTGTTAGCAAATCGACAAAGTACCTATACTTTGCCGATTTGCTACACAATCAAATACACATAAATTTTTGACACTAATTAAGTAATAGGTACTTAGATAAAGGATTCCAGTACGATTTTCAAAGAAAATGGATGAATATTCGATTTCAATTACGAACTTTCACTGTTCTTTAAATGTAGGTACATATAGAAAGGTATTAATTAGATACATGCTACAACTTTAAATTATCAGCTAAATTGTCTTTGGGACCGGAAAATCGGAATGCGCTTTGAGGAAAAGCTTGTTTGTTTATTGTTTTCTGCTATTTTCAGCGTTACTACGAATTCACACCAGATGAAATAAAAGCGCTAGAAGAATGCGACAAGGAGAGCTTTTATCAGCGCTGCCTGCCTTTCAGCACACTGTTTGCCGCCCTCACCTACGCCGGCATACAATACGGTAAGAGGCGTGATATGGAAGTGCTTCTACCAGCGAATCATGCCTTTCAGCAGCTCTTACTTACGCCAGCATATAATAATAAAAATACGGTAAGAGCAATAGAAATAGAATATAGGAACATGAGTTGGAAATGTTCGAGAAATACGACATGGAGAGTTTCTACGGGACTGCTTGCCTTCCAGCACACTGGTCGCCACTCTCACTTACCTATGTTGGATTCTATAGTACCTCTAATACAGAGATGGCGAGAGATGGAAGCGCTCGAGGGATGCGGTAAGGTGAGATTTTAATTTTTAATAGCACTGCCCATTATGCAGTCTTTCAGTACACTATATTTTGCTGGTCTCACTAACGCCGGCTTAATATCAAACGGATTTTTAGTTTACGGTAGCTATGCTTTTTAAATGATGGAAGTATATCAGAAGCTAATATATACAGCTACAGAGTGATTTAAAGTAGCTGATAACTATCTAGTATCTAGTATGTTATTAATCTATTAAAATAAATAGTTATTAGGTAGGTAGGTATAAAATTTAAAATAGTTATCATGATGTCAAAGAATAATATGAATGTGTACTTGATTAGGACGTTTATCAAACATTTATACCTATTGGACATTCAGGGAATTGGACTTGTAGTATATAGGCAGTAGACATCATAATGTCTACATTGCTCATACAGCAAATAGTGGGTAGAAGCAAAACATAGAGGCGCATAAATACGGGCACCACTAGGTGGGGGGACTCAGTCGTGTGTAAGCCACGGACAGAGTAGTACGCAAGTGAAGTGTGTGTGTGTTATTACGTACTATAGAATACATGTGTACATGTGTATTCTATATTGGCGACGAGTTAAACAAATTGAACCTCACGTAACTGCTTATATTTTATTTTGACTTTTATTAATATTTATAAAGATAAATTTTAATTTTTATCGAAAAGGAAGATGAGATGATTGTGCTGAAAATTACCCTGATTTTCTTAAGTCTAGTAAAACTACCCATACAGTGAAATCCTTCTTAAATTATCAAAGGAAGAGAATCCTACTGTGGCAGACTGTCAAGTAGAATTTTTAATTTGTTATTGTTTGCATTCATATATCTACTTACACATCTAATAATATTATGGGGTTAGATTACATGAGGCCCCGTCAGGAGGTTGCATAGTTACAATAAAATTATAATTAATTTCCCTCCTGTAGACCTTCTTTCTACTCACTCTTTAACAATGAATGTTAAGGAGAAGAAAAAATAATTTTAATGAAAAAATTATGATTAATGAGCCCTAGAGGGTATAGTGTAGTATATTGTAACTCTGGAAGCACAATACACAGTCAGCCACATAAATGACTTGCGGCGGAATTTGATAATGGTACGATTCGCGGCAAGACGATCGTCGAGCTTTGACTGCGCCGAGCTATGATGTTTGCGAGCTAATAGCGATCTGCCAGCTTAGACTGTTTGCGAGCCGATGATGATCTGCGTTCTGATTTATGATCCGGTAAATGGAATGGTGATCCATCAAATTGGAATGTGTGATGCGTCAAAGGCTGGAAGTGCAATGTAGCCAAGTGGAATGGCAATTTGTCAAAGCTGGAAGGGGCAAACTGTAGCTGGAAGTGCAATTCGGCTAATACCCGGTCATAGCTGGAAGTGGCAATCAGACAAAGCTGGAAGTGGCGATGGAAGAGTCAGTGCGGAAGGGCGATCTGTCATTGTCAACGCGGAAGTGCAGTCGTGGCGCAAGTGTGATCTGTCGAGCGTAAGGGCGATTTGTCGAGCGGAAGGGCGGTCTGTCGAGCGTAAGTGCGATCTGTCGAGCGTAAGTGCGAGCTGTCGAGCGTAAGTGCAATCCGTCGAGCGTAAGTGCGATCCGTCGAGCGTTGCGCAGGAAGGGACGATCTGCCTGCTGGAAGTGACGATTTGCCTGCTGGAAGTGACGAGGCGCCAGCTGGAAGTGACGATTCGCCAGCTGGAAGTGACGATCCGCGGCTGGAAGTGACGGTCTGCCTGCTGGAAGTGACGATCTACTTGCTGCGTATTGTGCATTACTTGCTAGGGATTCCTGTTCTCCCTGTATTTACTTACTGAACCTAGTGACTGACTTGTTCGGCTGTGAATTAATGACGTTCCGGGTTCAATTCCCGATGTGGGTGAAATTAATGAGTTTTTGATCAATAAATTCTCATTAATAGCCCAAAGATGTGAATGTTGAAGTTTGAATGTGATTTGGCCTAAGTTAAGATTGAATAAGCAGACAAGCGTGCTGCCTATTCAGGCCCTTCGCCTTATTTACAAAAGAGTGCGTAGTGTTTACGCGCACGCGTGTGCACTGACACCTCTAACGTAGTTGATTAGTTTCTATAGGGAGTTGCTATCGTAGCCATATTTATTTATTTATTCAAGTAAGTTAAAAGAATATTAAAATAAACTCCTACTAACCAGGAAGATAATATTATGTATTGTGTCATATTATAAAGACTTTTCGGAAATTAAATTAAATATATATATGGCTCACTACCATCTGAACATTTTACTGCTATATTGAATCACGTGAATAGTAGTAGCTTTCATGCTAGTTGTGACGTATGGTTAAGTGGTAACGACAGCAATCCCACGCCAATCGAATAAACATAATCTTAGCAACTCAAATATAAAAATATTATAGTTCAACTCGGTTGCAGTTCACATTTAATGCCAGTAATGCTAGTAATTAATATAAAAGTTTATTTATACTAAAAATTTGTAAACAGTCATATTATTAGAAACCCATATCAATCAATTATTTAATTATTTGGAAGGAATATATTAACAACAAGTTGCCAGTTGTTTTCTGAAATATAAATCAAGTATCGAAGTTATATAAACATCATTAGATTGCATTAATGATTTGTAATAGTTTTACATTTCATAAAGTTTTATTATCAATTCATCTCAAATCACAAAATTATATAATTCAAAATAAAAATGAAAAACTTCCATATAGAAATGTTTCCATTGCCCTTGTTGTTAATTGTTAGAGTGCCCTTAGAGACCACAAAGTTCCTTTAGTTAGGTTAAATTTACCACAGTCAAATAAATTCATAAATTCGAAAAGACAAATGGAAATGTGACAGGGGCTACAACAAAGTTAGAAATATAATTTGAAAAGATTATTCCTAAAGTAAGGGTTGGAAAATGCCTTATCCCAGGGAAACCAGTTTTTCTTCCCGTTTATGATTAACATATACAAATTAACAAAATTGGACTGATTTAATGCAGCTCTAATTTTAAATAATTTCTGCTATTCAGTACTGTCTCTTTTATAGTTTATATGAAAATCTGTCCTACATATTTAAAACATTGTTTATCTTAAGTTCATTAAAATTTAAGAGACGTACGAACTTCAATGTTTGTTAATTTAGCGCGAAAGTAAGCGCTAGCAGATGGTAAATTGCAATGTCCAAAGCATTTTTGACTAATTAGCGCCATGTTAATGGTTGCGTTATGTTCATAAAAAAAAAATTATTGATACAACCTACCCTAATCATGCTCACTATTGTCAGACCGACTGATATTCGTAATACAATACTTATGAGCTATTGGCCAGCATATGGTTATAATCAGGACAGCCTAAGGAGTTATCAATTTCTTAGTTAGCTTCTAATTGAGGTACTTATTGTATATTGAGAATATTGAGTTCACAAATTTGGTATCGAGAATTAGTTGGTATACGAATGATAACAAGGACTCAATGAAAAAATTTAAGCTTTGTTAAACATAATCTAACCGATTTTAAAGTTATTGGTGTAGTCTCAGAATCTACAAGAGAAGACAAACAATGATTGTAAACAAAGACTGAAGCTGAAGCAGTGCGATTGGTCATCTAGGTTTTACTGAAGATTCACAGTTAAGTATAGTAGTAATAATGGACCACAAGGAGTGTTCGCGAGGAGAACGAGGAAAGGTGCTCTGTAAGTATTGTTTAGATTTTTCCTCTTATCATGGTCAAACAAAAGAAGAAAAGGAGAAAAGGCAGCTGATAGTCGTGAGTATGTTTACGAGTTTCTAAAAGTCCTTCTCAGCACAAAATCTGGAGAGAATGCTGATGTGTACCTGAAACATTGGGTGCAAACTCTGCAGGTAATTCACAAAGGTATGGTAGGGTCTAGGGATTTAACATTGCAATCTTAAAACGATTGATGATTGAATATGAGTGGCCTGATTCTAGATAAGCAACTAAGGAGCGCTGCTATATAAATGTTGATCTGATTCAAACATTAATTTTCAAGTATCACCTGGTAACATTTAAATACTTTCCCAAATAGGCGGGACCTTCAGTTAAACCCTTAAAAGATTGCTTCAATCAAAAAATCTTCATATTTTATCAACATAATGTAGATCAAGATTTATTCTGATTTTTAGTTTCAGTAAAGGTTTCAAATCATTACTAAAGTTTTGTTTATCTTGGTAATAATATCAATTCGAAAAGTTTTTAGAGAACCTACTACACAAAATATTAGCAGTAATCTATTAACTTAATTGACGTTTCAAAATGAACATATTTTTCATTAACTATTAGTATTGTAAAGAAAATGAGAAATTCGTTATCGTAATAATTATATCCATTTTGGTCGTGAATCCCATTCAAACAGGTGGGTATTTATAGAATAGAATAGAATAGAATAGAATAGAAATGTTTTTTATTCAAATAAACTTTTTTACAAGTGCTTTCGAATCGTCGATGAGTCTACCACTGGTTCGGAATGCCGTTCCTGCCGAGAAGAACCAGCAAGAAACTCGGCAGTTGCTCTTTTCAAAATAAGTTTACATTCAATAGAATAGTTAAACAGTTCAATTACCACCTGCTGTCTCATGAATCGCTAGAAAGAATTATGTCCACGCTTTTTTATCATCTAAATAGTCTTCAATTGCATAATATGCTTTTTTCATGAGATTAGTTTTTACTGATTTCTTAAACTTGTGTAAAGGCAAGTCTAAGATCGACTGTGGAATTTTATTATAAAACGTTACGCCCATTCCCACAAATGTCTTTCGGACCCTCTTGAGGCGACATCGAGGAATCACGAGCCTGTTTGGATTTCTAACTTGCCTATCGTGTAAATCACCCTTTTTTTGTAATTCACGATGTTTTGTCTGACAAATATTATATTATATTATATTATATTATTATTTATTATTTATTATATATATTATTTGAATACGGATTTGTCTTGTATAATGACCAGGTCAACATGAATTCGTTGTTCTATTGATTTCATGTGCTTAGATTAAAATTTAATTAGTCGTGGGTTTGAGAAGTTGCGAACCAGTTATTCACACCTCGATTATATAAAGTAGTTTCGTGGATCTTTATTGAAAGGATATGTACCAGCTCAGTATAGTGGCTAGTATATGATGTACTCATTGATTGGAATTTACCTTTGGAATCTTTTAACTTCAGAATCAGTCCGTAGACAAATGTCACGGTTAAGCTTCTGATGCATGGTTATACATGGAAATTTTTTTTATTCTAATTCTTAGTTATTGGAGTAGCACTAATGTAAAAAAAATGGTAACTGGTGACAAACACTTATTGACATAATTGGCATTGACAAGTTTCTTTGACAAGAGTGACAGGTGTCAACTTAAGTTTCAGTCTGAGAGGCAAGGTTCAATAAGGCGGGATCTTCTCAAAATTGGCGACATTTAAAATAACTTTATTCATTATTTTAACTACGATGTTAAGGAATCTCCATCCTTATATTATAACATTCATTAATCCTTCATTTTACAATACCATTCTGAGACATCTTCTTTATTTACAAATGGTCAATCTTAAAATGATATCAGAAAACATAGGGGGTAATAACTTTACTTACCGGGTTCAGATTATGACATTTTGTAGCAGTGCAATTACAGGCATTTATTAGTGATCAGAAAATTCATATTCTGTATTTTATTATATTGTTCAGTATAGATCCATTTATTCCATTTATTATAAAAATGCCTCTACTGCCCGTTTCGCAAGGTGCTATAGTCATGGAGAACAAAGGGCAAAGAAACTCCACGACAGCACATCTTTTTAAAATATAAAAGTAAATATCGAAAACACTTATGGAGCCACAGTCGGCTCCCACGCTCAACGAGAACTAACTTTAAACTAATTCACATTTGCCTTTTATATTTTTAGACTAACAAAATGGACCAATGATTACAATTTCCCCTTCCATTCGACCAATCAGCTTACTTTTCCGTTTTAATACATTTTCAAGTCAAATTAAATTCTATTCTTAACTATTTCCTTATTTCCAGTTTAATCCTACATAATTTAGGTCAAATATCATCTTAAATTTTAGTCAAATAATTTATAATTGAAAATAATCTAACACCAGGTACTTACTAATCATGTAATCTTTGTTATGAAAAATTCCAGTTCAAAAAAAAAAAAAAAGGGAAAGAAAGGAAGGAACTTTCTGGCGACTATGGTTAAGTTAATACCTACTACGAGTATATTCATATTAGTGACTTTGTTAATAAGCCACTGACATGACAAGTAAAAATTATTTAAACAAGGAAGGGATGTAGTATATAGGCAGTAGACATCATAATGTCTACATTGCTCATACAGCAAATAGTGGGTAGAAGCAAAACATAGAGGCGCATAAATACGGGTACCACTAGGTGGGGGGACTCAGTCGTGTGTAAGCCACGGACAGAGTAGTACGCAAGTGAAGTGTGTGTGTGTTATTACGTACTATAGAATACATGTGTACATGTGTATTCTATAGGACTTATCGGGTCGTAAGGATAGTTACGAGTAAAGCATCGTATGGTATCGTAATTCGTATGATATACATCAATTTAGATAGGTTTAAAAAATGATTTGTATTTATACAACTGTATAAATACAAATATTTTTTGACAACTCTGTAATAAAACGAAGTAGGGGTTGCTTAGTTTTATTACAGCGTTTTGATTCGTTTGATTTGCCTTGACAAGTAGGTACTCTGGTCCTAGTTGATACCTGATGATGAAACCGGAAGGTGGTTTTGGTAACTCTGTAATGAAACGACGAAATCCCATCTAGTTTAGACTCGTTTGATTAGTCTTGACGAGTACTCTGGTCCTAGATGTTATCCAGGGTCTGATGATGTAGCTACTAGCCAGCAACTTTTTGCAGCAGCTTGTTTTTTTAAAAATAAAATTTTTAATGTACCTTTGTTAAATTTATTTATGTATTTATTCTGTACATACTTAAAAACTAAACTTAAATATAGAAAGGACATCTTATGGCTACAAAAAGTGGATCTCTTCCAGATAGGTAGGTAGGATTTAGTTGGTTTGTAAAGTAGCAAGCAGTCAGCGAGAGCTATTCAATTTTGGAACGTAGGTAATTCAAATAGAGCTCGCGTTGTGCACACGGGTTGCATATCAGTCCGCTTCCATACTTCATTTATACCTGGTGTACCAGAGTCAGCCAACATATTATAATTGTACCTAATTTACCTTCCTAGTTTATTTATTTGTGAAGATAATAAAACATTTACAAATTCCACCACGAAGCTAGGGCACCCTTCATTGTTAATCAATTGGCCACATAAATATTGCGCTGCCGTTTTCTTAACTAGAGATATTATAATTAAGTACTTTATAATCCTACTAATATTATAAATATGAAAAGTGAGGACGTATGGATGTATGTTTGGATGTTTATTACTCTTTCGCGCCACAAAGAATGAACTGATTTGGCTGAAATTTGGAATGGAGATAGCTCATACCCAGGATTAACACATGGGTTACTTTTTATCCCGGAAAATTACAGTTTCCGCGGGAATTAAAAACCTTAATCCACGCGGACGATGTCGCGGGCATCAACTAGCTGGTTAGGTACCTACATTATTTAAAAAGTACCGCAATTACCTACCAAAGAAAAACGTAGTCTATAAATAGAAAAGTTCATAGAAGAAAGAATTTTACTGCTTGCTTATATGTTTAGAAGTTATGGACATTTCCTTTTGAATTTCCTTAAATAAAATGAAGTACTTATTGCTTTTTTTTCTATTTCTTACTTCTGTGAACTTTTTGTTGTAGGTTGCCTAAGAAGACATCCGCACTTTGGTGCCTTCCCAAAGGCGATGATCGCTGCGTTCCTCGGTCACTGCGTAGGGCGGTTATCCTACATTCCGGAATGTGAAGTCAAACTGCGAGAACTGCCTAACAATAGTCATTTAGGAAACACTATGCGAAAACATTTCATCGAGAGAAATCCACCGAAAAAACCTAAGTGACATTGGTTTTCTTGTGATTTTACGAAAAATAAAATACAATACCTACGTAAGCCAATAAAATATATAACATTACAGTATTTTTAGTAATTTCAACAAGGAATCGTACCTATATTAATTCTAGGTAGGATTAATCGAATTTTCTTGAATTTCAGAATTTTTTCTGAAAAGAGTCTTGTGAAAAAATCTTGTTTCGCTCTGAACGCGCTCGCTCGTGCATGCGGCCGCGTAGCTTCTTTTTTATCCTTGGAAATCTGTATTGCATTATTAAGGGGCTATGACGATCCTAAATTGTTTGGGTCGTACGAGTGGGATAGAGCTATATATTTTGCAGTGCTAGGAAAGAGATGGAAATTATGGATTCAGGGGTCGGGAATTGAAAAAAATGTTTAAAATTGATTTAAAAAATTATGGATGCCAATAATCAAAGAATTTTTCTCACCGCTTTTAGTAATTATTTATATCAACACAAATAAAAAAAAGCTGGCCAAGTGCGAGTCGGACTCGCGCACCGAGGGATCCGTACTCCAAAAGTAAAAGTAAAACGATAATATTAGATTAATTTGCTTATTTATCGTTAACTTTGTTTGTAGAGGTTTATTGCTAATATAAAAAAAAAACTATGCTAGTTAGAGCGTTGGTTTTATTTTTTCTGTAAAATATACATAAATTTCTTTTGACCATAATTATTTCAGATTTTTCGATTGGTAAACTTCGGAGATAAGGGGGGGAACGGTATTTTTTTCGACATTTTGGCCGATTAATCAAAAACTATTATATATAGAAATAAATAAAAACTATTTTAGAATGCACAAGAAAAGGCCTTTCATATGAGACCCCACTCGGTATAGTTATCTTACTTTGAAATTTCAAACCCCCGATTTTCCCCCCTTTTTAATAAAACTAAAAAATAATTTTCGATTTTTCTTTATTCCAATGATGTTGGGCCACTATAATACACAACTATGCCAAATTTCATGTCGATAGCTTTAATAGTTACTGAAATAATCGACTGTGACGGACGGACGGACGGGCGGACGGAGAAAGTCTCACCATAAGGGTTCCTTTTTTACCATTTTGGTACGGAACCCTAAAAATAGCGGGAAAAAAGCTTACCGTTTCTGTTTAAACAAGGTTTAAACCTAAAAAAGCCGGCCAAGTGCGAGTCGGACTCGCGCACCGAGGGTTCCGTACTCCAAAAGTAAAAGTAAAACGATAATATTATATTAATTTGCTTATTTATCGGTAACTTTGTTTGTAGAGGTTTATTGTTAATATAAAAAAAACTATGCTAGTTAGAGCGTTGGTTTTAATTTTCCTGTAAAATATACATAAACCTCTATTGACCATAATTATTCAGATTTTTCGATTGGTAAACTTCGGAGATAAGGGGGGGGGGGGGGGAACGGTATATTTTTCGACATTTTGGCCGATTACTCAAAACTATCATATATAGAAACTAGCTGATGCCCGCGACTTCGTCTGCGTGAACTTAGCCTTTAAAATGCCTTGGGAACTCTGACTTTGCGGGATAAAAAGTAGCCAGTCACTCTCCAGGTCCTCAACTATAGGTACACTGCAAAAAATCACGTCGATCCGTAGCTCTGTTGGGGCGTGATTGAAGGACAAACCAACGCACTTTCGCAGTTATATTATTTCACCATATAAAGTGTAAGTGCATATAGTCAACGTGGTTTTTAGGGTTCCGTAACCCAAAGGGTGCCAACGGGACCCTATTACTAAGCCTCCGCTGTCCGTCCGTCCGTCTGTCAGTGGCCTGTATCTCGTAAACCGTAATAGATAGACAGTTATAATAAACTTACATTACACTTACTTACATTACATGCAGGCATACATACATACATACATACATACATACATACATACATACATACATACATACATACATACATACATACATACATACATACATACATACATACATACATACATACATACATACATACATACATACATGCATATTGGCGCATAATAGAAGGATAAATAATATGTGAAAAGAAGCATACTAATATCCCGCAGGAACCGTTTGTTTTCCAGGGATAAAAAGTAGTCTTTGTCACTTTTCAGGCCCTTAACTTTACCTGTGCTAAAAAATAATCTGAAACTTCAATCTAAAACTCCGTTGGCGCATAATTGAAGGATCAGTATGTGAAAAGTAACATACGAATATCCCGCGGGAACTGTTTGTTTCCCCGGGATAAAAACTAGCCTTTTCACTTTTCAGGTCCTCAACTATGCCTATCAAAAAAAACACGTCAATCTGTCACTTCGCCTGCGCATAATTGAAGGATTAATATGTGAAAAGTAGCATACGAATACCCCGCGGGGATTGTTTGTTTTCCTGGGATTAAAAGTAGCCATTGTCACTTTTCAAGTCCTCAACTATGCCTATCCAACAAACTCAGCTTTTATACTATGACGAAAGTATACTCATAATTGACTATAGTTTAAGGGTGTCTGACTCGGGGGTTGGAACCATCGGAAATGTCTGACTGCTGAGGAAACATCTTTTGATAGCTCTCCTAGTAAGATATATAAAATTCAGCCTTTATACTATGACGAAAGTATACTCTGATTTATACACCTTTAGTACTTGATATCTCCCAAAACCACCATTATCCAAACTTCATAGTCGGGGATCACTCTTATCTCTATTGGGAACATATGTTATATACGCAGAGAGACTTTCAGCTTTTATTAAATGACGAAGGTCCGAACAGTCTCGGCTCCCTTTCTATAAATACCTTCTATAAGTACCTACACTTATTACCTACTTACCTACCACCACCTGTGTCTATTCATTTATTTAATGAGGTAGCGTCGCCTCGTATCTTTGCGTGTATACATGGCGCAGCTACGCTCATTAGTGTGCCCTGTCCAGCAGATTAATTTGCCTACGCATCACCAGCGTACCCGCGAAAAATAAAACAACATTTAATTAATTAATCAATTTAATTGAACAAAATTAAGACTACCTATTATTAATTTCAAATTGGTAATTTTTATCACGTAACCTAACTCTAATGTCAATTAATATCTACTATCACATCAAACTTATACACTCATAAGTAAATTGACAGGTCTTAATCTCGTGGCCGGATGGTAAGAGGCACAAATTGAATATTAATGTAAAGCTGGAAAGGGCCAGACTGGTGAAGTCCACTCTCCGACCTTCTCGTGTTCATATCCAAAATCCCGAAAACTTCCAACTCGAACTGCAGAACCGATTCGAGTGCCTAGCAGAGTGCGTTTCTGTGGACGATCTAAACAACAGGTTCGTGGAAACTGTCCATACTGTGGGGTCTAAATTCTTTAAGACCCATCGCAGGAAAAGAACCGAAAAGCTCTCTGACCATACTCTCAAGCTAATGAAGGAGAGACAAGAGATGAGGCTGCAGTCATCGGCAGACGCGGCTGCCTACCGGCGGATTAATAGGCAGATCTCTAAGGCACAAACTCGCGACCTCCGTGTCTTTAATACCAAGTGTATTAAAGATACCATTGAGCGGAACAAAGGCTCAAAAGTGTTCGCGAGAGATCTGTCTATCGGACAGAGCCAGCTGACGCGGCTGAAAACTGATGACGGCCGTCTCGTCTCTTCTCGACCTGAGGTCTTGGGAGAGGTTGAGAAGTTCTATGGACAGTTATATACCACGACACAAAAACCTGTTGAAGATTTGGCGAAAGATCCCAGAGCCAAACTGACCCGACACTATACCGAAGATATCCCGGACGTCAGCCTATACGAGATTAGAATGGCTCTCAAACAGCTCAAGGACAACAAGGCGCCAGGTGATGACGGAATCACTGCGGAACTCCTGAAAGCGGGTGGAAAACCGGTACTTAAGATCTTTCAGCGATTGTTCAATTCCGTCATCCACGTGGGCACAACGCCGGAAGCATGGCACAGGAGCGTGGTGGTTCTGTTCTTCAAAAAGGGTGATAATACCTTGTTGAAGAATTATAGACCCATCTCGTTGTTGAGTCATGTTTATAAGTTGTTCTCGAGAGTCATTACGAATCGTCTCGCTCGTAGGTTCGACGAATTCCAGCCTCCCGAACAAGCCGGATTCCGAAAAGGCTTTGGTATCATAGATCACATTCATACGCTGCGGCAGGTTATACAAAAGACGGAAGAGTATAACCGGCCACTTTGCTTAGCGTTTGTGGACTATGAGAAAGCCTTCGATTCGGTGGAAACTTGGGCTGTGTTGAGGTCGCTGCAGAGATGCCGGATTGACTACCGGTATATCCAAGTGTTGAAGTGCTTGTATGAAAACGCCACAATGTCAGTACGTATACAGGACCAGACTACGAGGCCAATCCACTTGCAGCGTGGAGTGCGACAGGGAGACGTTATCTCCCCGAAGCTCTTTACCGCTGCGTTGGAGGACGTCTTTAAGCTTCTGGATTGGAACGGGCTTGGCATCAACATAAACGGCGAGTACATCACTCACCTGCGATTTGCCGATGACAAAGTAGTCATGGCAGAGACTCTGAGAGACCTCAATACAATGCTCAACGATCTCAGCAGGGTTTCTCAACAGGTGGGCCTGAAAATGAACATGAGCAAGACGAAAATCATGTCCAATGCTCATGCACCGCTCCACCCAGTAATTGTTGAGAACTCTGCACTCGAAATTGTCGACGAGTATATTTACCTGGGACACACAGTCCAGCTAGGTAGGTCCAATTTCGAGAAAGAGATCAACCGCCGAATCCAACTCGGCTGGGCAGCGTTCGGGAAGCTCCGAGATGTCTTCTCGTCCAAAATTCCTCAGTGCCTGAAGACTAAAGTCTTCGAACAGTGCGT
The DNA here is from genome assembly GCA_029955525.1 of Oeneis ivallda. Taxonomy (NCBI): domain Eukaryota; kingdom Metazoa; phylum Arthropoda; class Insecta; order Lepidoptera; family Nymphalidae; genus Oeneis; species Oeneis ivallda. The sequence continues at coordinate 12,437,090 of JARPMR010000001.1, forward strand.
GTTGCCAGTGATGACTTACGGATCCGAGACATGGTCGCTAACTAAGGGCCTCATAAGTAGGCTCAGGACCGCTCAGCGGGCGATGGAGAGAGCTATGCTCGGAGTGTCCCTGCGGGATCGAATCAGAAATGAGGAGATCCGGAGGAGAACCAGAGTCACCGACATAGCTAAGCGAGTCGCGATACTGAAGTGGAAATGGGCGGGTCACATAGTTCGAAGAGCTGATGGTCGTTGGGGTCCCAAGGTGCTGGAGTGGCGACCCCGCACCGGGAAGCGCAGTGTTGGCAGACCCCCCACCAGGTGGACCGACGACATCAAACGAGTCGCAGGGAGCCGCTGGATTCAGGCGGCGCAAGACCGAGGCCTGTGGAAGTCCATGCAAGAGATTTTTGTCCAGCAGTGGGCGTCTATCGGTTGATAAAGAAGAAGAAGAAGAATCTCGTGGCACCCTCTTTATAATGCTCCTTAATGAGACGGGGAAGTGTGAAAAAACAGAATTAGCCACAATGCTATGCTATACAATGCATGTACACATATACATTAGAATAAGCCACAAGAACAACACAACTCTAAATACCCTGTGTAGTGTAACAAGCTTATACTAGCTATAGCACCTACTATTTTAACAATAATAATTATTGATATAATTTCTTATATTAATTTTATAAATTAGGTAACATTTTCTTCAACTTCAACACAATATTGCGGCGGCTGTCCTGCGGCCTCCGCCAGGATCACATTTGCGAGGGTCCTTATGTATACTTTAGAGACTCTTAACAATTGCTCGAGGCGCCCCGCCATCAGCATGGCCACGCTCAGGCCTAAGTCGCGTTGTGATGCTGCGACTACGCAGGATGCAGCGAGATGCAACGTTTTAATAGACTACCTATTATTCATTTCAAATTGGTAATTTTTATCACGTAACATAACTCTAATATCACTTAATATCTACTATCACATCAAACTTAGAGCTAATGCTCTTATAGAAACGTCATAGATAATTAAATGCGCATTGTGGCTAATTCTGTTTTTTCACACATCCCCGTCTCATTAAGGAGCATTATAAAGAGGGTGCCATGAGATTAAGACCTGTCAATTTACTTATGAGATAACATATACATAACATATGAGATAATGTTATCTCATAAGTAAATTGACAGGTCTTAATCTCGTGGCACCCTCTTTATAATGCTCCTTAATGAGACGGGGAAGTGTGAAAAAACAGAATTAAACTAGCGGCACGCTATGATGGCCGGTTTGACGTTTGTCCGCTCATGAAGTTCCGTATTAATTGATAACGACTTTGAAGGAAATAATTGTATTACTTTATTGACGATAGTGATGTGCAGAGATTCATAAATTTTATCGAATGTAGTTTTAGGTTTAGGACTCAAAATTTATTTATTAAATTGATTTCTAAAATGTATACAAGTGTAGAAAAATCAGTTTGCACCATTTAAGGGGTGAATGTACTTGTGAATATGAACAATTTTCACTATGTGGACAAACCTCTGAAATCGCAAAAAAATATCAGCTGTTTCATACAAAAGGTAAAATTTTTATTTTTATATGATATATACCACAACTCGGCATTTGGTTTTCTAAATTGAAAATTTTTAAAAATGGAATCTAATACGATCGTCACATAGGATCGCTGGCTAGCACAACTACTACCTCCGGCAAACTCGCGTCAATGCTCAATGCAAAACAAAGCAGTTTCGAATTGACGTTGCTTCGAAAAGTATAAACTGTCAGTGCAATGCGATTGTGATATAGTTTTGACCTGGCTTTGGATTTCAAATATTGATACTGCATTACTGTTGACCCTTGCTCGTGATAGCAGTGACGACAGTGAAAATAGTAGTATGGACGAATCTGATTAATTATGGCCTTTTGTGGCACCTTTTTTGGTATCTTTTGTATTCATATGTTTCTTGTGTGCATATAAAGTATGTATATTCATTTTCATTCAAATATTCAGTTCGTTCAAATAAATTAAATAAACATATACATTTTTGTTTTATTAAACCTATTTAATCAGGTACAAAAACAAAACTTAATTGTTTTTTGTTCGAGAATAAATTGACATTCCACATCACTATTGTAATGTGTCAAACCGGCCATCATAGCGTGCCGCTAGTTTAGCCACAATGCTATGCTATACAATGCATGTACACATATACATTAGAATAAGCCACAAGAACAACACAACTCTAAATACCCTGTGTAGCGTAAAGAGCTTACACTAGCTATAGCACCTACTATTTTAACAATAATAATTATTAATATAATTACTTATATTAATTTCAAATTTTATTATAAACTAGCTGATGCCCGCGACTTCGTCCACGTGATTTTTTTTTTGTATTAAAACCTTCCGTGGAACTTAAGGAACATACAAAAAAATAAATTAACCGAATTGGTCCATCCATTCTTGAGTTATGCGCTTACCAACATTCATTTTTATTTATATAGATTAGGTAACATTTTCTTCAACTTCTTTCCTGGTTACTCAGTTTCTAGGTTTTCAGTGTCGAAGTATCATGTATGCCCGAAGCACTAGGCACGTCATGAAGCATGGTTGGCTACCTACAGTACGTCCTCATGCGGAGTATTCAGGCCCAAATTGAAACAATATTGCGGCGGCTGTCCTGCGGCCTCCGCCAGGATCACATTTGCGAGGGTCCTTATGTATAATTTAGAGACTCTTAACAATTGCTCGAGGCGCCCCGCCATCAGCATGGCCGCGCTCAGGCCTAATTCGCGTTGTGATGCTGCGACTACGCAGGATGCAGCGAGATGCAACGTTTTGATACGACCGTCATCTGTAAATTGAAAATATAAACAATAATCGACCACTAAAGGACTATGCAAAAAATTGTATGGGCACTGTTCCCATCCCCAACAGACGTTTTCCTTTTTTTAAAATATTATTACGACGTCCCATAAAGACTGATTTTTAAAGACGGATTGATTTTCAATTAGTAAGTGTTAGATAATGATGATCGAGGATCTATTCTGCATGATACATAACTCCTCAGCAACTTACAGCAGATATAGCGTGTTTGGGCTCATTAGAATGGTCTAAATGAGTAGATAATAATCGAGGAGGATCAGATGAAAACTGGGTAACAGGATGTCGGGGGTGGTATATACCTATTTTCAATTTACACTTGTAGCCTCACTGACCACTCACTAATCTAGAAAATAATTATCATCATCATTAGCAACCCATCAACAGCTCACTACTGAGCGTAGGTCTCCTCTCAGAGAAGGGTATAGGCCATAGTCCACTACGCTGGCCCAATGCGAGTTGGCGGACTTTACACCTTCAAGAAAATTATGAAGAACTCTGAGGTGTGCTGCTTTCCTCACGATGTTTTCCGTCACCGTTGAAGCAAGTGATATTTAATTGCTTAAACGCACTTGACACGGAAAAGTCAGAGGTTTTTACCCGGGATCGAACCTGCGACCCCCCCAAATAGGAGACCACACTCCTAACCACTAGGCTATCACTGCTTTTTTAGAAAATTATTTTACATTGTAAATGGTTGGTTCAGTTCACAATTTTTCATTTAATCGCGAGAATAAAATTAAAAACTAACGATGTTTAGAATCTTAGGGTGACATAATAGTACGGACTTACGTGTTGATATGTAGCGCATTTCGCACATCACAGCAAGCAACGCGTGTTCAATGAAGTTTCGACGAGCTTCCGAGCCTTCTACTAAAGAGTTTACCAGATTTAGTACTGGCGCTGGAACTTCCAATTCTGCCGCTAGCATTTCGGCCATGTCTTTGCAAGAATATAATGGCAGCCGGTACCCTGTACAGCAGACAAAGTTCAGGTCAGTGCAGCAATGGTTAGGTAATTACGAAGCGACGACGCGATAAATTGTGGGTGCACATTGCAGTGGCGATAAATTGGCGATGCGAACCATTGTTCACTCGGTATAAGAGTTTGGCCTACCTAATATTGTTACTTTGAGAAGATAATTTAACTTTATTTGTTATTGACCGAGCGAAGCGAAGATAATTTAACTTTATCAATAACAAATAAAGCTAAATTATCTTCTCAAAATAACAATATTACAATCGAGTCAGGTCGAGTCTACTTGAGTGAATTTGCACTTGTCCGTCCGTCTGTCCGTCCATCCGTCTGTCAGAGCCTTATAACTTCTGAATTACTGAATGTAATTACTTCTGATATAATATGTAAACTGATAACCTTCAGCCGAATATTGCATAAAAAATTATAAAAATCTTTATTTGAGTGAGCCGTAGAGTGTTTTTGTAAATCGCGAAGCCAGAGGCTCATAGAGGAGGCAAAAATGAAGCGAGCTTACTAGGCCTAGTGGTGCGAAAGGGGAGGTGGTGAGCGAAGCGAGCCGGCGACCTCCGTAGCGAAAGGAAATTCGAGCAGGTGATGCTGAATGAAAGGGCGACGGAGCGAGTCTTCTGGCGTAGTCTACTTAAAAAAACTTAACAACTCCCCAAATTGGGTCCCCCGCAAATGACACTTTGCATATTGGTTTGTTAAAAACTAGTGATTCGCCCCGAACTGAGACCTCGCGGTAACGGTATCCCATAATTATTCATTCAATCGATAGATGACGACCAAAACTAACATTATTATGCCCGTTTTCACCAAACATACCTAAATCATCCCCTAAGTAGGAGTCCCTTTACGTAGGTAGCCCCTAAATACAATCCTAAGTCCTAGAATCCGACCCATTGTCCTTTTAGGTGTTCCGTTCGGTTCGTGATAACGAAGTTGACAGAAAGCATCACCTAACTTAACATAGGTAGCCTGTAAAGGTTAGGGAACGTAGTGAATTTTTTTTTATAGGTAATGAGGATTTATTTGTAAATATGTGCTTAAATTTTATTCGAATAGTTAAAGATAAACAATTATATTATAGAAACGCTGTTCGCACATTATTGAATTACATACACGTTTACGTGTAACGTTTACTAAACGTTATTTGTTTTGTATAAATAAATAAATTATTTATTTGCAGAAAAACTTTGTACTCTAGTGGTTCGCTCCGAACTGAGACCTCGCGGTAACGGTATCCCATAATTATTCATTCAATCGATACATGACGACCAAACTAACATTATTATTATGCCCGTTTTCACCAAAAATACCTAAATCTTCCCCTAAGTAGGAGTCTCTTTACGTAGGTAGCCCCTAAATACAATCCTAAGTCCTAACATCCGTCCCAATGTCCTTTTAGGTGCCCCGTACAGGTTCGTGATAACGAAGTTGACAGAAAGCATCACCTAACATATCATAGGTAGCCCGGAAAGGTTAGGAACGTTAGTAAAAAGTAAAAAAATTGAATTATTATGTACTAACGAGTGAAAACAGGAATCTGTATAAATCGACATCTATCGACACGAATAGAAAATATACAAAATGTAGTAACTAATTGTTAATTGAAGTTTGATATTTAACTAAAGAATAATTTTAATTGAATAATATGTTATTATATATACCTATTAGTACTTGATATACAAAATAATAATGGTCGACGCAAAACTGTTTTTTGGGATAGATAGAAGTAGTCGTAATTCCTAGTTCCAGGGAATAGTAGTGACAGCGCCATCTATTATCATTATTGTGAAGCTATATTGAAAATTACTGATGCCCATTAAAAATTAAATAATTTAGTTTCTTTATAATATTCATATAATTTTAGTATTTGTTGTTCAAGTACAGGATATAAGTGAAGTAAAAAAATAAGTTCAGCTAAAAAATACATAGCCGTTTTTCCCGAGAGCGACTTCAAGCGAGCGTATTAAATCTCCACTTTGAAAGCCCCCCATTTCGTCAATTTTAAGGGAAAAATTTAAAAAAAATTTATACTCGGTTCCAAATTATCTTTAAAATGATATACCTTAATCTTATGTAATTAAATAAAAATAAAATAAAAATATTTTACTTCAAATTCGCTTCTATGAGAGCCCCCCTCAAATAAAGATTTATATAACTTTTTAAGCAATATTCAGCTGAAGGCTTACATATTCAGTAATTCAGATATCATACCGACGTTCAGTAATTCAGAAGTTATAAGGCTCTGACAGATGGACGGACGGACAGACGGACAGACGGACGGACGGACAAGTGCAAATTCACTCAAGTAGACTCAGAGACCTTCGCTTCGCTCGGTCAAAAATAGACGATATACTATAAAATAATTGACAAACAAACTCATAGGTATACGTGAGTAAAAACACGAGCCACTCATGCAGTTTTCACTCATTCAGTTTTTGTCAGAAAATACTCAGTTTTAGTTCAAAATCAACATTTACTAAGCATTTTTAGTAAAACATAGTCCTACCTATGTACCAAATTCTGTTGGTAAAACCCCGGAAAATCATCTCACTTTACAAAAATCCTTACATTTACCAACTACAAGTATTAAACCCAGGATTTAACAATATACGGACTTTTACAATAACAAATAATATATGTATGAATTTGATATATGTATAATATGTACCTAGTAAATTTGCGAAATAAAAAAAATGTAGATACCTAGTTACTTATACACAACAAGCGTTCCGCGTAGAAACTGATTTGTAAGCGATTCGTGGACTTACAAAAACTGCAAGCCTGTTATAATCTCAGACTGCAACGTCATCACTCAGGTACCAGGTGAGCTTAAAAAATTAAAAATTACTTACCAATTCTTTTAAAAATTTCCATTTCCATTTCGTGAATTCTTGAAACTGTGTATTGATATACACCCATTGATTCGAAGTAGCTGTGTATCGCTTGGTGGGTGATGCCCGCTCTGGCGCTGAATGATTTTGTTGCTAGGTTGAAGCAGACACCAACAACTAGCGGTAACTGGGGGCCCACTATTTGTATCACTAGACCCCCATGCCCTGGAAATAATAGTTGAATTAATAATAGTTGGAAATAGTAGTAATATGAATCAGTGTTTATTCTTGAATTGGTTGAATTTCTTGTTTGCATACAGTGTGCTGAGCATAATATCTTCTTCTTCTTTCTTATATGTCAACCGACAGACGTCCACAGCTAGACAAAGGTCTCTTGCATGGACTTCCACAGGTCTCGTTCTTGCCCCGCCTGAGTCTACGACCCCAACGACCATCAGCTATCATCATGAGCATTAGGTAGGTATATTAAATACAAGAAATATTTTATACGTAGGTACTAAGATAATGTTCCACAACGTCAACAACTGTAGGTACTTACCTATCCCCGAATGCCACATCAACCATCGTTCGAGCGACGCTACATATTGTACGAAAATTCTGCTTGTTTTTCCTTCAACGACGTTGTTAAATTTGAAATATGTACACATATTCCATATTATGCCTCTTGCTGAGTCCATTAACACTTTTACTCCTGTTAATGATAAATCTTCATCTGAAAACAGCAGGTAGGTATAATAAATTCAGTATGTTTTTCATACTAAATGCATAGGTAGGTAGGTACAACGTCGATGTTGTATATCCATGTGAACTCTGTAACAAAACAAGTACTGTCTTGATAAGTACTAGCTGGTCCTAGATGATATGTGAGGTTGTACCCACCGATGTTAATAGATCTATTTACATCGGTGGGTACAACCTCACATAATAACAAGTGTAAATTTAAAAAAATAGTTTCAAAACACAAGCTTTTAGTAGCAGGCTATATCATCAGAGCCTGGATATCATCTAGGACCAGCTAGTACTTATCAAGACAGTACTTGTTTTGTTACAGAGTTCACATGGATATCTAACATCTTTTAGCTTAGCTTTCTAGTTACGACCGAGCGGCCCAACCCTCCTATCGTGATCGCACTTTGCCTAGGAATTTGCTAAAATTTGCAGAAATCGAATGGTCTTATCGAAAAAATTGCAGAAGCAAAAATAAAAGAGTTATAAGCTCCGAAGCGGGCCGCTCGGTTGAACAACGTTTCTACGGAGATGCCCACGAGATCTCGAGAACCACGCGGCAGAACCCAGTGAAACTCGGAAGGAGCATTAATGATCTGAATTCGCACAAATTTGCTAAAAAAGAATCAGGTCTCTGAGTGCAATACTTTTTTTGTAATCGATATGTCAAAATGGGCCGCTCCGAGTGAAATAGTTTTACTATTACTCATCTTGCTGGTGTGCTAGAGAAATGTTTCACGCACCATATTTTAGTAAAGAACGTGCAGATTAATACACAGTTTAAATAAAAACTAATATGCAAAACTATAAAAGTCATCGGCTCCGAAGAATATCTTCAAAACAAAAAACTTCTGCTAAAAAGTGGTACAAATCGTTTCTGGAGACCATCAGTAGATCGTGAAATAATTTCAAAATAAACGAATTATAGGTATTGACACAAGATTTAAGCGGGCGGTAGTGAGTAGTGGGGTAACCACACTGTTCCTACTAATATTTTCCGAAGATTATAATAAAATTATCATTCTACTATACCGTATGTTGATTACATTCTCTTTGCATTCTGGATTACATCATTTCTTGAGAATTTAATGACGGGATAACTTTTGAAAAATACTCTAGTGAATTTTCATTTGTGTAATATGTTAATTTTAAAAATTAAACTGAATTGAACGGAACATGTCACTACTATGGAACACCATATTATAAATTCGAAAGTGACAAGTGTGTTTGCTTGTCCTTAAACAATCACGCCGCAACAGAGATCGACGTGATTTTTGGGTATAGCTGAGGACCTACATGGAGAATGACATAGGCATATGCCCGTGACTTCGTCCACGTGGGTTTAATTTTTAAAATCCCTCGGGAACTCTTTGATTTTCAGGTATATGCCTATATGTAGCCTATGTCACTCTCCAGGTCTTCAACTATACCCATGCAAAACATCACGTCGATCGGTAGCTCTGTTGTGGCGTGATTACAGGACAAACCAACAAACAAACACTATCTCTTTTATAATATTATTAAGGATTTACAAACCTACCTGTAGTTTATATTCTACTTACTTAAAAAATACTGAGGTACATAAATATGAGCTATTTGTAAATATGTACGTAGGTACCTATATAGCCTTAACTCTTATGGATTTAGGTGACTAGCTGTAAATAATAAAAACCTGTATAGGTTATTTTGAAAAATCCTCTCTTATGGGTGGTAAAATAGGGGGAATGGAAAAGCTTTAATGATTTTTACTTAAAATAGCGGTAGGACTTTTTATTGATAGGCTTCTTGCAGCGGGAAAATTTATCTTTTTATAATCTCATAGAAAATCAGAAATTATAGGCGGACGAAGTCGCGGGCGACCGCTAGTCCAAATATAAACGTGATACAATAACATCAGATTTGGGTTCCAGGTAACAACCCTTAATATGTGTACACAGTGGTTATAAAATTTATGCATAGAATCTATAGAAATTATAGTTAGAATTACACAATTTACTCAGTTACACAGTTCGTAAAGATAACATAAATATTTAAAACTTATGAAGAAAAGTTCGTTTTTTGAATTTAAATTAAGAACCTGATTTTGTAGGAAAGCTGTCAGAGGTATTGTTGACCGTATTCGCGATCCAGCATTATTATTCCCGACTCAGAAAGATCTCCAAGTTACGTTATTATAATTCGAGTCTCTATCAGGTAAACATCTCACAGCTTTCCAGAAACCTTCTTATGTAATTGTGAAATAATAAGATAATACACAGTGCATAATATGATGCGTTTAATTGAAAAAGATAGGAGCCCTATTCATAGGCCTTAAAGAATCAAGCATCTTGTGGTCTGCAAAAGGCCACAAGTTGCTTGATTATGAGGTCAGAAAAAGTTTATGTATTTGGTTTTTAAATAGGTTTGCATCATTATTGAAAATTTCAGTATTATTGTGGTTAGTTATGTTCATCATCATCATTAGTTATGTAGCCTAAGCACGAATATTTTCACTTTCGAATAGTTAACGTAAAGTTAACGCCGACAAGATATTTTGTATGAAAACAGGCGTTGCACTGTGACAGGCGGTGCAATCGTTTTCATACAAAATATCTTGTCGGCGTTAACTTTACGTTAACTATTCGATAGTGAAAATATTCGTGCTTAGGCTACAGGTCATTAAATAGGCGGCACATACGAACGATTGGATTGTAAAAGGAAGTATTATTTTTGTAGAAACTAAGAGTGAAAGTTTCAGGATTTCTTAATTGGAAGTTAAAATTAATATTGATCAACGGGAATAAGACAGGAGAATCTATTTTGGAATGAATAATTTTAAGTAAAGTGATCAGATGAAAATCGCGATATCTAACGCGCGATTTCTGGAGTGTTATGGATTTGATTGCAATAAGAGCTCGCAGGTACGAAAACACTTAATATATAACAATTGGCAATTTTATAAAATTGCCAATTGTAATTGCATTGGCGTGCCTACACGCCGAAATAATAATAAATATTTGATTACCTTCTCTGAAAGACTCTTGAATTAAAATCTCGAGCCATTGGCGATTATAGCAGACGTTACAACTCATTTTGGATTAACACTCAATTAACTCTTTTTTCAGGAATAACTTGAAAAACAAAAAAATGCCCTTAAACACACACTAATGCTTTTTGCCGCCTTTTTACAAGACTACAGATAGGTGTCTACCATAGGTAGGTATCTACTTATCTATGATATCATGGAACTAGGAATGAGGTCTACTACACATTCAAACCTGATTATAACCATAGATTATAACACAGCATAAAATCTAGGCAGGAGTTAGAAAAAAAAAATATTTTCGACGCGCCTTAGTTAAGTAGATCAAAAACAGATCGTTTTTCTGAGGTGAATTTTTAATTGGTGCTCTTTGTGTGTTTTACGTGGTTTTTTGCGACGCAAATTTGTAAAAGGTGAGTAAATTGTTTAATTAAACTAATTATGAGGTTGTTTTATGCGTATTTATTCGTTTTCATTTATGTTTTGTACTTAAAAAGTGGACTATCCCAAATTGTTTACAAAATTGTTTACACATTTTGAAAAAGTGAAATTACAAAGTAATTTAACATTTTCTGGTTAAATCCTGTTGCATTGTAGGGAAAATATCTTAAAATATCATTTCAAAACAAAAAAGAGCATGCAGAGATCTAAAAACCCAAATTTATAATTTTCATTACGTATACTAGTGAAGCTCACCCAAAGCCAGGCGATGTTAATTTAGCATGGAATTTTATTAATTAGACTTATATTTTATACTAGCTGATGCCCGCGACTTCGTCCGCGTAGATTTAGCTTTTAAAATCCCGCGGAACTTCTGGGATAAAAAGTAGCCTAGATGTCACTCTCCAGGTCCTTACTTAAGTACCCATGCAAAAAATCACGTCGATCCGATGCTCCTCCTTGCTGCGTTTTGGAGGACAAACCATCAAACAAACTTTCACATTTATGATATTAACTAGCTGCCCGGACAGACTTCGTTCTGTCAAAATTTAAAAGTAAAAATTACATTTTCTTTGTTTTTTTTTTATTATTAAAACCTTCCGTGGACTCTAAGGAACATACAAAAAAATAAATTAACCGAATTGGTCCAACCATTCTTGAGTTATCCGCTTACCAACATTCATTTTTATTTATATAGATAAGGATTGTTTTCCAACTTTGTGTTTAGCTCACTTAGAATTTTCTTATGAGTTAGTTAATTCAATAGCATCACTAACATTGTTCAAACACTTAAAGTCCATATAAAGTCCTTTTATGAATAACACTTGTTTCTGCCCGTGACATCTGGAATAGTTTAATAGTGGAATAGTTTATTGGTCTTAGCGTTATGATATAAGCCTATAGCCTTCCACAATAAATGGGCTGATTCTCTGATTCTGATTTGTTTCTTTTTTCTTTCAATTCTATTAAAATCGTTCAGTGTTAGATAAAATAAAATAAAAAATAAAAATAGCCTTTATTTCAGTCAACAAGTTACTTTCTAAACATTCAGTGTTAGGTAGTAACACTGAAAGAATTTTTCAAATCAGACCAGTAGTTCCTGAGATTAGCACATTCAAGCAAACAAACAAAGTCTTACACTTTATATATTAGTATAGATTAATATATATTTTTTATGGGTTTGTTGGCAGGATGAGTCAATTGACAGACGGCAGTGTGGAGAGAGGAGGCAGACGGGGGAGAGGACAGGCTGTAAGGGGGGTAAGTAAGGGGAGTGAGGTTTCTGAAAGGTATATTTTTTTAACAATGTTGATTGTCCACTTATCATAAGAGCCACAAGTTGACCTACATGAAATAAATAATTTTGAATTTTTTTTAACAATAATAAATCAATTTCTTTTCTTCATTACTTTTATTCTAAGTATTAATTGTTTTTCCTTAGGCTAAATCACTGCACATTTATATCTTTTTCAAATTATCTGTAATAATTGTTTTTTTTAAGGTTCCTTATCGGGTACACAACCTGAGGAGACACCAGTACCCTCCATGACCTCCCTGTAGACTCCCTGGAGACTGCCTGTTTGAGAGTATAGGTTTACATTTTCTGTTTCAGTTTAACTTTGGAAGAACCTTCGTGTTCCGGGGGGCGGGAGGGGGGCCATGACGTAGTGGAGCAAGTTCCAGAAGATGCTCCATCTCTTGCTGCCTTAGTATATTTATATCTTAATTAATTTAGATAATTAACATCTTCACTGTTGAAATGGTGAAGGAAAACATTGTGAGGAAACCTGCACACCTGAGTGTTAAATTACTCTACTGGTCTCGAGTTCAAACACTGTTCCTCTCTGACTTTTACTTTTCACGCCTTAAGAGAACATCTATCTATCATATCAAAGTATAGCCAAGTATTGGTCAATTTATTTTTATGAATACCTAGTTTTGTCTGTCTTGTTGTCACCTTTTCTGTATACGATTTAAGCAAATAAAGAATTGAATTGAACATGTTTCCTTTATTATCCCGCCTCTCATCTAGGTAAGGGCTCCTTTTTGGACCACTCTTGGCCATAATATGTTTGAGTTAACCGTGCAAAGCGCCGCGTGTCCAGAAACGAGCCCTTACTGTACAAAATTCAAGTAATACTTCTTCTTCTTCTTCTGGGCTGGTTTCCACACGTAAACCGTGATGGTCTGTTGTGTGTGACCAATCCATCCATTATTGTTCTCCAACCATCCCAGATCTCTCCAGAAGCCTAGCAGGCCACCCAGGTTGCCAAGGACTTCTTGAAGTGAAACTGGAGATCCGAGGTGGTTCTTGTGTTGTTCTTCCACACCCGTGCATGACAAGAGCACGTGCGTGGGCGTTTCATCTGCCTTCATGCAGGCCCTGCACAGAGGACTGTCGGTGACACCTATAATAAAAAGGTGTTTGTTTAGTGGGCTGTGCCCGGTTATGATTCCCACCACCTTCCTGAGTTTACCTCTGTCCAGGCGGAGTAGTCTGTTTGTTAGTTGTTTGTCTAGATAAGGAAAGGCTTCCTTAGTCTGCTTGCAGTCTGTTGCATTCGACCAAAGTAGGGAATGCTCTCTGAGTGTTAGTTCATGCAACCATGTCTTGTACTCACTGAAGGGAATGGGAACGATCGGTTCCGGCCCTGCCACCTTCAGCGTCGCTGCCTAACGTGCTAGTGCGTCTGCTGCCTCATTGCCCTGGTCACCGTCGTGCCCCTTGACCCACCTTAAGGTGATATTGTTGGAGGCGGCGAGCGTAGCCAGGGCTTTATGACAGTCCTGTACGAGTTTAGATGTCGATGTTCTTGCCAAAGCCTTGAGCGCGGCGTGGCTGTCCAAGTTAATGTTAATTTTAAAGTTTTTTACCTGTCTGTTAATTATAGCTGTAGTTGCTGTTTAGATGCCCACACACTCTGCTTGGAAAACAGAGTTATCCTTACCAAGTGTGTGACTTATCTTCATGTTGAGTTCTTGGCAGTAAGCTTCAGCTCCTGTACCAAGTTTGGTTTTCGATCAATCGGTGTAAACTTCTATTGTATCTTGAAATGCTTTATGAAAAGTGTTGCTTTCAGCATTTAGTTACTTTGTAGCTCATACATACTTACCATCAAGTAATACTTACCATCTTTAGTTATTTTAATACTAGCTGATGCCCGCGACTTCGTCTGCGTGAACTTATGCCTCGGGAACTCTTTGACTTTGCGGGATAAAATGTAGCCTGTCACTCTCCAGGTCCTCAACTATAGGTACCCCTGCAAAAAATCACGTCAATCCGTGGCTCTGTTGGGGCGTGATTGAAGGACAAACCAACGCACTTTCGCAGTAATAATATTTCACCATATAAAGTGCAAGTGCATATAGTCGACGTGGTTTTTTACACAGGTAAAGTTGAGGACCTGGAAAATAACACAGGCTACTTTTTGTCCCGGGAGCATACATTTAAACGCCCGCGCCACTACAAAGTATATAATTTATTGTAGATTTTTTTAAAACGCTCGACTGCTTTCGATAAAATTTAAATGGGACCACCTGGGAAGTATACCATTTGAAACAAAAAAAGAATTATCCAAATCGGTTCAGGCGTCTTCGAGTAATCCGTGAACATACATAAAAAAGATTCCGTTGAATTGAGATCGTCCTTCTTTTTTTGAAGTCGGTTAAAATAATAATAAAAATTAGTTTAAATGTAACGAAGATAAGGAGTAAAACAGCCAAAATAGTTCAACCCCTATCTCAGAGAACATACATCCATCCATCCATCGACTACATCTATACAAACATACATCCGTATACATCCATCCTCACAAACTTTCACATTAATAATATTATTGTATAATTAATTAATAATATTATTAGTTCACATTAATAATTAAAATACATAAATACATGCATATACTGGATGACATTTTCCAGCGTCTCGGAAAAAATATGGTGTGATAAGTTAATGGAGTAGAAGCCCAAGGCATCGTTCTTTTCGCAATATTGATAGAATTACTAGCTGACCCAGCGAACTTCGTCCCGCCAACAAAAATATTTAGGGATTAGGGTCACCCTTATCATTTAGGGTAGGGGTATGAAAAATAGGTGTTGGCCGATTCTCAGACCTACCCGATATGCACACAAAGTTTCATAAAAATCGGTCCAGCCGTTTCGGAGGAGTTTGGTAACAAACACCCCGACATGAGAATTTTATTATATTAGATTTTATATAATATTAGAAGAATTAGAAGAATCATAATAAGTTAGTAAAATTTATAAAAAAAGTAACGATGCCATGAGCTTCTATTCCATTTACTTATCACACCCTATTTTTTCCGAGACGCTGGAAAATGTCATCCGATATACATACACACATACATACATACATACATACATACATGTATGCATGCATGCATATTGGCGCATAATTTAAGGATAAGTATGTGAAAAGTAAAATACGAATATCCCGCGGGAACGGTTTGTTTTCCCGGGATAAAAAGTAGCCTTTTCACTTTTCAGGTCCTCAACTATGCCTATCAAAAAACCACGTCAATCTGTAACTCCGTTGGCGCATAATTGAAAGATAAATGTGTGAAAAGTAGTATACTAATATCCCGCAGGAACCGTTTGTTTTCCCGGGATTAAAAGTAGCCTTTGTCACTTTTCAAGTCCTCAACTATGCCTATCCAATAAACCACGTCAATCTGTAACTCCGTTGGCGCCTAATTTAAGGATAAATATGTTAAAAGTAGCACACTAATATCCCGCGGGAACTGTTTGCTTTCCCAGGATAAAAAGTAGCCTTTGTCACTTTTCAAGTCATCAACTTTGCCTATCCAAAAACCACGTCAATCTGTAACTCCGTTGGCGCATAATTGAAAGATAAATGTGTGAAAAGTAGTATACTAATATCCCGCTTTTCCCGGGATAAAAAGTAGCCTTTGTCATTTTTCAGGCCCTTAACTTTACCTGTGCAAAAAAATCAAGTCAATCTAAAACTCCATTGCGCGTATTTTGGAGGACAAATGCGTAAAAAATAGCGATGCTATCCCGCAGGAACTGTTTGCTTTTCCAGGATAAAAAGTAGCCTATGTGCTATTCCAGACTATAATGAATTTATCTATGTCGGTGCCAAATTTCAGCAAAATCGGTTTATTCGTTGTCGCGTTAAAGAGTAACAAACATCCATCCATCCATCCAAACATCCATACATCCATCCTCACAAACTTTCGCATTTATAATATTAATAGGATAATAGGATAGGATAGGATTTTTAATTAATTAAAATATTTATCACAGGGATTCACACACCATAGACGAATTTTTTTTTCGTTACCAAGGAACTACTACTATAACCGAGAGATCGCTACGATGCACGGTACACGTTCGTCTACATTTGGCCCCTGCACCATAGAGTAAATGCAATTGCACTTTTCTGCATCGCACCGTATAGTCTAAGATCCGAACATAACATCGACCTTCACCCATCTGTTTACCGAATGAAACATTTTTTTTATAAAATTCCATACATAGACAAATACGTCTTGTATGTATTGCCTATCAAAATATGTTCATGACTATCATTAATTAAAAAAATATTAACTAAATATTTTTTTTAGAGAGTTTCAACGAAGGCGTCGCTCGCAGCCACTATGCTCTATCCTTCTGTATTACACTAAATAAGCTCGGATTTCTCTCTTGCGCAACTTTACTTGCTTTGATTTTTAAACTTTAAATCCTGGCAATAGTGTTTCATGAACGGTTTATTGCAGGCAATACTATACCATCGCGTTTGTTATTAAATAATCTTTTTTTTGATATATATTTTGATTGGTAAACAAGTGGGTGAAACTCGCTAAAAAAATTTAATTAATATTTTTTTTAATTAATGATAGTCATGAACATATTTTGATAGGCAATACATACAAGACGTATTTGTCTATGTATGGAATTTTATAAAAAAAATGTTTCATTCGGTAAACAGATGGGTGAAGGTCGATGTTATGTTCGGATCTCTTACTAGTACCTGCGATGCGATGCGATCACAGACGAATGATACTTTTTGTTCAGATGCGCCTGTTGTAGAGGGTTGTAAATTAAAATTCTTATTTATTATTTAAAAATATTATTTATTAAAAATATTTATTAAAAATTATAATTCTTATATAATATTTTCGAGTTTTAATGCTTTATGATTTATTTCTGTAATTCATTCATGTAAACCAGGTATCTAACTTTGCAATTAATGCAAATAATAGTATTTGTACAATTTTATTTTTTATGGGTTTTAAAATAAAAGAACGAAAAAAATCGAAACTCTTAGATTTCATCCAGGATTGTTTTTATTTCATACCATTTGTAGACATATAACAAAGATAGCCAAGTAGGAAAGGGGAATGCCCACTTTTGGGCCCTCCGCGGACAGCACGATAGAATTTATCCAAATTACAGAACCATTTTAAAATAAATAAATACGAATTATCATAATATTATGAGACCCGCCACTATTATCAGTAATTTTCATAAATTAAAAGTATTTATATTGACTCTAGTAAGCTGAATCTATAGTCTGTGATCTAAGTTGTAGCCATTTTCTTTAAAATGTTGCCAGCATTAACCATGATACTAATCGATACTGTCGATTTTTTCGATTATTATCGATTTGTGTAGCGTTTAATGGTGGTGTGTATATTTATATTTTAAAAGTATAGACTACAATAAAGACCTTTAGTTCATTTCTTGAAGTGTATTCATAATTCTTATCACTACATATTATAAAACAAAGTCCCCCGCGGCGTCTGTCTGTCTGTCTGTTCGCGATAAACTCAAAAACTACCGAACGAATTTTCATATGGTTTTTACCAATAGATAGGGTGATTCATGAGGAAGGTTTTAGTGTATCAAGGTTTTGTGTAAATTAGTTGAAATATGACGATAATATTGTTAACAATGTCGGAAAAATTCAAGCCTCTTGGGAGCTTTCTCTTTGAGATATAACAAAACAATTTATGGTGGTTGTATGGTGGGATAAGTCTTTACAGAAAAGTCTAATCTATCATTTAAGGATAGCTTACTATACCCATTTTAACTTAAAAAAAAAATGGTCACATACCTTGCGATTATTGGAAATCTGTTTAGACGGATACAGTATTATTTATTGACACGTTATTTTACACGTTATTGAGTATTATTAATCCTTATTGACACGTTAGTTACCATAAGCATTTCATGAACATTATGATAATGCGTTACACCATACAATTTAAATGAATATCTTAGGAGCTATCGCAAAATAAAACGAACGTGCGCCAAAATAAACACGAAGATTTCAACCCGATGGCAATGACGGGACTCGCTCACGTGATGCGATCAGTGACCACCCCAGCGCCGCGGTGACATTGCTATATTATAATCCGAGCAATACTTTTTTTATAACGTACGCACTGTTCAATATAACTTAGGGAACATTTCAAGGAGTTTGCAAAGTATAGGCGTAATATGCTCTACTACCCGTGCTAAGCTAGGGCGGGTCGCTAGTTATGTATAATGTATCGAGAGAGGCGAGGTTACGTAATCATGATCTTATGACATCAAAATATGATATGAATAGGCGATACACAGCAGGATTACGTCTTAACAATACCGACGGCTCTCATATGTTAAAGTGACTCTGCAGTACCGATTGTGTTCGAAACATATAATTTATACAAGTTGTAATAATAATATTTGAAGAAAAACTTGAAAAACTGCTATGAGAGAAAATGGCGCGAAATTGAAATGCGCGCCTGGGCATTCCACTGTAATTTGATACCTTTGACAGATGTCACTCAAAGTGGTAATACATAGAACACTGAATAATCTGTTAATCGTGAACATGGAACTAGGAAGAACTTTTTATTTTCCTCACACGAAGAATCAAGGTGGACTTGACAGACGCGTATACCCGAAAGGGACAATATTTTAGTAGTACTTCAAAACGCAGGGCTACCAGGTCATTAAAAAATTTCCCTAATTTATTTCAGCAACTTTCCCTAAAAAACCATACACGGAAAACGTTCGACTTTTTATACAAAATTCCCAGCTCTATTATGGAGTTTATAAGATCGATTTTTTATTTATTTCCAGTTTATGCTTTCGAAGGGATAGTATTAATAATATGATTTCATTGTTTGTTTTTGGACGTGTCTCTTAGGTCACTTATATAATATTATATAAAGTATCATAGATAAGTATGGGAATTCTAAATAGTTTGGGAAACCTTGGCAAAATATTATTCGTCTATGCTTGGCATACATAGCGTAGTATCTATTGAATTGTAAACTTGTTATGAAAAGAGGAACCGCCGAGATTCTTGCTGGTTCTTCTCGGCAGGAAGGGCAGTCTGAACCAGTGGTAGACTCATCGACGATTCAAAAGCATTTGTAAAAAAGTTTATTTGAATAAAAAAGATTTCTATTGTTAGCAGAGGGTAGATTTTTATAATAACTACCGAGTGCGCCGTTCGTCAATTCCATAAAAGCCAACAAGTATCGACATCAGGCGCCATTCTGCTACGAGTTGTCACGCCGTCCTTTTACCTACTTGTGTTGTATTAATTACTAGCTGACACGGCGAACTTCGTACCGCCAACTTTTTTTTTGTTTTTTTTTTTTATTAAGTATTAAAACCTTCCGTGGACCTTAAGGAACATACAAAAAAATAAATTAACCGAATTGGTCCATCCATTCTTGAGTTCTGCGCTTACCAACATTCATTTTTATTTATATATAAGATAGATTCAATTATTGAGTAACGGATATTTGCTAAATGAAGAATTCCTTACTTTGTGTTTTTTTATATAGAAATAATAAGGGTCCGCCAATATCAGGCGTGGGATTGAATGCCTTTTACCGTTCGATTTCCATCTCTGATTTTGGAAATTTAAGGTTCTGGTAAATTTCCCATTGTAGTTGCGTGAGTGTACTTCATGTAAGAGCATGAAGCTTCAAGAGCTTCATGAGTCACGAGCGGCTTCGATGATGTGTGGTGTGAATAGCATCGGGGTCACGTGACGACCCGGTGGGTGAGTCATGTCACTGCCTGTCGCAGCGCTTGTCACCAGCGCCTATCGGTGCTGGAAGGCGCCAGTCTACGCGTTGCCTGTTGGTGCGATGGTGTTCACGTCGCTAATCGCCACGGTGACTGTACGCGCTTTTATGTGGTGCGAGCTACCGCTGCGCCGACCGGTGCAAGCGGGTATGAGCGCAACGCCGTTATGGGGCGACGAGAAAAATGTACAAGTAAGACGTTTCCAATATCCTTTTGAGTGGAATCCGTAAGTTTAGTGGGTACTTGAGTATCCTTGAATCGCGATGTGAGCAGTTACAAAAACGGGTTAAAGAATAAAGTGTAGTGCCCGTGTTCTGGGTATAAATAGCAAAGTCTCTTTATCAAAGGTCGTGTTGTAAATTAAATAAACTTTCCGCGATGTAAATATTACGTTGTGCAAATGACGGTAAAAACTAAATTCTTGAAATAGTTAATTTTCCGAGCATTTTGCTGATGTTTTCAAAATTGTTGGATAAAAACAATTTCGACAAGTTAGTTCTCACGCGGTAACGAATATCAAACCTTTTGTTACATTTGTAATTGCTATAAAAGTGAATAGTATTCCTTCGATGTTATTCTGACGTGTTAATAAGTCTTTTTAAAATGTGCGGTTACGTTCTTTGTTTTATTTGTGTTACCTATTTGTTGAATAGAAAAGTTGTCGGATATAGGTATATGCGAACCATTGTTATGGGTTATTCGTCTGTTGGATTTGTTAGCAATAAAATGTAATGACCTACGCGGGTAGATTGAAATGCTTTGCTTCCGATCAAATAAAGTAACGATTTTGCGTAACATGTGACTGCGCATTTCATGATGTAACAAGATGCTCGGTAGTGGTGCAATAGCACTAACTAGAAGTTAGATCCGATTCAAATATCCTTGTGTTTACGTGTGACGTATACTTGCTATCACTGACGTACATAATTGAAATTGCTCATTTTAATCATTAGACAAGGTCAGGTCTGACCGAGCCATCATTTGATCAATGCTTTGCTTTGACCAATTAAGTAGATCGATTGTCCTTAAACTTTTACGTTAATTTTGAGTTTTTGGTAAGTACCTATGAGGTTACTTAATGGAATGTATCCTGCATTCCTACTTAATTTAAAGTTATTGTCATGGGTCCCGTGTAACGGACTTGTTTATTTATTTCACTAGTGGTTTAATTGATCATGAGCTACCTACCGAATTTTATTACCGATGTAATATCAATAACTACTGTTGTAAGTGTTAATTGGTTTACCTGCTGTTTTGATTTAGCTGCTGATTTGGTTTAGCTGCTGTTCTGTTTAGCTGCGGTTCAGTTGAGCTGCTATTATGTTTAGCTGCTGTATTGATTTAGCTGCTGATTTGGTTTAGCTGCTGTTCTGTTTAGCTGTTGTTTTGATTTAGCTGCTGTTCTGTTTAACTGCTCTTTTGGTTAACTGCTGATTTGGTTTATCTGCTGTTCTGGCTAGCTGCCGTTTTGGTTAGCTGCTGTTATGGTTATCTACTGCTAACTGCTGCTGTGGTTGACAGCTTCTGCTGTGATCGAGAGCTGCTGCTGTGGTCAACAGCTTTTGCTGTGTCCGAGAGCTTCTGCTGTGATCGAAAGCGGCTGTTATGGTCGAGAACTGCTGTTGTTGTTGAGAGCTGCTACTGTGCTCGAGAGCTGCTACTGTGGTCGAGAGCTGCTACTGTGGTCGAGAGCTGCTGCTGTGGTCGAGAGCTGCTGCTGTGGTCGAGAGCTGCTGTTGTGGTTGTGAGCTTCTGCTGTGATCTAGAGCTGCTGTTGTGGTCCAGAGCTGCTGTTGTTGTTGGGAGCTGCTACTGTGGTTGAGAGCTATTGCTGTGGTCGAGAGCTGCTGCTGGGTTGAGAGCTGCTGCTGTGGTTGAGAGCTTCTGCTGTGATCGCGAGCTGCTTTTGTGGTCGAGAGCTGCTGTTGTTGTTGGGAGCTGCTGCTGTGGTTGAGAGCTTCTGCTGTGATCTAGAGCTGCTGTTGTGGTCGAGAGCTGCTGTTGTTGTTGGGAGCTGCTACTGTGGTTGAGAGCTACTGCTGTGGTTGAGAGCTGCTGCTGTGGTTGAGAGCTGCTGCTGTGGTTGAGAGCTGCTGCTGTGGTTGAGAGCTTCTGCTGTGATCGAGAGCTGCTGTTGTAGTTGAGAGCTGCTGTTGTTGTTGAGAGCTGCTACTGTGGTTGAGAGCTACTGCTGTGGTCGAGAGCTGCTGCTGTGGTTGAGAGCTTTTGCTGTGATCTAGAGCTGCTGTTGTGGTCGAATGTTGCTGCTGTAGTCGAGAGCTGCTGTTTTGATGGCTGAGCAGCTTTTGCGGTAGTTGAGCAGCTGTTATAGTGATTAGCAGACATTTTCGGTGGTTGAGCTGCAGTTTTGGAGTTAGAGCTGGTAGTTCTAGTTAGTTGCTTTTAAATTGGTTGTTACCAAGTACCATCTCCTATATTCAATGCGTGAGCAAAACGCGAAAGAGTTGAAAAGCTTTAGGAGTTGAATGATGTTCTGAGAGTTACGCTGCATTTTTTTGAAGTTATGTTCAATCCAACATTTAAATGTTTCTTTTATGTTATAGTAGCACGTTAAATGTGCTTGCGAGCGTGTTGGTGTGAGGCAAGTTGCCTTGCTGGGTGTGTGGCTAGTATAGCCCAGATGCAGCGTGCTCCTGAGGCACGACATGAAGTGGCTGGTCCTGGTACATGCGATACCGATGGTAAACGTATGCAACACTGATGTATGTATAGCACTTCATGTTCTGTTAACTGGGGAATTGCGAACTGGGTGCCTATGTCCTATTGATGTAGTTTTGAGAGGGGGACATGCGAACTGAGTGCCTATGTTCTGTGGATGTAGTTTTGAGACGGGATATGCGAACTGAGTGCCTATGTCCTGTAGATGTAGTTTTGAGAAGGGATATGCGAACTTGGTGCCTATGTCCAATGTACATTATGTCCCGTAGTTTCTCTATTGAACAGATGCTCCTAATGTCCAATGTACTCTAAACGTCGAACTGTCGCTCCGCTAGTCGTGCGAAGAGCTTTAAGTTCCGCTATTTGGACTGCCTAAAAGAGTGATTTACTTTTCTTCAGGATGCTGAAGATAGACAAAGAAAAATGTGGTCGGGACGACCACAGGTCAGGAGAGGCCGTGTTAGCTGAGGGTAGATTTTTATAATAACTACCGAGTGCGCCGTTCGTCAATTCCATAAAAGCCAACAAGTATCGACGTCAGGCGCCATTCTGATAGGAGTTGTCACGCCGTCCTTTTACTTACTTGTGTTGTATTAATGATTCAATTATTGAGTAACGGATATTTGCTAAATGAAGAATTCCTTACTTTGTGTTTTTTTTTATAAGAATAATAAGGGTCCGCCAATACTATATTCTATTCTATTATGTATCATATCCATATTTATGAGTAAAATTACCCACAGTTATTGCCGTTAAGGGTAACTTTATTTCTTCTACTGTTAACATAAAATAGGAATAACCCGATAAAATTTTAAACGACGTACAAAATGGCCGCATGGCATTGATATCGCTACCGCTAGTGTTTAAGATTGTGTGTATTACGAAACTCACACGGTTAATAGGTAATTAGAATTTGAGATTTCTTAATAGTTAATTATTTCTGCATAAAAAGTCATGGAAGTTGGAAGTAGGAACAAGAAAGTAGGTACCCTGCTCTGTGGATTTGACCATAGATATGTAAACGTTTCTGTGTCAAAATTCAAAAACTAAGCTGTCAAAATATCATCACAATTCACACTATTCTCTATAATTTATAAATAAATTTAGAATCACCTCATGCAGCAAAGGTAAAGTGTAAAGTAAACATTTATTGACATGAGCGACTCAAATGCTTTTGGCTACGAGGAAGGTGCGGCGGGCGGTGCACGGTTGAACCCGGTAAGGTTATGTGATCATTTTTTTTATTTGTTCCTGGTTGGAACACAGATTAAGTTGTAAAACAATGTGGTTCTGCAGGCGCAGTACAAGTTCTCGCAGGACGAATTGCGTGTGCTGAAGGAGTGCAATACAGAGAGCTTCTATCAACGGTCTTTACCGCTTGGAACTGGGTTTGGTCTGGCTGCCTATTTTGGTGTTCAGGGAGGTAAGTGCACTTTGTGGTGGTGGTGAGAACTGTGGTCTTGGAAGTAAGATATCCTGGTTCGGGGCAACTAGGGAATTTATAATTTCTGTATTGACCCTTATCTGTGGCTTCAAACATGGCTGATAACTAGTCTACTAAGAAAACTAAGTCAAGTGCTTTGGTGCAAGATTAGACTACTTCACCACTCATCTGCAGAAATGAAGGCAAGTCAAGGCTAACTTGTACAAAAAATACTGAAGTCTGTGTTCCTGAACTTAATGTTACTGAACACTACCTTGCAATAAATAGTGCAATGTTAGCAGACCTAGTTAGTGGTCTGACATCAACCAAGTAGCAGAGTGCTGCAGGTTACAAGCGGCACTAGGCAGTGCAGTGTACAAGGCCTTATTGGCGGCCAACACTGGACATATTGCATGAAGACATTGTTAATAATCTCTAGTGTCATGGGTCCATGGATAATTTTATTACCCTTGGTAGTTGGTCCCATTTATGGGGTGACACACTGAGACCACTCGTAAACGCCAATATTTAAAGTGTGATTAAAAACTTTTATCTACTCCCATGCTTTAAATCCTTTATAAAAGATTCTAACAAAGTTAGCTTATTGCCAACATTAAAACACGCAATGTCTTAATAACCATAATGTCATCCAAACAAATGATATAGGGTGGAACCACATTTGTGAGGATCGTTTCGGATTTCGCCCATACAAAACTGTCAAATTCCATAGAAACGTGTACGGATCAAATCGGCTTTTCGATGCGTACATGAATGTATGGAAAATGACAGTTTTGTATAGGCAAAATCCAAATCGATCCTCACAAATGTGGTTCCACCCATAATGTACTGAATTTTATAATAACACTCCTTTGTTATTTTTTTGAACCCTTCTGCGCAAAGGTTTACTCCACAGACAGCCACATTTTTACTGTTCGATGTGTGGTATCTATGAATTAAAAAAAAAACATTTGTGTGAATTTCAAAAAAAGAACAACTCCTTTGTTTTTTTTCGATCCCTTCTGAGCATAGGTTTACTCCACAGACAGTCACATTCTTACTGTTATTTCTTTACTGTGTGGTATCTATGAATTTAAAAAAAAACATTTGTATGAATTTCAAAAAAAGAACATTTGTCATTCACGCGCGTTTCAGTACCGAACGCGGCGCGCCGTAAAAAAAATAGGTTATTCGAATCCCTGCCATTTTTCTTAATTTACAAAAAAATTAGCGATTCAAGTTTCGAAAGCACACCACCAGATATTTTAATAATAATAATAATAATTTATTTATTTCAGACATAATATCCATATAAAATAAAATAAAATAAACCATAAAATTAAATTAAATCAAATCAAATTAAATTCACATTAAATTAAATTAAATAATTAAATTAGATTGAAATTAATACAAAAACACAATTAAATTAGATTAAAATTAATATAAAAACACAAGCACAATTGATTATACGAGGGCGGGTCAATAAGTCTGTGACTTTTGGAATAAACCACAGATTTTTTGATAAATAAATCATTTTATTTTTCAACGTAGTCTCCCTTGAGCTCTATACACTTTGTCCAACGCTTCTCCAATTTTTTTATCCCTTCCAAAAAATATGATTTGTCGAGGTCCTCAAAATAGGCCTTTGTTTGCGAGATGACTTCATCATTGGAGTCAAATCTTTTTCCACCAAGCCATTTCTTCAGGTTTGGGAACAAGAAGTAGTCACTCGGAGCCAAATCTGGAGAATAGGGCGGATGAGGGAGCAATTCATAGCCCAATTCATGGATTTTTGCCATGGCAACTGCACATGTGTGCACCCTTGCATTGTCTTGGTGGAAAAGAACTTTTTTCTTGGCCAAATGAGGTCGTTTTTTTTTAAATCGTCATTGAATCAGTCCAATAAGTTGGCATAATATTCCCCATTGATTGTTCTTCCCTTTTGAAGGTAGTCAATGTGGATTATCCCGCGTGCATCCCAAAAAACAGTCGCCATAACTTTATTGGCTGACAAACCCACCTTGGCCTTCTTTGGCGCCGATTCAGCCTTAGAAACCCACTGTTTTGACTGTTGTTTGGTCTCTGGTGTGTTGTGATGGATCCATGTTTCGTCCACGGTTACAAAACGGTGCAAAAACTCCTCCATATTGCGATTAAACAACGCCAAACCTTCCTGTGAAGTTGTTACACGATTGCGTTTGTGGTCGACTGTGAGCAAACGCGGCACCCATCTTGCGGAAAGCTTTCTCATGCCCAAGTGATCATTCAAAATTGAAACCACTGAGCCATGCGAGATCCCTACGGCTTCCACAATCTCTTGCACTTTCAATCTTCGGTCGGCCAACACCATATCGTGAATTTTTTCGATTGTTTCGGGTGAAGAGACCTCAACTGGGCGTCCAGGACGTTCGGCATCTTCAGTGCTTGTACGGCCACAACGAAATTCAGTAAACCACTTTTTTACCATTGAAATCGATGGTGCAGAGTCCCCATAGTATTTATCAAGCTTAGCCTTGGTCTCGGTAATGGTTTTTTTTCGCAAAAAATAATGCTTAATAAGGACACGAAATTCACTTTTTTCCATTTTTTCCTCAAATTACTGGGTAGTCTGATAAAGATAGCTGTCAAACACAAAATACCTGACGCAGCAAGTTCAAATTTTGACAGGAGTCAACTGACAGATGCCTGTTGACAGGAGTAGTGTTGCTTTTTCAGTAAAGAGGTCAGAAATTCAAAAAGTCACGGACTTATTGACCCGCCTTAGTATTCGAACTCTAATTCAAGTATCGTCTGGGGTACTCAGTGTTCATGTGTAGAGACACCCAGCGCTTCATAAAAGGGTTTTCCCATTTTTCTGATAATGTTCTCAGAATACCGTTGCAGCTCCCACGTACTCTGCTCATCACAGATGCTGCTCTTTTCCTCATAATATGGTAAAAATCATCGGTACGAGCCTCTGCAAAAATCTGTGACACACTGCAGAAACGCAGCAGCCCCATCAGCACTCTGAAACCATTATTGAACTGAACTCGTAGGTCGTTGTAGGCCCTCTGCGTATACTTCACCCACAGGCTGCACATATAAAAAGTTGTGCAGTGTCTATTTTAGACGCTGCAAAAGAAATTTCCAACAAATTACTCAGTAATGGATGATATTAATTAGGTTAGGTACTAGGAATGGCTGTTTTAATAATAGCAGTAAGCTTATTGTTTCAGAACCTTTATAGAGGATTCATATTGGAAAATAAAATTAACAATCAAACGGATACATCATTATTACCTAAAATTATTTTGAATTGTAAAATCCCTAAACGCACAGTCTGTACCTACAATATATTTAGATATAATCGCAGCCGTACTAACCTTGCTTGCCACCCATGCATCAATCGCATTTGCCGCCAATATAATACAACTAGCTGATGCCCGCGACTTCGTCCGTGTGGATTTAGTTTTTAAAATCCCTCGGGAACACTTTGATTATCCGTGGCTCTGTTGCGGCGTGATTGAAGGACAAACCAACAAACAAACACACTTTCGCATTTATAATATTAGTAAGTATGATTAGAATATTAAATTACATAGGAAAACCCTGTACGTCCATACGATGTATATCCATACCTTCTATGTAGTATGTAGGTATAATGATCGTTTGGCAAAATCTGACGCCTTTGGAGTAGTTTGACTTTGACAAAATAGTATCCACGATGGCTATATACGATAAATTACGCATGCCAGCTTAAGATGAGCCGTTTATTCAAAGTATCCTGTAGATTCCGGGGTTCAAGTTATTTGGACCTATACTGAAGATTGTGATGTCTATAATTTCTGAACTACGAAATTGACGACCTTGAAATAATTACAGGACAATCTCTAAAGAACCTGCTTTCTAACAAAAAAAGAATGGATTAAATCGGAATACGCCTTAATGAATTACAGCGAAATACTCATTTTGACTTTCATCCCCTCTCCCAAGGGAACCGTGCTGAATTTCGGGATAAAAAGTATTCTATATTATACCTCGTAGTATTAACTTAAATCGTGCCAAGTTTCATTTAAATCCGTCCAGTAGTTTCGGCGTGATGCGCGGCCAAGATACAGACAGACAGACAGACAGACAGACAGACAGACAGACAGACAGACAGACAAAAAATTAAAAAAAAATTGTTTTGGCTTCAGTATCGATTATAGAGTGCCCTCAAACAAAAATTTTCAAAATATCTTCAATGTACAGAATTGGACCTGTTACAGTTTTATTATATTATAGATTAACCTAAACAATCAGCAACTGAATTTATTTGATTCCACGTCAGCCTGCTTTCCTCATAATTTCATCAACTCCCTTCGCAAGGGAGCCAATTTGTAACAACTCAGATTTTTCTTTATGATGTTTATTTCCTAAACTTTGTAACAAACACTACTCAAACTGAACTGTATGTATCTAAATCTTTTGTACATGCCAGTTATTGATATTTTTGCTATGTTTCTCTTAGTTGTAAGTCTAATTGTTTATATCTTCATATTTGTGCATGAATATTATTGGCTTGTCAAATAAAAAAAAAGTCTTGTATGCAACTGTTGATAATTAGGTATTAAAACACTCATGTGATACTATTATCACACTTGGCTTCGCCTTGTGTGATAAACCCACATTCGTGTTTTAATACCCCTTATTATACAACAGTTGCATAAATAACTATTACTATTTTAACTATTCAAGTGTTTAAGTGTACTGTTTTAAAAGTGTAGTTATGCACCATATGCATACATGGTTTCAGAGCAGTGTTAAAATTATTTATTTCTGATAATACATAATGCGAGATCAAATCAGAAATGAGGAGATCTGTAGAAGCATTAAAGTCACCGACATAGCTCAGTGAGTTGCGAAACTGAAGTGGAAATGTAGTTCGAAGAGCTGATAGTCGTTGGGGTCCCGAGGTGCTGGAGTGGTGACCCCACACCGGGAGGCGCAGTGTTGGCAGACCCCCCACTAGGTGGACCGATGACATCAAACAAGTCGCAGGGAACCGCTGGTTTCAGGCGACGCAAGACCAAAGCCTGTGGAAGTCTATGCAAGAGACCTTTGTCCAGCAGCAAACTTCTAACAGTTGTCAAAGTTGAAGAAGAATACCTCTATAAATCTTTGTTTGCAGGTCACTTAAAACCGAACCCACGTTTTGGTGCATTCCCCAAAGTGACATTGGCTGTGATAGTGGGCTACTTCCTGGGCAAACTGTCATACCAGCAGGCATGTGCGGAGAAGCTGATGGCATTACCCGGCAGCTACATAGGGCAGCTACTAAGGGAGAAGAAGGAAGGTAGATCTGGGTATGCACAGATTCTACTGCTTCTAGTTTATAAAATTACTAGGTGACCTGGGGCCCTACTACCAATGCTTAGGGCCGGTTTTTTGATCGCTAGTTAAGGTGACCATTAGTTAAAAATTGCAACAAATTGTTAAATTTCTATAAAATACGTTTTTTGACTCATAGTTAGCTTAACTAATGGTTGAAAAAGTAAGAAATAGTTAAAATATTTAACCACAGCAGTGTCGAGGATTTAGCAAGATGGCGAATCGTTCAAATGGTCAACTCTACTTTTACTATGGACCAAAAAACCGGCCTAGTGTTGTTTTGATATGCCATAAGAAGGTAAGAGAGAGATGCAGAATCATTACATTAGTGCAAGTTTAGGTCACAAAGTGTTATAATAAACTGTTAATATTTTTTCACCAGTTTCCCATCGAAGCGCTCTCCCACAATGTTCGGCGCAGTATCTGACGACGTGTACTCGGATGCAGGGCCCGGTAGCTCGCTGGACCTCGATACTGACCGTCCGCTCTTCGGTGATGACCACTACAGGCCTGGGCAAGAATCTGGTAAATGTGATCAAGTGGCAGTCTCCACGTAGAAGGCTACAGTTTATACTATAGATATAGAATATAGATATGATATGATATATGCGGGTTGTTACGTTCCCTCAAATATGGTTGAGCGAAGCAATGGCTGGGTCATGCGTCATGCTCGTGAACGGGTTCCACCAGCGGCAATGGGGTTACTTTCTGTCTGCCCGTCTTAACATGTGTTGAATTATAATTAGAAATAATTACGTATGCTTTTGTGAAACTTCCCCTCATTGTGGAAACTGTGCATACATAGAATAATATCTATTAAGTATATTGTAAAAGTATTTTGAAATGAGCAACTGCCGAGTTTCTTGCTGGTTCTTCTCGGCAGGAACGGCATTCCGAACCAGTGGTAGACTCATTGACGATTCAAAAGTACTTCTACAAGTTTATTTCAATAAAAAACATTTCTATTCTATACGCCACTTCTAATAAGAATGATGTGCAGACAGCGTGCACTGCCACACAGCCATGTAAAACAAACAAATGTGAACCACAATCATGTTGTATAGAACATGAATTTTTCTTTCTTTATAAATTTACCATGTAAACAAGTTTGCAATAATTGACCCAGTTGGGTCCTTTGGGCATAACACCAAAATAAACAGGCATAAGGTGAACGAAGAATTTCCTACTGTATTGTTGGAGAGCATATTTGAACATCATTAAACAGATCCATTTCAGATCTGTTGAATAGAATTTGTACCAAATTTTTTTTTTTTTTTTTATATATATATTTTTTTTTAATTTTTTTTTTTGGTACCACACTGGTGATTGGTTTTGTAGCTACAAAGCTTTATGAAAGCTATTAGGGAATTTATTTACTTTTAGCTGTGGATGAGCTTTATGGAAATGGTCAAACTCTTATTATATTGTACTACATGTACCACAGAAAGAAATGTTGATTCTGTATCTATCAATGTCAAGAGCTGCAAACTAGGATCCCCAGACTCACTTTGGGAATTCTCGATAACCTGGGCGGCTTCTGGAGTGAGCTTGGCCGAACCGCACCACACAACAGATCTTATATTATGTAACGTTACAATGGGGCTACTTTATGTCTGCCCATCTTAAGATAGAAGTTAGTTGGTATGCATTTTGGAACTTCCCTCATTGTGGAAACATTGCATATATAGCATAGTATTTACTGTATTGTTTTGTTTTGAAAAGAGCAACCGCCGAGTTTCTTGCTGGTTCTTCTCGGCAGGAAGGGCATTCCGAACCAGTGGTAGAAAAGTTTATTTGAATAAAAAATATTTCTATTCTATTCTATAATGGGGACAGGTCCAGCGAGAAGAAATAAAGATGTCCAAGCTGTTCCTTACCAGTTAGGTAGTTTTGTTCGTATTTACATGTTAACTTGTTACGTTGTAGGTCCAGGCCCGAACCTTCCGGAAGGCGGTTCGCCTCGGCCCACGTTATCTTACGACGAGTTGCGACGAAAGAATCGCAGCGAGTACACCGACGCGAGGCAAGATCCTTACAAGTGAGTCTTTTCTTCAGCTAGGCTTGAAATTGATTTCAATTTATTGGATTGGCTAGTGAGCTAGTGACACTTCGGCCTACGCCCGTTTTGGGGATTCGGGAACGCGATCCCAGGCATGAATTCAGAAAAGAATTTTCGAGACATCAGAATTATATCTGTTTTAAGTAATTTCATATGACTTGTTTCAACGATAAAGGAAAACATCATGATAAAACCTGCACTCTTGAGAATCTAATAATGTTCCAAACAATAACCTGCCAATTTACAATGGGCCAGCATGGTCGAATATGGCTTATAACCATTCTCTGAGCGGAGTCCTACGCTTAGTAGTGAGCCATTTATGGGTTGATGATAATGATGAGAGCAACGGTCAGGGAGGTGTGTGAAAACTAAAATGTAGACGATTGCCAACCCATTTACTTGTTGCATGCATTGGAACGGAAAATATATTATATTATTTTTTTAATTTTAAATGTTACTTTAATTTTTCAGAATCGAACCAAGCAACATCCCGCCAATCACAAGAGCCAGGCCTGAGCCCCAGCCTTCTCCGTCTACGAACAAGTACGGAGATTCGATGGAATAAACTAACAAATACGTCGTAAGCGTCCGAAGTTATGTCTAGTGCACTATTTTTTTAAACACGTAGCTGTCTTACGTTACTATGCACTGTGAATCTGATGTAGTAGTGTGACCTACTAATTGATACCCCAACTCCTTAATTTGACTTTGGTTTTGTAAATAAATGAAAAGCCGACTATGTATGACGATAACGTTGACTTTGTGTTAATCTATTTTTTTAGGGAGATGTCAAATAACGATTTCATAAAAGTAAATTTCTCTAACTGACGGATTAACGTATAGTAAAGTTAATCTTTAAGATTATTCTTTTTAAGTGTCCCTGTTAAATGATGATTGATTTTTTAGTGCTTTATTTTGCTATATTATTTAAATAAAGATTTTCCGTGCGAATTCGAAATCTATTGATATGGTATGTGATTTATAATTCTTTTTAAATAAAAATATAGTGTAATTTACTATTCAAGAATAATATCATGTTATTATATTATCGCATATTATGTTTCCTAATATTTTGTGAAAGAACCCGAAAAACTTATAATTCTTTAATTTAATTAGGAACAATTACATCAGTCATAATCATGTTTATCGCTTAAGTATGTTCATAATTTCGTCCAATGAATAAATGACGATGTGGCAACCACTAAGTGCCTTAAAGCAATTGATAATATGACGGTCTCATAGATACACTTTCTTTAATATCACGAAGGTTCTTAAAAATCATAATTCGCAGTTGAGTCCTCGTCATTCTTTTTGAATGCTCTGAACAAAGAGGTGAGACACCAGAACCCTTCTGTACGATGCGACGTACGTTCGTTAAGTAATGAGCTACCGCCAGGTTTGCGTTAGTCTATACGCCGGCCTTGGTGTGTGTGAATATTGAGTATTTTAGAAAAATCACGTATTCCTAACTTCGGTCGCTTACATACTGTGGCAATATGTAGAGAAACTTTTAAAAGTAAGCTTTAAACTTTTTGAATGTTGAAATAGTAATGAAGATTCTGCTTAAAGCCAATAGCCATTGACAAATCTTGCGAAAAACCCGCGCGAAACTTTTTTCGTTGAGTAGCCTATTGTGTGACATAATTATAAAGCCGTGACATAATAATTATAAAGCCGATTTCTGCTAGATTTGTCTCTGGCTTAAAATGGCCTAGTCCCTCTGTGCTCTGCGCAATAAATAAATCTTTGTTTTTTACGCTAAAATCATTATTGTAAAAAAAAATAAAGTAGTTAAGGGTTTAACTCTAGATATTTTATTTTCATCCCATCTCAAACCACGATTTAGAAAACATTGATGTGTTTTAGAATATAGCGATGCCGCGATGTGATGATGTTGCACATGACGATATTTTTTGACATTTTAATCCTCTACTGCACCCTATTTTAGAAAGCACCTAAATAAAATCATCAGTCAACCCATTCTCTCTAAAAATAACGTTTTTAAATAATATAACACTGCCATTTTTCTTTTTTAATTTCTAAACTAGTCTCGGAAATATAGAGCTTTAAGTTTCCTAGTAGACAGAGAGAGCTCTACTGAAGTGTGATGTCACAAGTCAGCAACTCCATACATGCTCCATAGAAAATTTCGTTTTAGAAAGACTGATACAGTCACAGCTTATACCTTATTTGTCTTGACCGATTTATTTTCTTCTTCATGTTCTTTAACAGCCAATTAAAGATCATAAAAATCTGTCCAGTCGATCTTGAGTTATAAACGGTGTAACTAACCAGACTGTTTTATATCGTCTTTAGATTTAGCACTGATAAAAGCAAACACAATTAATAAAGATTTATGGAACTGGTAAGAAAAATTGAAACAGAATATGTACTTAAAACACTTTATTATAATAAAAACAAACTAAAATAACAAAAATTAAATCAACAATACAATATTTCGTAACATGATTATATTTTTCACACAAACAGTATGACCACCCTTAAAATTGTATATCAAGTAAAATATGTACAAAAATTGGATATTATACATATTAAAGCACAATATTAATTCCGAACCGCAGTAAACATTGAAAAAGATATGATCTTTTAACCAGGAATCGAACTTCCAACTTGGAAAAATTCGAGTTATTACGTTCTATTTTCTTTGAACCTAATTTTTACTTCCAAGGTCTTTTACCAAGTCGATTTTTTTAAAAATAAACTATAATTAGGTACTTATCCAAATGTTATTTTACACAATTTTCTATAAATGGTCCCTACGACAGCTTAACACACAAAAAAAATGCACACACGCATTTTTTTCATAATTATTTCCACGTTCTATTGTTTTGTAATGTTATAATTTATAATAGTGTGATTACGATGACTGTCTTTGGCTCGAAGCTCGAATGTTTATACAAACGTAGTTTTGCTTTATGAAACGGCATGTCGGAAAAAAACTACATTTGTAGGAAACTGGAGAGGAGGACGACAGAGGACCCATAAGTAACGTTTCATCGTGTAAAAGTAGACACATTTACACGCATAAGCGCCAAGTGCGGGCTTTGGGCACGCAACTATATTTGCAAAACTGCGCGGTACCGTGTCACCTACGCATTTTTACAATACCTATCTTGAAGGAAAAAAATGGTTCCAAAAATAGTGTGATCCTATTATTTTAGTATCAAAAACAAATGCAATCTAAAATAGGCGGTATGGAGTTTCACAAAAGTAAAATCTGACGCTAACTACTTAATATATACCTAAATAAATAAATCAGGATGGTCATGGAAGTTTCAAAATTAACCAAAAATATAACTAGTAAATTAATTATTATCTTACGTTCAAATACGTATTAATTTTTAAATATATACACGTATAATAATCATTTGGCAGCAGTTGTACGGTCAGTATAAAATAAATATTTGACCGAGCGAAGCGAAGGTCTCTGAGTCTACTTGAGTGAATCTGCACTTGTCCGTCCGTCCGTCTGTCCGTCCGTCCGTCCGTCTGTCAGAGACTTATAACTTCTGAATTACGGAACGTAATTACTTCAAATTTAGATATAATATGTAAACCGATGGCCTCCAGCCGAAAATGGCTTAAAAAGTTATAAAAATCTTTATTTCAGGGGGGCTCTCATAGAAGCGAATGCGAAGTATAATATTTTTTATAGCGATTCATAGAGTTTCTGTGTATCATTTTAAAGATAATTTGGAACAGAGTACAAAAGTATTTTTTTTTAATTTATTTCCTAAAATTGACATAATGGGGGGCTCTCAAAGTGGAGATTATATTTGACCTCAGAAGTCATGATAGCTTGAAAGACCGGGCTTGAAACTTTTATAATTATTAGCGTTATATTATGTACTTGAACAACAAATACTAAAATTAAATAAATATAATAAGGAAACTAAATTATTTAATTTTTAATGAGTTGGAGTATTTTTAACAGAACTTCACAATGATGTCAATAGATGGCGCTCTCATCTCATATTGCAAATGCAGCAGACGTACTAATACATATTATAATAACATATTATTCAATTAAAATTATTGTATAATATTTGAATATCAAACATCAATAAAACTTCGCGTCGCGACGTGAAGTTTTATGCATTGTTGTTATTACATGTTTTCTGATCGTGTCGATAGACGACGCTGTAAACAAATAATTTAATTTGAATGTTCCAAAAACTATACCTAGGTACCTATTGAGGCCTGATTTTACTACAGTTCCCTAACCTTTACGGGCTACCTATGTTAAGTTAGGTGACGCTTTCTGTCTACTTTGTTATTACGAACCTCTACGGGACAACTAAAGGTGAAAATGACATTGGGATGTTAGGATTGTATTTAGGGGCTACCTACGTAAAGAGACTTCTACTTAGGGGATGATTTAGGTATGGTTGGTGAAAACGGGCATAATAATAATGTCAATTTTGATCATGCACGATGTATTGAATGAATAAGTAATTATGGGAAACCGTTACCGCGAGGTCTCAGTTCGGGGCGAACCACTAGTATATTTATATTTTATATCATGATATATTTGCGATCTCGACAGTTTCTTCAATTCTTCTTCTTTATCAACCTATAGACGTCCACTGCTGAACAAAGGTCTCCTGCATGGACTTCCACAAGCTTCGGTCTTGCGCCGCCTGAATCCAGCGGCTCCCTACGACTCATTTGATGTCGGTCCACCTGGTGGGGGGTCTGCAAACACTGCGCTTACCGGTGCGGGGTCGCCAATCCAGCACCTTGGGAATAAATAAATACTAATTACCTAGTATAATAGAGATATTATGTATGACTGATTTGAAGTGTTATAAAATATTGAAACACTAGCGTTTTCCTGCGGTTTCGTCTATGTGGTATTTGATCTGACCGTGTAACAGCTGCCTTTGAATTTGGGGCAAGATAGTTAAAAATATTTCATAATCAGAATGTAAGAATAACAATATTTTTTATTATAATATTAATATAATTTATAGGATAGTATGGAAATCTAATGGATCAAATATCAATCCAAAATAAAAATAATTTCAAAATGTAAGTTCAAATGGATTTCAAAGAATATTTCTTTTTTATCAAAATAAATATATTTCAAAAACGCGGTGAAGGATATGTTTTGTACCTTTAACGATTTTAATATTATAAAATAGAATAACATAAATACATTTATTATATTAAGCTCATTAAAATTCAATAAGACTTTTCTACTAAAAATACAGGGTTAATTTTAATTTACCAACAACCTCACACATGTAACTTCTGTTCTGTGCATGATACTGAACAACATATTTTGTTCAACGACTTTTCACATAACTCATTATTATACTCACAAAAAAAAATTCTAAGTTTTTGTTGAAGAGTTTGTCATTTTTTAGGGTTCCGTAGTAAACAAGGAACACTTATAGTTTCGCCATGTCCGTCCGTCTGTCTGTCTGTCTGTCCGCGGTTTAGCTCAGAGACTATTGGTACTAGAAATCTGTAATTTGACAAGGGTATAAATATCAATCACGCCGACAAAGTGGTGAAATAATATTTTGAAAAATAATTTTTTTTAGGGTACCTCCCCCACATGTAAAGTGGCTATGATTTTTTTTTTCTCGACTATCCCATAGTGTGGGGTGTCGTTGAATAGGTCTTTCAAAAATATTGTGGGTGTGGGAACACCATTTTTCAATTCAGGGATCCGTTTGTGAAATATGATATTTTAAAGTGCTAAATTTTATTAGAGTCAAGTGTCCCCCCCCTCTGCCAGCGAAATGGTTGTATATAGGATACAAAAAAAATTCACAGCAGTAGTATATATAATGAATTTTAAAGGAAAACTATCACGGGTAAGTAGGGTTCATTAGTTAAGGAGTTATATCTGTTTTTCTAAGCTAGGTATTACACGTAGTGTAAATTGCATATTTTGTAATATATTATAGTATTTAAACCATGGAACTCAAAATGTATTCAATATTCATAAATAAAATAAAAGCATTATCCTAGGTCACCAATAATATTTGAGACTTTCAACTACGGAACCCTACACTGCGCGTGGCCCGACACGCACTTGGCCGGTTTATTTTTTAACTCTATGGTCATTTTATGTAATGTCTCTTCGACACCTGCGTGAAGCGTCGACTACTAACCGCGCAACAATTAACGTCCGAAGTTATCGCTTCGTATTTACAAATGCTTTGTGATCTGTATTACTAACATCAGGCTGAGCTATCGTTTATAAGTCAATGTTGCAAGTCCAAAAATTTGCGTTTATCGCGAACACCAAAAAGGCTTTCCACGGCGACAGACGTAAGCATCGGACAAGCATTAAGTACCGAATATCGAGTGACGGCGCGTCAAATACGACACCCATTCCCTTCAACACGTGCCTTGTAGAGTTTCTAAAATCTTAGAACAGAAAAATAAACATTATTTATTTTTGTATGAAAAAAAAAACGTTTTTATTTTTAGGAATTTTTAAAAGTCGAACAAAAGTTATTTGCGGTGATAGATGCATAGAAGGTTGTTAGCATTTTACAATTAACCCTGTATATGAAACGATTTTCTAGTATCGGACGCCCTAATATAACGGGACGTGCACAGAAAATTGTCCTTATATAGGGCTCCTTGAGTAATTTGTAAGATAGCGGAATAGCTATCTCACAATTTACACAAGGAATTCTAGCCCTGGAAGTGATCAACGTGATCGTTCTATAGATCGGGACATGCTTTACTTTACGAGTGGTCCTTAGTTTAGTATACTTTAGTAGGCCTTGTATCTCTAGTAGTTTTGTAGTAGTGGTTGATCGCGTCATTACTTTAGACTGGGTCAACACATTACACCTCTAGATTCAATGGCAGGTACCATAAGACTATATAGGTATAACATAGTCAGAGAATATGAATAGAAAATATTATCGAGATTCAGCCTAAACAATTTTGTAATGGTAATGGTTAATAATTATATATAATATGAAGATGATACTGCCATTGGCGCAATTAGAGTGCCGTAAGCCTACTTTGTCGTATTAGTTTACAAATTGCGAAAAACCAAATTAAACTTGAATGGTCTAAGTTGCCCAATGTTAAAAACACACACATAACTGACAAATATCTCCCATAAACGGGCTGTGACAATACATATAATAAGTTCTTCACACCAGAAGCATTGGTGCAACTTTTCAAGTTACTACTGTGTTTAAATGCTGTCAGGAAAAAAATAGAATTTTTTTCCTGTCCATCCCAAAGACAGACATTGGATTGCCTAAAAATGATTGCTACAGATTGACGATCCCAATCACCTTTGATTTTATTTAAAAAAAAACATATGCATTATTGAATTGAAAAAAAAAAACAACTTTATCTACTCCAGCATCGAAAAGTTCCAATTTCGAATTTGACAGCTGAATCGAAATGAACCCTCTTTCGGTTTTGCTTCTCATTTCGATGCAGCTCGTTGTATGGGAGCTGAATCGAAATGGTTATCTTCTTAAAATAGGATACCTAAAGCTAAGGCTCTGAGTTCTGGCACTTTTGTACCGTTCATACGACAGAGGCGCCACAGGCAGCTGGTGGCGGCTTACGGAGTTACTTTTTGTTACTTTATTGAGCCTTCGGCGTATTTTGTTAATGATTTTATTTTCCTTGTCGTAGATAAAATCTTGTATGCAACTGAACGTAATTAGTCATTTTAATTCTCGTACTATCCTATTTTGATACTCGGCAAGCCTCGTATCAAAAAACAGCACTCGAATTAAAATGACCCTCATTACGATGCAGTTGCATAAATAACTATATTCTACTCATCCAATTGGATTTTAAAAATTCATAATCTTTATAATATTATACTAAACAATAAAATTAAAACAGTTAAAAATATAACAATGACACATTCATACCACAAAACACTTGGCACATATTATATCAAATTCATAAAAAAATATATCATCCATAATTAATTATATTTCAATTTCAGAACATACAATTTAAGAAAGTGAAAATTCAAAAGAAATATAATAATGTAATATGATATCTTGATATGTGAGCTATAAATCTGAACGCGATGTGCTATTACTAGGTCTGCGGTGGAGAAGCTCAATAAAATCTGGAAGGACAGAAGGATCACCAAAAGTCAAAACCACTAAGGTTCGACTTATGAGGTGCCTCGTCTTCCCAATATTCCTCTACGTAGCTGAAACCTTCTGCTTTAGACTGCAGGACCGTCGTAATATTGATGCCTTAGAGATGTGGTGCTGGAGGCGCCTTTTGAAGATCCCTTGGACGGAATTCAGAACCAACAACTCCATCTTGAAAGAACTAAAGATAACAGAAAGGCTTTCGTCGACTGTGCAGTTGCAAATTCTGAAGTTCTTCGGTCACATCTCTAGAAATGAAGGGTCAATTGAGCGGTTGGTAGTGCAGGGTCAGGTGGAAGGGAAAAGAGCGAGAGGACGCTCACCTACGCGCTGGACGGACTTGATCAAAGCGGTGACCCGGACAACTGTGGTGGAGTGCTCCCGCAACGCAACTGACCGTCGCAAGATCCAAAAACAATCAAGGAGACTGACGACTATCAACTAATGTCACATCATCCCAGCAGCCACGACCACTCTGACAAGACTCAAGAGTGACCGGTTGAGAAGGAGATCTTGATATTATGGTAATATGAATTTGGTATTTATTTATAAAATAAAGATAAAAAAATAATAACAGAGACAACAACACCCATGTTGTCTCTGTTGTTATTTTTTTATGGACATAAAATTAATCTAAATAGTACTACAGGAATATATCGTACTAGCTGGCCACGCGGTTTCACCCGCATAAGTTCCGATTCCATAGGAATATCGGGATGAAAAGGACCAGCTATGTACGGTAGGCGGTAAAAGTCCAGAATAAGCAAACAAGTTGCCTTGCATGCAGTCTGTCACTTACGATAATGACAAGTCGTTCAACTTGTAACAGGAGGAATTGACAGATAATATTTATTTGTGTGAGTGAGCATGCGAGTAGCATGCTTGCGCACGGTTTTAGCCTTTAAGCTATGTATGGACTTTTGACGTCGACATATCAAGTTGCATCGCAATCGGTTCATTATTTTTTGCGTGAAGATGTAACAAACATATTATGTACCTCTACATACTTACTAACACAAATTTTTACAATTTTTTATACTCATGATAATTTCGAAATTAAATGTCCGATTCGAATGAATTAAAAAGTATTTTACTGCTACATAAATACCCTTGATGATAAAACTATTTATTTGAATAAAAATTAATAATACGATACGAATGTAACCAACTTTTATTTCTTCCGGCTGCGAATTTTTCCTCTTTATAATATTCAGTATAGATATGTACTTGATATATTATATAAGAAAATATTTGAAAATGTTACTTTCTTAGCATCCGCTCGAAAATTTGACTATTCTGTTTTGGGTTACACAATGGGATGTATTGAATATCAAATTCAAACGATATATTAAAACGAAAAAACGATAATATTATATTAATCTGCTTATTCAACGTTAACTTTGTTTTTAGAGGTTTATTGTTAATTTAAAAAAAACTATGGTAGTTAGAGCGTTGGTTTTATTTTTCCTGTAAAATATATATAAACCTCTATTGACCATAATTATTTCTGGTGGTTTTCTCGATTGGTAAACTTCGGAGATAGGGGGGGGGGGGGGGGGGGGGCGGTAATTTTTTCATATGATACCCCACTCGGTATAATTATCTTACTTTGAAATTTCAGACCCCCGATTTTCCCCCTTTTTGAATTAAACTAAACATAATTTTCGATTTTTTTTAATTCCAATGTGATGTTTTATTCCAATGATGTTGTGATGCCACTATTAGGTATATACAACTATTCCAAATTTCATGTCGATAACTTTCATAATTACTAAAATAATCGACTGTGACAGACGGACGGAGAAAGTCGCCATAACCATAAGGGTTCCATTTTTACCATTTTAGTACAGAACCCTAGTAATCTAATCATTTAAAATCATCATACACCTATCAATAAAATAATATACATTTCGCTTGAGACGGTTCGATTGTCATAGACAAAGATAAAGTTTGTATTAAGGAGACTCCTCAAGGCAGAGGCCAAGGTAAGCCCGAAAAACTGACTGGGCCTCCTAATCCCGCGTCTGCTTCTAGTAGGCTCATGATAACCGCCATGGCCGCTTCGCC
Organism: Oeneis ivallda; assembly: GCA_029955525.1. NCBI lineage: Eukaryota > Metazoa > Arthropoda > Insecta > Lepidoptera > Nymphalidae > Oeneis > Oeneis ivallda. The sequence continues at coordinate 12,478,753 of JARPMR010000001.1, forward strand.
GTTGCCGTCGAGCCCCAGTGAAGGGAGTTGGGGCGAGGCGGGCGGCGAGGTGGCCTGGAGGTCGTTGATCTCCGGAGGGGGGCTCGCCTCGGCCCCCGCCGCTGCGCTGAGGGGCACGTTGTTGCGGACTTGGCTGTCGTAGTCGATCACGTCACCGCCGAGGATGTTGTCGACTATGGACGGCTGAAACGAAATTCATCATGATTGCTTTTAATTTTGATTAGTGATTCCCGGAAATTCTTCCGCGTGGAATCAGTTTTTCGGGGATAAAAAGCAGCCTGTCACTCTCAAGGTCCTCAACGACACCAGTGCAAAAAAAAATTGTTGTCTGTAAAGTCGGTTTACGGACGATAGTTTTACGTGATAACGTCATAAAGAAACATTGATGACCACTAACCACAGCGCGCACGCGATGACTTGCGGGCTCGGCGGCCGGCGCTCTGCGAACGCTTGGGTCGCTCGTGCCTCTATCGCTTGTTCCGCGCTCTCGCTTGCACGCGCAGGCTCAGGCGGAACGTGACACTTTTTCGTGCGTGCAGCCGGTGTTATCGATTTATAAGACGTCATCACGTCAAAAAAAGACGTCAATTCATTGTTCCGTTGCTGCGTGATTGAGACAAAATAACAAAATTCCACATCGGTTGTTGAAAGCCGTCAATTACTATGGTACTTTCATAGATATGCTAGTTTTAAACCTTTAAGGGTTTGTACGTGGTAACTCCCACGATCTTTCGCCTGCAAAATCTGCAGGTGTGTAGAAATTCTCACCTGCTGACTGAACACAGCATCCTGGAGTAAATCCGTAGGGAGATCAGGCGAGAATTCCGTAGAAGACCTCCTCAGGACTTCTTCCGCGATAGTGGAGCCGATCTTGTGGGACTCGACCTGCGAGTCGATCAGTCGTTGCATCTCCACATCGGCCTCTGAAAGCCGACTATCAAGGTCATCGCAGTACGGCTCGCCTGCGAACAAACGGACGTATGGCGCGCGACACATATACATACCGTCGGGTGATTGGAGATTACGTGCAACGTGATGCAAGATGGCAATGAGGCAAAAAAATAAAAAATTAAGTGGCACTCGGGGACTGCCGCGGTAAAGCTATTGCATAGCATTTTTTATCAACTTATGCAATTATAATATTTATGCAATATTTGTTTTTGCATACTAAAATTATTCAAAAAAAGATTAAAAAACAAACAAACAAGAAAAGCGAACTGTCACTACTTCGCGAGTGAGATTCGAACTTGCGACATCATACACCATACGGTAAAGAAAGCGGCCGCTCGCCCACTGCGCCAAATAGAGCTACTTGAGAACCTCTAAAATGTTGAACGCTTACTGAACGACGGTGTTAGGTTTTTTTTCGTTACGGAATTTCTTGATTTGGTCGCCGCGCTCAAACTGTTTGTCCTAGTTCAAAGCCCGCGATAAAAAAAAACCTTAAAAATCAAATGATATTATTATAAAACAGTGGAGGAGCAGTGATAGCCTAGTGGTGAGGACTATAGACACAGAAAATGAAACATGGCAAACATGATGAATAAGAAACATCAAAATTGAAACAAATAGGTAACAAAACAAAATAAAATATAATGTTCGTGTGCAGGCACAATGTAAGGAAAGCAACACCCATTTTCATGTATGTATGTCAAGATACAGGTTACTTTACATATTAATTTGTTTATAATGATAATAGATTTTGCAAAAACTCGCAATTTCAGTTTAAGCAAAGTTAACGGAAACGACTGCGACACATAAATCGCGTCAATATATTATAATATAGTCCACATTACTTACATAATGTATAATTGATCATCATTAAAGGAGAGCAGTGATATCCTAGTGGTTAGGACTGTGGACTCCTATTCGGGGGGTCGCAGGTTCGATCCCGGGTATGCACCTCTGACTTTTCGGAGTCAAGTGCGTTTAAGCAATTTAATATAACTTGCTTCAACGGCGAAGGAAAACATCGAGAGGAAACCTGCACATCTGAGAGTTCTTTATAATGTTCTTGAAGGTGTGTGAAGTTCGCCAATTCGCATTGGGCCAACGTGGTGAACTATGGCCTAAACCCTTCTCTGAGAAAAGACCTGCGCTCAGTAGTGAGCCGTTGATGGGTTGCTAATGATGATGATGATGATGAAAGGAAGTTTACCTTTCTTCAAGACTTTCTCATATTAAGTCAACATACCACCACCACCTCCACATTACATAACATCTGATGGCGACACATTACAGTTATCGATCTACTTTTCCAAGACCCAAAATTACAGTGGAGCTCTTTAGAAAGTAGAGTTAATTTTTGATTATGTACGTTAGCATATAGATATTGTACGTACTTTGGTTATACATGTCGTAATGCTGACAGTCATCCAGTGCGGGCTCCGCCCACTCGTGTGTCACCACCGTGTTGTTAGCGACGAGGCATTCCACATCTTTAGTCCATGGATTCCTGGAATATATTGAACCAAAGGGTTTGAGTTAGAATAGAATAGAATTTTTTTTATACAAATAAACTTTTTGAAGTGAAAACTTCTTTTGGCGCACCACACACACATTTTTACGTGGGTAGTAAGTAAGGCTGATCCGTCACGCTCTGAGGTGAAAGGCTCGATCGGGTGAACTCGGGATCGCCGCGTGTACCCGAGCGAGAAAGATACAGTCAGCTGCTCTTCTGTTGTCACTATGTGAGAGTGAGTGAGACAACAACTGAGCTGTCATATATAAATTGATTAGAGTATATTGATAAGATTAATTAGAGTATATAAATTGATTGCGATTGCCAATGAAGTTTTCACTTCTGCCGTGCGGTCTTAAGCACACAATTTTTTTACAAATGCTTTTGAATCGTAGCGTCGATAAGTCTACCACTGGTACGGAATGCCCTTCCTGCCGAGAAGAACCAGCAAGAAACTCGCCGGTTGCTCTTTTTAAAACAACTTTACAATACAATAGATATTATGCTATGTATCCAGTGATTCCACAATGAGGTGAAGTTCCAAAAATGCATACTACTTACAATTATTCAATACATATCAAATAATCAATTCAGGGATCAAATATCTTCTGGATCTGATACTGATGCAAACTTCGTTGTACAATATCCCAAAAAGAACGATGCAGTCTAATATGGAAGTGAGCTAAGTTGGAAGAGATATGGCAGGTTTATGGAAGGTTCGCTTGGAAAGTATTTTTCAAAATATTATTCAGAAAAGACAAAAAAAAACACGGACGCCACGTTTTAAACTTTTTTCAATAAGTTCATAATTAAAGTTTTGGATATTCTATAAGGATTTTCTATAAGTACATAATTGAAGTTTTGATAATGACCTATTAGAAAAAGAAACATAAGACGAAACTCTTGTAAGAATGGGATGATATAGTCCGCAATGCTCATCAAGTGCGGACTGGAAGACGACGCCTTTGAGAACATTATGGAGATCTCTCAGGCATGCAGGTTTCCTCGCAATGTTATCCAACATACAACATTTCAAATCCTAATGTTAATGCAAACGATATCTCGCTTGGCGGCAAAGCTTTGTCATTAATAAGAGACCCTTTAGAAATTATGAATTCCTGCGGCTTTGTAAGTCACTCACTTGAAAGGTTTGAAGTGCGTCTGTATCCGCGCGTAGGTGCCGTCCTTCCTTTTGAAGCAGTAGGGGGGCGTCCGCAGCGCGTCTTTACGCAGCAGGGCCGCCTTGTGCGTGCGAGCAACCGCGCCCAGCTCCAGCGCGCTCACGTGTTCGTACAGACTCGTGCCCAGCAGCTCTTGCGGCAGGAAACCCAGGGCTAGCGTCACCCTGAAATTCAATACAGGAAAAATCAATATAATCTTCTTGAAAGGAAAACTTGGAACCCGTTTAGCCGAGTTTCCACCCCGAGTGGAACGAGCTCCGTACGTACTCGGTTTAACTCTCGGTGGAAAACTGCATCTTTATGAAGAGATAGTCGTCGCATAGAGAAAAGGAGTAGAGTGAAAAGAAGTTGTAGGGAGTCAAGAAGGCGTACCGGGAAACACGCCAAAAGCAAGGAACGGGTTCCCTACCGCGGCTTAGGCCCAAATAACCGAGAGGTTGGAGGAGGAGGGCTCACCTCTGGTCCACGAAGAGGAACTTGCCGTCAGGGGCGTGGCGGGAAATGTATTGCAGGAGGCGCGAGTGCGGCGCGGGCGCGCCGCGCGGCGTCAGGTCGCTGAGCGCCCTGCCAACAGCGACGAGGCACGACAGGTTGCAGGTGTCGCCGTCGTCCGGCACGTCCGAGCTGTTCCCGGCTTCCGTCATCTCCGCGGGCGCCCACGATTTCAGATAACCTGCATTAAGCATTTCATTCGTGTTGATAATGGAGAAGTTCACTACTTTTACAAGCTTTTATTTAGTTTCATCTTTCCCTATCATCATCATCATTATTAGCAAGCCATCAACAGCTCACTACTGAGCGCAGGTCTCCTCTCAGAGAAGGGTTATAGGCCATAGTCCACCACCCAATTCGCATTGGGTGCGCCACGTCGCACCCAATGCGAATTGGCGTACTTCACACACCTTCAAGAACATTATGAAGAACTCTCAGGTGTGCAGGTTTCCTCACGATGTTTTCCTTCACTGTTGAAGCAAGTGATATTTAATAGCTTAAACGCACTTGACTCCGAAAAGTCAGAGGCGCGTACCCGGGATCGAACCTGCGACCACCCGAATCACAGACCGCGAGACCACAGTCCTAACCACTAGGCTATCACTGCTTCTTTCCCTATATCTGTAATCAAATCTTGTAAGTCAAAAACCCACTTCCCGGTATCCGATTAAAATTTTACATGTATTATATGTAATTATTTTTTGTAGATAGTATAATTATTATAAACAAAAATAACTTGGAATATATGTCGTGTGCTGCGGGTTGTTACGTTCCCTCAAACATGGTTGAGCGAAGCAATGGCTGGGTCATGCGTCATGCTCGTGAACGGGTGCCACCGGCGGGAATGGGGCTACTTTATGTCTGCCCATCTTAAGATAGAAGTTAGTCTGTATGCATTTTTGGAACTTTCCTCATTGTGGAAACACTGCATATATAGCATAGTATTTACTGTATTATAAATCTGTTTTGAAAAGAGCAACCGCCGAGTTTCTTGCTGGTTCTTCTCGGCAGGAATGGCATTCCGAACCAGTGGTAGATTCATTGACTATTCAAAAGCACTTGTAAAAGTTTATTTGAATAAAAAATATTTCTATTCTATTCTATTCTATTCTTTAAACACGTGACATTACATGTCTACATTCGCTACACTAAAATTTTTAATTTTCTGATATTTTATTTCTCCTTAATTTCTTGACAGATTAAAAAAAATTTATTGATCTATTAGTTTTGATCCATATTTAGTATGTTTATTACGATACATTCTACGCCAGCGTATCCAAGGGACACATGACATTTTACCTGTGCATTGTACCACGCAGTACTTCTTCTCGGTCTGCTTCTTCCTCGGCTTGGCGTTGGTCTCGGCCTCCTCCTTGACTTGGCTGGGAGTGCTGGAGGTCACGGTGCTGGTGGGAGCAGCTGGCTCGCCGTTCGCGCGGCACTTGATGCGGCAGAAGAAGGAGCGCCGTGCTCCGGGACAGAGCCGGGATGCGCCGGCTACGACGTCGGTTTTTACTGGTAACATTGCTGTAAAAATTAATATAGTCTGTTCAATAATTTATTCTACTTTTTCACATTATTGTGTGCGTAGTTTATTTTTTATTAAAATTAGATTTATAAAAAAAAACAGGGTGCTTAAAACCGCACGGCAGAAGTGAAAACTTCATTGGCAATCGCAATAAATTTATATACTCTAATTAATCTAATCAATATACTCTAATCAATTTATATATGACAGCTCAGTCTCACTATGTGAGAGTGAGTGAGACAATATTATACGGTCTCACTCACTCTCACTATGTGAGTGAGTGAGACAACAGAAGAACAGCTGACTGTATCTTTCTCGCTCGGGTACACTCGGTGGTCCCGAGTTACCCCGATCGAGCCTTTCACCTCAGAGCGTGACGGATCAGCCTAACTTACTACCCACCTAAAAATGTGTATACGGTGCGCCAAAAGAAGTTTTCACTTAAAAAGAACTGTTTGATTCATCGATGACTTTTACATTATTGCTACAAAATATTCTTAAATTTACCCATGCCAACCAATGATGTCAACTGACTTATTGAACAGACTATAATTATGTGATGTTCTAAAATGGACTCGACTCGGCATCGGCTATGCTTGTGGTGGGAGCACAAACACAGCGTTGTTCTTTTATCAAGCCACAGGTTAGTTCCGGATAATTGCATAAGCTAGAATTGAAGTGAAGTTCGAAGAAAGTATTTTAAAGTATGAACTATAAAGTTATTATGAGACAATAAGGTGAAAACTGCAAATGAAAAAGAAAATCTAAAAAAAATCTAAGAAAATATCTTATGTTAAACTTATATACAGGAAGATATGAACTGGAGCTTATGCACACATCTCGCTCTTTTGCTGAAACAATAATAAAGTTGTCTTAAAACTTGTCTGTCATTTCGCGCAGGGGGGAGGCAAATTGTTCCAACATTTGGTAGTCGCTTATTTGTACACGCTTTCATTCATTCAATAAATAATTGAACACTCTTATAAGGGACGCGCGAGTTAGTGTTGAGTGTGGGTAAAACCTAGTGGGGGGTCTGCCAACACTGCGTTTCCCGGTGCGGGGTCGCCACTCCAGCACCTTGGGACCCCAACGACCATCAGCTCTTCGAACTATGTGCTCCGCCCATTTCCACTTCAGTTTCGCGACACGCTGAGCTATGTCGGTGACTTTGGTCCCCCCACTAGGTGGACCGACGACATCAAACGAATCGCAGGGAGTCGCTGGATCCAAGCGGCGCAAGACCGAAGCGGCGAAGCCTGTGGAAGTCCATGCAGGAGACCTTTGTCCAGCAGTGGACGTCTATAGGTTGATAAAGAAGAAGAAGAAGTGGACAAAACTATTGTGTTGGAATGACGGTTTTGTCTAGATTTCTAGATTTCGGTCGTGCCTGAAATCGTAATCGATACAGACATATACGCCATTCATTCACATTGTACATTCGTAAAGAGAGTTCCTACAACTATAATTACAAATCACACTCACTTTTAGCGTCGATGAGTCGCTCTCGAGGACTAAGGTCGGATGATGAAAGTTGCTCCTTTACCTTGGCCACGTCCTTGGGGTGCAATATGTCGAATAAACTCTGTCCTAACAGCTCTGTCTGCGAACAAAAGCAAAATATCAAGCAACTTGACTCCAAACGTCACCAATGCAGGCCTTTTATACTGTTCCTTCAACATGTGGATCGACATAGAAGCATTGGTTCTAAGAGGCGCGCTAATGTCTGAAAAGACTCAAGTTTTTTACGTAAATTTTTACTTTTTCAAGTCCAGTACTTTCTACTTAAGATCAGCTCCACACGTTGACCCCTATCGCGCGGGGTCCGCACTCATGTCTACTAATTTTCAGCTGTTATATTAGGTTTTCCATATTTTTGAAGTGAAAACTTCTTTTGGCGCACCGCACACACAATTTTAGGTAGGTAGTAAGTTAGGCTGATCAGTCACGCTCTGAGGTGAAAGGCTCGATCGGGTGAACTCGGGACCGCCGAGTACCCGAGCGAGAAAGATACAGTCAGCTGCTCTTCTGTTGATTGTTGTCTCACTATGTGAGAGTGAGTGAGACGTCTGAGCTATCATATATAAATTGATTGCGATTGCCAATGAAGTTTTCACTTCTGCCATGCGGTCTTAAGTACACACTCTCTTAATATTTGTTTTTGTTTTTAAACCATCCAGACTGAATTGGTCAAGCCATTTTTGAGTTTTAGCTAGAATTGGTTTATTGGGGCCAACTAGTAGATACAAAAAAAACTATGATTCAAGTACTCTGAAGCCAGGAAATGCGGCGCGATCTGATTGAAGGAAATGACCTTAAAACCCATCTTATGAACTGCGAGGGGTCAGATACCTCCGCGACAGTTACCTGCTCATAGTGCAGCAGTCTCGTCACGGACGCGGAGACGTACAGCAGCCTGCCCCGGTCGCATCCCACCACCATTAGGAAGCAGTCCTTTGCAGCGTGAAGCACCAGCGCGTTCAGTTCGAGTTCGGAGAGGAAGGCGGGCCGCGGACGCGCGGTCAGAGGGCCGGCGGAGAGAGCGCCGCGCACTGAACGTAGGTGCTGTACCGCCATGCGCAGGACAGTGAGCTTGTCCAACTTGCGAGCCATGGCACCACACATCGGCACCATGGAGCTCAGCTCCGATATGTAGGTGTTCATTTTATCGCGTCTTCGTTTTTCAATCTCGCTGTGGTTTTGTCTGTCAAGAGTTACGCTATTTTTTATACACTGCTAAAAAATATTTAAATATGCGAAGTTACGACTAGTGACTAAACCTGAGTTATGCACTTCAGACAGTTAAAATTATCGTTAAGGTTAAACTTGCCCACTAAACAACAAGCAAAGTGAAATGCACAAATCAGTACTTGTAAAGCTATAGTTAAAGAGTAGTTAAAAACCGGCCAAGTGCGAGTGGGACTCGCGCACCGAGGTTTCCGAACTCCACAAGTAAAAGTATTCAAGATAACTAAAAACGATAGTGGTATATTAATTTGCTTATTCGTATTTTTTTTTGTTTTTATTAATCGTTAGCTTTGCAGAAGTTTATAATTGTTAATATCAAAAAACTATTCTAGTTAGAGCGTTGGTTTAATTTTCCTCATAAACCTCTATTGACTATAATTATTTCTGACTTTTTCGATTGGTAAACTTCGGAGGGGACGGTATTTTTTTCGACATTTTGCACGAAACTAATATGTATAAATGTAAATAAAAGTCTGTTTTAGAATGTAAAGGTAAAGCCCTTTCATATTATGATAATTGACAACCCCACTCGATATAGTTATCTTACTTTGAAATTACAAACACCCGATTCTCCCCCTTTTTTAATAAAAATAAAAATGTTTTTTTTATTTTTTTATTCCAATGATTTTGGGCCACTATTATATACAACTACATATTCCAATTTTCATGTGGATTGCTTTAATATTTACTAAAATAATCAAATGTGACAGACGGACGGACGGACGGAGAAAGAGTCACCATAAGGGTTCCATTTTTACCATTTTGGTACGGAACTCTAAAAATTAAATCTTAACCGTAACCTTACCCTTACTTCGTGACATACAACCCTCCCTGAGAAATTAATGTTTTATTGACCAAAAGAAAATGAATTTATAAAATAATTGAATGATTGGGTTCAGGCATGTTTCATGTGTATAAGGGTAGTGGAAAAAAGTATATACCTAGGTGTATTTGGTATATACCTAGGTGTAATTGTAACGTACTTTTTGTCTGATGCGCTGCGGATAGATCGCGTATCTTCATCGCCGTCATCATCGTACGTACTGCTCGCACAACTGTAACAAGATTTAAAGATGAAGTTGAACCGAGACGCAGTTCCTTTTAAACATAACTTACAGACTCAGCTTTATTAAAGTGAAACTTTTATTACATCGTCTCAAACTTTTTCGTCTGTGTGTTGCATGTCGCGTGACTGTGACGTCAGAGCAGCCAAGGCCAATATGGCGGCGCCTATAGTTCGCAGCAGCTAACCGTGTAGTGTATAGACTCATTTATGTGTATAAATGTGTGTATAAAATGTGAAAAAAAGTTTCACTTTTACCGTGGTTTCATAAAACCACACAATCCTTTTTATTATGTATTATGTTTTCATTCAAAGATAAATAATGCGCATCAATGTCACTCGTATGCGCTGGCCATAAAAAGCACACGTGAAAGCTGTCTCATACTTTCGCTGTTATTGTAACTTAGGCTAAGGCTGTAACTTGGAAATGATCGGTATAAAATAGATTTTTGAAATGCAAAGCCATAATGCTGGTTCAATTGAAAAATACACTATATTTCGCGAGACGGTGAAAGCGTGGGCCGCGGAGAGTTCAGTCACTTCAGCAACCCATCAGTCTCGAGTCACAATTAGTTTCGGTCAATGATGTGAGGCAATAACTTTTTCATCATACCTATTCGAAAAACGAATATTGGCTTTAGAGGATAGCGGGAGCAAAATTTAATTTTAACCCCATGGGACTTTTCATTTCTCTCTTCTGATTGGTCCGCGTTTGTGCTTTAGCATACTAAAGCACTCACGCGGACCAATCAGAAGAGAGAATTCAAAAATGTGTCGAAATTCAAAAATGTTTGAGAAGCTGTTGTCTTCGATAAGTCACGTGATCAATTTTGTCGATTAGATATATACGCCCATACTTCCAACATAAATATTAATGTTTAATTATTTCATAAAAATATTTGTGTTTTATTTAAACTTTCAATATACGTATTGATAATGTCTATCAATACTCTATACATAGTAGGTTGATACTCCAAGCTTTTTCTCATAGGTAATGATGAAAAATAGTGTGTGTCATTCGGGGCCAAAATTTTTTGTTCTCGGGCGGCGTATATTGAATTCCTCGCTACGCTCAGGATTCTACTTTAGAATCCCTCGCTGCGCTCGGGAGTCTACTATAGAATCCTTCACTTCGCTCTGAATTCAAAATAACGCCCTCGGGGAACAAAAAATTCCTTTGGCCCCATATAACACAAATAACTATTTCATCATACCTATTAGAAAAACGAATATTGGCTTCAGAGGACAGCGGGAGCAAAATTTCATTTTAACCCCATGGGACTTTTCATTTCTCTCTTCTGATTGGTCCACGTTATAGTGCTTTAGCATACTAAAGCACTAACGCGGACCAATCAGAAGAGAGAATTCAAAAATGTGTCGAAATTCAAAAATGTTTGAGAAGCTGTTGTCTACGATAAGTCACGTGATCAAATTTGTCGATTAGACATATACGCTCATACTTCCAACATAAATATTAATGTTTAATTATTTCATAAAAATTTATTTGTGATTTATTTAAACTTTCAATATACGTATTGGTAATGTCTATACTCTATACATAGTAGGTTGCTACTTAATACTTCCAGCTTTTTCTCATAGGTAATGATGAAAAATAGTGTGTGTCATTCGGGGCCAAAATTTTTTGTTCTCGGGCGGCGTATATTGAATTCCTCGCTACGCTCAGGATTCTACTTTAGAAGCCCTCGCTGCGCTCGGGAGTCTACTATAGAATCCTTCACTTCGCTCTGAATTCAAAATAACGCCCTCGGGGAACAAAAAATTCCTTTGGCCCCATATAACACAAATAACTATTGCTAATGTGATGAAGTCCCAAGAACAGTAATCTAATATATAAAATTCTCGTGTCACAATGTTAGTTACCTTACTCCTCCGAAACGGGTGGACCGATTTTTTATGAAATTTTGTGTGCATATCGGGTAGGTCTGAAAATCGGCCAACATCTATTTTTCATACCCCTAAATGATAAGGGTGACCAACCACTAAATATTTTTGCTGGCGGTACCTAGTTCGCTGGGTCAGCTAGTAAAGATATAAAATACAAGAAGTTATAAGATAAAGCATTATTTTCAGCTGGAAAACTATTGAAAAAGATGCAATGAGTTGATTGTGCTGATCTTTATTAGTAGTATACCTATTATACTGGTTTGCAATTAAATTATTGCAAAAAGCGGTCTTTGTGGATTGATCAAACTTCACCTCCTATCGGTTTACTTGATACACAGCGTAGGTAGAGTTTCTCTACGAGATCTAATCAGAAGTGAGGAGATCCGTAGGAGAACCTGAGTAACCGACTTAGCTTGAGTTGAGAAGTTACAGTACTTAGCAATGGGCAGGGGCCAGGGCACTTAGAAGAACCGATAGATGTTGGGGTCTCAGATGCTGTTGAATGGCGACCTCTGGTTATGGTTGATAGTTGACAGACCCTCTCCTAGGTTGACCAACGACTTAAGACGAGTCGCATGGATGATGGAACCATTCCGAATATAAACTATAATATCTCCAGAGATAGATAATAGGTACCATACCATCTTCCCATTTACAACTAAGGTTTATTGTTCTACACCTAAGTTATCTCATATATTTATGGATTGGTAAACTGATTGCTGCTGCAGCGTTCGCAGATATACGATCTGCGATGCACATCACGCGCTTTAAATATGAAAATGCCTTGTCTGGAGAGGCTTTTAAGATCAGCCGCACTTCGGAATTTTCTCTTTTATACGATTGTAAAAGAATTTATTAATATAAATGTATTAAATCAATTAATTAAGAACGTGTTTCGACTTTGTTAATTACAACTGCCTTCATGTTGTATTTTGAATGTTAATCCGTTAAATTCATTATTTGAAACTCAATAATAATAGTGATAATAATAGCTTTGTTGGGATGAGGGTTAAATACTTCACTAGCAAAAAGCTGAGCTTTGTGAGGCTCGCGTAGTTTTTCTAACGGGTATTAAGTTCTCTTGCAGCGATGTTAACTCTTTGGTTTTCTAACAGATGGCGTTAGTAGTACAATAACATTATATCCAATGAATACAAATTACAAAATTGTTAATGTTCATTTTTTTAATGGTTGTAAAATTAAATTCTTTTTAACAGATAAGATAACACATCTGGATATGAAGTTAAATTACTATGTTAAAGCACAAATCTATAGGCGTGATAGTTTTTCAGTAAAGTGTACCACAAAAATGCTCAGGTTGTGGGATAGTGTTAGGTCTCGCTTCGCTTGCCCTAATAATATTTTAGAAGGTCCGTGGAACATCATGGAATTCGGCATTGTAAGGATAATTACGTAATTATATGTCCATGTGGGCGCTCCCGGCTAGACGGAGCGATGACATCCGGAAAGTGGCAGGCATCGATCGGATGCGAAAGGCCGAGGATAGGCAACGTTGGCGCTACCCTGCCAACAACAATATGTCCAACAGCGGATGTATTTGGGCTGATAAGTGTGTGTGTTAAGGATTTTATTAGGCATTATATTATTTTATTTCATTTTCTGTCACGTGTTTACAAAGGCGTCAAGGTGAGCGAGGGCTAAAGATACGAGACTTCTGAATTCACTCTTAACTCAGCCGGGTAACATTTTTCTTAATACCAATAATACATTTTTCTTAAGCTCTACAGTAAAATCGTTGGAACGATCGAGTATGTTTCCGTTATGATCAGTTTTGGATCCTCTTGGGCGATTTGCTCGAAAATTTAGGTTTAATTTAAGTTCAGTGTCTCTTGGGAGTTTACAATTTTGTACCTACTGGATGAGAAATTGATGAGTAATTATAATACCTGAGAAATGATTCTGTGTTTCTTAGCAAATGTACACAAAATATGTAGACCTTTGCTCCTGCCTAGTATCACTATATAGATTCCACCGCGTCAAGGGCAGTTCGAAACTTGTTACGGCGGAGTGACCCTGCTCCGGGGTTGATAAATTCTATATTTTTAACTATAAAAACGCATCATACAAACACACACACACACACACACACACACACACACTCACACACACACACACACACACACACACACACACACACACACACACACACACTCACACACACACACACACACACACACACACACACACACACACACAGTTTAAACAAACTAAACTCACAGAAAGTTATAAAATATACGTAAGTTTCGTTATGGCAATAAAATGAAATAAAATGTCTTCCTTGTTGCATGCAATTATTGAAACGACCGTTTCTTAGTTTGAGGAAAATCGTGCAAATAATGCTTTGTACCTAACTACTACGAGCGGGTACCATAACTGGTTAGGTACATCAAAGTAATTAAAGATATTATATCTTCTAGTTTCCTAGTATTCCTAGTTCCATCATAATAATTATAGTTGCATAGTACCCATGCAAGCAGTGATAGCCTAGTCACAGACCTTATAATACTGACGTAGCCTAGTGTTTAGGACTGTGGTCTCCTATTCGGGGGGTCACAGGTTCGATCCCGGGTACGCATCTCTGACTTTTCGGAGTCAAGTGCGTTTAAGCAATTAAATATCACTTGCCTCGACGGAGAAGGAAAACATCGTGAGGAAACCTGCACACCTGAGAGTTCTTCATAATGTTCTTGAAAGTGTGTGAAGTCCGCCAATTCACATTGGGCCAGCGTGGTGGACTATGGCCCATAACTCTTCTCTGAGAGGAGACCTGAGCTTAGTAATGAGCCGTTGATGGGTTGCTAATGATGATGATGAGTACCCATGCATTATCCAATCTAAAATTATAAATGCCAAAGATTATCTTTCAGCTTTATTTTTTACAATAACGCGCACTGATGTTCCGCTGACATTAGTACGTCGGTGAAACTCACTCTGCAGTACCACTTTTATGCCTTCACTAAATTTTGTGATAACAAACAACCCTTCCGTAGTCGGATTAAGGTTCATGCTCACAGATCTGAATCGCACACATCCAACGGATCGCATTCAGCATATTTTAGAATTATCTTTTTTTTTTTTTTTTATTCGATGACAAGCTAGTCCTTGACTGCGATCTCACCTGATGGTAAGTGACGATGCAGTCTAAGATGGTAGCGGGCTAACTTGGAAGGGGTATGGCAGTGAACATTCAAGCCATACCCCTAATCGGTTTCTACACGCCATCGTGCCGGAACGCTAAATCGCTTGGCGGCACGTCTTTGACGGTAGGGTGGTAACTAGCCACGACCAAAGCCTCCCACCAGACCAGACCAGAGACAATTCAGAAATTATAAATTCCCAAATTGACCCCGCCGGGAATCGAACCCGAGACCTCCCAGGTATAAGACAACAGCGCTCACCACTGAGCCAGGGAGGTCGTCAAAATATCTGATATGACTAATTAGTATTTGATTATGGTAGTGCTCTGATCCGCATTTCGTATCTGTGGACGGACTTCTATGACTAGCCATTAAAGAATTTTCGAAGTGAAAACTTCTTTAGGCGCGTTGATCACTTTTTTGGGTGAGCAAAAACATGGATTTCGCGTCATCGTCACCATCACAATCTTAACCTGGAGATTTCAGTAAGCGTTCAACCTTTTAGAGGTTCTCAAGCAACCTTGTACAGCGCAGTCGGCAAGCAGCCGCCTTCCTTACCGTTTAATGTATGATGTCGCAGGTTCGAATCTCACTCACGAAACGTGACAGTGCGCTACCAACATAAGCTATCAAAGACCAGACTAGAAAAATAATTGAGAAATTAATGTTTAACAGTAAATTTTAAAATATTATTAATTCCAAAACAGTCCTCGTCTGCAATTATACCCGAAATCTCCGAGCGTCAGAGTTTCAGTCAAAATATAAAAAAACCGGCCAAGTTCGAGTCGGACTCGCGCACCGAGGGTTCCGTACTCCAGAAGTAAAAGGATTCAAGTAAAACGATGATATTATATTATATTAATTTGCTTATTTATAATATTTTTTTGTTTTAGAGGTTTATTCTTAATACTTTCTTTCACACAACAGCACAATTTTATTTATTTACCTTATTTGAGGTTGGTGCCAATTAAGCTAGACCTCTTAATTGTATGAGCGCCCATACAACTCAGAGGACTATCTTAATTGGAGTCTACTATGTATGTATGGGGACACCCTTTAATTTTCAACTTTTTTTTATTTTTGGGAATATTTCCTTTATTATTGCTGTAAGACCATGCTTTTTGTCAAATTTCGTGATTCTAGGTCAACGGGAACTACCATAATATAGGTTTTCGACCAAAAACCTATAGGGTACTTCTGGTTGACCTAGATTTGTTAATTTTGGTTAATAGCAAGGTCTTAGAGCACAAGTAAATGGAAAATTCTGAAAAATAAAAAAGTTGAAAATTAAGGTAAATTTTGGTACTTACAAGTTTTCACGAAAATCTAAATTTGCCCATATATTTTTTATCGTGTTGACTCAGGACCTTGATTTATATACACCTAAAAGAGACTATAGACCTCAGTATCTGGTATAAATTTCAACTTCCTAGGTCCACCTGTTCCTGAGAAAATCGGTGGTGACACACGGAAAGACGGTAAGACGGACAGACGGACAAGTGAGTGACCTTATAAGGGTTCCTTTTTTACCTTTTGAGGTACGGAACCCTAAGAATGCGTGCGATGTTGAGTTCTGGACGCTAACCTTTAAGGGGCAGGTGGGCTTTCATTTAGCATCGACAGTTACCCGGGCAACAGGTAGACTTTTGAAATAATTCTTACACTGTAATTGGTGACATTGTTGCTTTGCCGGTTCGCCAGACGGCGAGGGGGTAACTTTTGAAAACGTAGGGTTGCGCAATCCGAGCACTGTTAACAAAACTTTATGTATATTTTTTCATTCGCAAATTAGTCCTGAGTACCTGTACTTTACAACCTCTTTTAGAGGTGACAAACAAAGGTGAGGTGCGCATGACAAACATTCAGTTGGAAATCAACATTTGTGATGAAGATGGGGAAAAGTCATGAACTAATGTGGCATGACGTGTCTTGGCAACAGTCTATCCGTCTATCCCGTGAAAGTAGTAATCTGGTCTATCCACTGAGTATATATTAATCACTACGAAATACGAGACTAACTTTTTTTTTGGAAAGGCAAACATCCAGATTTGATGTCTATTTACAATTTTTGCAGATTTATTTAACTTTGGTGTCATGTTTATGTACAAATATAATAATAAATAAAAGACGATAAAGTTCAACAAACCAATAACTATGGTAATGAAGCGCACTTCTTTGGCTGGGCAGCGCGTATTTAGGCCTTGCATTCGAATATTCGAATATTCGAATTATTCGAATAATATGCCTTGACCGAATATTCGAATATTAAATCTGCTATATTCGAACATTCGACCAATTTTCTGAAAGCCAAACTCGGAATATTGGTGTACATGTCGCAGGCATTTTGTGTGATTCCGCCGTATACATACGACGTCGTTAGTTTATAAATGCTCGCTGTTATGTAATGCCGCGGCAAATTGAAGTATTTAGTTCTTAAGCCTATCAAGTACTATGTTTGCTAAAATCTATTAGGTTGGGGTTATACAGGAACAGTCAGGTGCCAGTCAGGGCACTTAGGTTGTATTGGGCTTAACTTAGGTATATTGACCAAATGGAACCTAAGTGCCCGGCCTGCGGCCGGGCACCTGACTGTTCATGTCGGATCCCAACCTAACCTAACTTTAAAGGCAGATTCGGTGATCAGGGCCTCGATTCTGTAACTCAGTGCCTATCAAAAAATGATATATATATATAAGCCACTGACATATATTTTTTATACATTGACGGTTTGATATGAAAATGTTATTTTAAATTCATAGCAAACCTTCAATGGATAAAAAATATATGTCAGTGGCTATCACTTCTTGCTAGGCACTGAGTTACAGAATCGGGGCCCTGGTGCTTGCGAATTGCGTAGATTCGCAATAACTACACCTAAAACTACAGTGAAATTATAACAGTTGAACGAGTTGTCATTTTGCCTTCGGCATATTACATAACAGCGAGCGTTTCTAAACTGACGACGCCGTATGTAAACGGCGGAATCACACAAAATGCCTGCGACATGCACCAAATATTACTTTTAAAGTTCGCGCGCAACATTATGCTTAGAAGTAGAAGACAATAATTTGCTTAGAAGAAAGCAGTGATGAGGTCTTGGTTGGAACGCGCTTGCCTAGAAGATACCTCTTCACTCTTGCCTTGAAGGTACTTAAGTTGTACGTGTAAGTGTAAGAATAAGCCAAAGTTAGATGATAAGATTAAAACGTAAGTAATTTATTTTTGTGCAATGTAACATTGATCTGATTCTGATCTCATAATTTCTTCTTCTTTGTCAAGCGATAGACGTCCACTGCTGGACAAAGGTCTCTTGCATGGACCTCCACAGATCTCGGCCTTGCGCCGCCTGAATCCAGCGCCTCCCTGCAACTCGTTTGATGTCGTCAGTCCACCCAGTGGGGGGTCTGCCAACACTGCGCTTCCCGGTGCCAGGTCGCCACTCCAGCACCTTGGGACCCCAACGACCATCTATGAACTATGTGTCCCGGCCATTTCCACTTCAGTTTCGCGACTCGCTGAGCTATGGCGGTGACTGGTTTTCCTACGGATCTCCTCATTTCTGATTTGATCTCGCAGGGATACTTCAAGCATAGCTCTCTTCATCGCCCACTGAGTCACCCGGCCTTTTTATGAGGCCCACAGTTAGCGACTATGTCTCGGATCCGTAAGTCATCACTGGCAACACGCACTGTTCGAAGACTTTAGTCTTCAGGCACTGAGGGATTTTGGACGAGAAGTCATCTCGGAGCTTTCCAAATGCTGCCCAGCCGGGTTGGATTCGGCTGTTGATCTCTTTCTCAAAAACCTGTTGAAGATTTGGCCAAAGATCCCAGAGCCAAAATGACACCACACTATACCGAAGATATCCCGGACGTCAGCCTATACGAGATTAGTATGGCTCTCAAGCAGCTCAAGAACAATAAGGCGCCTGGTGATGACGGAATCACTGCGGATCTCCTGAAAGCGGGTGGAAAACCGGTACTTAAGATCTTTCAGCGATTGTTCAATTCCATCATTCACGAGGGTATACCGCCGGAAGCATGGCACAGGAGCATGGTGGTTCTGTTCTTCAAAAAGGGCGATAATACCTTGTTGAAGAATTATTATAGACCCATCTCGCTGCTGAGTGCATGTTTATAAGTTGTTCGTTCGAGAGTCATTACGAATCGTCTCGCTCGTAGGTTCTACGACTTCCAGCCTCCCAAACAAGCCGGATTCCGAAAAGGCTTTGGCACCATAGATCATATTCATACGCTGCGGCAGGTTATACAAAAGATGGAAGAGTTTAACCAACCACTTTGCTTAGCGTTTGAGGACTATGAGAAATCCTGTGATTTGGTGGAAATTTGGGCTGTATTGAGGTCACTGCAGAGATGCCGGATTGACTACCGGTATATCCAAGTGTTGAAGTGCTTGTATGAAAACGCCACTATGTCAGTACGTATACAGGACCAGACTACGAGGCCAATCCACTTGCAGCGTGGAGTGTGAAAGGGAGACGCAATCTCCCCGAAGCTATTTAGCGCTGCGTTGGAGGACTTCTTTAAGCTTCTGGATTGGAACGGACTTGGCATCAACATAAACGTTGAGTACATCACTCACTTGCGATTTGCCGATGACATAGTCGTTATGTCAGAGACTCTGAGCAACCTCAATACAGTGCTCATCGATCTCAGCTGGATTTCTCATCGTTGGGCCTGAAAATGAACATGAGCAAGTTGAAAATCACGTCCAATGCTCATGCTCCACTCCATCCTCGTTAAAAATACTGCACTTGACATTGTGGACGAGTATATAATATACCTGGAACACACAGTCCAGCTAGGTAGGTGGATGGTAGGTGGTTGTCTGGTTAAGCACCAACTTTTTATATTTTTTGGAGGACTGAATTAGTGCCATAAAAGTCAAATTACAAACAGTTTTGTTTTGATTTAGAGTAATCAGACTCAAAGTAAGAGATTGGCAATTAAAAACATGATTATTATAAAATCTTTTGTTTTTTTTTTTAATTATTCGAATAATTCGAATAATACCCCAAAAAAAGACGAATATTCGAATACCAAAAATTTTCGAATATTTGCAAGCCCTACGCGTATTGTTATCAATGTACCTACTCAAAAACTTCTCACTCAAAAAGTTCAAAAATGAGACGAGAAAATGCTTCGCATCTGTCGGATGTCCCATGAAACCTCAAGTTTTCTTTATAGAATAGAATAGAATAGAAATGTTTTTTATTCAAATAAACTTTTACAAGTACTTTTGAATCGTCAATGAGTCTACCACTGGTTCGGAATGCCGTTCCTGCCGAGAAGAACCAGCAAGAAACTCGGCAGTTGCTCTTTTCAAAATACTTTTACAATATACTTAACAGATATTCTATGTATGCAGAGTTCCCACAATGAGGGAAAGGTCCACAAAAGCATACGTAATTATTTCTAATTATAATTCAACACATGTCAAGACGGGCAGACATTAAGTAGCCCCATTGCCGCTGGTGGCACCCGTTCACGAGCATGACGCATGACCCAGCCATTGCTTCGCTCAACCATATTTTTATTTTTACTTTAAGTGTTCGCCTTCAGCGCAGACAAATTCTACATTAATTTTCGAAAACTACAATAACTCGTTTCAAGGGTCTAGTGGAACACAGTATTTGTTTAAGTATTCTACGTTTCCATAATGCCGAGACGAGTACGGGCAATAAAAGTTTAGAACTTGTATTATTTCCACATCTCAAGAGTAGATAAGTACGAGCAAAGCAAACAACTTGAGAGGAAAATCCGATACTCAATGTTACATCTCAAAATACATCGCGGATAGACGACAGTTTAAAAAGTTTTACAAAGTGATTTTATTATAACTCTATTCCAATAGCTACAAGATCTCTTCTATTACTTGGTTCTATTTAAATGATTACCGGCTACAGGGTATCCACTTAATGGATTTAAAGTTTTATAGGTATATAGAGTAAATATATTATATATACCTAGTCGATAATTTTATCTCAGGAAATAAGAATTTTAAATCCACGCGGGTAACAGCTGGTTTTGATTTTCACCGCAATTTTGTATGTGTGTTTCAATTTTTTTTATATATGGTATTAATAATAATAAATAAATAGTCTATCTTATCTGAAATGTACAGATTCAGTAGTGTAAAATTGTTAAACAATAGTAAAACAGATTACAATCTCTTCACTTGGGTTATTGATATGTTATTCCTACTATAATGCTTCTTTTCCCTTCCCTTCCTATTTTAAGAATTCTATATTCTAGAGAAGCTAATTAAAGAAATTCATATTATATATGAATGGACTAAAATGATTACACAATCATCCTTATCACCTGGTAGATTTTAGTCCTTGATCTCTTACTATAGCTATAAAAAAAAAAGTAAAATGATTCCATAATCTACTAATTAAAACGAGTAAATGCGAAAGTGTTCAAAAATGTTTTACCATGTGTTATCATTTACCTAATACATGTTAATTTGTTTGTTTTATAATAATTATTTTTATAATTAATTATTTTACATTATATAAAATTTAACTCTGTAGCCGGTAATCATTTAAATTGAACCAAGTAATAGACTAGACTAGCTGACCCAGCGAACTTCGTACCACCAACAAAGTTATTTAGGGGTGGGTCACCCTTATCATTTAGGGGTATGAAAAATAGATGTTGGCCGATTCTCAGACCTACCCCTATATGCACACAAAATTTCATAAAAATCGGTCCAGCCGTTTCGGGGGAGTTTGGTAACAAACACCGCGACATGAGAATTTTATATATTATATTTATAATAATTATTCAAATATTTGTTGATTTGTTGGTTAGCTAAGAGAGTTAGGTTAACAGAGCTACGGTATATAATATATAATTCGTCGGTCGGTCGATATAATTTTTTGAATGGGTATAATGAAGGACCTGGAAAATGACATAGGCTTCATTTTATCCAGGAAAATCAAAGAGTTAATACGGAATTAAAACTAAATTCGCGCGGACGAAAACGAAATCAGCTAATTTTAATATAAATCTCTTAATTTTAGGATATTTAATTGACCTTCAATCTTTAGATTTTGGATTAGGGAGAGGGCAGATTGGCAACTTTAAGCGGCAGCGATCGGCACTTTTGCGACTGCATCGAGTTTTCGCGACTCAAATGCGTTCGATACGATGCTAAAGTAGCGATAGCGTTTAAAAATCGCGAAACGCCGATGCTAAAAAATGCAGGTCGATCGCTGCGACTGGCGTTTGTTGCGTGCCCACTCTGCGACTCAAAACATAAAAACGCCGATCGCTGCCGCTAAAAGTAGCCAATCTATCCTCTCCCTTAGATACGTTATTAATAGCGGACATCGTAACATCGAGTCGACTATCGCAGCTTGAAACTTACGATAGTAAATATAATAAGTGTATGGCTTGAAAGGCACTCACTAGGTAGAACTTTTCCTCTTTCTGGCAGTTGTGGCGGTGGAGGTAGATGACACGGAGAGCACATCGCAGTTCGCCAGGTCGTACGCTTCCGAGGCCGAGCTGAAACATGGAATAAGATTAGTTTTTTTACGAATATTCTCCTTTCCGCCTTAGTTTTAGCGAAAAAGAGCAAAGAGGAGAGGGTTGTGGAGCAGAGACGGAGGGTGTGTGGGGAGGGAGGTGACGGACAGTTTGACCTTTCAGGTTTCAGTAAGTCCCCTTAAACGTTGAACTATTGAGAAATGGCGGATGTCTGTTCATGACTTGGCATTTTCCTACAAAGCGGGGGCGTACTTGCATTCTTCCTCTCTCTTAGTTTGAACCTGTGCCGTGTGCACACCTTTTAATACCAATCTATACTTATAAAAAGACTTGTTGTGTTATTAATTATTATGTTACATGTTAGCGATTACATAATTAACAAACAATAAATTGAAACAGTATGTAATGGTTCACATAAGCTGAAATAAAAGTTTTTTGAAATAAATGTATTTTTGAAAAAGGGATTTTATTAATATATATATAGCTGCTCGTGCTGATTCACTCACTCACTCATTGATCACCTCTCCTGTAAAATTTTGTATGAAAAAATTTTTTTTCACCAATGGTTTTGTATAGAAGACAAAAATTCATTGAGAGGAAAAATATGGAGAGAGCTGATGAGTGAGGATTTCGGAGACGGGTGAAGAGCACGGCCAGGGTATCGAAGATAGGGGGGGAGGGGGTGCTCGAACAAATGTCATTCGGAACCTCATCCAATTGGCAGCGAGCTGAAAAAAAATTCAAAATGGCGGAAAAAAGATGGCGGCCATACAAATTTCGTGGGTTTCTATCTCGGAGAGGATAAAAGATGGAAGAGTGGTTTCTTGACAAAAGATGATCGGGACCCAGAAGTCTATTTAATAAATAGAAAAAATCCAAGATGGCGGAATTTTTTTTTCTCCATACAAAATATATGGCGAATATTGAATAGACTAGAAGCTGAGAACTATGCAAGACTTTGATACGGTTCCTTTTCAAAATTTGTTTTTATAAAAGAATTCTCTTTTTGACAAATGATGAGATATATTGATCGAGGGTTTGGAAGGTGGGTGAGGAGCACGGGCAGGGTATTGAAGATAGGTGGGAGGTGCTCAAACAGAAAATACTCGAAACATCATCCAATCGGCAGTGAGCTGAAAAAAACCAAGATGGCGGATTCAAGATGGCGGCTATACAAATTTCATAGGTGTCTATCTCGGAGAGTATAAAAGATGAAAGAGTGGTGTTCAGGTAAAAAATGATCAAGACCTGAAAATCTACTTGATGAGTAGAACAACCGCGGTCCGCTTGCGGGCCGCGCACCCACGCGCCCTACTAGTTTCGTATATAACTCGTTGTTTGTTAAAAAGTTTAGCTACCGCCCTTTATGAAACGCTTTTGCTTCAACGTGTCTTTTATTGGGCAATCAACACGAGTTCACGGATTGTTCATAATCATAACGCAAACACGAAACTTTTTCCCGCCATACCGTGAGTTGCTCAATAATCGTGAACAACATCACTTCAGAAAGTTTGTTATCCAGCTAAGTATTCGAGTTTAAACAGTTTAAACCAGGGGTGTACCTTGGTGAATTATTTTATAGGCCATGAATTTTGTAAATAACAAGTAAATATTTTCCCTTGCGCGTCAAAAGCTTTTGGTATAAATGTATCATTATTTTTAAAAATTAGCGTATATGAAATATATCCTTACTAATATTATAAATGCGAAAGTGTGTTTGTTTGTTGGTTTGTCCTTCAATCACGCCACAACAGGGCCACGGATCGACGTGATTTTTTGCATGGGTATAGTTGAGGACCAGGAGAGTGACATAGGCTACTTTTTTATCCCGGAAAATCAAAGAGTTCAAAGACGAAGTCGCGGGCATCAGCTAGTTTTTTATAAATTAGTACTAGAAAATGATTTTTTATTTTACGCTCGTATGTGGGTGCAGATAAAAAATTGCTTTGTGGATTAGTTCGCCGCCGGGCTTGGGGCTTATGTTTGTATCTCGCCGTGCCCAAAGGCGCCAATTGAATAATCTGGCACGTGTGATACGGATTTTCCGAGTTCATACAACACGTGTGACATATGAAATAGTATATTACACATCTAGGGCAGTAAAATAAGAAATGTTTATTGACCTCGGACAACAATTACATGTGATCTGAGGCTTTCTTATTTACTGCCCGTGGTGTGTATACTATTTTTCTCCTCGACGGAGGCGGAAAGCGACATTTTCGTTTAGCGCAGCGGGAGGAAATTGACGCTTTCCGCCCGGAGGTGAGAAAAAAAAATTAAGTCGCACTAGGGGACTGCCGCGGTAAAGCTATTGCATAGCATTTTTTATCAACGTATGCAATTATAATATTTATGCAATATTTTTTTTTTGCATAATAAACATTATGCAAAATAATAATTGAAAAACAAACAAACAAACAAGAAAAGCGTACTATCACTACTTCGCGAGTGAGATTCAAACCTGCGACATCATACACCATACGGTAAAGAAAGCGGCCGCTCGCCCACTGCGCCAAACAGAGCTACTTGTGAACCTCTAAAATGTTGAACGCTTACTGAACGACGGTGTTAGGTTTATTTTCGTTACGGAATTTCATTGATTCGGTCGCCGCGCTCAAACTGTTTGTCCTAGTTCTAAGCCCGCGATAAAAGCTATGCAATAGCTTAAAAATGAAGAGCTAAGCTATGCATGAAGCTATGAAGATATATGGAAGTGCGCTCTGTAGAGACGAGACAATACGGCGACAAAACAGGAACTGACGACTCTAGGGTGACATTCAATCCATTTCAAGAATGAGCGCGTTTTGTCGCCCAGTGACTATGCGGCTGGCCCAAATCAGTGGGCGCATCGTGGGCGACAGTAGGTGACAGCGACAAAAAGTCACGGCGACAAAAATCACAATGAGCGGTTGCGGCTGGCCTTACACATGGCGCTCAGTGAAGAACTCTAACATGTTACAATCGGTCGCTACTTGCTTGTTGGAAATAGATAAATGTTAAAGATTAAAGATAAAGATTATTAAAGACACTAAACTCTCGTTTGCTTTATGGCTAAAATGCACAGATGTAGCAAGATTATCATTATAACAGTAGAATACATCAATGCAATAATTGCAATGTGACATCATTATTGCTATACAGTTCGCTGTGCTTTTCTTTTAGGATAAGTCATAATCGCCAGTATAATGATTGAAATGGTCAATGGAACCTGGTACTATAAATACAAGACAAGTAAGTATAAGAACAAGACTTGCAAAGTTGCACCACCATTCAAGATTCCATTCTTTTAGAGCAGGTTTTCGAAATAAGTATAATCAAAATAATTGTTTTTGTTCAAATGAGAATAATAATTAATCTTAGACGAGGAGTTGCGGGAAAGCCCGCTGTTTTCATAATTCTTGTAATTTATTGAAACTTCTTTTTAGGGTTCCGTAGTAAACAAGGAAACCCTTATAGTTTCGCCATGTCCGTCCGTCTGTCTGTCCGTCCGCGGTTTAGCTCAGAGACTATTGTTACTAGAAATCTGTAATTTGACAAGGGTATAAATATTAATCACGCCAACAAAGTGGTGAAATAAAATTGAGAAAAATATTTTTTTAGGGTACCTCCCGTACATGTAAAGTGGGGATGATTTTTTTTTTCTCGTCTATTCCATAGTGTGGGGTGTCGTTGAATAGGTCTTTCAGAAATATTGTGGGTGTGGGAACACCATTTTTCAATTCAGGTATCCGTTTGTGAAATATGATATTTTAAAGTGCTAAATTTTATCAGAGTCAAGTGTCCCCCCCCCCTCTGCCAGCTAAATGGTTGTATAAAGGATACATAAAAAATTCACAGCAGTAGTATATATAATGAATTTTAAAGGAAAACTATCACGGCTAAGTAGGGTTCATTAGTTAAGGAGTTATATCTGTTTCTTCTAAGTTAGGTATTACACGTAGTGTAAGTTGCATATTTTGTAGTGTATTATAGTAATATAATAGTAATATATTAATCCATGGAACTCAAAATATATTCAATATTCATAAATAAAATAAAAGCACTATCCTAAATCAGGAATAATAATATTTGTGACTTGCAACTACGGAACCATACAATGCGCGTGGCCCGACACGCACTTGGCCGGTTTTGTTTTAAGATATTCATGCTGAAAATTATTATTACTCTCCTCTCGGCAACTCCAAATAAGATGAATGAGTGGTATGAAGTAACACGAATAATAAAAAAAAATGAGTAACGCATACTTAGATTTAGGATTGTTACCTAAGTAGTCGCTATAGGTAAGCGACTACGAATCATCTATGTAGTTATGGTTAGGTTACTTACGGGTATGTTACGGTTGTTTAGGAAATGTCTTAGGAGAGATTTTTAGGCTAAGATTAAAATAAGTGCGGTGAAGGCTCCAAGACACATATTAGAGCTTCAACTTGAACCTCAATTAAGTGACAGTCCAATAGGACCAAACTCCTTAAATAAAGATTTTAAAAAAAGATTGAGATTGCGTAAAATAAAACTAATAAAACTAATAGACCACAGGGCAGGTTCAGAGACTTCGATCTGAAAAGTGCAGCGTTAGAAACCCCACACTAGTTGGACGGGCGCTGGATACAGTCTACACAAGAACATGTTCTGTCCCTTTTCCAGACCTTTAAACAGCAGTGGACGTCTATTGGTTGAGATGATGACGATGGACAGATTTCCACACTTACAGTTGCGTGTGCTCTCAGTGGAGTTTCTGTTCCCGTCGGAATCGTCATTCCAGTCTTCCAAGTTTACTCTAGAGTTTATCTAGCTGGCCACGTTGCCGAGGATTTGTTGAAGTCGGTCCAGGTTACCCAGGTAGATCTTGCGTAGGTCTACTACGCTTGTGAGCTTTTGCAGAACATACATTGGTGTTTTGATGTGATATGCTGTGATAGTGTGTGCCTTGTCGTGCAGGGCAAAAAGGAGGGCACCAGAGGGCCAGTCACGAAGTAGTCGTCCAGGAAAAACTAAATTAAGTCTGTTGTGAACGATCCAATGCACGAGTGTACCAATGTGTGATGCGGGTTGTTACGTTCCCTCAAATATGGTTGAGCGAAGCAACGGCTGGATCATGCGTCATGCTCGTGAACGGGTGCCACCAGCGGGAATGGGGCTGCTTTCTGTCTGCCCGGCTTAACATGTTGAATTATAATTAGGTATGCTTTTGTGGAACTTATTGTGGAAACACTGCATACATAGCAAGTATCTATTGAATTGTTTTGAAAAGATAACCGCCGAGTTTCTTGCTGGTTCTTCTCGGCAGGAAGGGCATTCCGAACCAGTGGTAGACTCATCGACGATTCAAAAGCACTTGTAAAAAAGTTTATTTGAATAAAAACCATTTTTATTCTATTCCAAGGCTACCGACCTCACGAGCATACGCAGTGAGGCGATTCACATTTGCCGCTAAAGACGTCACTTAGTGATGACCTCGGCCACTCTGTCACGAGTGTTACAAAGAAGGCTGTGATACTCACAAGTTGTGCCTGTTCTTCCGTTTGCGCGGGTCGTGCGGCTGCTGCGCCGGGTGGTCCGTGTACTGCGGGTGCAGGTCCTGCGGGTGCAAGTGCACGGCACCCGCGCCGGCACCCTCCGCGCATCCCGCGGCGTTAGCATCCGCGACGCCCGCGCCCAATGTCAGCTCGTACGCCGACGTGCCGCTTGAATGCGACCTGAGAAAGAAAAACATTTTATTTTTTTATTATTTGTTTATTTATGGTTTTAAAGCAGAAGCAGTGATAGCCTAGTGGTTAGGACTGTGGTCTCCTATTCGGGGGGGTCGCAGGTTCGATCCAGGGTACGCACGGAAACCTGCACATCTGAGAGTTCTTCATAATGTTCTCGAAGGTGTGTGAAGTCCGCCAATTCGCATTGGGCCAGCGTGGTGGACTATGGCCCATAACCCTTTTCTGAGAGGAGACCTCAGTAGTGAGCCGTTGATGGGTTGCTAATGATGATGATGATGATAGTTTTAAAACAGCACGATAAGTATGCAAGGCATTACAATGCAATAAAAGCAATAAGTGCCTGGCCCCAAAACTAGGATCCTCTGTGCTATGGGAAGCCAATCTTTCGTCCGAATATACAATGGGTGTTGGCAGCGGATTTAAGTACATACAATCAATACATATTTTCAATTTCAATGTCTTTATGGTTGGTCCATAAGTACCTACGATAAAGAAAATTGACTACCACAAAACAAAATGGAAAAAACAGTGTGCTTAAGACCGCACGGCAGAAGTGAAAACTTCATTGGCAATCGGAATAAATTTAAATAATATGACAGCTCAGTCTCACTCACTCTCGCTATGTGAGTGAGTGAGACAACAGAAGAGCAGCTGACTGTATCTTTCTCTCTCGGGTACACTCGGCGGTCCCGAGTTCACCCGATCGAGCCTTCCACCTCAGAGCGTGACGGATCAGCCTAATTTACTACCCACGTAAAAATGTGTGTGCGGTGCGCCAAACGAAGTTTTCACTTCAAAAACTTTATTTGATAATAGCACAAAAGCAGCTGTGCGATTCTCTAAAAATGGTTGCTAACTGTAGCAATTGCCCCTGATTGGCCGATTCTCATAGTTGCAGAAAGAACGCGACAAGTCAGTCAATCACCATAGTTGAGACTTTAGCAATGATGTAGCTTTTCCAGAATCGGCCTGCAGTATTTCAACACTTTCAAACTTAGGTACATCCTTACTAATATTATTATAAATGCGAAAGTGTGTTTGTTTGTTGGTTTGAACTTCAATCAAGCCGCAACAGGGCTACGGATCGACGTGATTTTTTGCATAGCTATAGTTGAGGACCTGGAGAGTGACATAGGCTACTTTTTATCCCGGAAAATAAAAGAGTTTCCGAGGCATTTTAAAAACTAAATCCACGCGGACGAAGACGCAGGCATCAGCTAGTTAATAAAATAAATAAAAGATAAATATTATTGTTTCACGATAAAAAAGCGTGGGTTTGAATTGCTCTAGCAATGCTTGAGACGGCAATTAATCATGTACGCCGTACACAGCATGATACTGATTATATTAAATTGTTCTGAGATGAGATGCAATGAAATGAGAGCAACTGCCACGTTTCTTTATGTTTCTTAGTTCTTAGTATTCTTAGTTGGAAAAGCATATGAAAGCACTTTGAATGTTTTTTAAGTAAAAAAAAATTTGTTGTCTGTAAAGTCGGTTTACGGACAATAGTTTTACGTGATAACATCATAAAGAAACCTATGACTGGCGGGCGGCGGCGGGCGCTCTCTAAGCCAACGCTTGGGCTGATCGTGCCTCTGTCGCTTGTTCCGCGCTCTCGCTTGCACGCGCAAGCTCAGGCGGAACGTGACACTTTTTCGTGCGTGCAGCCGGTGTTCATCGATTTATAAGACGTTATCAAGTCAATATTCTGTATTCTAAGTTGATTAAATAAAAGAAATATCATTATAATACAAGCTCTTTATTGTGATAATTGTGCTATTAATTAGACAGATTCATCAAGTCATGATGGTGTCTGTCATACGAGACTTATTGGAACGTAGTTCCTTATCGCGCGGTGCGACAGGGTGCTAGACGGAAAAAATTAAGACTAAATTGAACCGACACTTTTGTGGATGTGAATTTGGCATTGTGTTCAATATTTTCACACTACAATATTAGATCTCCGTAGCCTTGTGGTTTCTACAGTCGCTAAGCAGTTAAAGGTCGATGGTACGAATCCCAGCTCGACAAGTCTGTCGAAAATTCAGTCGAATTTTCTACTTTCAATTTTATTTTAAATAATTTCTACATGTGGAATTTTTCCCTAATTTTTTATAACTTAATGTGATTTTTAATTTCTTAAACGCACTTAACTTCGAAAAGTCAGAGGTGCGTACCCGGGATCAAACCGGGGCCCCCCGAATAGGAGACCACAGTTTTAACCACTAGGCTATCACTGCTTCAAGTAGACACTCGATTAACTTACTAACAGTTCATTTTGGACTGAAGAGTGAAAAACATCCTGATTTGTTAAATCGACGGTAATCCGGTCGGATCCGGCCCGGATTGAAAATGACGCCGGATTGCAAATGCAATCCCTACCTGCACTGCATTAAAAATTTTATTTATTTATTTAAAATTGTTTGCCACTTTTCCTTTCAGTCCGCAAATAAAGATGAATACAAACAAGTGAATAAAGGTACCTAGTGCACGTTCCGGTTGAAATGGAAAAGCGCGATCGGGAGTAGCAACCTTGATACTGACAAAGTAAATATTGCATACCTATTATATTAGTCATTGAGACCTGATGTAATGATTTTCTGACCCACGCGTTACCACAGTTAATTAACCAGCGACTACGAGTAAAAAAAATCATATATTAAAGTTAAATATTGGAACGTAGTTCCTTATCGCGCGGTGCGGAACTCGGAAGGGGGCTAGACGGATCGACACTTTTTTGAAGGCATTGGCAAGCCAAAGGTCGATGGTTCGACTTTTAACTGTTAGGCGACTGCAGAAGCCACAAGGCTACGGAGACCCATTATTGTACCGCGAAAATACCGAACACAATGCCAAATTAATTAATCGAAAGGAACTACGTTCCATTCGGGTGTACCTTGACACCTCTCAAGTTTTTTCTTTAGGTCAGTAAGTTTACGCTTTTTCAAAGTCAACACATAATAGTTTAATATTAGAGCGTGTAGGTATATTGGCTTGATCGTAATAGGAAGATCATCTTCCGGGCTAGTATTGTGCCCAGGGAGCAGGGACCGACCGGCTTCTGAGATTAATATTTTCAATAGAGGAGCGGTCCAAGCGTCCCTATCCGATATGTAAACACTAATCATCTAGATTCTAGATTATAGTATTCACTATATGGAAACTCTGCATACATAGAATAATACGAGTATCTATTAAGTATATTGTAAAAGTATTTTGAAAAGGGCAACTGCCGAGTTTCTTGCTGGTTCTTCTCGGCAGGAACGGCATTCCGAACCAGTGGTAGACTCATTGACGATTCAAAAGTAGGTACTTGTAAAAGTTTATTTGAATAAAAAACATTTCTATTTTATTCTATTCTATTCTATTCTATTCTATATGGGTAAGTGCTGTTCCTATGGACGCTTGTACCTGTGGGCACAATCGATTCCGTTGAAACTAGCAACCCTAGAATTCTAATTTGAACGCGACCGTAAATCTTTGTCTATGGTTGACAGTTCACGTTCAACCATGGAACTACGAAGACTACGTAGTCGTAATTCCTAGTTCCATGCAAATTACAATTTTAGGGTTGCTAGTTTGAACCTCACCTTTTCAATCAATTTCAACACGCACAAACTCGAAAATCAAACTTCATACTAATATTACAAATGCGAAAGTGGGTTGTTTGTTGGTTTGTCCTTCAATCACGCCGCAACAGAGCTACGGATCGACGTGATTTTTTGCACGCAACAGAGCTACGGATCGACGTGATTTTTTGCATGGGTATAGTTGAGGACCTGGAGATTGACATAGACTTTTTATCCCGGAAAATCAAAGAGTTCCCGAGGGATTTTCAATACTAAATCCAGGCGACGAAGTCGCGGGCAGCAGCTAGTCTACTACCTATAAGAGGAAAACAGGATATTTTGACTCATTCTGAACTAGTGAGTGGACTTTTTCTCCAGTGGTACCTAAAACTTTTATTGTAGGTAAAGGAAATAAAGGATAGATACATAACTTATCAAATAGAATCAACGCAACCGAACACCAGGACGAAATCCAGAAATTAATAAGAAATGAAAACATTTAAGTATTCAGAAATAAATGTTTTCAATTATGGTAACTCTTTACCTAGCTTTGAACCGATGCAATGCCGCAGACGCATTCACAATAGTGTTATTACTTATTACGTAACTACGAGTTACAACATCGGTAGCATTTGTATTTAAACTAGCATGCTCACAACTTAGTCCGCGTGAGACTCATCTTATGATTTTCTGGCACATAAAGTATCCTATCATCCGGAGACATACGTATCTCCAGAACTTTCGGCAAGATCGACACACAGACGGACAGATGAGAAAGATTATGCATGGCCTAAATAGTCTTCGCTTCAATATCGCACTGCTTATTTCACGCATACGGTCCTAAAACAGCAATATCTAGGGCGACAACGTCACTTAGAATGCTTAATTTATTGTATTGTATTAGAAATCAGGGCCCAATACCTTCTATTACAAGGTAAGTGACACGTGACACGATCACGTGCAAGATGATCGCGACATACAATATTCAAGTGCACGATTTTGTGAAATGTTTTATCCAAATATGCTATCAAAATATGTAACACATTTCACACATTATGATCTCTCAGCAGAGATAACCTAGTGGTGTGGTGGTTATTAGTTAAGACTTCGGCTTTTTTTTCAGCGGTTCGGGGTTCGAATTCCAAGGACGCACCATAACTTTACGGAGTTTTGTGCGATTAAACATCATTTGCTTTAACCTTGCTTTAACGGTGCAGGAAAACATTGTGAAACATTCTCTATAAAGTTATCAAAGGTGGGTGAAGTCTGTCAATGCGAACTTGGCCAGAGTGGTGGACTGTGGAATTTTCATTCGGAAAGGAGACCTGTAGGCACCCTGTAGTCTGCCTGCAGTTGTTTAGGTGGCTACAAATGGTTTAGGTGGTGGGCGAGTTTCTTAGTTGGGTACTAAAAAGTCAAATAATATCTTTGTAAGGTAACGGTCGTATCATGACCGTTTCAACATTGCTACATAAATTGCACCGACACCGAGATGGTTTCAACTTTCAGTGTTAACTGCAAAGATGTGGACTGCCTTTATCTTAAGCTCGTGTAAATAAAAGCCCAATCCGCACTTTGAAGAGTGTGAGCGGGTGGGCGGTGCGGAGGGCGGGGCGGGGAGAAAGCCCGCCTACTTCGCGGTCGAGCCAAGTCATCTAGCGTGGCGCCGAAAACAACGCAGCAGATGGGTACATGAGATACTGCATCGTACAATCTGTTTAGCTGACATAACATAGTTCAAGCTAAAGCTCTTATCTCAGAAACGCGTAGCTAGCATTCCAAGTAGGTACGAGCGAACTCAGCGCGAATGCGTATTTGCGACGCATCGTCAGTGAAACACAAGAAAGAAGCCCGAGTATGGGTAGTAATAATAAATATTTAAAACCGGCCAAGTGCGTGTCGGGCCACGCGCAGTGTAGGGTACCTAGGATAGTGATATCATTTTATTTATGAATATTGAATATATTTTGAGTACCATGGTTTAAATACTATAATATGTACTACAAAATATGCAACTTACACTACGTGTAATACCTAACCTAGAAAAAACAGATATAACTCCTTAACTTATGAACCCTACTTAGCCGTGATGGTTTTCCTATAAAATCTATATATATAAAAGAAAGTGGTGTTAGTTACACTATTTATAACTCAAGAACGGATGAACCGATTTGGCTCAAAATTGGTGGAGAGGTAGCTTAGAACCAGGAGACGGACATAGGATACTTTTTATCCCGTTCGACCGCGTTTCCGTCAAGTCACTATAAAACGTGGTATAACAAAAACGCATCTGACATGGAATAACAAAACGCAAATGACAGTGGAATAACAAAACGTAAATGACAGCTAAACGTAATTTTGTCTTTGGTTAATTATGGTAAAAAATTTGAAAATTATAAAAATGATAGTTTAACGAAAGGTTTAATGTACCTAAGTAATTGATAATATCATCAGTAATATGTTTTCTCTTTGAATCATTAACAATGCCGCGAGCAAGACGATCAAATGTTTCCTGCTACAAAGCTACGGATTGACGTGATTTATTGGATAGGTATAGTTGAGAACCTGGAGGGTGACAAAGATTTCCCGCGGGATGTTATGAACTAAATCCACGCAGACGAAGTCGCGGGCATCAGCTAGTTCTTTATATAAGTAGGTATACCTACTACTTACTGCTGTCAATTTACAAATTTCTAGTACCAATAGTATCTGGGCTAAACCGCGGACAGACAGACAGACAGACGGACGGACATGGCGAAACTATAAGGGTTCCTTGTTTACTACGGAACTCTAAAAAGGTAGGTAATATTATACAGATGGTATTCTAATATTGAAACATTCAGCCGTGAATTGGTTAAGGCCTCCTTTTCAGGGAATTTGGGTCCCCCAGCCGCCTATAACTCTAAAAAGAATAATAATAAAACTACGTGTACTCGACTTGTATGTTTGTAGGTTTTTTTGCATAACATGGCAGATAGGTATACTCAATCTTTACAGCAAATGAATCTGTAACAGTTTTGGAATTCTCTTCCCATCGAGAGCCAGCAGGAAACTCGTCGATTCAGCGTCGTCGTCTTCGACCGTTTCGGTCGTTAACGGAT
Organism: Oeneis ivallda; assembly: GCA_029955525.1. Taxonomy (NCBI): domain Eukaryota; kingdom Metazoa; phylum Arthropoda; class Insecta; order Lepidoptera; family Nymphalidae; genus Oeneis; species Oeneis ivallda. Next base: position 12,513,187 of record JARPMR010000001.1, read on the forward strand.
CATCTCTCGACAACATGTCCGACTTTTAGGGTTCTATGCATGTTCTATGGTATAATCTTGGATGGCTGGAGTAACGACTACGGCGGGAAGGAAAACTTCACTCACTACACATGCACCCGTGCGAGGACTTGTCACCATCACAAATGATCATCCCAAACGATGATATCAATATCTTGGAAAAATCACAGAACATGAACTTCAACATTTTGGGACCCCAAAGTCTATCGGTTCTTCACGTTGTATGCGACTCGGCCATGGCCAATTCCGTTTCTCGATTCGAGGAGGGCGATTAATTTTGATCCTCCTGTGTATCACAAAACTTCTGATTTAATCCGGCAAGAATAGTTAACATAGCTAGTTAGTTAGTTTTATCATCCACTGAGCAACCAAGCCTTATGAGGCCAATATAGCACCCCTTTTTCGGATCCATAAGTCATCATCATCGGACATCATGCACTGGTTCCTACTTTAAAAGCGAAATTGAACGCAAATAGCTTGTAGAAAATAGGGCAACTCTGGTTTACTACGCTTTTTGAAACAGTATCTATTGTTTTGAGCAAGCTCTGTCTGATGGTGCATACCATGAAACAACAAGTTTGTTTAACACGTAATAGTCTTCAATGGGACAGTCAATTCAAAGAGTTAGCGAGTGGTTTCCGAGAAACAAACCCCTCGGTTTTGTCTCGCGTCGCCTAAAGTTACCTACTTAAGGCGCTGTAGTCAGTCACGATCTTCATATCACAAGCCGAATGAAGATCGTCCAATTTAAAATCTATGGGTCATAATATTATGAAAAAAAAAGTAGTTATAATTGATCGTATTTCTGGCCTGATGGCTGTTTCCTAAACACGATGACGCAAACTTTTCTCGATAGAAAAAAATTGCAAAGTTGACTCTGCAAATACATAAACTCCCGTCGTTCTCTGTTATGCATACATTTATTTTGGTAAAATTATTTACAATTGTTTTTCATATTTTAATACAACAAATGGCTGTTTTAGATTTTATTTATTGCAACTGTTATAATTTTAATATTATCCATTACAATTTGTCACTTGGCCCTTCTATTCCCAGAAGCGACTTCTTTGTCTCTCCTACTCAATTAGACAGTGATCGCCGAGGCGTGCTGCTAGGTGGACCTGCGTCGCGCTGCGCTCGCTCGGCTATCAAATATTATCGTAAATTGTAATAATTGAAAATTGTTTATGTTTATACTGAAAACTATTATTTTGTATATTTTAGACTTTAGAGAAGTCAAATATAGTGTACCTAATTATAAGTTTGTATATATTAATATTGTAAATAATTTATCCATCAAAAAAGTTGTAAATAAGTAGGGACTGAGTAGTAGCGTAGACTAATTTTGAAAATGGGTCCGAAAAAAAGCAAAATCTAAGAATGTACAGTATAAAAAAATCGGCCAAGTGCGAGTCAGGCTTCGCTCTTTTAGGGTTCCGTTAAAAAAATTTAATTAAAATATTTCCATGTACCCATGGAAACAATTTAATTTTTTTAATTTAATTTAATTTTTATTATTTGTTGTTATAGCGGCAATAGAAATACATAATAATTATGTGAAAATTTCATTTGTCTATCTATTACGGTTTACGAGATACAGCCCGCTGACAGACGGACGGACGGACGGACAGCGTGGGCTTAGTAATAGGGTCCCGTTGGTAACCTTTGGGTACGGAACCCTAAAAATAACAAAAGCAGATGATGGAAGTTGTAAAGTAGTAGGTACCTATTTCAATATTTTGTAAAGGATGATTTGTGTAACATGTAATGTAATGGATCATGAAATATCAATTTCATCATCAAGTAAGGTATCTTATAATGGTGGGATGCATCATGCAAAGTAAGTACATCATATAGGTACATCGTACAGTTTGGCTAATCAAATTGAGGTCAAATTGACGACCTCCCTGGCTCAGTGGTGAGCGCTGTTGTCTTATAACTGGGAGGTCTCGGGTTCGATTCCCGGCGGGGTCAATTTGGGAATTTATAATTTCTGAATTGTCTCTGGTCTGGTCTGGTGGGAGGCTTTGGCCGTGGCTAGTTATCACCCTACCGTCAAAGACATGCCGCCAAGCGATTTAGCGTTCCGGCACGATGGCGTGTAGAAACCAATTAGGGGTATGGGTTGAATGTTCACTGCCATATCCCTTCCAAGTTAGCCCGCTACCATCTTAGACTGCATCGTCACTTACCATCAGGTGAGATCGCAGTCAAGGACTAGCTTGTCATCGAATAAAAAAAAAAAAAAGGTAGGTAGGTGGTAGTTAGGTACTTTATGGGTATGGGTAGGAGTAGGGGTCGGGGTAGAGGTAGGGGTAGAGGTAGGGGTAGAGGTAGGGGTAGGGGTAGGGGTAGGGGTAGGGGTCGGGGTCGGGGTAGGGGTCGGGGTCGGGGTAGGGGTAGGGGTAGGGGTAGGGGTCGGGGTAGAGGTAGGGGTCGGGGTCGGGGTAGGGGTAGGGGTAGGGGTAGGGGTCAGGGTAGGGGTCGGGGAAGCGGTAGGGGTAGGGGTAGGGGTTGGGGTAGGGGTAGGGGTCGGGGTAGAGGTAGGGGTAGAGGTAGGGGTAGGGGTAGGGGTCGGGGTAGGGGTAGGGGTAGGGTTAGGGTCGGGGTAGGGTAGGGGTAGGAGTAGGGGTAGGGGTCGGGGTAGAGGTAGGGGTAGGGGTAGGGGTATGGGTATGGGTAGGAGTAGGGGTCGAGGTAGAGGTAGGGGTAGAGGTAGGGGTAGGGGTAGGGGTCGGGGTAGGGGTAGGGGTCGGGGTCGGGGTAGAGGTAGGGCTCGGGGTCGGGGTAGGGGTAGGGGTAGGGGTCGGGGTAGGGGTAGGGGTAGGGGTCAGGGTAGGGGTCGGGGTAGCGGTAGGGGTAGGGGTAGGGGTAGGGGTCGGGGTAGAGGTAGGGGTCGGGGTCGGGGTAGGGGTAGGGGTCGGGGTCGGGGTAGGGGTAGGGGTAGGGGTAGGGTAGGGGTAGGAGTAGGGGTAGGGGTCGGGGTAGAAGTAGGGGTAGGGGTATGGGTATGGGTAGGAATAGGGGTCGAGGTAGAGGTAGGGGTAGAGGTAGGGGTAGGGGTCGGGGTAGGGGTAGGGGTAGGGGTAGGGTTAGTAATGTAATGTAATGGATCATGAAATATCAATTTCATCATCAAGTAAGGTATCTAATAATGGTGGGATGCATCATGCAAAGTAAGTACATCATATAGGTACATCGTACAGTTTGGCTAATCAAATTGAGGTCAAATTGACGACCTCCCTGGCTCAGTGGTGAGCGCTGTTGTCTTATAACTGGGAGATCTCGGGTTCGATTCACGGCGGGGTCAATTTGGGAATTTATAATTTCTGAATTGTCTCTGGTCTGGTCTGGTGGGAGGCTTTGGCCGTGGCTAGTTATCACCCTACCGTCAAAGACGTGCCGCCAAGCGATTTAGCGTTCCGGCACGATGGCGTGTAGAAACCAATTAGGGGTATGGGTTGAATGTTCACTGCCATATCCCTTCCAAGTTAGCCCGCTACCATCTTAGACTGCATCGTCACTTACCATCAGGTGAGATCGCAGTCAAGGACTAGCTTGCCATCGAATAAAAAAAAAAAAGGTAGGTAGGTGGTAGTTAGGTACTTTATGGGTATGGGTAGGAGTAGGGGTCGGGGTAGAGGTAGGGGTAGGGGTAGGGGTAGGGGTAGGGGTCGGGGTAGGGGTCGGGGTAGGGGTCGGGGTAGAGGTAGGGGTAGAGGTAGGGGTAGGGGTAGGGGTAGGGGTCGGGGTCGGGGTAGGGGTAGGGGTCGGGGTAGAGGTAGGGCTCGGGGTAGAGGTAGGGGTCGGGGTCGGGGTAGGGGTAGGGGTCGGGGTAGGGGTAGGGGTCAGGGTAGGGGTCGGGGTAGCGGTAGGGGTAGGGGTAGGGGTAGGGGTAGGGGTTGGGGTAGGGGTAGGGGTCGGGGTAGAGGTAGGGGTAGAGGTAGGGGTAGGGGTCGGGGTAGAGGTAGGGGTCGGGGTTGGGGTCGGGGTAGGGGTAGGGGTAGGGGTAGGGGTAGGGGTCGGGGAAGAAGAAGGGGTAGGGGTATGGGTAGGAGTAGGGGTCGAGGTAGAGGTAGAGGTAGGGGTAGGGGTCGGGGTAGAGGTAGGGGTAGAGGTAGGGGTCGGGGTAGGGGTCGGGGTAGGGGTCGGGGTAGAGGTAGGGGTAGAGGTAGGGGTAGGGGTAGGGGTAGGGGTCGGGGTAGGGGTAGGGGTAGTGGTAGTAGTAGTATTATTATATGTATACTTAGTGACATATTTAGTTCCTCTCACAATCTGTCCTTTTCTGCATATTACTTTTACAAAATAATGTCGATGTTTCACATCTGCCAGGCGTCCCACGACGGCTCACAATTTTTTTGTACCTAAAAGTGCCTAAAATTACAAATGTAGATCACGATTCGCATGCGAAAGGATCCTTTCGCATCCTTGGTTCCGTAAGGATGCGCACGGATCCTTCCAGATCCTTACGCGTGCGAAAGCGTCTTTGGCAACTAGGGCAATGCATGAAGTGCCAAAAAGTATCGATATATCGAATCGATGAAATTAGTTACTATCTCAAGTATGTGTGCAAACACAGGTGCACTTTTCCGCCATGTTGGAATTTTTTGATAATGGACGGATTACGTTCAAAATCGATATTTTTTATTTTTGACGACCTCTCTGGCGCAGTGGTGAGCGCTGTGGTCTTATAACTGGGAGGTCTCGGGTTCGATTCCCGGCGGGGTCAATTTGGAAATTTATAATTTCTGAATCGTCTCTGGTCTGGTCTGGTGGGAGGCTTTCGTTGGCCGTGGCTAGTTACCACCCTACCGTCAAAGACTTGCCGCCAAGCGATTTAGCGTTCCGGCACGATGGCGTGTAGAAACCGATTAGGGTATGGTTGAATTGTCACTGCCACACCCCTTCCAAGTTAGTCCGCTACCATCTTAGAATGCATCATCACTTACCATCAGGTGAGATCGCAGTCAAGGACTATCTTGTCATCGAATAAAAAAAAAAATTTAGGCTTCCCTAGGGTCAAAAAGAAGAAATGGATGCCAAAATTAAAAAAAAGTCACCGCCATATTGAAATTCTTTGTTATTCGACCGATTTCATTCAAAATCGATATTCAGGCTTCTCTGGTGTCACTAAAGAGGAAATGGATGCGCAAATTTAAAAAAGTCACCGCCATATTGAAATTCTTTGTTATTCGAACAATTTTGTTCAAAATCGATGTTTAGGCTTCCCTGGGGTCAAGAAAGAGGAAATGGGTGCCAGAATTTTAAAGAGGGAATGGGTGCCAGACTTTTAAAAAGTCCCCGCCATATTGAAATTCTTTGTTATGGCGGGGACTTTTTAAAATTTTATCACCCATTCCCTCTTTCTTGACCTCAGGCAAGCCTAAATATATATTTTGAACGAAATCGGTCCAGTAACAAAGAATTTCAATATGGCGGTGTTTTTTTAAATTTTGCCACCGATTTCCTCTTTCTTGACCCCAGGGAAGAACAAATATCGATTTGGAACGAAATCGGTCTAGTAACAAAGAATTTAAATATGGCGGTTACTTTTGAAAATTTTGGCACCCATTTCCTCTTTCTGGACCCCAGGGAAGCCTAAATATATATTTTGAACGAAATCGGTCCAGTAAACAAGAATTTCAATATGGCGGTGACTTTTTAAAATGTTGGCACCCATTTACTCTTTCTTGACCCCAGGGAAGCCTAAATATCGATTTTGAACGAAATCGGTCCAGTAAACAAGAATTTCAATATGGCGGTGACTTTTTAAAATTTTGGCACCCATTTCCTCTTTCTTGACCCCAGAGAAGCCTAAATATCGATTTTGAACGAAATCGGTCCAGTAACAAAGAATTTTAATATGGCGGTGACTTTTTAAAATTTTCGCATCTATTTCCTCTCTCTTGACCCCAGGGAAGCCCAAATTTCGATTTGGAACGTAATCGGTCCAATAACAGCGAATTTCAATATGGCGGTGACTTTTTAAAATTTTGGCACCCATTTCCTCTTTCTTGACCCTAGGGAATCCTAAATATCGATTTTGAACGAAATCTGTCCAGTAACAAAGAATTCAATATGGCGGTAACTTTTTTAAATTTTGGCACCCATTTCCTCTTTCTTGACCCGAGAGAAGCCTAAATATCGAATTTGAACGAAATCGGTCCAATAACAAAGAATTTCAATATGGCGGTGACTTTTTAAAATTTTGGCACCCATTTCCTCTTTCTTGACCCCAGAGAAGCCTAAATATCGAATTTGAACGAAATCGGTCCAATAACAAAGAATTTCAATATGGCGGTGACTTTTTAAAATTTTGGCATCCATTTCCTCTTTCTTGACCCTAGGGAATCCTAAATATCGATTTGGAACGTAATCGGTCCAATAACAAAGAATTTCAATATGGCGGTGACTTTTTAAAATTTTGGCATCCATTTCCTCTTTCTTGACCCTAGGGAATCCTAAATATCGATTTGGAACGTAATCGGTCCAATAACAGCGAATTTCAATATGGCGGTGACTTTTTAAAATTTTGGCACCCATTTCCTCTTTCTTGACCCCAGAGAAGCCTAAATATCGAATTTGAACGAAATCGGTCCAATAACAAAGAATTTCAATATGGCGGTGACTTTTTAAAATTTTGGCATCCATTTCCTCTTTCTTGACCCTAGGGAATCCTAAATATCGATTTGGAACGTAATCGGTCCAATAACAAAGAATTTCAATATGGCGGTGACTTTTTAAAATTTTGGCATCCATTTCCTCTTTCTTGACCCTAGGGAATCCTAAATATCGATTTGGAACTTAATCGGTCCAATAACAGCGAATTTCAATATGGCGGTGACTTTTTAAAATTTTGGCATCCATTCCCTCTTTCTTGACCCGAGAGAAGCCTAAATATCGGATTTGAACGAAATCGGTCCAATAACAAAGAATTTCAATATGGCGGTGACTTTTTAAAATTTTGGCATCCATTTCCTCTTTCTTGACCCTAGGGAATCCTAAATATCGATTTGGAACGTAATCGGTCCAATAACAGCGAATTTCAATATGGCGGTGACTTTTTAAAATTTTGGCATCCATTCCCTCTTTCTTGACCCGAGAGAAGCCTAAATATCGAATTTGAACGAAATCGGTCCAATAACAAAGAATTTCAATATGGCGGTGACTTTTTAAAATGTTGGCACCCATTTACTCTTTCTTGACCCCAGGGAAGCCTAAATATCGATTTTGAACGAAATCGGTCCAGTAAACAAGAATTTCAATATGGCGGTGACTTTTTAAAATTTTGGCACCCATTTCCTCTTTCTTGACCCCAGAGAAGCCTAAATATCGATTTTGAACGAAATCGGTCCAGTAACAAAGAATTTTAATATGGCGGTGACTTTTTAAAATTTTCGCATCTATTTCCTCTCTCTTGACCCCAGGGAAGCCCAAATTTCGATTTGGAACGTAATCGGTCCAATAACAGCGAATTTCAATATGGCGGTGACTTTTTAAAATTTTGGCACCCATTTCCTCTTTCTTGACCCTAGGGAATCCTAAATATCGATTTTGAACGAAATCTGTCCAGTAACAAAGAATTCAATATGGCGGTAACTTTTTTAAATTTTGGCACCCATTTCCTCTTTCTTGACCCGAGAGAAGCCTAAATATCGAATTTGAACGAAATCGGTCCAATAACAAAGAATTTCAATATGGCGGTGACTTTTTAAAATTTTGGCACCCATTTCCTCTTTCTTGACCCCAGAGAAGCCTAAATATCGAATTTGAACGAAATCGGTCCAATAACAAAGAATTTCAATATGGCGGTGACTTTTTAAAATTTTGGCATCCATTTCCTCTTTCTTGACCCTAGGGAATCCTAAATATCGATTTGGAACGTAATCGGTCCAATAACAAAGAATTTCAATATGGCGGTGACTTTTTAAAATTTTGGCATCCATTTCCTCTTTCTTGACCCTAGGGAATCCTAAATATCGATTTGGAACGTAATCGGTCCAATAACAGCGAATTTCAATATGGCGGTGACTTTTTAAAATTTTGGCACCCATTTCCTCTTTCTTGACCCCAGAGAAGCCTAAATATCGAATTTGAACGAAATCGGTCCAATAACAAAGAATTTCAATATGGCGGTGACTTTTTAAAATTTTGGCATCCATTTCCTCTTTCTTGACCCTAGGGAATCCTAAATATCGATTTGGAACGTAATCGGTCCAATAACAAAGAATTTCAATATGGCGGTGACTTTAATTTTGGCATCCATTTCCTCTTTCTTGACCCTAGGGAATCCTAAATATCGATTTGGAACTTAATCGGTCCAATAACAGCGAATTTCAATATGGCGGTGACTTTTTAAAATTTTGGCATCCATTCCCTCTTTCTTGACCCGAGAGAAGCCTAAATATCGGATTTGAACGAAATCGGTCCAATAACAAAGAATTTCAATATGGCGGTGACTTTTTAAAATTTTGGCATCCATTTCCTCTTTCTTGACCCTAGGGAATCCTAAATATCGATTTGGAACGTAATCGGTCCAATAACAGCGAATTTCAATATGGCGGTGACTTTTTAAAATTTTGGCATCCATTCCCTCTTTCTTGACCCGAGAGAAGCCTAAATATCGAATTTGAACGAAATCGGTCCAATAACAAAGAATTTCAATATGGCGGTGACTTTTTAAAATTTTGGCACCCATTCCCTCTTTCTTGACCCGAGAGAAGCCTAAATATCGAATTTGAACGAAATCGGTCCAATAACAAAGAATTTCAATATGGCGGTGACTTTTTAAAATTTTGGCACCCATTTCCTCTTTCTTGACCCCAGAGAAGCCTAAATATCGAATTTGAACGAAATCGGTCCAATAACAAAGAATTTCAATATGGCGGTGACTTTTTAAAATTTTGGCATCCATTTCCTCTTTCTTGACCCCAGGCAAGCCCAAATATCGATTTATAATGAAATCGGTCGAATAACAAAGAATTTCAATATGGCGGTGACTTTTTAAAATTTTGGCACCCATTTCCTCTTTCTTGACCCCAGGGAAGCCTAAATATCGATTTTGAACGTAATCGGCCCAATAACATAGAATTTCAATATGGCGGGGACTTTTTAAAATTATGGCAGGCATTCATTTTCTCTTTCTCGACCCCAGGGAAGCCCAAATATCGATTTTGAACGAAATCGGTAGACTAACCAAAAAAAAAAAAATTAAAAATAAAAAATAAAAAAAGCATGTTATTGTATTTGGTTAGGAATTGAACCTGTATAAATTTTTTTTGATTATCTATGAACATGAACTGGAACCATGCTAACTGAGCCAAATAAAGTATAATAGGATTGACGAAAATAAGTTACAGTACCTATTAAGTTGAGATAAATAACCAGTTTTGTCAGTCGGGAGTTGTTTCCCGCCAGAGTTGCTTCGCGCCATTTCTGCGCTTCGCACGGGGCGCCCCGCGGTGGGCGGGACTACGACTCCGCTCCTTCTCCTGCTTCACCCCCTCAAATACCTAAACTTTGTCTGCCTCCTCGCCTTAATAAAATTGCGCAAACCTTTGTCGCGCCAAGCTCTACGAATTCCAAATACGTCCTCGAGCCCATTGAGGTCTCCCTCCTGAACACGCCTTATAATGAATGAATGAAGTTTGATTCTTATTTTAATACTAGCTTTTGCCCGCGACTTTATTCGCGTGGAGTAGGTTTTTAAAAATCTCGCGGCAACTTTTGTTTCACCGGGTTAAAAGGTAGTCTATGTCACTCTCCAAGCTTAGGACTTTACCTGCCCATTACCAATGCAAATACCAAATCTCGTCACCCCGTTGCTGCGTTATTAAAGGATAAACCAAAAAACCAAGGTTTGGTAGGTAACTACTTACCAAATTTTTTTGTGGTAAGAGAATATTTTTTCTAAGCTTAATTAAATTGACAGATCTAAATCTCTGGCTATTCCTTTTATAATACTTTATACGGAATAGGATGGCACTAGATAATTTAGTTTTGATATTTTGGCAGATTTTTCTTTACAAAAACTGTCAGATCGCCCAATTTATTCCTCAGTTAAACGTCACTGGACGTTGGTGAAATCAGCACTAAGGTCTAAGTGTAGTTTAGAGATTGTGTACATAATACATTAGTAAAGTATTAGTACAAAATACATTAGCAACTATAAGAAGCTTGATTAAAGCGTTGCTTTAAATTGACCATCAATTATAACATGATGTTCAAATGATTACCGGCATTTAATTATCCTCGTAAAGATTATTAAATGCTTTATTAATTTGCCAGTAATTCGTGATCGACTGCGAAGCCTGGCCGACTTGAACCCAGGGCTCTATTGATGTTTGCGAGTTATATGTAAAATAAAACCGGCGAAGTGCGAGTTATAAAAAACGATCAAAAAGTTAAATATCTGAGTTTGACCAGTTTACCAAACACTATTAGTACTAAAACTATTAGTGGTCATCATTTATTCGGCGGCATACCTACTCGTACTAAAGGGCCTATCTATTCTCTGGACTGTTATTGTTAGACGTATAAATTGTTGATCGCAGCAATTTCATTTAAATAGATAAGTGACACCTAGACTCAGCAAACAATCGTGTGAATCAAAGGTTTGTTCTCGGTGTGAAATTAGAGCCAAAACCATTAAAGACACATACATACATATTATAATATGATTAAAATAATTGGGTATTTGACTGATATTTTTTATATTTTATTTAAAATAACGTTTTTAAATATTAAAACACAATTCCATTTCTCTTTTTAGGGTTCCGTACCAAAATGGTAAAAATGGAACAATTATGGTGAGACTTTCTCCGTCCGTCTGTCCGTCCGTCTGTCACAGTCGATTATTTCAGTAACTAATAAAAGCTATCGACATGAAATTTGGCATAGTTGTGTATAATAGTGGCCCAACATCATTGGAATAAAGAAAAATCGAAAATTATTTTTAGTTTTATTAAAAAAGGGGGAAAATCGGGGGTTTGAAATTTCAAAGTAAAATAACTATACCGAGTGGGGTATCATATGAAAGGCCTTTACTTGTGCATTCTAAAACAGTTTTTTATTTATTTCTATATATAATAGTTTTCGAGTAATCGGCCAAAATGTCGAAAAAAATACCGTTCCACCCTCCTCCCCCCCCCCCTTCTTCCAAGTTTACCAATCGAAAAATCTGAAATAATTATGGTCAATAGAGGTTTATGTATATTTTACAGGAAAAATAAAATCAACGCTCTAACTTGCATAGTTTTTTTTATATTAACAATAAACCTCTACAAACAAAGTTAACGATAAATAAGCAAATTAATATAATATTATCGTTTTACTTTTACTTTTGAAGTACGGAACCCTCGGTGCGCGAGTCCGACTCGCACTTGGCCGGCTTTTTTTAAATATCTTTACTAGTGTCAGAATTATTAGCTGTTTTACTGTGACTGTATGTGACTCTAAAATAAAATATTTTATGGAGCGTGTATGGAGCTGCTGAATTGTGACATCACACTTCACTAGCGCTCTCTCTGTCTAACAGGAAACTTTAAAGCTCTATAACTTATATGTTTTTGGACCGATTTATTTTCTGTTTTTAGGGTTCCGTACCCAAAGGGTACCAACGGGACCCTATTACTGCTGTCCGTCCGTCCGTCCGTCCGTCAGCGGGCTGTATCTCGTAAACCGTAATAGATAGACAGATGAAATTTTCACATATTATGTATTTCTATTGTCGCTATAACAACAAATAATAAAAATTAAATTAAATTAAAAAAAAAAATTAAAATATTTTCATGGGTAGGTACATGGAAATATTTTTATTTAATTTTTTTAACGGAACCCTAATAGAGCGAGGCTCGACTCGCACGTGGCCGATTTTTATAAATGTTATTCTTACATGTTACATTTTCGATTATAAATAACTAGTGGTTCGCCCCGAACTGAGACCTCGCGGTAACGGTATCCCATGATTATTCATTCAATCGATACATGATAACCAAAACTGACATTATTATTATGCCCGTTTTCACCAAACATACCTAAATCATCCCCTAAGTAGGAGTCTCTTAACGTAGGTAGCTCCTAAATACAATCCTAAGTCCTAACATCCGTCCCAATATCCTTTTAGGTGTCCCGTACAGGATCGTGATAAATAAGTTGACAGAAAACATCAATCACCTAACTTATAGGTAGCCCGTAAAGGTTAGGGAACGTTAGTGAAAACATTGAATTATTATGTAGGTACTAACGAGTGAAACCGGGTTACGGGCATCTGTACAAATCGTCATCTATCGACGCGAATAGAAAATATACAATATTTAACTAAAATTTAACTAAAAAATAATTTTAATTGAATAATATGGTACAAAAAAAATTACAATACAATTATTGTATTATAATAAGTAACTAAATAATAATGGTCGACGCAAAACTGTTTTTGGGATAGGTCGTTAGTCGTAACTCGTAGTTCCATGGGAATAGTTACTGACTGCGCCATCTATTAGCATTATTGTGAAGCTATGTTGATGCTATATGAATTACTGATGTACATTAAAAATTAAATAATCTCGTTTCTTTATAATATTCATATAATTTTAGTATTTGTTGTTCAAGTACAGGATATAAGTGACCTAAAAACATAAAATCAGTTTGAAAATCCATAGCGGATTTTCTTAGGGAGCGTCTTCAAGCGAGCGTATAAAATCGCCACTTTGAAAGCCCCCCATTTCGTCAATTTTAAGGGAAAAATTAAAAAAAAAATATTTTTGTACTCAGTTCAAAATTATCTTTAAAATGATACGTAACAATTTTATGTAACGCGATATTTTTTTTTTTACTTCGCATTCGCTTCTATGAGAGCCCCCCTGAAATAAAGATTTTTATAACTTTTTAAGCCATTTTCGGCTGGAGGCCATCGGTTTACATATTATATCTAAATTTGAAGTAATTACGTTCAGTAATTCAAAAGTTATAAGGCTCTGACAGACGGACGGACGGACGGACGGACGGACGGACAAGTGCAAATCGCTCTAGTTAACTCAAAGACCTTCGCTTCGCTCGGTCGATGAATATCAACATTTTGACTACAGTCAAATTCCCAATTACAATAATATCTAATAATTAGGATACAATAAAAATCTTAAAAAAAAATGTATTATTAAGAATTTTCTGTATCCTAATTTCTCATCCACTAGAGCAGTTATTGTACGGCCTAGGGCTTGACTTTGGGCTCCTTTTCGGGTGGTCCGCGGTCCGATCCAAGGCACGCATCTGACTTTTCGGATGATCGCATAAGAAATTTTCCCTGTGAAATCAATGTTCGAAGAAAAAAATCATCAAACAAAAATGAAACGTAAATTCAAAAGTAGATATATTTGCCATACCTTAAGGGTAGAAGCTCGTTGGTGCTGCGTTGTTAAATTAATTAGTTTTATTGTATTAACGCCGCGCGCCGCGACTTCGGCTAGGCTATTGATCGCTTGAAGCCCTAGCCCGTCTCTGGATCCGCGTAGGTACTTCAAAGTCATCGTTTCGTAGGTGTACCTTGATGTATACAATATACTAGAAACTATGAAGTCACTCATTCAAATAGGTCTATTTATGGCCTATTTGTAACAGACTCAAAAGGTCAAAAGGTTTTTGACTCGACTCATTTCGACTTCGTATGGTTCTTTGTTCATTTGAAAGTTCATGCCTGTAGGGTGGGATCAGTTATAAAATTGGTAAAGATGCGACAAAGATGTTAGAAGATGGGAGGACGGATTTCTCAACGTACAATAGGTAGCGACTCTGAAGTTTCTTCGGAGCGCGCTCTATACAAATAAAGTTTGATTCTTATTTGAATACTAGAATTTGCCGGCGGCTTTTTCCGCGTGGAGTAGATTTATAAAAATTCCACGGGTGCCCTCTATTTTTCAGGAATAAGATCTATAAGGTCTATTATACTCCCAAAGTCTTCAACAGCTATATCCATACAGAAAATTACATCGATCGGTAGCTCTGCTGTGCGTGAAACTAACAAACAAACACACATTCTTTATAATATTAGTAATGATTAACTAATCAAACTCAATGATGTAATAGACACATTAAATCCGAAAAAGGTAGTGTAAAAGTTACACGACTCGAAGATGTGTATTATGTAGATTCAAATCTGCGAAAATCCTAGGGCGAGTCTGAGGGTGACTTACATCGCTGCAATATTCTTATTAGCAGAGGCACATTAAGGGCAGAGGTTTACATTGGGCAAGCGAGCATGCTGGGCTAATACAAATTACCAACAAGGATAAAAAATTTAATAATAATATATAACAATTCTTAAATAATTTCTTGAAAAATTCTTTAAATTTGGTGAAGATCTGATGAATATCTTCGGTGATGGAGAACGGAACTCCTCAATGAATAGAAACAAATCGCTCGCGATCAGAGATTGTGTAGATTTATCCTACGAAGCTGCACTAAAAAGCTTAAAATAATAATATTATATAAAAATTAAAAAAAATCCGACTTCAAACGCCACTGAAAAGTATAAAATAATTTCAGTTTGTACACGGTTTGAAGTCGGGCGGGCCTGAATAGAAACGATGATACGATGAAACGAATGCGCCACGCTAGCCAAAATTTATTTTGTAAGTCCAGGCACAGAATATCCATAATAGTACTTGGTAGAGGTATGTTGATTGTTGAAGTCGGGCTAGCGTTGCAACTTGCAGTTTTATAGTTCTATTGAGGCCCGCCCGACTTCAACATACGTGTACAAACAAAAATTATTTTATACTTATCAGTGGCGTTTGAAGTCCGTTTTTTTTTAATTTTTATATAATATTATTATTTTAAGCTTTTTAGTGCAGCTTCGTAGGATAAATCTACACAATCTCTGATCGCGAGCGATTTGTTTCTATTCATTGAGGAGTTCCGTTCTCCATCACCGAAGATATTCATCAGATCTTCACCAAATTTAAATGGCATCAATCTGCCGGTAGGTATGTCTTTTCAAATAAAAAAATGATTGAAATCGGTTCAGATTTGACGGATTCATGAAGTAAAAAAAAAAATACGCGTCGAATTGAGAACCTTCTCCTTTTTTTTGAAGTCGGTTAAAAACTGTAACCCGAGTACGCAAAATTGGATTGGAAATTCGTAAATAGTCACATTACATAGACTACAAGAATCATAACCCTTCCTTTTGGCTTCACCGTAATAGGGTAAAAATAAGGGCATAATACTTGTGTGATACATAATTAGGTGTCTTGTTAAACAAAATTAAAAACCGGCCAAGTGCGAGTCAGACTCGCGCACCGATGGTTCCGTACTCCAAAAGTAAAACTAAAACGATAATATTATACTAATTTGCTTATTTATCGTTAACTTTGTTTGTAGAGGTTTATTGTTAATATAAAAAAACTATGCTAGTTAGAGCGTTGGTTTTATTTTTCCTGTAAAATATACATAAACCTCTATTGACCATAATTATTTCTGATTTTTCGATTGGTAAACTTCGGAGATAAGGGGGAGGGGAACGGTATTTTTTTCGACATTTTGGCCGATTACTCAAAAACTATTATATCTAGAAATAAATAAAAAACTGCTTTAGAATGCACAAGTAAAGGCCTTTCATATGATACCCCACTCGGTATAATTATTCTACTTTGAAATTTCAAACCCCTGATTTTCCCCCTTTTTAAATTAAACTAAAATAATTTTCACGTTGATTTTATTTTTCCTGTAAAATATACATAAACCTCTATTGACCCTAATTATTTCAGATTTTTCGATTGGTAAACTTCGGAGATAAGGGGGGGGGGGGGGGGGAACGGTATGTTTTTCGACATTTTGGCCGATTACTCAAAAACTATTATATATAGAAATAAATAAAAAACTGTTTTAGAATGCACAAGTAAAGGCCTTTCATATAATATCCCACTCGGTATAATTATCTTACTTTGAGATTTCAAACCCCTGATTTTCCCCCTTTTTTTGTTAAACTAAAATAATTTTCGCGTTGATTTTATTTTTCCTGTAAAATATACATAAACCTCTATTGACCACAATTATTTCAGATTTTTCGATTGGTAAACTTCGGAGATAAGGGGGGGGGGGGGGGGAACGGTATTTTTTCGACATTTTGGCCGATTAATCAAAAACTATTATATATAGAAATAAATAAAAATCTGTTTTAGAATGCACAAGTTAAGTTAAGTTGATACCCCACTCGGTATAGTTATCTTACTTTGAAATTTCAAACCCCCGATTTTCCCCCTTTTTTAATAAAACTAAAAATAATTTTCGATTTTTCTTTTCTCCAATGATGTTGGGCCACTATTATACACAACTATGCTAAATTTCATGTCGATAGCTTTAATAGTTACTGAAATAATCGACTGTGACAGACGGACGGACGGAGAAAGTCTCACCATAAGGGTTCCATTTTTACCATTTTGGTACGGAACCCTAATAATATTGTTGACGCAAAACTGTTTTTGCGGTAGCCAATGACAGCGCCATCTAATAACATTATTGTGAAGCTATGTTGAAAATACTGAGGCCCGTTAAAAATGAAATAATTTCGTTTCTTCATAATATTTGTCTAATTTTAGTATTTGTTGTTCAAGTACAGGATATACCTGAAATTATACACAAGTTTCGAATTTTAATATGTAGCCTTTTCATTTCCATTTTTTTTAAATTTGAAGTAATTACGTTCAGTAATTCAGAAGTTCTGACAGACTCTGACAGACGGACGGACGAACGGACAGACAGACAAGTGCAAATTCACTCAAGTAGACTCAGAGACCTTCGCTTCGCTCGGTCAAAAATTTGAAAATTGTCTTTGAAATACTCAAAGAAAATTGTAGAATATAAAGCAAATAGTGGCAAATATCCACTTTTTTCCAAACATGCTTATGGAACCCTTCCTCTGTATTTGTGCCCGTGAAAGACATACAATTGTATCTCAAGGTAGTACTATTATTATATTCTGTGTCTCAAGATAATAACTTTGTTAAAAAGTTGCCTATTTATATACGAAATGTTTACCCTGTGAAATTAAGAGGCTTAAGTTTACGAACACAGCGACCTTGAAGGCCCTTACTGATAGAAACCTACTGTTTACCTGCGTAAGGTAAAAGGTTTATATAAGGGCGCGCACATAGCATGCAAATGAGGAAAACTTTGTACACTTCTTGACTTGTTCCATGCTTGAAAAAAATAAGTGGCACTCGGGGACTGCCACGGTAAAGCTATTGCATAGCATTTTTTATCAACTTATGCAATTATAATATTTATGCAATTTTTTTTTGCATGATAAAAATTATGCAAAAAAAAATTAAAAAACAAACAAACTAGAAAAGCGCACTGTCACTACTTCGCGAGTGAGATGCGACATCATACACCATACGGTAAAGAAAGCGGCCGCTCGCCCACTGCGCCAAAAACAGCTACTTGTGAACCTCTAAAATGTTGAACGCTTACTGAACGACGGTGTTAGGTTTATTTTCGTTACGGAATTTCTTGATTCGGTCGCCGCGCTCAAACTGTTTGTCCTAGTTAAAAGCCCGCGATAAAAGCTATGCAATAGCTTAAAAACATGACTACTGGCATGTTCAAGCTACATAGGGTATACCCGACGCACAGGGTCGATCGTTGCATGATTACTTTCGTTGCTACAGTTTGATAAACAAGTATAGGAATTGATCGTTATGAAATCGCCTCCTAGAATTCTTGCATCCCATAACCATGCAAGTACCGTAGCTGGTAATATTATTTAAACTATAGATATTGTATTTATCAAGCACTAATGAAATTTTACCTATATCCGCGTGGTATTAAGTTTTTAAAAATCCCGCGGAAACACTTCGGTTACTTTCAACGAAAAATCGAAGAGCTCCTGAATTTTGAAAACAACTCCACGCGGACGAAATCGCGGGCTTAAATTTAAGTAATTTATATTTTTATGTTTTTTAGTTATAGACTGTGGTTTAGTTTAAAACTAAAGGCAGGGCAGGGCAGGGCAGCAAAACACGTCATAAGATTAATACGCTTCATAACAGTTTGAACTTCAAGATTTTATGGGGCTTCACAATTCACAACAACAAGCCATTAGGTAAAGTTTAATAATTACTTCTAACTATGACGAGTTCTAAGAGTGTTCACCTGTGAGTTACGCAACTTTGCTTTGACTTATTGTTCTGAATAATTACAGCATGACTTCAACGTGCTAATTTTTTGTACTTATCGATAGAATAAAATTTTAGTAAATTTTCTAGTAGTTTAGAATCAATTTTAGACACTTTTCAAAAAAGATTAAAATACCCTATTATAGATCCATCTCGCTGCTGAGTCATGTTTATAAGTAGTTCTCGATAGTCATTACGAACCGTTTCGCTCGTAGATTTGATGACTTCCGGCCTACCGAACAAGCAGGATTCCGAAAAAGCTTTAGCACTATGATAGATCACATTCATATGCAGGTTTTACAAAAGATGGAAGAGTAAAATAATAAATAAGAAATAATAAATAAGAGTAAAATAAACCAGCCACTTATCTTAGCGTTTGTGGACTATGAGAAACCCTTTGATTCGTTGGAAACTTAGGCTTTATTGAGGTCGCTGCTGAGATGCCGGATCGACTACCGGTATATCCAAGCAATAAATATTATAAAGAGACGAAATTATTTCATTTTTAATGAGCATCAATATACAAATATTTAGTTTGAAATTCAAAAATAGAAGTTGCTGTTTGTTATTTAATCTCGCTATCTGTCCATGTTTTCTATACTTCTAATATATAAAATTCTCACGTCGCGGTGTTTGTTACCAAACTCCTCCTTATCCTTAAGAAAAGTGCAATAATGTAACCCAAAGTAGCAAAGTTTTGCCTATAAAATTCACTATTTGGCGTATACTCAGAAAACTATTGATGATACATACAAATTATATAATAAATGATTAAAGTACTCATTATTCTCTACAAAAAATTCCATAAGGGAATATATCTAACTATCATAGTTAAGTCACAATAGTAGTTTTTGTGTTCTAAAATTTAATTAGATCGCCGCTGGTAGAAATAAAGGTATTGATTACATTCGTATCATGTATTAATTCTTCCTTATTAATATTATAAATGCGAAAGTGTGTTTGTTTTTTGGTTTGTCGTTCAATCGCGCAGCAACAAAGCTACGGATCTACGTGATTTTTTGCATGGGTATAGTTGAGAACCTGGAAGGTGACATAGGCTACATTTTATCCGGGAAAACCGAAGAGTTCCCGCGGAATTTTAAAACTAAATCCACGCGGACGAAGTTGCGGGCATCAGCTAGTATAGAATCTAAAACAAACTGACTGAAGGTAGGTACATCTCCAAACTTGTATGACGCGAGGTCTTAGTTCGGAGCGAACCACTACTGGTAAGTACTAAAAGTCCGAACTGGTAAGTGGTACGGTATTTGTGTGTACTCTAAAGGTAAGTACGGAGCGGCGTACTTACCTTTTAGTGACCGAGCAAGAACAAGCTTACGATAGAGGGTCGCGTATTGCTAGCGCCGGCGCTCTGTTTTATAGTAGCTTAATAATAGTACAGTACGCTTAGTACAAGATTTGATAGTTAACTATAAATATATAACTATGACATTACCATCAAAGTAAAATACACGAAAAAGTCCAGGATATGTCTAGCTATTACAGTTACGTCACAATAACTACCTTTTCATGTTAAAATCATACTTATCGATACAGAAAACTTGCGACATAGTCCCACAAAAACTTCGAGTTCTAACTCCTCAATTCTGATGCTGCAGGGGTACTGCCCACCTAAACTATGGTGATTGGTTAACTGTAGATTATGAATAGCTGTTGTAGGTACCAAGTACCAAGACTACATAGTTTAATTCCAGGGCCCAACTCCTCAATCCTGATGCTGCAGGGGTTCTGCCTAAGCGGATAAAGTCACGCGAGTATTATTATAAAATAGATTGACTCAAATAGATAGTCACATTGAAAGCCAAAATTTTCCTAAATTCACCTAATAATTTTAAATTCAATATTTTTTTTTTTTGATTTTTGATTAATTATTCTTTAAAATAATAATGTTCATTGTGATGTTGATCTGAAATATAACAAAATTTTTTATTTATAAATAATATCAGTCAAGTTGAAGTTGACTTATATCCTCCTGTCCCCTCCAAATAAGCGGATAGCTTGTGTTAGGAGTGGGTTCGACAATAGTGCAATGGGTGGGATTAAAACCTGCGACCTTTCAGTTTTCAGTTCGCAAGTTTAACCGTTGGGCTATTGAGGCTTATAATAAATATTTCCTTGTGACAACCCTAGCCTAATTACTGATGTCTAGACATTGGCGGCATTTACCACGAGACCAAAGGCGTCAAACTACTGTATGTCCTTATACTGTAGTAATAGTACAACACAATTTGGCGCTAGAGCGCGGCATCAGGCTAGCACTCTGACGCGCGCTAAGTACTTATTACTCGTTCTATTTGTAGAACTTTAGCCACAGTATGTTACGTGTGCTTTCCATTAGGATTACGTAGGGAATTGGACCGACCTTACGGGAATTGGAAATTCGGAGACTATTACCTAGCAGGCAGACTGGATGTTCCGGGAAAAGGATGTAACAGACATACTGGACGTTCGTGGAAGTAGACCTTCCGGCTCGTAAGGCGCCATCTCCAAGGGCGAGGGAATCGCGACGAGTCCGTCCAACGGATAGTACCAGTCATATCGCCGCGATAGTATCGCCCTTTGGAGATAGGCCCATAGAGTTTGTATGTTTGGTGGCACAGCGAGACTATCACCGCGATACTCTCTCTCGCCCGTGGAGATGGCGCCTTACGGTTATAAGAACTAATCGATAGGAAACTAGACGGCCAACGACCATGTATTTTTGAATGATGACGGAAAGTCAATTCCACTGACATAAAATTGAAATTCTGTATATTATACCTACAGCCAAAACTAATACGGCAAACGACCACGTATCTTTGAATGATGACGGAAAGTCAATTCCACTTGTTTAAAGTTGAAATTCTGTATATTATACCTCTAGCCAAAACTAATGTGTCCAATGTGTGCATGAGTCCAAAATATTTTCCAATGAACATTTCCATCGTTCATATCGATAGCAAGTAGGTACTCAATACGAGTGTGAAGGAATAGAAGTGTGACAGCAAGGGCAACGCTGGTCATAAATACACCTAATTGAATTTCAAAATCGCGAGATTTTAAAAACAAGAGCGAAACTGGTGCGTCCATTTTGTTTCAGGTAAAATGAAAAAGAGAGTTATTCTTTGTGTGCGTTTGCTTATATGATCTGGGGACACGGCAGTGTCCCCGCCACGACTGCAAGCGAAGCGCAAGGGCACTACCTACCTTTTTTCGATGCGCTTCGTCTTTTTTGAAGCCTCTTTGGTTTGGATTATACCAGATAAAAGAAATTTTCGGGATATGATGTCAATAGTGAACTTATTAAACATAATATAAAGTTTCAATTGCATAGCTCTTATACCTACTTTAGATTTTATTTATATCTAAAAACCCAGATTCGGTCACTGACTCACTGATGATCAACAAAATTCTTAAGGTACTTTCTGAAGTCCTAGAAAGCTGAAATTCGGAATGTAAGTTAGTATTAGTGCACAGACAACAAAAAAATCCTAAAACTTGGAACTTTTACCCCCCCACTCCGTATACTAGGGGATGAAAGTTTGCATGAGACTTACGTAAATTTTGATGCTAGAGGTCTGAAAATTGATTTAGGGTCTCCTTGTTATAAGCAAAATAAATAAATATTGTCATAAGCAACTTACAAAAGAAGTGAGATCCCACCAAAAACATTTTCATTTAAAATAATGCCACGACGAGCAAACGAGTGTCAAAAGTCTATCTAACTCTACAAGCCCTAACTTCACAAACTCTACACCTTAGTAAAAATATGTGGCTTGGCCGTTGGATGGATACATGGATGAATGTTTGTTACTCTATTACTCCACAACGAATGTACCGATTTTTATTTGAAATTTGGAATGGCGATAGCTCATACTACTACTACTTTTATCCCGGAAAATTCCTGCGGGAATTAAAAAACCTTAATCCACGCGGACGAAGTCGCAGGCATCTAGTTTTACATAAAAATGTTTTTGGTGGGATGCCCATTTCGATATTATATTTATTTATTTATGAGTAAACTGAAACTGAAGTTGCACATAGTTCTAAAAGCTGATGGTCGTTGGGGTCCAGACCCCCCCCCCCCCCCTCTCTGTGGACCGACGACATCAAACAAGTCACAGGGAGCCGCTGGATGCTAGCGGAGCAAGACCGAGGCCCGTGGAAGTCATTACTGCATGATTGCAGGACAAAACAACGAAAAACACAGTTTAGAATTAATAATAATAGTATGATTTGTAAATGATACGACTTAATTACTAAGCCAATCAAAACTTTGACCTTTTCTCTTTTTATGTTATCGTGTTTAACGACTAACTTTAGATCGGAAACTTTGCCTGTTAAGATATCAATACCAATTATAGCAAAAAAAACAACTTGTTAATTGAATATCAGAACACATTCGAATAGGGTTCAGTAGTTACGCTAGTAGGTATACTATAGTATACTTAGGGCCGATTTCAACAACGTAAAATAAGTCTTATCTGATCTTAAATTTGATATTTTGACAGTATTTTCAATACAAAAACTGTCAGAACGCCCAATTTATTCCTCGGATAAACGTCACGCGACGTTTCTGAAATCGGAACTTGGTAGTATCAATATATATAAACGGCAGATGCTCTACTCGCTTTCGAATCATAAAAATCTGGCGACTATCACTAAGAGATTAATGCAGAAGTATATAAAAATTGGTTCAGGGAAATGTTGATGTTTCTGGAAGAACCTTCAATTATATTTATTGATAACTCGCCCTACCATTCACGGAAAATAAATAAAATGCCAACTCAAGCTGACACCAAACACAAAATTATTAACTGGGTTCGTGATAATGGCGAGGATGTGAACAATTCATTCTTTAAAGCAGAATTAATAAGAATTTTAAATTCAAAACGTCGACCTAAAAGATACGTAGTCGATGAAATGGCAGCGGAATATGGACATACTGTCATTAGAATCCCACCTTATCACTGCCAATAAGCTGTCAATACAATGAATTTTGAATTGATATGGGCACAAACCAAAGGGAAGGCAGCAAGAAACAACACAAAGCCGCCGTTTACAGCGACTAAAATGATGCAACTATTAAATAATGCGTGTGGTGAAGTGACACCTGAAAATTGGGCGAGTTTCGTGGAGAGGACAAGAAAAATAATAATGTCTGATTGGGATCGGGACGTTACGATTGACAATATAAATGAACAAGAATTAATTATTCAACCGAGGACTCAACTGACGATTCTAGTGTAAATTATGAAGAAGAGTCTGATGGATCATTGTAATAAAAAATATTTAATAATTTTACTTGTTTCATTTGTATACCCAATTACGTAGCTAGTTTGTTAAATAAATAAGTAGGTAGTAGGTATGTGATTTTTCAAGTATATTTGATCAAAACTCTTGATTTTAACCTGATTTAGACGTTATTAACCACGCTTTTTAAAGTTAAATTTCACTAACGCGTTACATTTTAAAGCAGCCGTCAAAAATAAATAAATGAATGAACAGAGTTATTGTTCTTTACTCTTGGTTTGAACTTAAATTACAAGATTTCGACTTAATCCTTGCAAATAATCAATCATGGAGTCATAGATACTATTTTTGGAACGTAGTTCCTTATCGCGCGGTGCGGAAGGGGGCTAGACGGATCGACACTTTTTTGAAACCGACACTTTTTGAATGTGAATTTGGCATTGTGTTCGGTATTTTCGTGGTACAATATTGGGTCTCCGTAGCCTTGTGGTTTCTGCAGTCGCTAAACAGCTAAAATTCGAACCATCGACCTTTGGCTGTTTGGCGACTGTGGAAACCACAAGGCTACGGAGATCTAATATTGTAGAGTGAAAATGTTGAACACAATGCCAAATTAATTAATCGAAAGGAACTTCGTTCCATCCGGGTGTCCCTTGACACCTCTCAAGTTTTTTTATTTCCTATTTTTTTATTAAATTTACAGAAACAATACTTAAATGAAGTCAAATTATTTTTATCATATGACCGATTTATCGTATTTCTAGAACTGTTTATAGTCTGTGGTTGTTTTTTATGCACTGGGCACTTCACTACTCGTCAATAAAGCACGACATTACTGTAGTAGGTACATTATTCCGGAAAAAAGGTAATTTATAGGCGTGAGCTGTCGAAAGAGAATATACGGTTGGACGGACTATAGTTAGCAACTACCAATAGCCACTGAGTTAGAGAATTCAGGTAACACGTCCCTCGCCGCTGATTTTTCACTATACATTTTCTTTCATCGAAATCAGATACCGTCTAATATGGTAACACCCTTAAGCGCTCTTACCCTCATTTTCGGCGAGGGCGTAATTATAGACTTGCACATAAAATTCTCACGTATTCTTTTTAATGCAAAAAAACCTTCTTGGTGTTTTTCCATTCCATTTCCAGAGCGTGGGTCACAGCCATCTTTGTAATTTAACCAAATCACTTGTTTTTTTTTTTTCAGGGAAATATCAAAATAAAATTGTCATTTTAACATATCCCGGGCTTTGATCGAATCCCTTGGGATTTGGTCAAATCTCAGTTTCTGTCATTTCCCTGCGACAGATACATGACGATTGACGACCAAAATTGACTAATTGTACTTTTTTGGAACATTTAACAAAACGTTAATTCAAATTAAATTATCTGTGCATAGCG
Organism: Oeneis ivallda; assembly: GCA_029955525.1. NCBI lineage: Eukaryota > Metazoa > Arthropoda > Insecta > Lepidoptera > Nymphalidae > Oeneis > Oeneis ivallda. The sequence goes on from JARPMR010000001.1 coordinate 12,538,035, forward strand.
TCATCTATCGACACAAACACAAAACATGATTACTGTGAATCTTATCAAAACTGAATTAGAACCATAATATTATTAGAACCATACATTTTAGTTCCACGTAAGATGGTGCTAACGGTCATTATTTTTGTAAGTTAAACTTTTAGTCGAATAAACTTTTGTTTTCCCCCATTTCGTCAATTTTAAGGGTAAAATTTAAAAAATATAATTTTTTGTACTCTCTTCAGAATCTTCTTTGAACAGATATCCTATAAACCTATGTAACGCCATAAAAATATTTTACTTCGCATTTGCTTCTATGAGAGCCCCGTTGAAATTAAGATTTTTATAACTTTATAAGCAATATTCGACTGAAGGTCATCAGAGGTTTATATATTATGTTTAAATTTGAAGTATTACGTTCATAGAAAGAATTTATTCTCAAAGAACAATATTGCTCACTTACTTATAGAGAACTTAAAACTATAACACTGATATACATACATAATAATTATACAAAAATGGTGATTCTTAATAATAATTATAATGACTAATTAGTTGTAGATTAGCTCAGCAGGTATTTATTATTATTATTTATTGTTTAATCAAGAAAAGCATTTGTAACATAGATCCAATTTTCTCAACTTTGAGAAACGATTTACGGTGGAATAATATAGTCAGTAATGGCTGCAAAACGGCTTATCGCCCTGCAAAACATAACAACACTGATTTACATAATATCGCACGAGACGGATAACGGAGCCTGTATCACGGAACTATGTGCAAAGGAAGGTGCAAAGCGATACCTAAAGTTACATGTACTGCAAATATTACACCTCACCATTAACAGAACCATATCTACCGACGCATCTGAAATAATCAAATCAAATCAAATCATTTATTTGCATAGATTGAGTAGTACAATGGTGTTACATTATAATAAAGATGCTGGCAATCTGCCGGATAGGCATGCAAATTAATATTTAATAATTCTTATTCTAAGTTTATGTGTAGAAATAAAGAGCTTTACTAAGGCTACTAAATAAGGCTACAGTATCAATGGACGGGACATCGCGCGAAGAATATCAGACTACGAATGTAAGTGTGGATAATAATAATAATAGGGAAAATAATTTTTCACCTCACTAGCTCAAAAAGAGCGCCTTTGCTGCCCAAAACCGGTACCAGCAATAGTCGTTTTTGCTCACTCAGTGAGAAAAAGTGTTTTGAATCTAGAACGCTTTGGATTCATTGTCTCAAGAAATGTTAGGAAATTTTATATAAAACATTGTATACATTTAATTTCATCAAAATTTTCTATTTTATTATTTAAACTATTGAAACGTAAAAGATTTAAAAACAATTAAAATTAATTAATTACTTTTTTATGAATGACACAATTTATTTATTATAATTTACAATTCCGAACGCAGACAAAAAAGGAATTCAACTGGGCGGGAAAACAAAAGAATAATTTAGTGTCTATTATCTTATTAATTACGTACCTACTTTTAAGATAATTGTAACAAAATGAGTGATTCCAGGGATAACTCAACACCATCAGAATTAAAGGAACTAACGTGTCTAACGCTGAATTAAATTTTCTTCCGGAAAAGTCGCGTGGAAAATACTTGAAAGCCTAAGAATTATTTATTTAACGATTGGAGACTTGCTAAAGGTGTGAAAACGTGCTCAGAAACTGTGGTTTTATGATATTTAAGTGCGTAATATAATATGTACATGAACGTAAAAACTCCTTAGTGTTTCAATAAATATTTTTCTTACATCTTGTATTTTTTCGCTATTGAGGTGAAAAGTTGTATAATGTATCACACGATAGCAAAGTTTTTTGTTTCTTGTGCCTTTGAATCCCTTACTACACTCAGGATTCTAAATAAGAATTAGAAAATTCGCTCGCTCTGGATTCAAACTAGACACTTGCAACAAAAAAAAACTTTGCTATCTTGTTGAACAAATAACTATTGTACACATACATACCGACCCAGTCTAAGACCTTAAATAATTGTTTTTGAAATTTTTTTATGGAGTTTTTGTGGAGGAAACAGGAGACTACGAGAGTACTTAGAGACTTAGAGAGATACTTAGAGGGAGATACTTAGTGCCGATTTTACCAACGTCGAAATTGGGCATTCTGACAGTTTCGTATTGAAAATCTGCCAAAATATCCAATTTACGCTCGGATAAGAAATATATTTCACGTTGGTGAAATCGCCCCTAGTCTATTTTTCATAGGTATAAATCTTAGCTGCTGTTGTCTCAATTGGGTGTCATTTGGTCTGTTTTAGCAATACAATTTGTTAAAAATCTATTCTTCGAATTTCTTGCTGCCCATGATTCGACGTCTTAACGACTGCTTGCAAAGCATCAATCACAAGTTTCGTAATACAGCAGTTGTTCGATTTAGTAGCAATTCAACTAAGACCTAAAACAGTTGGAAACCGCCATATTAATTAGATTTGGAAATCCATAGTGTTAATCCTTTCGACAGATGTAACTATCTATGGCGATCTTCCTGGCACGAGCGATGCTAAGTAATAACTTCACGTCGTTGTTTTAGCATAGAGCCACGAATAAGCAATCATGTTTTGTGTCCGTGTCGATAGATGACGTTATGCAAAGATAATTTAATTTGAATTGAAAGTATGAGTCAATTTTGATCGTCATGTATCGATGGAATGAATTATGGCATACCGCGAGGTCTGAGTTCGGGGCGAACCACTGGTTACAGAGTTTCTTTAGCCGCCTTCCGGCTTCATCATCAGACCCTGGATATCATCTAGGACCAGATAGTACGAGATCCGAACATAACATCGACCTTCACCCATCTGTTTACCGAATGAAACATTTTTTTATAAAATTCCATACATAGACAAATACGTCTTGTATGTATTGCCTATCAAAATATGTTCATGGCTATCATTAATTAAAAAAAAATATTAATTAAATTTTTTTAGAGAGTTTCACCCACTTGTTTACCAATCAAAATATATATCAAAAAAAAGATTATTTAATAACAAACGCGATGGTATAGTATTGCCTGCAATAAACCGTTCATGAAACACTATTGCCAGGATTTAAAGTTTAAAAATCAAAGCAAGTAAAGTTGCGCAAGAGAGAAATCCGAGCTTATTTAGTGTAATAAAGAAGGATAGAGCATAGTGGCTGCGAGCGACGCCTTCGTTGAAACTCGCTAAAAAAAATATTTAATTAATATTTTTTTAATAAATGATAGTCATGAACATATTTTGATAGGCAATACATACAAGACGTATTTGTCTATGTATGGAATTTTATAAAAAAAATGTTTCATTCGGTAAACAGATGGGTGAAGGTCGATGTTATGTTCGGATCTTAGACTAAGAGTATTTGTCAAGACGAATCAAACGAACCCAAATCCTATGGGTTACGTCGTTTTATTAAAGAGCCAATAGCCATCTTCCGGCTCCATCATCAGATCAGCTCCACGTTTCAATGAAATTGCATTGTTACCCGAGCGACATAATATAAATGCAAACTTTCAGCATTATGGGAAACCGGGAAGTTAATTCATCTTGCAAGTTTATACCTAAACAAACAAACATACATACATACCTACATAACAAGTTAAATAAAAGCTTTTTAACAGTTATCATTCCGTTTCTCATGAGATTTTGTGTATTATTGGTAAAAGTTACAAAGAAGAAATGCTTATGCATAATAATATAACGTACAATCAAAATAAACAGAAAAACATGTAGAGTACATACCTTGACTAAACTAACCTAAAATGTGAAGTTAAATATTTGTCACTATATCAGTATCCAAAACAGTTTTACTACCCGTCCGCTTCATATTGACCGTTGACGACCATTACAAAATGACGTGAATACATTACCTTCGACAAAAAAATGATTGTATTTTTTACTGCTAGTTACCACGATTTTGACGGAAGTTTTCTTTTCTATGTTTTCCATGGCAATAAAGTCTTGAATGTCGAAGGGCGTGATTGTTAATTTCTTAATTTCCTCTCATTAGGAAGTCATTAATTAAAGAAATAAATACTATGCGCTATGCAAAAAGAAAGACAAACTACTCGTCAAGACGATTCAAACGAGCCCAAACTCGCTGAGGTTGTGTCGTTTCATTGGGAAGTTCCTATGGCCACCTTCCAGCTCCATCATCAGATCATCACCATGTCATCATAATATTGCATTGTCACGCGATTTACATGTATGCAAAATTTCAGCTCAATCGGTGACCGGGAAGTGGATCAAATATTTACAAGATTTGATGACAAACATCGGTGATGACAAACATCGGGACAGGTGAAACTAAATAAAAGCTTGTAATAATAAATAGCACGCTCCAGGCCTTAACTATACGTACGCAATTAAATCAGGTGCATCTGTAGCGGCGGGATTGAACCACAAATCAATAAACAATTTCACCTTTATTATAATATCCGCAAGGGTTTACCTACTTAGGGAAAATTGATATTACCTTTGACTTGGTTTTATTCCTAACTATCTGATGCCCGCGACTTCGTCCGCGTGGATTTAGATTTTAAAATCCTTCGGGAAATCTTTGATTTTTCGGGATGCAAAGTATAGCCTATGTCACTCTCCAGGCCCTCAACTATACCCCTGCAAAAAATCACGTCGCTCCGTAGCTCTGTTGCGGCGTGATTTAAGGAAAAACCAACAAACCAACCCACTTTCGCATTTATGAATATAGGTACTTTATTATTATGATACATTTATTATATTAGGTATTATGATGATATCTTTCTTCATATTCACTGGCGCCAGCTACCATACTTCTCCCAGGTGTAATAAACTCAGACTGCATCGTTATTTCCCATCAAAAGTTTACAACTAGATATGGTATAAACTTACAATTAAAAAGATTAATATTTTCGTATGACAATATTTAAATTCGCCAATCTACTATTTTGGTTAATATCTTTGCTCCACAATGATTGAGCATAATGTATATTATATACCCTTACCTGATGTGTGAAAAGAATTTATTCCAGTCTAGTTGGAATTTTCCACAAATATACATTAGATGCGAATTATTCCTTAACATGGCTAGTCGAACACATTGCTATTTTCTAAGCGGACCGGGATCTCAACGCTGACTCAGCGATTAACTCGGTGATGTTTATAATCTTATAGCTTTCTTTATGCGAGCCTGCTTTCTCACCTTATATTATAGCACAGATTATACCTGTTTTAGCCTGTTCTGAAATACATCCATCATAATCATCATCTCAACAGATACAGACATCCCAGTCGTGGATGTCACGTGGACGCCATTCTATCACCTTAATCTTACTCATTATTGCATATTCATAATAATCTTTCGTTCGAAGGCGTATGAACGTTCTAGTGGGAGAAATTTAAATACATCAAAATAAAAACCATTCGTCCTAAACCTATGATCGAGACGTGTTATGCATGAGGGCCGGCTCGGCCCAGGCATTATGTTTCGACGCCTAATTCAACAACGAACACATCGATGTAGAGAATATTATAACAAGTTTGTCTCGATATTAGTACCTATTCAGAATCGATTTCAATCACCTACCTACTTGTTTACTATTATTGTCTGATATAAATAATCTGTATCTCTACTAGATATTATGTCATTTATATGTAGAACACGGATATTTGGATTTAAAAATCTTTTACTGCAGTTTTTGCTTTTGCTTGAAACAGATTCAGTAAGGCCTAGCACATCTTCGCCGCAAAGAGCCAACATCGGCCTAGAGGTTAAGCCTTCGACCTCCTTTACGGGTGGTCGCGGGTTCGATCCCGGACACTCACCTTTAACTTTTCGGAGTTATTTGCATTTAAGCAATTAAAAAACACATGCTTCAAAGGAAAAGGAAAACATCGCGAGGAAACCTGCACGCCTGAGAGTTCACTATACCTTTTCAAAGGTGTGTGAAGCCGGTCAATCCGCACTTGCCCGCGTAATGGACTATGGCCTAAACCATAGAAATCTTAATAACAAGGCAATGGAAATGCTGTGTGCCACGTCGAATTATACAGAACGCATGTCGCCGCCTCGCAGCTACAACTACATACACGATTACATTACTGCGCAATCACGCATACACATCTACATTAGGGTTGAGTGAAAAAAATTATCGATTTTTATTCCTGTACTAGCTGATGCCCGCGACTTCGTCCGCGTGGATTTAGTTTTTAAAATCCCTCGTGAACACTGAATTTCCGGGATAAAAAGTAGCCTATGTTACTCTAAAGGTCCTCAACTATAGTACCCATGCAAAAAAATCACGTCGATCTGTGGCTCTGTTGTGGCGTGATTGAAGGACAAACCAACAAACAAACACTCTTTCGCATTTATAATATTAAATTGCATAGGAAAAAACTGTAACATTATGTCCATACGATGTATTACATCCATACCTAATATGTATTATGTAGGTATATGGCAAAATCTGACGCCTTTGGAGTAGTTTGACTGACAAAATAGGGCTATCCACGATGGATATATACGATAAAGTACAATTGCCAGCTTAAGATGAGCCGTACATACAAAGTATCCCGTAGATTCCGGGGTTCAAGTTATTTGGACCTTATACTGAAGATTATGATGTCTATAATTTCTGAACTACTAAATTGACGACCTCAAAATAATTACAGGACAGTCTCTAAAGTACCCGCTTTCTAAAAAAACAAGAATGAATGAAATCGGAATACGCCTTAATGAATTACAGCTAAATACACATTTTGACTTTCATCCCCTCTCCCAAGGGAACCGCGCTGAATTTCGGGATAAAAAGTATCCTATATTATACCTCGTAGTATGAACTTAAATCATGCCAAGTTTCATTTAAATTCGTCCAGTAGTTTCGCCGTGATGCGCGGCCAAGATACAGACAGACAGACAGACAGACAGACAGACAAAAAATTTAAAAAAAATTGTTTTGGCTTCAGTATCGATTATAGAGTGCCCTCAAACAAAAATTTTCAAAATATCTTCAATGTACAGAATGTACAGAATTGGACCTGTTACAGTTTTATTATATTATAGATTATCAATTGTTGACCTATGGTCTAAGATGTATAAATCCAAAATTTCAGGCTTCTAGGTCAATATCTTCGAGTGGCGCACTTCATCTGAAGTTTAAAAAATTAAGTAAAAAATGTGTTGCAAATAGGTGGTAATAAAGTATATGTCGGCACCTCTCCTCTCCTATCGCCGAGCGTCTAATAAAGGCAATCACACACTATCTCAGAACAGAACATCATTCTCAGCAATCATCTTCTCTCAATGATAATAACTACTCACAAAGGAGGTACATTGTAATCTTTACATAACAAGCATGGAACCCAACATTTCCATGTCTAACTAGACAAACCCGGCTAAATATTCTAGCCTAGGCGCAGCCTCCACCATCCCCAATAGCTGCCCTGACTCCACCTCAGAAGACCCTAAACAAATCTCCTGTCTAACTCGCTCATGGCCCATCTCAAGGCAAAGAGACAATATTCATCATTAACATTGCAACAAACCCACTAAATAACCAATTCATCAACAGTCATTCCACAACGACTGATCAATCTTTCCGCAGCATCACCAATTACACTGTCAATCACTTCAGATCACAAATGCATCGCATCCACAACCAGCCATGGCACACACGCCGTAACCAAAAGCCTATGACCATGTTACTTGTCAGCGAACCTAGCAACTATTACGTAGTCTCCTAACCAGCAACTCTTCGACAATTGCATAATCACTCTACACCAATATTTTATCACAATTAAATCACGAATCCTATAATAATCCTCAATCCAACCAAATAGCATGCAACAAAACGAACCGAACAATATCTACGTCGCAGAATTCCGAACCATAGACCATTAACACACTAGAATAATCTAAATTCTACCACAGACTACAAACATTAGGGAATGCTACTTGATACAAACCATCCACAGAGCAATCGATAACACATGGAACTAGGAATTACGACTACGTTAACAGATTGCACCTGACCAATATCCTACATATATTATAAATGTTTGTTTTTCATACTTTATTAGTAAATATATATTAAATGTGGAAACATTTATGTAATAGAAGAATAGAATAGAATAAAAATGTTTTTATTCAAATAAACTTTTTTTACATGGGCTTTTGAATCGTCGATGATTCTACCACTGTGGTTCGGAATGCCCTTCCTGCCGAGAAGAACCAGCAAGAAACTCGGCGGTTGCTCTTTTCAAAATAAGTTAACAATACAATAGATACTATGCTATTGTATGCAGTGTTTCCACAATGAGGGGAAGTTCCACAAAAGCGTACCTAATTATAATTCAACACATGTTAAGACGGGCACACAGAAAGTAGCCCCGTTCACGAGCATGACGTATGACCCAGCCATTACTTCGCTCAACCATATTTGTATAATGTAAGTACTTCGAAGTATCATGATGTTGTTTTAAATGACTCTATCAAGAGTCTGCGGACTTTGTTGTTGGCGAAAATAACGAGGTTTTGTCTCAAAAAGTGATGTCTTGTCTACGTTTTATCTTGATTCTTATGTAACCATTTCTTGCTTTTGGCCCACAGAGAAATAATGCAGCCTCTGTTATAAGCTTAACACGCCGTTCCACTACCTGGGTGTCGTAAGGGAACTTCTCAAAATACAGCAAACCTCTTGAAGAAATCATGTGTGCTATTTCTGTATTTCATTATCATTGGTGGTTCAGAAACTTTTTCTTTTGACCAATGTATTGAATCAAAATACCTGATTTGAAATTGAGAAATCTTAAATTCACGTATTTATTTCCTTCGGCCTGTTCCCTTGCCTTTATTATTCTTTGAGGAGCTACTGAGGATGAGGAGTAACTCATTGTTTTGTAACAAATCCAGCAAAAAATTATCAGAGTGTACAAAATATTAATTTCGTTGAATAATTTGGAGGACGATGGTCTTCAAGTCATCCCAAAAATACAAAGATCTTCTTACCACGTTAAAAATATGAATGGGACCATATTAACAGGAAGACTTATAAGTCTTGGTAACAAACCAGGTTGGTGCGTACTGCGTACACTTTCATAATGAAAATGGCCACTTTCTTGTGGGTTAACTGATGATTTCGCTGGCCCTACGGGCCTACATAATATAGAGGAAGTATTATATTTGCACACGTCAACCATTGCGAATCTATTAGCTTTCCTGGATTTTTTCTAGCTAATTTCGAGATTGTGCCTCGTGAACAGCTAAACAGATTTGATACAAATATTTTTTGATCTGTGCATAAAGTCAGGAGTCAGCACAGATCTGGCAATTCAGTGTCAATGGCCTTAAAAGCCACCAATTTATGATTAAGGCACTTTAAGAGTCTTTTTTCCAATGTTTCCCGAAAAATCTATTAGGACTTGTAGTAGTACCATCGAGGTTGACAAACAGATGACGAATGGTAATGGAAGTGGTAATTGAATTGGAAATGAATGGATGTAGTAAGCACACACGCCATTGTAAAGGTATTTTCAGATGTTTTTCCATAATTTCTCTATGACAGTAGAAACGAATTCACGTATCTCATTGCTTGAAGGGTATTTTCCATTATTCACAATCAATAATTTCTTATCCATAAATAATATATATAATTACATCACAATTAGTCGGCCACATGCTATCACTTAGTTTAAGTGAAAAGGTGCTCCCACACAGCAGTTATATAACATTACTAGTAGGGCGCGTGGGTGCGCGGCCCGCAAGCGGACCGCGGTTTTTCTACTCGGCAAGTAGACTTTTAGGTCTTGATCATTTTCTATCAAAAAACCACTCTTCCATCTTTTATACTCTCCGAGATAGACACCGTTGAAGTTTGTATGGCCACCATCTTGAATCCGCCATTTTGGATTTTTTTTCAGCTCACTGCCAATTGGATGAGGTTTCGAGTGACTTTTGTTCGAACACCCCCCACCTATCTTCGATACCCTTGCCGTGCTGTTTACCCGTTTTCCAAACCCTCGATCATCAGCTCTCTCCACATTTTTTTCTCCAAATCATTTGTTAGAATGAGAATTCTTCTATAAAAAAATATTTTAAAAAGGATACTTCAAACTCTTTAATATTCGCCATATATTTTGTATGGAGAAAAAAAATTTCCGCCATCTTGATTTTTTTCTGTTCGTCAAATAGACCTTCAGGTCCTGATCATCTTTTGCCAAGAAACCACTCTTCCATCTCTTATACTCCCTGAGATAGAAACCGACGAAATTTGTATGGCGGCCATCTTTTTTCCGCCATTTTGAATTTTTTTTCAGCTCACTGCGAATTGGATGAGGTTTCGAGTGACTTTTGTTCGAGCACACCCCACCTATCTTCAATACCCTGGCCGTGCTCTTCACCCGTCTCCGAAATCCTCAATCATCAGCTCTCTCCATATTTTTCCTCCGAATGAATTTTTGTCCTCTATACGAAACCATCGGTGAAAAAAAAATTTTTCATACAAAATTTTACAGGAGAGGTGATCAATGAGTGAGTGAATCAGTGAATCAGTGAATCAGTGAATCAGCCCCAGCAGCTATATATGTATATATTAATAGAACATTGTGTAGCACGATAACATTTTATAACAGTGTGTAACATTTTGTTATAACATGTTAAGAATGTTATATGTTATAAACGCTCCCAAACTGGTTCAACTCGATGTATAACATACTAGCTGATGCCCGCGACTTCGTCCGCGTGGATGTAGTTTTTAACGTTGTTTCCTCGGGAACTCTTTGATTTTCCGGGATAAAAAGGAGCCTATGTCACTCTCCAGGTCCTCAACTATCCCGTACTACCTTAACTATGCGACGCTCTGTTGCAGCATGATTGAAGGACAAACCAACAAACAAACACACTTTCGCATTTATAATATCAGTATGACGTATTAGTAAGGAAGAATTAATACCACTATAATAAAGGCGATCTAATTAAATTTTAGAACACAAAAGCTACTATGGTGACTTAAATATGATAGTTATATATATTCCCTCGGGGACTTTTTTGTAGAAAATAATGAGTACTTTAATCATGTTGTACATCATTTTTATGTATCATCAATAGTTTTCTCAGCACACGACAAAAATGCTTTTTATAGGCAAAATTTTCCTACTTTGGGTTACATTATTTCAATTTTCTTAAGGATCTCTAATTTTTTGACAATAAATTATAGCCTATGTTACTTCCTGATAACTTAGCTTTCTATTGGTGAAAACATGGTTAAAATCGGTCCAGTAGTTACAGAGCCTATTCGGTACAAACAAACAAACAAAAAATCTTTCCTCTTTATAATTTTAGTATAGATAACATTCTGTAACAATCAGTTTGGGGCTGCCTTTCGAGGAAGCTGTTAAACAACAAAAGTTATAATTTTCGACCGAGCGAAGCGAAGGTCTCTGAGTTTACTAGAGCGATTTGCACTTGTCCGTCCGTCTGTCAGAGCCTTATAACTTCTGAATTACTAAACGTAATTACTTCAATTTTAGATATGATATTATGTAAACCGATGGCCTCCAGCCGAAAATGGCTTAAAAAGTTTTAAAAATCTTTATTTCAGGAGAGAGCCCCTCTCATAGAAGCGAATGCGGAGTAAAATAATTTTTTTTGCATTTCATAGGGTTGGAGTACCTCATTTTAAAGATAATTTGGAACAGAGTACAAAAGTATTTTTTTTTATTTTTTTTCCTAAAATTGACGAAATGGAAATTCAAAGTGGAGATTTTATTCGAGGCTAGATCTCTAAAACCACTTTATTTTAAAAATTGAAACTTACACATAATTTGAGTTATATTTTGTACTTGAACAACAAATACTAAGATTAGATAAATATTCTAAAGAAACGAAATTATTTAAGTTTTAATGGGCATCAATGTTTTTAACAAAACTTCACTATACTGTTAATAGATGGCGCTGTCTTTAATATTGTAAATACGCATCCCATCCACGAAAGCAGATGACGATTGACGTCATCAGATTCGGCGCGTTTTAATTACAATATAATATAGTTAAAACTACCTTATGGGAATTATGGGATACCGCGAGGTTTCAGTTCGGGGCTAACCACTAGTTATATTGAAATTAGTTGTATAATAACATTTTGTTACATGAATTTGTGTAACATCACTAACAATTTATAACTTTTGTTTCAAATTGTTAAAAAACTTAGACAGCAAAAATGTCTTCATTCACATCATTGTCAGTGTCACATTCATGTCACATTCCTTAACGTTATATAACTGCTGTGTGGGAGCACCTCAACACAAATTTTCGAGTTTTAGGCACATAAATAGTTTCAGTTAGCCACAAAAAACACTTGATTATTGGTTTGATTACCATGAAATTAGCTCAGAGTTCAAGCCTTATTGCAACAAACTTAGTTCGAATTATCAGGAAATATTAATTATGAAGGCAAAACAGGACTTCCTAGAAAGCGACAAAAACATACTAACGTCAAAACTGTATTAATATCATTATAGTTTGAGGGTAAAAGTAAATAGTATTTTTTTTTTAATTAACCGACGAGCGCAACCTCAAGATAAAGTCTCAGGTTCTTGATTTTTACAGAGATGATGTGCTACTAAAGGATCAACAATTAGCAACAACACAGGAGAAAAGAAATTTCGAAAAAATATTTTTTTAGTCGTTTTCGCTCCACCCTCATGTGCAGACAGAATTAAATCGTAAAAGTAGCGAGTTAAAGATGCAAATGAGTTGCATCGTTCGCATACCTCACACATCGCTGTATCTTTAGTAGTAGTTATACTCGTATATCGCGCTCGAGACTACCAGAGTCTCCTCAAAGTCTTCGTCAATGTATTTTTTAGAGAACAGGCAGTTTCGCTTCTGAACGCAGGTCGGATCCACGGATTTCTGGGATGCCTTCATCGGAGTATAAAATCTAAATAACTTCAAATGCATACAACCATCTATAGCCAAGTTAGTTTTGCGACTTTACCCTTCCTCCTCCTCATTTTTAAAGCATCATTCCCGTTGACACCTGCTGCTGTTTCATTGGCTCTCTTCTTTTTGGGGCGCTATCCTTATTTGCACCATTTTAAGTGCCAGCGGTAAAAAGATTATTAACGTGTGGCACCAATTAAAGCAAAATTTGTTACCGTTAATGGGGAAAAAATAATTAATCAGCTTATTTTTCTTAGCCAATTTTGCTAGACTACAAGTTTTAGAGTTTATGAGCTATACGTACCTAATAGCTCATAAGTTTGGTCGAGGTAAGTATTATGGATTTGCTCCCATACGTGATTTGTATTAGTACATATTAGTACATTATCTTCATACGGATCTTAATCCCTCTTGCAAAGGGATAGATTTTAGATCGACCATTTGATAACATAGGTGACTATAATTAATACATTCTAAAAAGGTTCATTCCCGTTGACCCCGCTCCTGCTTTATTGGCCTTTTACTTCCAATGGGACCCGGACGGAATCTTCGCACAATTTTTAAATGTTTGAGGGGGCAACGGGACAGAAAATTATTTTTAACGTGTAGCTCCAATGAGAAGAAAATTTATTGCGGCTAGTGGGATTTTTTATAATGAATTCAGTTTTTAGCTTTTTCTTTTAGACGTTCTTATTTTCGAGAATAGGTAAGTATTGAAAGTAATTTTTTTTTTACTTACGTTCCCTTAAATATGGTTGAGCGAAGCAACGGCTGAGTCATGCGTTATGCTCGTGAACGGGTACCACCAGCGGGAATGGGGCTACTTTATGTCTGCCCATCTTAAGATAGAAGTTAGTCGGTATGCATTTTTGGAACTTCCCTTATTGTGGAAACACTGCATACATAGCATAGTATTTATTGTATTGTAAACTTGTTTTAAAAAGAGCAACCGCCGAGTTTCTTGCTGGTTCTTCTCGGCAGGAAGGGCATTCCGAACCAGTGGTAGAGCTAGACGATTCAAAAGCACTTGTAAAAAGTTTATTTGAATAAAAATATTTCTATTCTATTCTGTTTGTGGCGTACAACCTCTTTCAATGAGGTTTGAACTAGCCAGCATCTGTCACGTTTCGATTATGGAACATGTGAAAAACAATAAAAGCTGCGCGAGCTGATGCGCGCATTGATTACTCTATTATCGTCCAGGCCGGCCAGATTCTAAATTTATTGTGTTCTATATTATTTTTATAAGTTCTTGTTTATTTAAACATTTAAATAGAATCCAACTACGGCAGCAAGACTTTTATTCATTTATCCAAGCTACGTTTAAATACATCATGGTCATGTAGCTATATATTCTATTCTATTTTTTTACTCTCTTTATTTACTCCTGGACCTAATAATATAAAATACTAATTTGCTTGCAAGTAACGATTTTATTCAGAGATTAGGTTATGGTGAATAGTTTATCCTTGGAATAACAGCTAAGGTACGACTTATTCTAGGTTGGTGAAATTGGCTCTCGACTTTGCTGGGCTTAAAACTTAAGTCTTAAGTCTAAAGGTCACTTGATAAGGAAAAGTTCTTTGGATAGATATTTGGCAGTCTGAAATGTATGGACACAATTCCACCGGGGCATGACCTGTACTGTATAAGGTAGGTTTACGTACATTTTTAAGGTAACATTTAAAAAAAATTTCACCTCTAGCTCAAAAAGGGCGCCTTTGCTGCCCAAAACCAGTGAGCAAAAGTCGTTTTTGCTCACCCAGTGAGAAAAAGTGTTTTGAATTTAGAAGGCTGTGGATTGGCATTTCTTCAATTCATTGTCTCAAGAAAAGTTCGGAAATTTTGTATGTATATAATATTGTATACCCCAGCATTATATTTGGTCAAATTTTTATAACTCTCTATTTTATTATTTAAACTTTGACTTTTTTGTTAAAATGAGTTTTTTACTTTATAATTCTGTAAAACAACATGAACCATAAAAGAAAATTAAAATAAATTGATTACTAATTATTTTTTTAATGAATGACAATTCCGAACGCAGACAATAAAGGAATAAAACATGGCGGGAAAACAAAAGAAAAATTGTCTATGTGATCTATAACCTAATATTTACGTACCTAATTTCTTTGTCGATAGTTGTTATAAAAGTTTTAAAAGAAACAAAATGAGTGATTCTAGTGATAATTTAACACTATCAGAATTAAAGTAATCACTGACTAACGCTGAATTAAACTTTCGTCCGGAAAAGTCACGTGAAAAATACTTGAAAGCCTGTGAATTATTTAACGATTGGAGACTTGATAAAGGTGTAAAGACTTGCTCAGAAACTGTGGTTTTACCATATTTAAGTACTTAATATACATGAATGTAAAAATTCCTTAGTGTTTCAATAGTGATTTTTCTTACATCTTGTATTTTTTCGCTATTGAGGTGAAAAGTTGTATGTATCACACGATAGCCAAGTTTTTTTTCTTGTGCCTATGAATCCTTCACTACACTCAGGATTCTAAATAACAATCACTCGCTACGCTCGGGATTCAAACTAGGCACTCGCAACAAAAAAAATCTTTGCTATCTTGTTGAACAAATAACTATTAACTTTGAAAAAAGCTTTTGCCCACGACTTCGTCCACGTGGAGTTAGGGTTTGAAAAATCCTGCGAGAACCCTCTGTTTTTCCGGGATAAAAGGTAGCTTATGTCGCTCTCCGAATCTTCAACTATACTGCAAAAATCCACGTCAATCCGTGGCACCGTGATTGAAGTACAAACCAATAAATAAACTTTTATAATATTTGTAAGGATTGACGTATCAGTACAGAAGTTTAAGAGGACGACTTGTGTAAGGTGTCACATAAGGCTGTGTACTCACTGGAGATCATACGGATAGGTGTAATGCTGTGCCGGCGGCTGCAGTTCATGCAGTTGTAAGTAATACTCGTGCACTCGCGCGTAATCACGCGCCATCGCGGCGTGCGACCGTACCGCGCAACACAACCTTACTGACGGACACTATCACACTAAGCTCTGATCAACTCAACTCGCACGAGACCCGAGAATGTCGCGCTGCCGTCCGCCCAACAGACCGCGAACCAGATCGGACCACCCTCTACAACGCAACCCTTAATACTGAAGCTGTACGTAAGCTATTCTGTGACTGAAGCGTCTACGTTTGTACTTATAATATATTTTGTACTATTATTTATGGTTATAAAGCTAGCTACACAAATGTTAAACTTTACAGCCTTACATGTGAGGCTTAACTTGACTTGTTGACAAGTGTTAACTACACTAAACATTTTCTACTTAATTTTGACATAGGTGCTTTGTAAGCATGATTTTCAAATTATAAATAACACATATTAATTCGGGTAAGTAAACAAATTTTGATCACTTAGAAAAAAAGTAAAAAAAACACGGTCGAATTCACGTGTTTGTTTTTTTTTTGTTTTCCATTGGGACTAATGATTTCCGTATTCTATTTCCGGTATTTCTATTTATCTGTACAGCGATTAAGTTGCGCACGGATTAAAGCTCTTTACGGAAAATAATCTCCTATGAATAAATTGAAACAAATATGCCTTTTGGCGTCTTTCATACTTAATCTATACTAATTTTAATTTTGTAACAAAAATATTGTTCCGGGAGCCGGTAACATTGAAAGTCCTGTCATAGCGGATTCGAAATTTTTTTTTAATTCGAATTGATAGTAAAACATTATACGTCTTTTTTTTTTAATTCAAAAATGTGTTACCGTCGTCGCGGATGTTGATTTTTTACAGTGTATTGGATTAGAAAATTTCTTACTCTTCCAGGAAAAGATTACTCAAATTACTTTTTTGGCCGGAAAAGTCTAGCATACCTACTTGAAGTATGCGGAAAGGGGAGACTCTTCCGGCCAAAAAAAGTGGTTTGGGTCAACAAAATTTTCGAATCTGCATGACGGGACTTTCAGAGTTACCGGCTCCAGGTATATATGGGAAGTAACTGAAAAATGTTAATCATAAGCGCACGCCACACACTATACATGACAAAGAGTACGTTTATGCACACGCGGGGCGGTTCGCTGTGTGGCGCATGGTGCGTCGTGCTTCGCGGTAAACTCAAACATACTTATGGCCAAGTATGAGAGCATTCATGCAGAAGCGTTTGCGTTGAACGCGGCGGCGCACGCGGCGGGCGCCGCACAACGCGCCGCGTGTGCATAAACGTACACAACCTTTGCTTACACCTACCTAAAGAATATATTGAATTAAATTTTCTAGAAACACGGCACATTAAAAGATACATTCCACGTTTCCACCGAATCAAAGACTTTTCTCATAATTCACAAACGCTAAACAAAATGGCCGGTTATAGTGTTCTATCTTATGTATGACCGTGTACCGCAGCGCAGCGTTTCGACGTTATCCATAGTACTAAAGAATTTTCGAGATCTGGTTTATTCAAGCTGGAAGTTCTCGAACCTAGACGTCAAAATAAAATATTCCTTAACCGTATTGATTTAAAGTCACAAATTCAGTGCAACCGATTTTGGACTTCTAACTTGTAAGTTGTAAATAAAGCTTTTTGTACATTATCTTTGATTGACTTTATACAAAAAGGAAAGGAAGCCGGCACTCTCGAAGTTCTCTCACTCTTATTGTGTAGTGGGATTGAAATCCTACAATACCGGAGAGAGATCAGGCGTAATACGGACAACTCTACTTGTCTCTGAACTGTTCAGGGGGGTTTATACGACCATCATCAGAACTTCGGGCTGCTGTTATGAATTTCTTGATAGAAATTTTGAACAAGCTCTCACAGGCAGGCAGAGGACTAGGGTACAATACAAAGTAAAACCTCGACAGTAGTGTCCTATTTGTGCCTTTTGGTGTGGAGACCCTGTTGTCGTGGGGCTCGGAGACTCAAACACTTTTTGTAGAACTATCAAAAAGGGTAATCGAGTCTATCAGCGATCCAAGATCTGGCATCTACCTTGGTCAAAAGATTAGTTTGATCATCCAAAGAGGCAATGCTGCCAGCATCGCCCAGCAATGCCCAAGCACTATGCCACACTGCAGTGACTTCGATGGGGTTTTAGATTTCATTTAGTGTCAATTTTAGTAGGTAGTATTTATTAATAATGATTTAGATTAAGTTTATTTTTTAAATTATTTAGTTGTCATGTGATTAATAAATAAAATACAAAGTAAGTACAAAGTAAGTTGAATGAGACTGATGATGTCTTATTTTGGTAAGTACCACGATAAATGTTATAGTTGGAACTGTCGATATTTCAATCCAGTTTCGGACCATGGTCACGACGGGGTTGCGACTTGGGAGTGACGTCAGGTTGAAGCTGTCACGGGCAGAATTTATACCCGCCTTAATGATTTTTCGAAGGAACGTCACTTTGTTCGGAAAAATCTAAAAAAACACAAACAATGACATTTTACATTTTTGAAAAAAAAAACGCACACATCTGAAAAATACCTACCCGCTCAATTCAAGTTGGCCCTCGACAACCGTGACAAAATGAAGTCATACTGTAGCGTTGACATAAAAATGATTGTATTTTTTACTGTTACCACGATTGTGACGGAAGTTTTCTTTTCTGGCAATACTTTTCATGGTATTGATGTCTTGAATGCCGAAGGGCTTGATTTTAAATTTCTTATTTTCCTCCTCTTCTACGAAAGTCATTAGTTAAAGTAATAAAAAGTCTGCGCTATGCAAAAGTTTTCCTTTTTAGGGTTCCGTAGTAAACAAGGAACCCTTATAGTTTCACCATGTCCGTCCGTCTGTCCGTCTGTCCGTCCGCGGTTTAGCTCAGAGACTATTGGTACTAGAAATCTGTAATTTGACAAGGGTATAAATATCAATCACGCCGACAAAGTCATGAAATAAAATTGTGAAAAATATTTTTTTTAGGGTACCTTCCCTACATGTAACGTGGGGATGAATTTTTTTTTCTCGTCTATCCCATAGTGTGGGGTGTCGTTGAATAGGTCTTTCAAAAATATTGTGGGTGTGGGAACACCATTTTTAGGGTTCCGTACCCAAAGGGTACCAACGGGACCCTATTACTAAGCCTACGCTGTCCGTCCGTCCGTCCGTCTGTCAGCGGGCTGTATCTCGTAAACCGTAATAGATAGACAGATGAAATTTTCACATATTATGTATTTCTATTGCCGCTATAACAACAAATAATAAAAATTAAATTAAATTAAAAAAATTAAATAAAAATATTTCCATGGGTACATAGAAATATTTTTATTTAATTTTTTTAACGGAACCCTAAAAGAGCGAGGCCCGACTCGCACTTGGCCGATTTTTTCAATTTAGGGATCCGTTTGCGAAATATGATATTTTAAAGTGCTAAATTTTATTAGAGTCAAGTGTCCCCCCCCTCTGCCAGCTAAATGGTTATATATAGGATACAAAAAAAATTCACAGCAGTAGTCGACCGAGCGAAGCGAAGGTCTCTGAGTTTACTAGAGCGATTTGCACTTGTCCGTCCGTCCGTCTGTCCGTCCGTCCGTTTGTCAGAGCCTTATAACTTCTGAATTACTGAACGTAATTACTTCAATTTTAGATATGATAATATGTAAACCGATGGCCTCCAGCCGAAAATGGCTTAAAAAGTAATAAAAATCTTTATTTCAGGGGGGCTCTCATAGAAGCGAAGGCGAAGTAAAATAAACTTTTTGCATTTCATAGGGTTGCAGTACCTCATTTTAAAGATAATTTGGAAGAGAGTACAAAAGTATTTTTTTTTATTTTTTTTCCTAAAATTGACGAAATGGGGGGCTTTCAAAGTGGAGATTTTATTCGAGGCTAGAACTCTAAAACCACTTTATTTTAAAAATTGAAACTTACACATAATTTGAGTTATATTCTGTACTTGAACAACAAATACTAAGATTAGATAAATATTATAAAGAAACGAAATTATTTAAGTTTTAATGGGCATCAATGTTTTTAACAAAACTTCACTATACTGTTAATAGATGGCGCTGTCTTTAATATTGTAAATACGCATCCCATCCACGAAAGCAGATGACGATTGACGTCATCAGATTCGGCGCGTTTTAATTACAATATAATATAGTTAAAACTACCTTATGGGAATTATGGGATACCGCGAGGTCTCAGTTCGGGGCGAACCACTAGTATATATTATAATGAATTTTAAAGGAAAACTATCACGGCTAAGTAGGGTTCATTAGTTAAGGAGTTATATCTGTTTTTTCTAAGTTAGGTATTACACGTAGTGTATGTTGCATATTTTGTAGAATATTATAGTATTTAAACCATGGAACTCAAAATTTATTCAATATTCATAAATAAAACAAAAGCACTATCCTAGGTCAGCAATAATATTTGAGACTTTCAGCTACGGAACCCTACACTGCGCGTGGCCCGACACGCACTTGGCCGGTTTATTTACTCTTTGTAAAAAAACTACACGCGAACAATAGTAACCAAACAACAATAAATAACTAATTAAAACTTTCAAAAAATTAAAACGTAACAATAACGCGACCGCCGTACATGCCGAAGGCGGCGCGACTTATGTGACCCACTGTGTACTTACTTTAGTGCGTCACGTGTGTTTCTGTGCTGTATTATGATGATAGTATATGTATATATATTAGTATATGAAGAAAAACCATTCAATACCTGCATTCTTCCGACCTTAACATATTATGCCTGCGAAACTTGGGCGCTTAACAAGGCACATAGAGGCAGTTTCGAGAGATGTCAGAGGAATGGAACGGAGCAAGGTGGGAGTGAAGAGAAGGGACAGAATCAGCAGCTCAGACATAAGGGAGAAAACCAGGGTTACGGACATCCTGGCTAGGATGGATCAGCTGAAGTGGAGGTGGACAGGTCATATGCTTAGAGACGCAAAAGAAAAGTTGAGTACC
Organism: Oeneis ivallda; assembly: GCA_029955525.1. Classification (NCBI taxonomy): domain Eukaryota; kingdom Metazoa; phylum Arthropoda; class Insecta; order Lepidoptera; family Nymphalidae; genus Oeneis; species Oeneis ivallda. The sequence continues at coordinate 12,558,870 of JARPMR010000001.1, forward strand.
CTAGTGACACAGTGGTACCCAAGAACAAAGGGCAGACAGCAAAGACGTTGGGAGGATGAGCTGAAGCTTACAGCTGGTCCATTCTGGAGAAGGGTAGCACAGGACCGTATCCACTGGAGAGAGCTGGAGGAGGCCTTTGCCGAGAGGCTCTCAGCACTTAGAGACTTTTTAATTTAATTTAATTTTAAGTTAATCTTAGACTGAAATAAAGGCTATTTTTATTTTTACTTTATTTTATTTTTTTATATGTATATAAAGTGATGATTCAGATCGAATGCTACCAGTATTTTGATTTTGTATTTTTCATTAATCCAAAAAAAAAATAATAAATGAAGGTAATACATGATTAAATAATGTATTTATTTGTTTTCACATAGTTTCTAAAATACCGTGTATTTATACTGCAAACTATTTGAGCGGATGAACTATATAGACTACCGACATATGACGTAGTGTAATGGCGGGAACTGTTTGACGTTTTGCATATTTGTAGCATAGACAATAAAGTGAAAATTATAAGGGATAGCTCTGTCTGTGAGTGTGGCTTGGATGAAGGCACTGTATCACACATCCTCTTTAACTGTCCCAAACTTCTTTATCCTCTTTATGATGTCCTCCCCTCAAACGTCCCTCGTCCTGTAAATGTTGAATATTTGTTAACGTTTGTGTTTAGTCCCTATTGTAGATTTTTATGTAAATATATAGAATGTAATAAAATTAAATTGTAGTATATTATGGTTTCCTACATCTTGTATATATTGTACATAACAATTAATTCATGTTTATATCATTTGTTTTGTTGTAGGTGTTACTAACCCTTAAAAAAAACTACTCTTTACTACATAGCTGATCAAAATATTGGAACATCTTACACCGAACAATCTCCTTCGTGCTTCCTCCATCAACGCGATACTGGCGAAACAATCTGTGCCCAGTTGGCACACCTAAAAGCCACTAATTGGGAATTGAATTGAATTGAAAGTGAAAACTTTGAAAATAAATATAAAATTTATTTTATAATTTTGTGAACTGAAACTTCCACTTCCCGATTCCTTATTACCTAAACTATTTTATTTTTATATTTTTAGATTATTTCTCACTAGATGTAAAATACCCTATTGAACAAAGTCGAGTAAAGGTAACGTTTAAAGTAGACAAATCTAGGTTGCGAAAAACGTAAATAAATAATAATAATAGTTGTCGGATTTTTGTTTTGTTACCAGTCAAGCAATCATACACGCATCCGATGTACCTCCTACTTGTGGTGTTACGCCGTGCGGCTGCATGCCCTCGCTCTTTTATCTGTAAAGGCCTTAAAGTTTTAGGTGTGAGTTGTGGGCGTGACTTGTGGGCGGAACCGTCATTGTTTTGGCCGAGGTTTTACGAGACATCTTCCTACTGTAAGGCTGGGTTTCACAGAGATCGCAATCAAGGGCTAACTTGCCACCGAACAAAACTATAGTGGCTCACCCCGAACCTGGTGATAAACCTCATGATAATATTATACATGTTACCTAAATACGTGCGATAATCAATAATTTACACAGAAATTATATTTATATAGCTTTGGGATCATGCCTCTCTGATTTATGCGACTGATCTGATTTATGATCTGACTACTAGCGACCCGACCCGGCTTCGCACGGGTAGTAGAGCTGATTACGCCTATGCTTCGCAAACTACTTGAAATGTTCCCTAAGTTATATTGAACAGCTGCATATTGAACAGTACGTAGGCTTATAAAAGAAGTATCGCTCGGCTTAATATAATATAGCAATCTCAACGCGGCCCGGGGGTAGTCACTGGTCGCATCAAGTGAGCGAGTCCCGTCATCGCCATCGGTTGGAAATCCGAGTATTTATTTTGCGATAACTCCTAATGGACCGGGAGCCAAGACGTTTCAGACCTTCGCAGAGAATAGTCTATCTTCGTTTCAAATTTCAGCGAAATCAGTTCATTAGTTGTGGCGTGAAGAAGCAAGACGTGAATTTCAGTTTTACAAAATCCTGCGGGAACCATGGACTTTTTATGAAATAAATAGTAGTATATGTGTTAATCCAGGGTATAGCCAATCTACATTTTAAATTTCAGCCAAATCGGTTCATTAGTTGTGGCGTGAAGAAATAATAGCTGAATTTCAGGTTTTCAAAATATTTCTGGAAACATGAATTTTTACGGTTTAAAAAGTAACCTATAAGTTGATGCAAAGTATAGTCTATCTTCTTTCCAAATTTCAGCTAAATCAGACCATTAGTTGTGGCGTGAAGAACTAATGCGTGAATTACAGGGTTCTAAAATATTTCTGGAACCATGAATTTTTATGGTATAAAAAGTAACCTATAAGTTGATACAAAGTATAGTCTATCTTCGTTCCAAATTTCAGCTAAATCAGACCATTAGTTGTGGCGTGAAGAAGCACTACGTGAATTTCAGTTTTACAAAATCCTGCGAGAACCATGGATTGTTATTGGATAAATAGTAGCATATGTGTTAATCCAAGGTATAACCTTATATATAGGCTTCTTTCAATTCCGTAAAAGTCCATGGTTCCTGCAGAATTTTGAAAACCTGAAATTCAGCTATTATTTCTTCACGCCACAACTGATGGTCTGATTTAGACGAAATTTGGAACGAAGATAGACTATACTTTGCATCAACATAGAGGTTACTTTTTATACCGTAAAATTTCATGATTCCAGAAATATTTTAAAAACCTGAAATTCACGCATTACTTCTTCACGCCGCAACTAATGGTCTGATTTAGCTGAAATTTGGAACGAAGATAGACTATACTTTGCATCAACTTATAGGTTACTTTTTATACCGTAAAAATTCATGGTTTCAGAAATATTTTGAAAACCTCAAATTCACGCCACAACTAATGAACTGATTTCGCTGAAATTTGAAACGAAGATAGACTATACTCTGCATTAACTTATAGGCTCCTTTTTATCCCGTAAAATTCATGGTTCCCGAAATATTTTCAAGACCCGAAATTCACGTATTGCGTCTTCACGCTACAACTAATGAACCGATTTGGCTGAAATTTGGAATGAAGATAGATTATAGCCTGGATTAACACGCAGGCTACTTTATATCCCGTAAAAATGTATGGTTTCATCAAAGTTCGCCTACCTACCTACCTACGGCAGATTTTTAAAGCGTCTGACAGGGCGTTTAGAACTATCAGAAGTGTCTGACTGCTGAGGAAACATCTTCTGATATGTCCCCAAGTAACATATATAAAACTCAGCTTTTATACTATGACGAAAGTATACTCATAATTTACTTTAGTTTAAGGGTGTCTGACACGGGGAGGAACACGAATGTGGGTTTATCGACGGCGTAGCCGAGTGTGATAATAGTATCACACTCATGTGATACTATGACACACATATGATTCACATGAGTGTGATACTATGTGTGATACGATGTGGTATGTGGGTTTTAATACCCCTTATTATACAACAGTTGCATAAATAACTATTATTCAATTCATTTGAATGTTTTTTCTAAACATTCAAGTGTAAATCGTAACGAATGTGTTTAATGAACAGATCTAGACAGTTAAACATAGTACAAAATGTGTGGTTGGTGTGTAAATAAGTGATATTGATATCAAGAGGTGTTTGTTTACCCGAATACTCAAGTAAAGAAACATAGACTATAAGCGACGCATACTTGTGAGCGCGCGAAATTAACAATTAAAAAAAAGATATAAAAAATGAAATTTTTTTAAATCTCTATTAACAATATTATTAACTATTGTATAGAGAATTAAAAAAAAAATATTACTAAAACATTATGTTTTTTTTTAAATATATTTTTCATGGGTCGAAAGTACCCAAATTTTAGATTTTTCGAACCTTTAAAAATTCATATCTTTAAGAATATTAACTTTATCGTGAAAAGTCATAGGACCTTTTTTATTGGTATTTCAATAAAGAATATAAAAAAAAATTTGTCCGGTTGAAAAATAACAATTCCTTGCAATTTTTTAAACAATTTCGGTTTAAACAATATGGCACCAGGTGGCGCCCTGGCAACATGCATTTATATAATTGGGAGGGCCCATTGGAGAGGATCGCATAAAAAATTGAGGTGGAATAGTTTTCGGTACTCATGCGCCGATTCCTCCCGGACTAACACTGTTGTCTAATTTATTAAGAACTGAATAGCGAGCAATATACAACAAATGTAAATTAAAAATTGTTTTTTTTAGCAGTAGGTATCTGCTTTGCGGACCGGTGATAAAGTCTTGACTTGTCATTAAGAATTTAATTCCTATAAATAATACAGATGTCAAAAACTATCCCAGAGGTGACAGCAGTGCTCCATGGCAGAGCTCACCTGAGCCTGATAGAGTCAGGCGCTGCTCAGATATGAAGCACCGCTTCACCCTGTTCAAAATGACAAGATTTTTTTGCTGTTCTTGCCTTCGACTCGATGCATTTCCGATATATCCATTTGAGATAGGATGAGATGTCTATGGCCAGAGCTCAAGATGGTAACTGAATCTGATCGGAATGGATATACAATATATAGTACCCGGCGATATATATATTGCACATCGGCCTTTGGAATAAAACGCTATTCTATTCTTTTCACAGTTCGACTGCATTTTTAGGGTTCCATACCAAAATGGTAAAAATGGAACCCTTATGGTGAGACTTTCACCGTCCGTCCGTCCGTCCGTCTGTCACAGTCGATTATTTCAGTGACTAATTAAAGCTATCGACATGAAATTTGGCATAGTTGTGTATAATAGTGGCCCAACATCATTGGAATAAAGAAAAATCGAAAATTATTTTTAGTTTTATAAAAAAAGGGGGAAAATCGGGGGTTCGAAATTTCAAAGTAAAATAACTATACCGAGTGGGGTATCATATGCCCTTTACTTATAGCAGGCCTTTACTTATGCATTCTAAAACAGTTTTTTATTTATTTCTATCTATATAAATAAAAATGAATGTTGGTAAGCGCATAACTCAAGAATGGATGGACCGATTCGGTTAATTTATTTTTTTGTATGTTCCTTAAGGTCCACGGAAGGTTTTAATACTTAATAAAAAAAAAAAAAACAAAAAAAAATTATAATAGATAAGTTGGCGGTACGAAGTTCGCCGTGTCAGCTAGTATATAATAGTTTTTGATTAATCGGCCAAAATGTCGAAAAAAATACCCCCCCCCCCCCCTTATCTCCGAAGTTTACCAAACGAAAAATCTGAAATAATAATGGTCAATAGAGGTTTATGTATATTTACAGGAAAAATAAAATCAACGCGAAAATTATTTTAGTTTAATTAAAAAAGGGGGAAAATCAGGGGCTTGAAATTTCAAAGTAAGATAATTATACCGAGTGGGGTATCATATGAAAGGCCTTTACTTGTGCATTCTATAACAGTTTTTTATTTATTTCTATATATAATAGTTTTTGAGTAATCGGCCAAAATGTCGAAAAAAATACCGTTCCCCCCCTTATCTCCGAAGTTTACCAATCGAAAAATCTGAAATAATTATGGTCAATAGAGGTTTATGTATATTTTACAGGAAAAATAAAATCAACGCGAAAATTATTTTAGTTTAATTAAAAAAGGGGGGAAATCAGGGGCTTGAAATTTCAAAGTAAGATAATTATACCGAGTGGGGTATCATATGAAAGGCCTTTACTTGTGCATTCTAAAACAGTTTTTTATTTATTTCTATATATAATAGTTTTTGAGTAATCGGCCAAAATGTCGAAAAAAATACCGTTCCCCCCTTATCTCCGAAGTTTACCAATCGAAAAATCTGAAATAATTATGGTCAATAGAAACTTATGTATATTTTACAGGAAAAATAAAAGCAACGCGAAAATTATTTTAGTTTGATTAAAAAAGGGGGAAAATCGGGGGTTTGAAATTTCAAAGTAAGATAACTATACCGAGTGGGGTATCATATCAGCAGGGTTCGAGGATATGGCCGACGACCCGTGCGCCCACCGGCTTCTCCCACCAGTGGGTGCAAGGGGAATTCGTATTTACCCGTACACCCACTGCGTTAGGGTAGGAATTAAATGTGAAAATATGTCGATATATCTTATCGATAGATAAATACAAATTAGACATAGTGTTTTATTAAAAAACAATTATTATAAAATAGAGAATAATATATCCTTCCTTGCTTGCTTCATTTTTATCCGAAGATCAACATTCATGGACATAAATTGAACAAGACAAAAGTTCAAAACTGAAACCCAACTACGGAGAAATTAATTTTTTATAGAAATCTAAAACTGGGCTATTACTATTATTAATCAACGTAAAAGTTAAAAGCACATATCTATATAAATAAAAATGAATGTTGGTAAGCGCATAACTCAAGAATGGATGGACCAATTCGGTTAATTTATTTTTTTGTATGTTCCTTAAGGTCCACGGAAGGTTTTAATACGTAATAAAAAAAAAACAAAAAAAAATTATAATAGATAAGTTGGCGGTACGAAGTTCGCCGTGTCAGCTAGTTTTAAATAAAATCTTAAACTTTCCTTCTTGCTATGCCGTAGTCGTGTAAAAATCATAAACAGAAACACAGGTAATTCGTTAATTCAAATCAAACAAAAAAGTATTATTTCAAAAAATGATACAATTTTGTACAAATCTTCATCCCCTATTTAACTCCTCTGGTGTGGATTTTCTAAAAATTTTGAATCATCTAATTTTTTTTTATGTTTAAACCTAAATACCAATTATTATTTTCTTGAATATCACTTGATATTCATGCCAGTTTGAAGTACAGTTAGGTAGATACTATTACCGTAACTTTTCCAAAATTGACCTACGTTTATTTCAGTGTTTATTAGTTGCATTTGTGCATTTAGCATCTGATTATCTTTCAATATAATTTTTTCCCGTGCATCATTTAATTTAGAATTTGCTGTTAAAAAAAATCTTAATAATTTGGCTACCGTCACATAGTTTTTATTAACATTTTTATTAATGCCGGAATTTCAGCTTTCGGAAATATTGTTAGTTCTACATGGCATTTACTATATGTATAAGCACCATTTATTGATGAATTTATCTCGTAAATAAAATTTTTCAAAGTAAAAAATAAAAGATTTTAACTTTTTATCATAAACTTCTTGACATTCGTCTGTAATATAATATTTTTTTACCAACCCGCAATTATAAGGTTATTTGGTAAAAAAAGAGGCAAGATACAACATAAACCTACGATGCGTCGTAATATTTTGCTTTTCAGACCTATGGTATGGCTCTTTTATATTTATTTTGACGTGATAACGTCTTATAAATCGGTAACACCGGCTGCACGCACGAAAAAATGTCACGTTCCGCCTAGCCTGAGCGAGAGCGCGGAACAAGCAATAGAGAGGCACGATCGGCCCAAGCGTTGGCTTAGAGAGCGCCCGCCGCTGGGCCCGTCAGTCATCGTGTGCGCGCTGTGGTTAGCGATCATCAATGTTTCTTTATGACGTTATCACGTAAAACTATCGTCCGTAAACCGACTTTACAGAAAGACAGTTTTTTCCCAAAATAGCGGCAACGCTTAAAACCTGTATTAGTCAAAATAATAAATAAATAATAATAATTTAACGTATGATGAACGAAATCAATACTTTACTATTTCCTTCACTTACACTAATAACTCTTATAATTTAATATAAAAAATTCTTTTTAAACAACTGATTTCAAACTCCCGCTTTATTACATTACACACACACACTATATTACAAAATATATAATTTATAATTGATATTTTATAAACCGCTCGACCACCTGAAAAGTATAACCTTTCACAAAAAAAAAAGAATTTTCCAAATCGGTTCAGTTCAGTCGAGTAATCGGTGGACATACATTAAAAAAAAAGATACGATATATCGACATATTTTCACATTTAATTCCTACCCTAACGCAGTGGGTGTACGGGTAAATACGAATTCCCCTTGCACCCACTGGTGGGAGAAGCCGGTGGGTGCACGGGTCGTTGGCCGAGGATATATATCAATGGATATATATCACGATATATATCCGATATTATATCAAACTGGGTTCGATGATATATATCAATGGATTTTTTTAATTTGTTTACATAAGTGTAGGTATGACCATTGACTGATTAGAATTTATAAAAAAAGGTTTTATGTTTTTGAGTTGCGTTTTTGATGTACATGTATAAGATTTTATGTTTTTAGTTGATTTTGCCTGATCTAAAATAAAATTTCATGTTTTGGTTTCATTTGTCTGATTTTAAGTACCTAAATAAATAAAACATTAAAACATTTTAGCTTTTTTCATAATTTTAGTATGTTTATGCACATATGCAAATACATAGTATTCATAAATAATACAATAAAATATTAATATAGCTTTCGTACAAAATTGATATATATATATCAAACTTGATATATATCGGATATATATCATAAATATCCGATATTTTGATATTTATAATAAATATCGGATATTTTCGAACCCTGATCATATGAAAGGCCTTTACTTGTGCATTCTAAAACAGTTTTTTATTTATTTCTAGATATAATAGTTTTTGATTAATCGGCCAAAATGTCGAAAAAAATACCGTCCCCCCCTCCCCCCTTATCTCCGAAGTTTACCAATCGAAAAATCTGAAATGATTATCGGCATTAGAAGTTTATGTATATTTTACAGGAAAAATAAAATCAACGCGAAAATTATTTTAGTTTAATTAAAAAAGGGGGAAAATTAAATTAACGCTCTAACTAGCATAGTTTTTTTTATATTAACAATAAACCTCTACAAACAAAGTTAACGATACATAAGCAAATTAATATAATATTATCGTTTTGGCCGGCTTTTTTTTATATATGTTACGTGATGTGCTCGCCGATTGAGAAGAGATTTCAGTAATTACTACGTGAATTTCTGGCTAGCTTTCCTTGCAATAGAATAGAAATAGCGTTTTATTCCAAAGGCCGTTGTGCAATATATATCGCCGGGTACTGTACCTACTCTGGAAAGAAAGACACACACTGTAAAAAAACATTTACTTACAGAAGTAGTTCTCAAGATCCATAACATAAGTTTACTATAACATACATATATATTTTGGCCATAGATTTAGGATTGGTATCGCTGAGCACCTACCGCGTAGCGACTACCAATTTAATCTATGATTTTGCCAATAAAGCTGGAACCACATCTGTGCGCATCGATTCGCATTTTGTCCTTACAAAACTGTCATTTTTTATAGAGTCGTGTACGCGTCAAATGGGCTTTTCGATGCGTACACGACCCTATGAAATGTGACAGTTTTGTATGGACAAAATGCGAATTAATGTGCACAGATGTAGTTCCAGCCTAAGCATGCCAAAAATAATATCTTGAGGTGCGAATCGGTGCGTGTGTAGAGGCTATAAAACACAATTACGATCACTATTTGCCTTATTTGCTGGCTGGTGTCAGTTGTCCGATTGAGATATCCGATTACTGGTAACAGAGCAATTGGCAATCAGAAGATTCATTTATTTACTATGCAGGTTTACGTTATACCTATGGTAAATAAATAAATCTTCCGATTATTCTACTCCCCTCGGCTTCAAACTGGTGGGCTTTAATCCACAGGGGGTTTTTTTTGGGAACGGTCATAGAGGAGAAGAGTAATAGGATTTAAGGAAACAATGATCCAATTTGAAAACCAATGAAAATACAAAAAATTAAGAAGGTATAAAATAAGTAGCCATGTTTTTGAAAAAAAGTGCGGATATGAATTCGGACTTTTGTACTATTCGATTTTTCCTAATTATTTGAATGCAGTGTTTTTTTTGGTGCCATTTACAAAACATGAAAACCTCCTCTGTCTCTAATGGACTTTTCCGCCTCACTGACCAGTGACCACCCCCAAACGCAAGTGTCAATATCTCGAACAATATCAAAGAATATTATGTTGTATTAGATTGTAGTTACAAAGTTCTTCAAAGAATTGTAGAACTCAATCGGATGAACGATGTCTATTATTTAACACACAAACCTTAATTTTTATTGTTAAGAGTTAAGACTAAAAAAAATGTAAAAGAAAATTCACAGGTAAAAATTTCTAAATTATTGGCCCTCTAATAATTTTTTTATTAGCATCGATATATTGGCTAAGAAAATATTGATTTCACCGTGAATATAGGGTACTATAGATACATACATGGAGTTAAACAAACATAACTAAGATGTGGGTCTTGGATAGTTTGGCCTTGCGGTTTCCGATCTATTGTAAACTTGCTATGTTGGATAGGGATTGTTAGCCCCGAATTATAGTAGCCAATTGACTTGTACTTATTTATTAAAAGAGATAACGCATGATTGAATAGCTCCTTCTTTTTTAAAAATCTGTTAAAAACACGCTGTGCCTACTGACAAGAAACTTAGAAACAACGACGTGATAGTAAACTTTGTCTATTTTTAGTCATTTTGTCGTCGAATTCCAGAAATGAAAGGTATTCTGAATTACAAACTTGTGATTTCTTAGAGCACTTAACCAACTAATAAGTGCCTGTTTCATCATCGCCGAGTTTAACTGAGGAATTGTGACGTTTGGCAGATTTTCAGGCAGTCACAAGGTCAAAATTTATATTGGGGAAATTCAAATTTAATTCCTGGTACTTACACTGGATGCTTTGAATAATGGGCTCAAAAAACTGTAGTAAGTTTGTATGACACACCTAATCCAGCGCACTTGAATCGCCATCAATATAATTTTAATGAGTTGAATAATTTAATATAAAAAAATATTTTTAAAAAACCGACTTCAAACTTCCGCGCCACTATACAAAGTATATAAGTTATTGTGAAAGTACATAAAAAAAGAGATTCCGACGAATTGAGAACCTCCTCCTTTTTTGGAGTCGGTTAAAAAGTTCCTTTATAACAGACATCATATCATAAAATGACACATCATCATCATTAGCAACCCATCAACGGCTCACTACTGAGCGCAGGTCTCCTCTCAGAGAAGGGTTATAGGCCATAGTCCACCACGCTGGCCTAATGCGAATTGGCGGACTTCACACACCTTCGAGAACATTATGAAGAACTCTCGTGTGCAGTATTCCTCACGATGTTTTCCTTCACCGTTGGAGCAAATGACACAACAAACGAAAAATATTTTTATCAACTGCAAAAATGTTATCATTTTTTTACTGTAAGATAGTCTTGCACTTGACGACAATCAAGATTGAAGCCTGAAAGCAACGATGACGAGGTTTATGACCATTATGAGTGCAGTCAGCGAGTAAGTTTACAGACATTTTAATTTCTTGTTGAAAAAATAACACGTTTTATTTTTTGTTTAAATTCTATTAGAATCGAATGAACAACATCCTATATAATCGGTACCTACCTGTTGCGCCCGTCGCTAACAGGCCTTTGTCTACGGCAGGTAATTAAACTATGACATACAAGTATAGCTACAAATAGTTATTTGCGCTATAGATGTACGTTGAAAATTATAATCGTGGCACAATTATTTAGTACCCAATCCGCAGGTCTGTTTCTATACAACGTTAACTTGTATCAATACGTTGTTTTAGAAAAAATTGAATAAAGTGTTATACCTAAAATATGATCACGAGTGACTGAATATCTATCTACCTAATACTTATAATAAAACTAGAAGTAGAATATATTTTGAAAATTTTACCGGGGGGTGCTTTAGTATCGATACTGAGCCCAAAACAGATTTTTATTTAATAATTAATTTTTGTCTATCTGTCCGTGTGTCCACGCATCACGCGAAAATTACTGAACGGATTCATATGGGTATAGTGGTAGCTTATACTCCGGGTCAACATATCCTAATAGGTCAACATATCCTAATAAACAGTAAGGTTCCTCCGGGATAGGGGAAGAAAGTTTTTCTCGATTTTACTTCACAAAATCTGTTCAAAGAGGGAGTCTCTTTGAATAGATTTTAATAAATATTTTTAGGCATGTTACTCATCTTTTAGGCATGATATAGAGGAAATAACTCTTCACGAATAGCAGTAAGTCACTCACATGCGAGAGACAACGATCGAATACACGCATACCATAATATACGATATGAGGGTCTTAGCCATAGGCATTGAAAAAAAAAAATGAAAATGTATTTATTTAACTAAAATGAGAGAAGAGAAAGACATAGATTATACATATTGTTTGCTTAAACTAAAATAATTATAAATGTATTACTTAATGTTAAATACAGTAATAGCATAGAATAGCATCTTATCAGTTTTCATGTCCCTTTCCCTAGCACAATGTTATCGGTGGATCCCACACTATGAGGCCTGTATCGTGGGGTCCAAAAGAAAATTTTCAATTAGATTATCACGGAAAATTAGTGACACTAGATTTTATCCATACCTCTATTTGAATGTGAATTATAAATAAAAATAAGAACTATACCATGAATACATAAATAGTTCAATACAATATTACGATATAATTTTATATAATACAAAATATAAAATTAAAAGCATAGTTATATATATGTGTGACCATACGATAATAAAATATACATACATATTTAAATATGAGTGCCTATAGTAAGGAATCAAGTTATGCGTTTGAGTATAACTGCTCAGTATCTTCATCGGATAGAGTGCTAAGCCATGTTGTTAACTTCTGCTTGGCCTGCATGACAGTTAGATTTTTAAGCTCGTTGAATTTTAATATTTTATTATAAATACGTGCATCTATAGATGGTAAGAAACGCTTAGCAAATGCAGAGTTTGTAACCGGTATACTACATTTGTAAACTCTTCTTTCTAATACTTCATCTCTGTTAGGAGCCTTAAGCATTACAGTATGTTTCTTAAGGATAATTTTTAACAAAAAGAGTTGACGAACATTTAGTACTTTGGCATTCTTATAGAGGATAATAGTTGGATACCTATAGGGCTTACATAGCATAACCTTTAGGACGGATCTCTGGGCTCTCTCTAATTCAAGCATAGTTGTTTTAGCAGCACCACCCCAGGACGATATGCAGTAATTAAGCAGTGATTGACATAGGGACATGTATACAAGTCTCAAGATTTTATGATTGGCAATATTACGAAGTTTCTTCATTATGTGTATGGTTTTTCGTATTCTTGAAGACAAGTTGTGAAAATTATTAAATACAAATAGACTAAATCATTAACCGCCAGGCTCTAGATGTTTGTACGATTGCATTTGTTTTGTGGCCTACCTGTGCGAAGCCGGGGCGGGCAACTAGTTAAAAATAATAAAACATTGCAACAACAAATGATGCACATTTAGATGATTGATTTCTGTCGGCCACCGCAAATTTACAAATGTGCGGTGCCGACAAAATGATCACTTACACAAAATTACTAGGGTGTTGTTTGTCTCCATGATTTATTACATAGCTTTACGCTTAAACTGTCATTTTTATGCATAAACCAGAGAATTTTTAATTTGTTTTCCCAATACTCAGTCCACCTATAGCCCGCAGCGGGGAGCAACTATGTCACCGACAGTTTAATGAAATGCGAATCAGAACAGACATCGGCTATATTCCTTACAGTTCCTTCTATGTGACCTGTTTAGACATGTACTTGAGACGCTTACTGAAATTATTCCATTTGACTACGAAAGGATTTTTATCTAAAGGTTTCGGCTGTCTGACTATGTTAGTACTAATCTAATAAGTAAACAGAAACATGAACGCAAAGAATAATGCTCCTCTCCAGTACAAGGTGTATTATTCCAACTTCTTTTCCTTTGATTTTCGTAAGGCCTGCAGCGAAACACCAGGGCTCGCCTGGGAGTGAAACCTTATTTTTATGACAATTTAGTTATAGGCGCTTCGAAAGCATGTTCGCAAGAATAAAGGTTCTTCTTGGGTGAGATTGCTTTCTTCGTTGCGTTTTATCTTTTGACTTCTACAAAATAATGTCTGCTGCCAGGAAGAAATCGCATGGGTAAGACTAAGGTTTATTCTTGTGACCATTTAAGAACACGCGTAGGGAGTATGCTCGCAAGAATAAGGCTTCTCTCCAATACAAGTTTGCTTTTTTGTTTCCGTATAGTAACGCCTTTGAGTATTAATAACGCCCGCTTCGAGGAACAACTCGCACAGGAGAGAAACCTTATTTTTAACCGACTTCAAAAAAAGGCGGAGGTTACCAATTCGTCGGAATCTTTTTTTTATGTATGTTCACCGATTATTCGAAGACGCCTGAACCGATTAGGAAAATTCTTTTTTATTTTTGTTTGAAAGGGTATACTTCCCCGGTAGTCCCATATGAATCTCATCCAAATCGGTCGAGCGGTTTTTAAAATATCAACAATAAATTATATACCGCTCGCCATGGAGACAAAGAATCGTACTCCATTGCCCCATACACTCTCCGAGGAAGTCTCGAACTGTACTATCAACTTTGTACAGCTCAAGGACCCTCAAGAGCCATGAATGGGGCACCGAGTCGAATGCCTTCTTATAGTCAATCCAGGCGGCAGAGAAATTCCGGCGATTGCGTTTGACCAGTTGGCCCGCAACAGAGTCTATGAGAAGGAGCTCCTTAGTACCACGTCCACCGCCCCGACATCCGTTCTGAGCCTCAGACATGATGTTGTTCTCGCCTACGTGACGGGAGATCTTAAGGCTCAGAACGGATGTCAATGTCTTATAGATGGTAGTAAGACATGTGATGGGCCGGTACTTAGCTGGGTCAGCGGTATCGGTTGACTTAGGAGCTAAATGAGTGATCCCGGTGGTGAAAAGGCTCGGGAGTGCCCTTTTCTCGAGAGCATCTTGGAATTGTCGAGCCAAAGTCGCATGGCAGAGCGAAAAACCCTTCAACCAGTAGTGATGCAGCCCATCGGGTCCCGGACTTTTCCAGTTCGGGGCCCGGCGCAACGCACCAGCTACATCCTCCGAAGAGATGGTGACGGGGTTCATCGGCTCTATTGAGGCACATGCTTCCTCTACCGCCGCAATCCAAGGGCCCTCCTCATGATCCACCTCTCTTGACCATACACTTCGCCAAAAGGCGACGAGGTCAGCCGGACTCGGCCGCTGAGAGGTAGAACAGACTGCTGGGCACTCCAGTTTTTTATAGAACCTTTTCTGATCACTCGAGAAGAGGCGATTTTGCTGAAAGCGCTCGACTCTTTCCGAGTATCGTCGGTTGCGGTTCCCCCGTGCAGCGATTTTCTGCTTCAGATCGTCGATGCGCTCCGTTAGTTTTTGGGCTATATCGGGCTGATCTAGCCGCACCCCGAGCCCATTAAAGGCTATTCTAACGGAGCGCACAATCCTTGGCCTAGTGTTGCCCGATCTGAAACTCTGCAGTCTGCCAATGAGAGCTCTGGCCAGGGTGATACGGTGTTCTATTCTCCTTTTCCAGGCTGGTTCCGTGCTGCGCCTTAGAGTAGCGCGTCCACGTTCCTGGGTCTTGACACCCATGAAACGGTGAACAGCTAAGGCCGCACCAAAGAGAATAGAAGCCGTATCATCCAGGCCAGTGCTGCGCTCAAGGTATTGAGGCAGCATTTGGTTCAATAGCCTCAATGACATCCCGCGTCGCTACATTTAATGTGAGCCGGGATAGCCGCGGACGGTTCTCTAGAGGAGCACTCCGGATCTCCGAAATCGCCTCTTCTAAAATCCTTCCCATCCGCTCTATGTCAAGGGAGACTGTTTCCCCCGTGTCCCCTCCTCCACAGGCAAATCTTGCGCGATAGCGTCGGTGTCTTCGCGGACAGGTTCCGCCAGAGACAATTTGCTCTGTGGTTGGGGTTGTCACCTCGGGAACAGCCTCACGTCGTAACCGTTCGAACTCGGTAGCGCTAAAGATGTTCGAGCGCTGAATATACCGAGCTACATAATATACCGAGCTGAATATATTATTACTAGTAGGGCGCGTGGGTGCGCGGCCCGCAAGCGGACCGCGGTTTTTCTATCGTCAAGTGGACTTTCAGGTCCTGATCATTTTCTATCAAATAACCACTCTTCCATCTTTTATACTCTCCGAGATAGATGCCTATGAAATTGGTATGGCCGCCATCTTGAATCCGCCATTTTGATTTTTTTTCAGCTCATTGCCAATTGGATGAGGTTTCGAGTATTTTTTGTTTGAGCACCTCTGACCTATCTTCAATACCCCGGCCGTGCTCCTCACCCACCTTCCAAATCCTCGATCATCATATCTCAATTCTTCTATAAAAACAAATTTTCAAAAGGAACCGTATCAAATTCTTGCTTAGTTCCCAACTTCTAGTCTCTTCAATATTCGCCATATATTTTGTACGGGGGAAAATAAATTCCGCCATCTTGAATTTTTTTTCTGTTTATCGAGTAGACCTGAAGGTCCTGATCATCTTTTGCCAAAGAAGCACTCTTGCATCTTTTATACTCTCCGAGATAGACGCCGACGAAATTTGTATGGCCGCCATCTTGAATCCGCCATTTTGGAATTTTTTTTCAACTCAATGGCAATTGGATGAGGTTTGAAGTGACATTTGTTCGAGCACCCCCCACCTATCTTCAATACCCTAGCCGTGCTTCTCACCCGTCTCCGAAATCCTCAATCATCAGCTCTCTCCATATTTTTCCTCCGAATGAATTTTTGTCCTCTATACGAAACCATCAGTGAAAAAAAATTTTTTACTTTTTTTTTTAAATTGGGTATACTTCCCCGGTAGTCCCATATGAATTCCCCGGTAGTCCCATATGAATCTCATCCAAATCAGTCGAGCGGTTTTTAAAATATCAACAATAAATTATATATATTGTATTGTGGCGCGGGAGTTAAAAGTCGCTTTTTAAAAAGAATTTTTTATATAAAATTACTAGCTGATGCCCGCGACTTCGTCCGCGTGGAAAAAGTTTTAAAAATTGCTTTTTCGTTGCACTACGCCAGTATCTAGTCCGTACTACGTGGTATAGAGCTACAATAGCAACCCACAATCGACATTTTCTTCAGCCGGTACCCAGCAGCCTAAAGAATTAGGAATTGGTACTTGGAGTTCAATGATAGCCCAGTGGTGTAACAATGGGGGGAGGGTGATTCCTAAACCAAATCGAACGATTGTGAAATTAGGTGAATAAATTGATGTCATCTAAGAATACAAAGCTATTGTACGAAGTTTTGGTAAAAGCAAAACGGAAGCTCGAATTTTTTTTACGGCAGCTTGCCACTGCGTAGTTCATACTTGGTACCCATTACCCATTTAGGTGAGCAGGACCCAGCACCACCAGAATAGGGAATATGCATAAAATTTAAATTTGTCTCAAATATTTTTTTCTAGATTCTTTATTGCCTTAACATTATACTTAAAAGGTATTTTTTTTTATTTAGTTATTATTTAAACCCAGAAAATATTATCTAGAAAGTGAAAAATAAAGGAGGGAAATTCAAACTTACAAAACGCGTCGCCATTGGTCGAAACGAAATGTGACGTCATTTGACTTACGGTTGATTTACGGCGTCGATATTCATACAGTGTTTGTGAGAAAAATTGTTTAAAACTGTATTCCTGTGTGATTACTTGTGAATTTATATTTGTAGTCAATCTATGTCGATGACTGAAACTGGTTTTGTCAAAGCACAATCGGATAATCTGCCGAAAATAGATGCATTTATGATGTCAGCATATTTTGTATCAAATCTCGATTTTACGAGCGCAGAGATCAAAGGAGTGAAAGCTGCAATGTAATTATTATGTTACATGGTATATTTTAGTCCTTAACATAGATTTTTATTCTTATATGTTTAAATAATACTTAAAACAAAACATAACCTTTAAATAACCATCTGTGTACCTAAACTCCTAATTTACGTCTATATCATGATAATTTACACGTAATATTATGTTATTGAAGCTCACTCAAGTTTGATATGTTTATATACTTTTTGGTTCCGTACTCTAGTTGGGTTCCGTACTCTAGAAGTAAAAGTGAAAGGATAATATAATAAATAATTTGTTTTCGCTAACTAAGGGCCTCATAAGTAGGCTCAGGACCGCTCAGCGGGCGATGGAGAGAGCTATGCTCGGAGTATCCCTGCGGGATCGAATCAGAAATGAGGAGATCCGTAGGAGAACCAGAGTCACCGACATAGCTCAGCGAGTCGTGATACTGAAGTGGAAATGGGCGGGGCATATAGTTCGAAGAGCTGATGGTCGTTGGGGTCCCAAGGTGTTGTAGTGGCGACCCCGCACCGGGAAGCGCAATGTTGGCAGACCCCCCACCAGGTGGACGGACGACATCAAGCGAGTCGCAGGGAGCCGCTGGATTCAGGCGGCGCAAGACCGAGGCCTGTGGAAGTCCATGCAAGAGACCTTTGTCCAGCAGTGGACGTCTATCGCTTGATAAAGAAGAAGAAGAAGATATACTTTTTGTAAATAAGTATTAGATAAATACGATATTCCGATTTACATGAACAATTTTCTTACACTTTTTTTTCGTACTTTCGCATCTCGTGGAATACGAAAAAACACTTTATCGGGTGTACCAATAATAGTGTTTTTGTACTTAGGTACCATACAATACTTGTAAGAAGGTTTTTTAACTTCTTCCATGGTTTGTGTAGCAATTAAAACTGAAAATAAGTATGAAGTAACTGAAACGCTATAGTAAACAAACACGGGACATGTCGAATGACGTCATCAAAAGCGCGCGCTAATGGTGGCGTTTGAACGGCTCAAATTTATTCAATGTTTTAAATTTCACTTTGAAAAATTATTTGACTATTTTCAAACCTATTTATATTTTTTATATGTTATAAAGATGTAAATGATTAATTTAAGAAATTAAAAAAAAAACATGCATATTCCCTATTCGTCCAGTTACAGTTTTATTATAAGTATAGTTAGATGGATGAGTTAGGATTTTGTTTGTTTGTTGTTTTTACATTGTTTTTTTTTTTTTGAATATATTATTAAACGTTTTGTTTTTTACTTTATTTTTTATTTAAAATATGTAGTTAATAATTAATTAATTAAAACTAATTAATTAAGACTAATTAAGACTAATGTATATTATTTTATTCTTTGTTAATCATAATTATTTTTTGTTGTTAGTTAATTTATTGTTATTTATATTTAAACGTTTTTAAACGTTTTATATTTAAATTTATTTTTGTATACAATATTCTTTAAAGCATAATTATATTTTATATTGTTTTTTAAATATATTTTTGGAACGTTTTATATCTTACTATATTTTCTGTGTATAATATGTAGTTAAAATTATTTTTATTTATGTATTAGTTTTAATTAATTTAATTTATAATTAATTAAGGCGTATTAATGTTTATTATTTTATTCTTTTTCGTTCGGATGGATGGATGGATGAATGTATGGTTGTTACCAATAAAATTCTTCTCTATGGTTGTTACTACGACTTGTAATTGGTTGTGACTTCAAAAGGAGGAGGTTCCCAATTCGTAGGAATCTTTTTTTATGTATGTTCACCGATTACTCCTCCTCCGAAGACGCCTGAACCGATTTGGAAAATTCTTTTTTGTTTCAAAGGGAATACTTCCCGGGTGGTCTCATTTAAATTTTATCGAAATCAGTCGAGCGGTTTTTTAAAAAATAACAATAAATTTGATACTTTGCATTAGCGCGGGCGATTGAATTCGGTTTTAAAAATAGAATTTTTTATTATAGATTTCTTTTCAAATGTTTGTTCCCGAGACAAAAGTAGCCTTTGTCACTTTCCAGGTTATCAACATTACCTGTGTAAAAAACCACCATATCTGTGCCAAATTTCAGCAAAATCGGTTCATTCGTTGTCGCGTTAAAGAGTAACAAACATCCATCCATCCATCCATCCATCCATATATCCATCCTCACAAACTTTCGCATTTATAATATAAGTAGGAGGAAGAAGAATAGTAGGATAGGTAGTAGGAACATACATACATACATACATACATACATACATACATACATACATACATACATACATACATACATACATACATACATACATACATACATACATACATACATTCATTCATTCATTCATTCATTCATTCATACATACATACATACATACATACATACATACATACATACATACATACATACATACATACATACATACATACATACATACATACATACATACATACATACATACATACATACATACATACATACATACATACATACATACATACATACATACATACATACATACATACATACATACATACATACATACATACATACATACATACATACATACATACATACATACATACATACATACATACATACATACATACATACATACATACATACATACATACATACATACATACATACATAAATGCCGCGTAATTAAAAGATAAATATGTGAAAAGTAGCATACTAATATCCCGCAGGAACCGTTTGTTTTCCCGGGATAAAAAGTAGCCTGTCATTTTTCAGGCCCTTAACTTCACCTGTGCAAAAAAATCACGTCAATCTAAAACTCCATTGCGCGTATTTTGAAGGACAAATGCGTAAAAAATAGCGATGCTATCCCGCCGGAACTGTTTGCTTTTCCGGGATAAAAAGTAGCCTATGTGCTATTCCAGACTATAATCTATGTCTGTGCCAAATTTCAGCAAAATCGGTTCATTCGTTGTCGCGTTAAAGAGTAACATCCATCCATCCAGCCATCCATCCATCCATCCAAACATCCATACATCCATCCTCACAAACTTTCACATTTATAATATTAGTAGGATTGCGACCATTTACGCATTACCCTTAGAAAGCATACTCGCAAGAATAAGTTCCTTTCCTTGATATTTTCTTTCTTTCTTCTGACTTCAACAAAGGAACGTCTGCTGCGAGGAAGAACTCGCACAGGAGAGAAGCCTTATTCTTGTGAACATTTAAGACGCTTAGGAAGCATACCCGCAAGAATAAGACTCCTCTCTCTAAAGCAAGTACTCGGATTGCTGGTCTTACTTTCTTCTTATTTACATGTATTAACGCTTGCTGCGAGTACAATTTTGTACGGAAGAAAAACCTTATTCTTGTGACCATTTAGGCATTACCCTTAGAAAGCATGCTCGCAAGCATTAGGTTCCTCTCCAGTACAGTACGCACATTTTCTTCTAACTTCCATAAAGTAACGCCTGTTGAGAGCAAAACTAACAAGAAAAAGATACTTTTTTACTAACGTAATAATGCTTAGAAAGCAAGCTCACAATAATAAGGTTACTTTTCAGTCAAAGTTTGTGAACAACGTTTGTGAATAACTTTTTATTTGTTTTAACTTCCACTTAGTTATTCCTGCTGCGAAAAAGAGCGCATACATACGGGAGGAAAACCTTATTCCTGTGATATTTCAGGTATGAATGGAAGACTCACACGGTAGAGAAACCGTTTTCTTGTAAGCATTGAAAGACGTGATTGTAAGAAAAAGGTTTTACTCCAGTGCGGATTTTAAGATTGATTCATTATTTTCTTCTAATTTTAAAGTTATCAATTCGTCGGAATCTCTTTATTTATGTATGTTCACCGATTATTCGAAGACGCCTGAACCAATTTGGAAAATTCTTTTTTTTGTTTGAAAGGGTATACGGTAGTCCCATACCGGGGAAGTATATGAATCTCATCCAAATCGGTCGAGCGGTTTTTAAAATATCAACAATAAATTATATATTTTGTATAGTGGCGCGGGAGTTTAAAGTCGCTTTTTAAAAATCTTCCTTTCTTGTTTTCTTCTGACTTCAACAAAGTAACGCCTGCTGCGAGGAAGAACTCGCACAGGTGAGAAGCCTTATTCTTGGCAGTATTTTAGATGTCATGGCAAGAATAAGGGTCCCCTCGAGTGCGAGTTCGCTATTTGTTTCTACTTCTTCCGTTCTGGGGAATGATTTACACTGCAGGAAAACTTTTTGAATACATGCAACCATCGTATTTTTCGTAATTCTTCCAGGTATACATATTGTCTGCTGCGATCAAGGACTCACACTAGAGAGAAACCTTATTCTTGGCAGTATTTTAGATGTCATGGCAAGAATAAGGGTCCCCTCGAGTGCGAGTTCGCTATTTGTTTCTTCTTCTTCCCTTCTGAGGAATGATTTTCACTGCAGGAAAACTTTTTGAATGCAACCATTGTATTGTAATTCTTCCAGGTATACATATATCACCCGACAAAATCAGACCCGAGCAATTGTCGTCCCATTTCAGTACTTCATGTATAATCAAAAAAAATTTAAAAATTATTTATAATCGACAAAATTCTACTTCATTTCTATTGATTTTTTGTATCAAAAACAATATGGATTTATAGCAAAATCAAATACATTATCAGCTACAGTTGACCTAGTAACTAAAACAAAAAATATAGACTAAAAAAAATTGGTCTTGGAATATTCATAGATCTATTAGCCACGAGATGCTTCTTAATAAATTAAATGACATAAGAGTAGTTATTACTGGTAAAGCTCATAAAATTTTTGAATAATAATTTATATTCCGTATAGTTCCTTTTATGTGACCTGTTTTGACATGTACCAAATAGAGCCTTTGCAATCTTTTAGTAACTTTAATTGACGCTGACTGAAATTATTCCATTTGACTACGAAAGGATTATTATTAGTTAGGTTTTGGCTGTCTACGTAGTACTAATCTAATAAATAGAAACACGAACGCAAACAATAATGCTCCTCTCCAGTACAAGGTGTATTATTCCAACTTCTTTTCCTTTGATTTTCGTAAGGCCTGCAGCGAAACACCAGGGCTCGCCTGGGAGTGAAACCTTATTTTTATGACAATTTAGTTATAGGCGCTTCGAAAGCATGTTCGCAAGAATAAAGGTTCTTCTTGTGTGAGATTGCTTTCTTCCTTGCGTTTTATCTTTTGACTTCTACAAAATAATGTCTGCTGCCAGAAAGAACTCGCATGGGCAAGAAACCTCATTCTTGTGACCATTTAAGAACACGCGTAGGGAGTATACAGTATGCTCGCAAGAATAATTGGCTTCTCTCCAATACAAGTTTGCTTTTTTATTTCCGTATAGTAACGCCTTTGAGTATTAATAACGCCCGCTTCGAGGAACAACTCGCACAGAAGAGAAACCTTATTTTTAACCGACTTCAAAAAAAGGAGGAGGTTATCAGTTCGTCGGAATCTTTTTATTTATGTATGTTCACCGATTATTCGAAGACGCCTGAACCGATTTGGAAAATTCTTTTTTTTTGTTTGAAAGGGTATACTTCCCCGGTAGTCCCATATGAATCTCATCCAAATCAGTAAAGCGGTTTTTAAAATATCAACAATAAATTATATATATTGTATAGTGGCGCGGGAGTTAAAAGTCGCTTTTTAAAAAGAATTTTTTATATTAAATTTTTGCGACCATTTACGCATTACCCTTAGAAAGCATTCTCGCAAGAATAAGTTCCTTTCCTTGATATTTTCTTCCTTTCTTCTGACTTCAACAAAGTAACGTCTGCTGCGAGGAAGAACTCGCACAGGAGAGAAGCCTTATGCTTGTGAACATTTAAGACGCTTAGGAAGCATACTCGCAAGAATAAGACTCCTCTCTCTAAAGCAAGTACTCGGATTGCTGGTCTTACTTTCTTCTTATTTACATGTATTAACGCTTGCTGCGAGTAAAATTTTGTACGGAAGAAAAACCTTATTCTTGTGACCATTTAGGCATTACCCTTAGAAAGCATGCTCGCAAGCATTAGGTTCCTCTCCAGTACAGTACGCACATTTTCTTCTAACTTCCATAAAGTAACGCCTGTTGAGAGCAAAACTAACAAGAAAAAGATACGTTTTTACTAACGTAATAATGCTTAGAAAGCAAGCTCACAATAATAAGGTCACTTTTCAGTCAAAGTTTGTGAACAACGTTTGTGAATAACTTTTTATTTGTTTTAACTTCCACTTAGTTATTCCTGCTGCGAAAAAGAGCGCATACATACGGGAGGAAAACCTTATTCCTGTGATATTTCAGGTATGAATGGAGGACTCACACGGTGGAGAAACCGTTTTCTTGTAAGCATTGCAAGACGTGATTGTAAGAAAAAGGTTTTACTCCAGTGCGGACTTTAAGATTGATTCATTATTTTCTTCTAATTTCTTGAAGTTATGTCTGCTGCGATCAAGGACTCACACTAGAGAGAAACCTTATACTTGGCAGTATTTTAGATGTCATGGCAAGAATAAGGGTCCCCTCGAGTGCGAGTACGCTATTTGTTTCTTCTTCTTCCGTTCTGGGGAATGATTTTCACTGCAAGAAAACTTTTTGAATGCAACCATTGTATTTTTCGTAATTCTTCCAGGTATACATATTGTCTGCTGCGATCAAGGACTCACACTAGAGAGAAACCTTATTCTTGGCAGTAGTTTAGATGTCATGGCAAGAATAAAGGTCCCCTCGAGTGCGAGTTGGCTATTTGTTTCTTCTTCTTCCGTTCTGGGGAATGATTTTCACTGCAAGAAAACTTTTTGAATGCAACCATTGTATTTTTCGTAATTCTTCCAGGTATACATATTGTCTGCTGCGATCGAGGACTCACACTAGAGAGAAACCTTATTCATGGCAGTATTTTAGATGTCATGGCAAGAATAAGGGTCCCCTCGAGTGCGAGTTCGCTATTTGTTTCTTCTTCTTCCCTTCTGAGGAATTATTTTCACTGCAGGAAAACTTTTTGAATGCAACCATTGTACTTTTCGTAATTCTTCCAGGTATATATACATATATCACCCAACAAAATCAGACCCGAGCAATTGTCGTCCCATTTCAGTATTTCATGTATTATCAAAAAATTTTGAAAAATTATTTATAATCGACAAAATTCTACTTCATTTCTATTGATTTTTGTATCAAAAACAATATGGATTTATAACAAAATCAAATACATTATCAGCTACACTTGATCTAGTTACTTAAACAAAAAATATAGACGAAAAAAAATTGCTCTTGGAATATTCATAGATCCATTCAAAGATTAGTTAATTACTTGGCTGTAAACGACATTCTCTCTGAAAATCAATTCGGGTTCAGGGTGGGTAAGTCTACTGAAGATGCTGTAGTGACGCTAACTGATCACATTGCTAGAAATTTTGACAATAAGCTTAAAACTGTGGGCATATTTCTGGATCTCTCAAAAGCCTTCGACACTGTGTCTGTCTCATTGTTATTAAATAAGCTTGAACGCATTGGCATACGAGGGATTGCTCTCGAAATCTTCAAAAGTTACTTGTCCGAGCGGTCACAACGTGTTATTATAGATAATCACACTAGTGACTCGGAATCAGTACATTTCGGAGTTCCTCAGGGTTCTGTGCTTGACCTACATTATTTCTTATTGACCGAGCGAAGCGAGGTCTCTGAGTTTACTAGAGCGATTTGCACTTGTCCGTCCGTCCGTCCGTCCGTCCGTCCGTCCGTCCGTCATAGCCTTATAACTTTTGAATTACTGAACGTAATTACTTCAAATTTAGATATAATATGTAAACCGATGCACATAGGAGTATTTGACATAAAAAACCGGTCATAATTCAAAATCCCGAATTTGCTCTAACGCAACCCAAAATGCATGTTTCTTTATCTACAATAACCGGTTTATCGAAACGCAGCCCCCTCACCCCCCGTGGTCCGGGCACCTGGCCACAAATCTCAGTCGGAACCCAGTCATTGTGTTAATCGTGTGTCTGTTGTCGGCGCTCTCGTTTGTGTTCCATAGTTATTTGTGAAAAATTTCTTCGTGTAGTATACAACAGGATGAAATCGACTTAAACATGGAAGTAGAAGGTTAGTACTCTTATATTAAAGCATATTTAATTTAGTACCTTATGAATAATCTACCTTTATAGTCAATATTATAAGCCCCTTTTATGACGCATTTTTTAAATGAATTTTGAGATAAATTAGTGTTTTTGTTTATGTGTCGCGCCATGTCGCCTCAAATTATTTATGTAGACATTAAATTTAGACTTTTGAGAGGTAGAAGCTCTAAAAAAATCTCACCCACAATATCATTTTGTATATTTTCTATTCGCGTCGATAGATGACGATTTGTACAGATGCCCCTAACCCGTTTTCACTTGTTAGTACCTACATAATAATTCAATGTTTTCACTGACGTTCCCTAACCTTTACGGGCTACCCTATGATAAGTTATGTGATGATTACTGTCAAATATCACGAGATTATTTAATTTTTAATGAGCATCAGTAAATTTCACATAGCTTCGCAATAATGCTAATAGATGGCGCAGTCATTAACTATTCCATTGAACTAGGAGTTACGACTACGATTTATCCCAAAAACAGTTTTGCGTCGACTATTATTATTTAGGTACATAATATAATAACATAATTATTCAATTACAATTATTCTTTAGTTAAATATCATTTTGTATATTTTCTATTCGCGTCGATAGATGACGATTTGTACAGATGCCCCTAACCCGTTTTCACTCGTTAGTACCTACATAATAATTCAATGTTTTCACTGACGTTCCCTAACCTTTACGGGCTACCTATGATAAGTTATGTGATGATTACTGTCAACTATCACGATCCTGTACGGGACACCTAAAAGGACGTTGGGACGGATGTTAGGACTTAGGATTGTGTTTTGGAGCTACCTTCGTAAAGAGACTCCTACATAGGGGATGATTTAGGTATGTTTGGTGAAAACGGGCATAATAATAATAATGTCAGTTTTGGTCGTCATGTATCGATTGAATGAATACCTAATCATGGGATACCGTTACCGCGAGGTCTCAGTTCGGGGCGAACCACTAGTTTATGTTAATGACTTGTGTTCACTTCACCTATCACACTGCAAAATCATCACGTATGCCGATGATACAGCTCTAATTGTTAGCGGTAATAACTGGAATGAAGTCTGTAATCACTCTGAACTAGCCATTAGAACTGTTATGAAATGGCTAAATTGGAACCTTCTTACATTAAACTTGTCCAAAACTAAGTTTATAACCTTTGCTCCGAACACACTTACCCAAGCTCCTATCTCCTTCACAATACGTGCTCACGGATGTAATGGCTCTAATCCTACCTGTAATTGCAAAGCCCTTGAACGCACATCCTGTATCAAATACTTAGGTGTTTTGGTAGATTGCTTCTTATCTTGGAAACAACATATTGCATCAGTCTCTTCGCGCACAAGAAAATTAATGTTTGTTTTTAAGAATATAAGAAACGTAGCTGACCCCAAATGCCTTAAATCCGTTTACTATGCCCTCGCTCTATCAATCCTATCATATTGTATAACCGCTTGGGGTGGTTCACCAAAAACGCTTATGCTACGGATTGAAAGAGCTCAGAGGGCAGTTTTAAAAGTAATGCTCGGTAAGCCCATACTTTTTCCTACTGCTGAGCTATATTCTAGTTGCCAGCTGCTCACGGTCGGGCAATTGTTCATCTTGCATACGGTGCTCCGCAAACATTCTGAACTGACCTATGATCCTAACCTATTTACTATGAAGCGGAGAACTCATATGGTTTGTGCCCACAGACCTCGCCGGACCGCTGTTGCCGGTCGGCATTATTTTTATTTTGGTGGCTTAATATATAATCGAGCAAATAAAATACTAAATATATATCCGTTAACATTAGATAAATGCAAACACAAGTGTTCAGAATGGCTTCGAGCCCTCACTTATGATGAAACGGAAGACACACACACACACACACACACACACACACACACACACACACACACACACACACACACACACACAGAGAGAGAGACACACACACACACACACACACACACACACACACACACACACACACACACACACACACACACACACACACACACACACACACACACACACCTCTCACACCAATTACCCGACACCCAACACATTGCAAACACGCACATGCACTTTCAACAATCTACAATTACAATCTAACACTTTAAAATTTGTATTTTTCTAAATTTTCTAAATTTTATTTTATTTATTAATGTACATAATTTTGTTTGTAATAAGTACATAATATTATAAATCTTGTGTTTAATGGACGAGGAGGGCGATGATCACCGCAACACAGTTTATACTTCTGCGGGATCATCGTTCAAATCTGTTATAAAATCATTTGTAATTTTGGAAAAAATAAACGATTATTATTATTATTATTAGCCACGAGATGCTTCTTAATAAATTAAATGACATACGAGTAGGTATTACTGGTAACGCTCATAAAATTTTTGAATAATAATTTATATTCCTTATAGTTCCTTTTATGTGACCTGTTTTGACATGTACCAAATAGAGCCTTTGCAATCTTTTAGTAACTTTAATTGACGCTGACTGAAATTATTCCATTTGACTACGAAAGGATTATTACAAATTAGGTTTTGGCTGTCTACGTAGTACTAATCTAATAAATAGAAACACGAACGCAAACAATAATGCTCCTCTCCAGTACAAGGTGTATTATTCCAACTTCTTTTCCTTTGATTTTCGTAAGGCCTGCAGCGAAACACCAGGGCTCGCCTGGGAGTGAAACCTTATTTTTATGACAATTTAGTTATAGGCGCTTCGAAAGCATGTTCGCAAGAATAAAGGTTCTTCTTGTGTGAGATTGCTTTCTTCCTTGCGTTTTATCTTTTGACTTCTACAAAATAATGTCTGCTGCCAGAAAGAACTCGCATGGGCAAGAAACCTCATTCTTGTGACCATTTAAGAACACGCGTAGGGAGTATACAGTATGCTCGCAAGAATAATTGGCTTCTCTCCAATACAAGTTTGCTTTTTTATTTCCGTATAGTAACGCCTTTGAGTATTAATAACGCCCGCTTCGAGGAACAACTCGCACAGAAGAGAAACCTTATTTTTAACCGACTTCAAAAAAAGGAGGAGGTTATCAGTTCGTCGGAATCTTTTTATTTATGTATGTTCACCGATTATTCGAAGACGCCTGAACCGATTTGGAAAATTCTTTTTTTTTTTGTTTGAAAGGGTATACTTCCCCGGTAGTCCCATATGAATCTCATCCAAATCAGTAGAGCGGTTTTTAAAATATCAACAATAAATTATATATATTGTATAGTGGCGCGGGAGTTAAAAGTCGCTTTTTAAAAAGAATTTTTTATATTAAATTATTGCGACCATTTACGCATTACCCTTAGAAAGCATACTCGCAAGAATAAGTTCCTTTCCTTGATATTTTCTTCCTTTCTTCTGACTTCAACAAAGTAACGTCTGCTGCGAGGAAGAACTCGCACAGGAGAGAAGCCTTATGCTTGTGAACATTTAAGACGCTTAGGAAGCATACTCGCAAGAATAAGACTCCTCTCTCTAAAGCAAGTACTCGGATTGCTGGTCTTACTTTCTTCTTATTTACATGTATTAACGCTTGCTGCGAGTAAAATTTTGTACGGAAGAAAAACCTTATTCTTGTGACCATTTAGGCATTACCCTTAGAAAGCATGCTCGCAAGCATTAGGTTCCTCTCCAGTACAGTACGCACATTTTCTTCTAACTTCCATAAAGTAACGCCTGTTGAGAGCAAAAATAACAAGAAAAAGATACTTTTTTACTAAAGTAATAATGCTTAGAAAGCAAGCTCACAATAATAAGGTTACTTTTCAGTCAAAGTTTGTGAACAACGTTTGTGAATAACTTTTTATTTGTTTTAACTTCCACTTAGTTATTCCTGCTGCGAAAAAGAGCGCATACATACGGGAGGAAAACCTTATTCCTGTGATATTTCAGGTATGAATGGAGGACTCACACGGTAGAGAAACCTTATACTTGGCAGTATTTTAGATGTCATGGCAAGAATAAGGGTCCCCTCGAGTGCGAGTTCGCTATTTGTTTCTTCTTCTTCCGTTCTGGGGAATAACTTTCACTGCAAGAAAACTTTTTGAATTCAACCATTGTACTTTTCGTAATTCTTCCAGGTATACATACATATATCACCCAACAAAATCAGACCCGAGCAATTGTCGTCCCATTTCAGTATTTTATGTATTATCAAAAAATTTTGAAAAATTATTTATAATCGACAAAATTCTACTTCATTTCTATTGATTTTTGTATCAAAAACAATATGGATTTATAGCAAAATCAAATACATTGACAGCTACACTTGACCTAGTTACTAAAACAAAAACTTAGACGAAAAAAAATTGCTCTTGGAATATTCATAGATCCATTAGCCACGAGATGCTTCTTAATAAATTAAATGACATACGAGTAGGTATTACTGGTAACGCTCATAAAATTTTTGAATAATAATTTATTAATATATATATAGCTGTTGGGGCTGATTCACTCACTGACTCACTCATTGATCACATCTCCTGTAAAATTTTGTATGAAATATTTTTTTTTTCACCGATGGTTTCGTATAGAGGACCAAAATTCATTCGGAGGAAAAATATGGAGAGAGCTGATGATCGAGGATTTCGGAAACGGGTGAGGGGCACGGCCAGGGTATCGAAGATAGGTAGGGGGTGCTCGACCAAATGTCATTCGAAACCTCATCCAATTGGCAGTGAGCTGAAAAAAAATCCAAAATGGCGGAAAAAAGATGGTGGCCATACAAACTTCGTCGGTGTCTATCTCGGAGAGGATCAAAGATGGAAGAGTGGTTTCTTGGCAAAAGATGATCAGGACCTAAAGGTCTACTCGATGAACAGAAAAAAATTCAAGATGGCGGAATTTATTTTTTCCCTATACAAAATCTAAGGCGAATATTGAAGAGACTAGAAGCTGAGAACTATGCAAGACTTTGATGCGGTTCCTTTTCATAATTTGTTTTTATAGAAGAATTTTCATTGTGACAAATGATGAGAGAAGATGATTGAGGGTTTGGAAGGTGGGTGAGGAGCACGGCCAGGTTATTGAAGATAGGTGGGGGGGTGCTCGAACAAAAGTTACCTACTCGAAACCTCATCCAATTGGCAATGAGCTGAAAAAAAAATCCAAAATGGCGGATTCAAGATGACGGCCATACAAACTTCGTCGGTGTCTATCTCGGACAGTGTAAAAGATAGAAGAGTGGTTTTTTTGTAGAAATTGATCAGGATCTGAAAATGTAATTTAGGAGTAGAAAAACCGCGGTCCGCTTGCGGGCCGCGCACCCACGCGCCCTACTAGTATTCCTTATAGTTCCTTTTATGTGACCTGTTTTGACATGTACCAAATAGAGCCTTTGCAATCTTTTAGTAACTTTAATTGACGCTGACTGAAATTATTCCATTTGACTACGAAAGGATTATTACAAATTAGGTTTTGGCTGTCTACGTAGTACTAATCTAATAAATAGAAACACGAACGCAAACAATAATGCTCCTCTCCAGTACAAGGTGTATTATTCCAACTTCTTTTCCTTTGATTTTCGTAAGGCCTGCAGCGAAACACCAGGGCTCGCCTGGGAGTGAAACCTTATTTTTATGACAATTTAGTTATAGGCGCTTCGAAAGCATGTTCGCAAGAATAAAGGTTCTTCTTGTGTGAGATTGCTTTCTTCCTTGCGTTTTATCTTTTGACTTCTACAATAGTTATTTGTGTTATATGGGGCCAAAGGAATTTTTTGTTCCCCGAGGGCGTTATTTTGAATTCAGAGCGAAGTGAAGGATTCTATAGTAGACTCCCGAGCGCAGCGAGGGATTCTAAAGTAGAATCCTGAGCGTAGCGAGGAATTCAATATACGCCGCCCGAGAACAAAAAATTTTGGCCCCGAATGACACACACTATTTTTCATCATTACCTATGAGAAAAAGCTAGGAGTATCAACCTACTATGTATAGAGTATAGACATTACCAATACGTATATTGAAAGTTTAAATAGAACACAAATATTTTTTTATGAAATAATTAAACATTAATATTTATATAAATATTAATGTTAATGTATATTAATTATTAATATATATTAATTATTAATATATGTTAATGTATATTAATTATTAATATATATTAATGTTAATATTAATGTTAATATTAATGTATGTAGTATGGGCGTATATATCTAATCGACAAAGATCACGAGACTTATCGAAGACAACAGATTCTCAAACATTTTTGAATTTCGACACATTTTTTAATTCTCTCTTCTGATTGGTCCGCGTTAGTGCTTTAGTATGCTAAAGCACGAACGCGGACCAATCAGAAGAGAGAATTGAAAAGTCCCATGGGGTTAAAATTAAACTTTGCTCCCGCTATCCTCTGAAGCCAATATTCGTTTTTCGAATGGGTATGATGAAAAATAATGTCTGCTGCCAAAAGAACTCGCATGGGCAACAAACCTCATTCTTGTGACCATTTAAGAACACGCGTAGGCAGTATGCTCGCAAGAATAATTGGCTTCTCTCCAATACAAGTTTGCTTTTTTATTTCCGTATAGTAACGCCTTTGAGTATTAATAACGCCCGCTTCGAGGAACAACTCGCACAGAAGAGAAACCTTATTTTTAACCGACTTCAAAAAAAGGAGGAGGTTATCAGTTCGTCGGAATCTTTTTATTTATGTATGTTCACCGATTATTCGAAGACGCCTGAACCGATTTGGAAAATTCTTTTTTTTTTGTTTGAAAGGGTATACTTCCCCGGTAGTCCCATATGAATCTCATCCAAATCAGTAGAGCCGTTTTTAAAATATCAACAATAAATTATATATATTGTATAGTGGCGCGGGAGTTAAAAGTCGCTTTTTAAAAAGAATTTTTTATATTAAATTATTGCGACCATCTACGCATTACCCTTAGAAAGCATACTCGCAAGAATAAGTTCCTTTCCTTGATATTTTCTTCCTTTCTTCTGACTTCAACAAAGTAACGTCTGCTGCGAGGAAGAACTCGCACAGGAGAGAAGCCTTATGCTTGTGAACATTTAAGACGCTTAGGAAGCATACTCGCAAGAATAAGACTCCTCTCTCTAAAGCAAGTACTCGGATTGCTGGTCTTACTTTCTTCTTATTTACATGTATTAACGCTTGCTGCGAGTACAATTTTGTACGGAAGAAAAACCTTATTCTTGTGACCATTTAGGCATTACCCTTAGAAAGCATGCTCGCAAGCATTAGGTTCCTCTCCAGTACAGTACGCACATTTTCTTCTAACTTCCATAAAGTAACGCCTGTTGAGAGCAAAACTAACAAGAAAAAGATACGTTTTTACTAACGTAATAATGCTTAGAAAGCAAGCTCACAATAATAAGGTTACTTTTCAGTCAAAGTTTGTGAACAACGTTTGTGAATAACTTTTTATTTGTTTTAACTTCCACTTAGTTATTCCTGCTGCGAAAAAGAGCGCATACATACGGGAGGAAAACCTTATTCCTGTGATATTTCAGGTATGAATGGAAGACTCACACGGTAGAGAAACCGTTTTCTTGTAAGCATTGAAAGACGTGATTGTAAGAAAAAGGTTTTACTCCAGTGCGGATTTTAAGATTGATTCATTATTTTCTTCTAATTTCTTGAAGTTATGTCTGCTGCGATCAAGGACTCACACTAGAGAGAAACCTTATACTTGGCAGTATTTTAGATGTCATGGCAAGAATAAGGGTCCCCTCGAGTGCGAGTTCGCTATTTGTTTCTTCTTCTTCCGTTCTGGGGAATGATTTTCACTGCAAGAAAACTTTTTGAATGCAACCATTGTATTTTTCGTAATTCTTCCAGGTATACATATTGTCTGCTGCGATCAAGGACTCACACTAGAGAGAAACCTTATTCTTGGCAGTATTTTAGATGTCATGGCAAGAATAAGGGTCCCCTCGAGTGCGAGTTCGCTATTTGTTTCTTCTTCTTCCGTTCTGGGGAATGATTTTCACTGCAAGAAAACTTTTTGAATGCAACCATTGTATTTTTCGTAATTCTTCCAGGTATACATATTGTCTGCTGCGATCGAGGACTCACACTAGAGAGAAACCTTATTCTTGGCAGTATTTTAGATGTCATGGCAAGAATAAGGGTCCCCTCGAGTGCGAGTTCGCTATTTGTTTCTTCTTCTTCCCTTCTGAGGAATTATTTTCACTGCAGGAAAACTTTTTGAATGCAACCATTGTACTTTTCGTAATTCTTCCAGGTATACATACATATATCACCCAACGAAATCAGACCCGAGCAATTGTCGTCCCATTTCAGTATTTCATGTATTATCAAAAAATTTTGAAAAATTATTTATAATCGACAAAATTCTAATTCATTTCTATTGATTTATGTATCAAAAACAATATGGATTTATAGCAAAATCAAATACATTATCAGCTACACTTGACCTAGTTACTAAAACAAAAAATATAGACGAAAAAAAATTGCTCTTGGAATATTCATAGATCCATTAGCCACGAGATGCTTCTTAATAAATTAAATGACATACGAGTAGGTATTACTGGTAACGCTCATAAAATTTTTGAATAATAATTTATATTCCTTATAGTTCCTTTTATTATTTATTCCTGTGATATTTCAGGTATGAATGGAGGACTCACACTGTAGAGAAACCGTTTTCTTGTAAGCATTTAAAGACGTGATTGTAAGAAAAAGGTTTCACTCCAGTGCGGATTTTAGTATGACTCATTATTTTTAACCGACTTAAAAAACAAAAGCAAAATGAGGAGGTTCTCAATTCAACGCGTATTTATTTTGTCGATGTTAACTTCTGAGTTCTTGAAGTTAGGTATGTCTGCTGCGATCAAGGACTCACACTCGAGAGAAACCTTATTTATTCGTCCACTCCGATTTTTTTTGCATAATAAAAATTATGCAAAAAAAAAAAACATACAAGAAAAGCGCACTGTCACTACTTCGCGAGTGAGATTCCAACCTACGGCATCATACACCATACGGTAAAGAAAGCGGCCGCTCGCCCACTGCGCCAAACAGAGCTACTTGCGAATCTCTAAAATGTTGAACGCTTACTGAACGACGGTGTTAGGTTTATTTTCGTTACGGAATTTCTTGATTCGGTCGCCGCGCTCAAACTGTTTGTCCTAGTTCAAAGAACGCCATAAAAGCTATGCAATAGCTTAAAAAATTGCTCTTGGAATATTCATAGATCCATTAGCCACGAGATGCTTCTTAATAAATTAAATGACATACGAGTAGGTATTACTGGTAACGCTCATAAAATTTTTGAATAATAATTTATATTCCTTATAGTTCCTTTTATTATTTATTCCTGTGATATTTCAGGTATGAATGGAGGACTCACACTGTAGAGAAACCGTTTTCTTGTAAGCATTTAAAGACGTGATTGTAAGAAAAAGGTTTCACTCCAGTGCGGATTTTAGTATGACTCATTATTTTTAACCGACTTAAAAAACAAAAGCAAAATGAGGAGGTTCTCAATTCAACGCGTATTTATTTTGTCGATGTTAACTTCTGAGTTCTTGAAGTTAGGTATGTCTGCTGCGATCAAGGACTCACACTCGAGAGAAACCTTATTTATTCGTCCACTCCGATTTTTTTTGCATAATAAAAATTATGCAAAAAAAAAAACATACAAGAAAAGCGCACTGTCACTACTTCGCGAGTGAGATTCCAACCTACGGCATCATACACCATACGGTAAAGAAAGCGGCCGCTCGCCCACTGCGCCAAACAGAGCTACTTGCGAATCTCTAAAATGTTGAACGCTTACTGAACGACGGTGTTAGGTTTATTTTCGTTACGGAATTTCTTGATTCGGTCGCCGCGCTCAAACTGTTTGTCCTAGTTCAAAGAACGCCATAAAAGCTATGCAATAGCTTAAAAAATTGCTCTTGGAATATTCATAGATCTAAAAAATCGTTTGATACGGTTAGCCACAAGATGCTTCTTAGTAAATTAAATGACATACGAGTAGGTATTACTGGTAACGCTCATAAAATTTTTGAATAATAATTTATCTTCCGTATAGTTCCTTTTATGTGACCTGTTTTGACATGTACCAAATAGAGCCTTTGCAATCTTTTAGTACTGTAACTGAACTAAGTAACATACGAAAATCTCTACCCTATAATTCCTATTGATCTTTCTATCTTTAAATTATGTCTTTAGAGAGGCACGTGAATCGCTAGTGGTAGAACCCTTTATAATGTTGTGATTGTATTAACCCAAGAACTTTTAGAGCGTCGGAAGTAATGAGTTCAAAAGGCCTAGGCGATATATGCAAGAGTTCGTGTATTAGATTTTAGTGGGTTCCCGTATTGGTTTATATTAAAGGATGTTAAAATCCAGTATGAATGATACCGGTTTGCTCTATTATCACGAGACTCAACACTGATGTCGAGAGACACAATTTTTTTCTATGGGTAAACATCAAAAGAACCTACATCACAACTTATGCACCTCGACATTCAACATCACATTGAACGTCTACTCTACACCCCAAGTAGCAAAAAAGTCCAAAAAAGTCGTATAAGTCTAACGTTATACGACGTCATGTCGTGTAGTAGTCTTATAATGGTATTAAGACAACAATAACGTCCTATAGATGTCATCAATTCGGCCTTTTAGTCGTGCGACTATTAAGTTATAATAAATAGTCGAGTAAACGTCTATAAAACTAAATTATATAACGTTATGTAATGGTAACAGCTACAACGCTTATACGACATTCGTATGGTTGTATAAACGTCGGTGTATGACATTTATATGACTGAAAGTCATGTAAATGGAAATTATATGACGTTATGTAATGGTCACAGCCACAACGCTTATACGACATTCGTATGGTTGTATAAACGTCGGTGTATGATATTTATATGACTGAAAGTCATGTAGACGTTAATTCATAACATTTATATAACTAAACATTACTTTGTTTTTTAGTCGTCGTGGTTAAGCCTTTTATACAACCAAGTAGTTTTCTTGTGACTGCTATATAACTATTACAAGACATTAAGTCCTATAAGTGTCAAACTCCAACTTTAATAAGACTTAAAGTTGAGTAGGAGTCTAGACACAACTTTAATACAACTTATCCTACTGCACCTAATAATATTACTTAAATTGAAAAAATGGACGCAAATAAAAAATATTGGAGACAAATATAACGTAGTGAGACCTTCAAACGAA
This sequence comes from Oeneis ivallda, assembly GCA_029955525.1. Taxonomy (NCBI): domain Eukaryota; kingdom Metazoa; phylum Arthropoda; class Insecta; order Lepidoptera; family Nymphalidae; genus Oeneis; species Oeneis ivallda. The sequence goes on from JARPMR010000001.1 coordinate 12,595,840, forward strand.
AAGTAAATAACTCTTCAGATATTGAAAAGTACACCAAATAAGTACGTCCAAAATCTTCTGTAATCTATTGAAAAGAGTGTATCATACTTTCAGTAAAAGGTTCTGTATAATTAATTGTGCAGATAATACTTATTCTTATATATTATTTATTAAATCTAACTTAGTTTTCTGAATTAAGGATTGATATAATATGATTATGTTTTTAATAGTAATATAATACTAAAATAAATAATATTATGAGTATGATATAATAAATTTAGACTAATACTAAGTAATATTGATATAAAACAGACTGACATGGTGGCATCATAGTACAAACACTATTAGGGAGCCAATAACACTAAAATTCCCTTTATGCGGAATAGAAAATTCTTTAAGAGAATTAGTAGTTTAATTATACGATTAAATTAAGCTTGTAGAAAGTTAGATGGGGATATATAATTCATCATGGAAATACATTACCTATCTTAAAATCTAATAAAATTATTATGTTATAATTTAACCCTATAACTAGCCTAGAGCTAGTATTCTTACTTCTTAGTAGTGTAAATTTAATAGTGATTATAGTAACTGGTGATAGGGTAGTGTCAGAGCGGCCTTAAAGAACACAAGAACAAAGTTTCTTCAATGAATTGAAAAAAACTGAGATGCGTCTATGGACTATTTCTTAGTAAGTATATGAGATAATTATTTATAAGTTTAGGTTAAAGTAAAATTACTCATTAGCCATATAATTAGGCTAGATTGTAATTTTAGTTAGGAAATATATATCTATACACATAATAATAGAAAAAAATAGTGATTATACACTAAAATAGTGTTTATACACCCTAGCTTGAGGAACCCTAATGTCTAAAACATGGCGTTTTCAATGGTCGTCACAAAAACGTTTACACGACATCTAGTTATATTAACGTCGTATAGAGGTTGGACACTAACTAAAACATCATGGCCGGAAGTTTTGAATGAAGACATAATTTGAAATTATTTAAATATAATGCATAAAACACAAAATCACGGGGGGGGCATTAAAATATTCATAGTATTTTCATATATACTTTCTCGTAAAAATTAAGTTTCCAGTCGAAATCAACGCTACGCAATATAATACAAATATAGAATAATTAATTTTTAATGGAATTAGTTTTACATACTTGCCTTCTTTAGAACCATAAATTTTTAGTTTATATTTTTTTCACAAGAGCACATACGATTTCTTTTCAACTTCAACAAAAAACAGTCACTCGCATAACGCTAATACGACGTTTTAGTCACTTCACAACGTTAATATGACCATTATATAACTTAGCAAGTTATGTAAGGGTTATCTCGTAACGTCTATATAATCAAAACGTTCTATTCTGCAACGTCTACAGTACGTCTATACGACGTAAATGGTCATTGTCGCGACCTTTATGCGACGATTAAACGACAAATGGTCTTATAACTGGGGCCATTTTCGCGTTTTGTAAACGTTATAATAACGTTTATACGACCTTTTTTTAGGACTAAAAGGTAAACAGAAAACGTTGTCACGACCTTTATACGACAACGAATTGTTACTTGGGACATCGTTGCTTCAAGTTCCTTTGAGTCCATAGGCAACGTTCAACTTAAGATGGCATCATTTCATTGTGAAAAAATGAAATGATGATCGTTGGCTCCCTGCACGCCAAACGATGGTGAGCTCCTACCTTTTGTGGTACATCAAGGACCACTCAGTTGCGTCCATTAAAACAATAATGTATTATTATAATAATTGACGCAATGAGATCGCAGCTTGGATTTCTTAAACATACAAAATATTACTTTGGGTAATTATTTGTCAATAATCAGGAATGTTTACAAGTCCCTGAAATACCATCAAACCATGAGCCCCCCCCCCCCCCCCACTGTCATCATTCACTCACACATGAATGTGCGAGGCTTTTTTTAACCGTGGTTTACTCCACAAGACTTTTTTAAAGTGGTGTGATCCACTGAAGACACTTTTTTAACCGTGGTGTGTTTCCACAAGACTTTTTTATAGTGGTGTGATCCACTGAGACTTTTTATAGAGGTGAGCTCCTCTCATATATAGTTGGTTGTAGGTTAATAGTTATACTGCGTGATGTTAATAGTTATACTGCGTGAAGTCACCACGGAGTGGTGAAGGACTCTAACAACGTTAGAGTCTAGTTCGAGGTTGGTGTCAGACGCCTGGACCAGACAAAACCATAATAGCAATTGCCATCATTAGCTTCATCTTATCTCAGCACCCAACAGTTGGTTGTCACCACGAAGTGGTGGTAGGCTTCAACTTAACGTCGGAGCAAGTTCGAAAGTAGAATCGGACACCTGGACCAGACAGCCCGGACTGGCAAGTTTAGTAGCCCATCCTAAGCTTATCCTATCCCGGCATCCAACCTACAGGTTGACACAACACTCAGCATAGAGCATCGCGATATAGATCAATCTTCATCTGAGATCGTCGGTCGCAAGCCCAAAAACAGGTTCATAAAGCACCAAGGCGCTAGAGCTCCCCATCTATTAACACTTTTTATTATTATAACAATTTTTAGTACTATCAAACATGAAAATTCCTTTATACTACACCTGCTCGGAAAGTACCTTCTGATTTGTGTCATATCGAAAAAGAGCGAGAAAGAAAATACGTCTTTACGTGGAGACAAATCAGCGGGCTGAAAAAATGTATGAAATTTCATTACCTACGTGCTTTAGCGGGCTGAAAAGTTGTATGAAAATCCATTACACACTTGGTTTTTTTTTTTTAATTTTTGATAAAATCAGTTCAGTAATACCAATACTTAAAAAAATTATATAAAAAAAAAATAGAAATCTGTTTCAACAAACAAGACTCTTTATTTTCATAGTAAGTATCTAATAAATAAATTATTAGAAAAATATATAAAATAGTGACTAAATTAAAACTAATAATAATCTTTATAAAGAGGATTCTATACACTATATAAGTAAACGAGGTTCTATATTCTATAACATACTAAAATTTAGTATAATCAGAATAATAGGGGCTTAACTCAAAATTTCGCGAAATTGAGTTACGATCATGGAGATACTAAAAATGGCACGCTCTATCCGATGAATAGTAAAATAAAGGCATTTCTCTGAAAGAATAAGCATACCGATACTTCCGTCTCTTTTACACCGGGACTGTCCGCTCTGCCTGTTCAGTGCGAAAGTGACGCAATCAGTGATGTGTCAAAGGTGATAAAGGCAGGTCATCGCAGGATCAGTTTTAAACAGGCTCAAAACCGATTACGCCTTTACATTTCGGATCATATTGGTAAGTACATTGTGTTTTATTATTAAAGAAAAGGCCTTTTCTATAATACGTCTTTACAGTACCAAATGTAATTCATTTTAGTGGGACTTATTTGTGATTGTGCCTTTTTCATCCCTAAAACGACGCCTAACAAGTTGTAGTAAATATGATTGTGTCCATGTTTGATTTTAAAATCTAATGACGCAATATTTTATATTGAAATATGCCCTTTTTATTCTAATAAGTCATGAAGTAAAGTGTTACTTTTTATGATTAAGTCTCAATCATTCTAATTTCAAATACTGATCAGCGGTTTCATAATGTAATAAGACTTTATTCTACCAAAAATAAATGTTGTAAATTGCATTTGTGTCCCTATTTCATTCAGGTAGACAGCAGAAATGAAGAAAAGAGCTGATTTAATCCTGGAATGTTTGCATCAAAATGAGCAAATTGAGGTAGGTAGATAAGCTATTTTTGTATATAGCAATTGTTATTAGTTGTCCACTCAACATTATTTATGCGGTATTCTGAAACTTTCAGAGAGACATAGACATACCACCCAGGAACGACAATAATGAGCGTGTTTGCCTTTTGCCCCTAAAGCCTGTACCATCATGCGAAGTGGTTTGTATTGTACCTATATACCTCAATATATATATTTTTTAATTATGTTAGGAATATCATTCAGTTAGGAACAGCGTTAATTCGTGGATCCATCTGTAAAGTTTCCTTCATGTATATTTAATCCAGTACTATAGCTAGCTACATAAATTAATAAAGTAATAAATAAATAAATATCAATAAGTAATTTTGTTTTTAGATTCTAACGGACAAAGAAAATTTTCAATTTCATGCTGATGATATCAAAGGAGCTGAAAGGAAGCAGAAGATTAGTTCGGTAAGGGTGCAGTGTTTTCAGCCAAAAACTGCCTCCCATCCTAGAAAAATCCTGAAATTTGACGATGATGAATCACAAAAAGATAACGATGAGAAGTTACAAAAAAAACATAGCGTGCCTTTAAAAACAATATCGGAAAGGACTGATAACCACCAAAACCCTATGAATGGAAACAAAGAAGTATGTCATGTTTAATGTTTTTTCCTAATATAATAGACGCTTTAGTAGAAGTAGAAGGATTTACTTACAATTTATATCTGTTTCAGCAGCGTTTACTCAAAGAATTTGAAACCGAAAGGCAGGTTGCGCAGTGTTCTGAGTCTGAAAAAAATCACGAAGAAAATGCCATCATCGACGTATCAATGACAACAGCATCAATTGTTCCATCTTGCCCTTCCCAATCTTGCTGTGATTAGGAAGAACCCAATGCTTGAGGAAACTTCAACATCAAAAGGTGTTAATCGTAATGCGATTCGACAACCGAAAGACTACCGCATATCTCCTGTGCATACAGATGAAAGCGATGCCGATTTAAGCGACGCTGACCCAACATACAGACGAAGACCTCATTCTCGTCTTGGCGCGCATGCAGGATATCATCTTCAAGGAGCAGCAGCAGCAGCAGTAGTAGCAGCAGCAACAGCTCTAGCTCCACAAGCTCTGACTCAGCAGCGCCATCATCAGCTCCAGAAGCAATTTCACCTGTCGTACCAGCAGCAGCTGCAGTCGGTGATACCACGAGGAGATCTCGCAAGCGACAACGGAATCCCCAGGCGTGGAAACAAAATTTAACAAAAACTTTACGAAATACGGGTAAGGAATACGTTTCCCATGCAAAAGCCAAAAAAGTAGTTCCAGCTCGTTCTGTAAAAGCTCCCTGTACAGAAAAATGTAGACTGAAATGTTCAGCTAACATGAATGACGCTGACAGAAATACTATTTTCAACTCTTATTGGGCACTGGGCGAAATTGAATTGCAACGATCTTTTATCCGGAATTCAATGGTTGAAGTGAAACCTAAATATAAATATACGAACGCAGAGAGACCAAGAAATCCCAATTGCGCCTATTATTTTACTGTCAATGGCATTAAAATTAGAGTATGCAAGAAATTCTTCATAAATACACTAGACATCTGTGACAAAATAATACGAACGGTAAAGAGCAAAACAAATGAACAGGGGTTCATTGAGAGAGACCTACGTGGTAGAAACGAGGGAAAACGGAAGAAGATTGACCCAAACATTGTTCAAGACATAAAAAACCATATTAATTATATACCTAGGATCGAATCCCATTATTTAAGGAGTTCAAACCTCAATTGCCTCAACTTTACAATAGTAGAGTTATCAAAAAAAAGGTGACCAAACACCAAAAGAAAGCACAGATACTAGCGAACACCATGACATTGGAGCTTATAACGACGTATACTGTTATTTTTGGGACGAAACTCAAGGCCAAAGGGGTGCTAATGAGATTGGGTCGTGTGTACTCGATTATTTAGAAGTCCTTAATGCTAAACATGAAGGCAAGGCTATCCACGTTACTTTTTATTCAGATAACTGCTGTGGGCAGAACAAAAACAAATATATTATATCGCTGTATTCGTATGCAGTTTACAAATTTCAAAATATACATTCTATCACTCATAAATATCTAATTAAAGGCCATACACAAAATGAAGGGGACAGTGTTCACAGCTTAATTGAAAAAGACATAAGAAATCAGGGCCTGTGTATGCACCTAGCCAGTATGCCATGCTTATCGCAAACTCTCGTAAAAATGGAAAACCTTTTATCATTAAGGAATTAACCTTCAATTTTTTTTCGGATTTAAAAGAATTTCAGGAAAAATGGGCCTATAATTTCAACGAGGATGAGAACAAACTGAACGTGGCGTGTAATGACATAAAAACACTCAAATTCACAAAGCAGGATTTACTGAAGTTTTACTATAAAACATCTTTTAGTCAAAATGATTTCAACAAAGTTGACATGAGAAACAAAAGAAGAAAGAAGATGGCTGATGTTAAAAATATAATGATGAACAAAGCATACTCCGAGCCACTAAAATTGTCTAAACGGAAGCATGATGACTTGCGATACCTCGTTGAAAACAACTTGATACCACACTATCAAAACTATTTTTATAAATCTTTACTAGAAATTTAAGTCGAATAATGTTGGGTTACCAAAACAAAGTTACCAAATAACAATAAAAAAATATTTAATTTGTTCCTATAAATGTTACCTAAATGTAGACTAAGGTTTAAGTTTATTGTTAAAGTTTATTTACTATTTTGTTGTTAGGGGCTTCATTCATTAATTTTATTTGTGAAATAAGTAAGCCCTGGGTACCTTTTTTACTAGGAAGCATTTATAAATTAAAATTATTGTTCAACTAAGATTTAATGTATGTTTTGTTAACCTTATCAGACTGAACTAGATTTTAAAGGCGATGTGATCTCTCAAATAAGTTTCATGCCTCGCAACGATAACTTTGCGTTAGCCAATTAGAATTGTTTTCCTTAATTATAATTAATGTGTCTTTTTTGTGCCTTATTAGACTGAACACTAATAGTTTAGTTTCTAAACCAGTGTAATTCAAAAACAAGTTCCTTGTCTAAATTTTAAGAACTGTTTAAGTTTTTTATAAGATTTTGACATGACTTTACTTTATTACATACTTTTGAACTTTATGGAAGCCATAATAATTCCAGTGTTTTTTGAAATGTAGAAGATATTACAGTTTTGTTTTTTAAATTTAAATTGTTTTTTATAATAATAACTTTTATTTTGATAAAGATTATTAAAGTCTTTTCAGCAATAATATTTCTTTTTATTTTAATACAAGAATGATAGAAGAGCAGAGAATTATTTCAAAATGCGCCCCATAATTAATTAGTAAAGTAAATCTTAAAGTGAACTATTGAGAGATAAAAAATAATGCTAACGAATAATTCAGAATTAAAGGGGCTTAAATAAAAAACTGCCTTTTAAAAAATAAACTTTTCGGAATGATAAGGGCTTATATTTTCACTAATTATTTAAAAAAATCATTAGAAATGTAAAATCATAAAAAGAAACCAATTTTTTTACAATGTTACAAAAATCATGATCTATACTTTCCTTTAAGATTATAAAAAAGACCCATTTAATAAAGAAAATCTGAAATAAATCCTTTCAAAGTTGAAATTTCAGATATTCCGACAGTTTTTTGCGATTTCCCAAAAAAATGATTTTTAGAGTTAAGCCCCTATTGTTCTGAGGGTGCAACTTATTCTATGAAATAAAATAAAACTGACATGGACATAGGAAACAAACAGGACCGAGCACTCGCAGCTGAAAAGCGAGCCGAGCGAGATAGTTAGTACAGAGGCCGTGTGTCCCTTTTTAATAGGGTGACAATAAGATTTTCGATATGTGAGACAAATTCAATCTTGCAATCTTCCTTCTAATTATAACTTTATCATAAACACAATTATTGAAGTTTTTCATTAGCAATGGAAAATTGATTGATTACGAAATAAATAATACAAATAGTACAAAGTATCGATTTGTCCAGTCATAGTGAGTACATTGCTAGATATTATAATGACTGGTCATGTAGATAATGTGATAAATTAATCATTTTCTCTAGATATTAATCATAATAGCTGGTCAAAGGCACCCGAAGTAATAAATACAGCCCCACTTCCCCTCCCGCACCTTAGGTATTCCGTTGCCGCAAGATCGGTATATTTACCAAAATCTTAGGTTAGGTCAGGGTTGTACAGAAATTCTGTTCTATTGGTTTGAAATGAAACATTAAAATAATGAAAATTGTAATAATAATAATAATAGTACAAAAGTAAGGAGTAAGAGACCATCGTAATCGGAATCGGCATCGTACGTATTCGACCCATCACACAATACAAGAATTTAAAAAATCATGGTCAACATAGTTGTAGATTTAGCGTTCACGTTTTAACGGGTTGCCGCTCGAAAAAAATAGACTAGATAAAAATTTATATTTTCTTTTTTGTTAAGAAATATATCTATAGAAATTAGTGCAATTAAATACGGTGACTTAAAAATGTTAAAATAAAATTAAAACATGTGTCTCAACTGATTTTATTAGCCAAAATCTTTGATCAAAATAATTTTTTTAGGCTGGCAAGATGAAAAGAACGAGACAAACGGCCTCCGTTGTTACTATCCCTCTCGGCTCGGATTAGCCTCTGTGTAATGCGCAACAGGAAATATACTTTATCTACTTGGTATAAGGTTCATTTTCGTAAATACAAATTTTCCGAGTGATCAGTTCTGTTTGTATATTAAGTTCATGAAAACTGATTACAAAGTTAAAAAAAAAAAATTGTTATCTTGTTGTTCCTGGTCTGTGGTTACTGGCCACTTGCGTTTTCTGTGAGTCATACCTACGTATTTTAAAAAAATGAAAAATTTCGCGCGAGTCGCATTATTTTGTTATATCTAAATTTTGAATTTATAAAATTACTTAGAAGCTTTTAGTAGAAACCATAAACTTTACTCTATAAGTCTATATTAAAAACACAAAATGTCTATTGGTGATAGCAGTGTGAATTCAAAATGTCTGTGTATAGTGAAAAATGAATGTCCCGAGAAATCTAGAAATCGATAAATACAACAAAGCATTTTATGAAGATTTACTACAGTGGAAAAGCTAGAAAAAATTCTACCATGAGTTTTTTAGAGTTGAGTTGAGTTTAAGAATTGTAAATTAATAGATATATGAATTTCAATTATGTGATTTGTCTATTATTTTCCTCGTAGGTGTAGTATAAAGCACTATGTATCACTCGGGAGAAAGTGCGATTCCTTACTCGGGTGTAATCGGTCACTTTCACCCCTCGTTGCACAATGTACTATTGTACGAAGGACTAGGGTCGTTACAGTACCTAACTTTAATTGACGCTGACTGAAATTATTCCATTTGACTACGAAAGGATTATTTTTAGTTAGGTTTTGGCTGTCTACGTAGTACTAATCTAATAAATAGAAACACGAACGCAAACAATAATGCTCCTCTCCAGTACAAGGTGTATTATTCCAACTTCTTTTCCTTTGATTTTCGTAAGGCCTGCAGCGAAACACCAGGGCTCGCCTGGGAGTGAAACCTTATTTTTATGACAATTTAGTTATAGGCGCTTCGAAAGCATGTTCGCAAGAATAAAGGTTCTTCTTGTGTGAGATTGCTTTCTTCCTTGCGTTTTATCTTTTGACTTCTACAAAATAATGTCTACTGCCAGAAAGAACTCGCATGGGCAAGAAACCTCATTCTTGTGACCATTTAAGAACACGCGTAGGGAGTATGCTCGCAAGAATAATTGGCTTCTCTCCAATACAAGTTTGCTTTTTTATTTCCGTATAGTAACGCCTTTGAGTATTAATAACGCCCGCTTCGAGGAACAACTCGCACAGAAGAGAAACCTTATTTTTAACCGACTTCAAAAAAAGGAGGAGGTATATCAGTTCGTCGGAATCTTTTTATTTATGTATGTTCACCGATTATTCGAAGACGCCTGAACCGATTTGGAAAATTCTTTTTTTTTTTGTTTGAAAGGGTATACTTCCCCGGTAGTCCCATATGAATCTCAGCCAAATCAGTAGAGCGGTTTTTAAAATATCAACAATAAATTATATATCTTGTATAGTGGCGCGGGAGTTAAAAGTCGCTTTTTAAAAAGAATTTTTTATATTAAATTATTGCGACCATTTACGCATTACCCTTAGAAAGCATACTCGCAAGAATAAGTTCCTTTCCTTGATATTTTCTTCCTTTCTTCTGACTTCAACAAAGTAACGTCTGCTGCGAGGAAGAACTCGCACAGGAGAGAAGCCTTATTCTTGTGAACATTTAAGACGCTTAGGAAGCATACTCGCAAGAATAAGACTTCTCTCTCTAAAGCAAGTACTCGGATTGCTGGTCTTACTTTCTTCTTATTTACATGTATTAACGCTTGCTGCGAGTAAAATTTTGTACGGAAGAAAAACCTTATTCTTTTGACCATTTAGGCATTACCCTTAGAAAGCATGCTCGCAAGCATTAGGTTCCTCTCCAGTACAGTACGCACATTTTCTTCCAACTTCCATAAAGTAACGCCTGTTGAGAGCAAAACTAACAAGAAAAAGATACGTTTTTACTAACGTAATAATGCTTAGAAAGCAAGCTCACAATAATAAGGTTACTTTTCAGTCAAAGTTTGTGAACAACGTTTGTGAATAACTTTTTATTTGTTTTAACTTCCACTTAGTTATTCCTGCTGCGAAAAAGAGCGCATACATACGGGAGGAAAACCTTATTCCTGTGATATTTCAGGTATGAATGGAAGACTCACACGGTAGAGAAACCGTTTTCTTGTAAGCATTGAAAGACGTGATTGTAAGAAAAAGGTTTTACTCCAGTGCGGATTTTAAGATTGATTCATTATTTTCTTCTAATTTCTTGAAGTTATGTCTGCTGCGGTCAAGGACTCACACTAGAGAGAAACCTTATACTTGGCAGTATTTTAGATGTCATGGCAAGAATAAGGGTCCCCTCGAGTGCGAGTTCGCTATTTGTTTCTTCTTCTTCCGTTCTGGGGAATGATTTTCACTGCAAGAAAACTTTTTGAATGCAACCATTGTATTTTTCGTAATAGGGTATTTGACTATATTAAAAATATCGTTTCATTTGGTGTCATCCTAAAAGATTATTAACTAAAAACATTATTCCATACGACAAAACTAAAAAATAAAGTTTTATTTAATTAGAAAACATTAAATAAAATTGCTATAATTCCGGCCATGGTCACGTGATCGAAAACGTTCCGTGATCTCGAATGACGTCACAGTCCACACCACCTATGGGATGTGGACTTGTCATTGTTTGAAATGTGAACTGTGACGTCATGAGAGCAAATGGAACGTTTCGGCGGCAATTTATTTTTTTGAATTTATTTCTCGATTTTTATGAAAAATACTGAAAATTATGCCGAAATATACGTTTTGTTCGCTTCAGCATAGCATTATTAACAATTTAAGATGATTTTCTAAAAGTAGTCAAATACCCTATTCTTCCAGGTATACATATTGTCTGCTGCGATCAAGGACTCACACTAGAGAGAAACCTTATTCTTGGCAGTATTTTAGATGTCATGGCAAGAATAAGGGTCCCCTCGAGTGCGAGTTCGCTATTTGTTTCTTCTTCTTCCGTTCTGGGGAATGATTTTCACTGCAAGAAAACTTTTTGAATGCAACCATTGTATTTTTCGTAATTCTTCCAGGTATACATATTGTCTGCTACGATCGAGGACTCACACTAGAGAGAAACCTTATTCATGGCAGTATTTTAGATGTCATGGCAAGAATAAGGGTCCCCTCGAGTGCGAGTTCGCTATTTGTTTCTTCTTCTTCCCTTCTGAGGAATTATTTTCACTGCAGGAAAACTTTTTGAATGCAACCATTGTACTTTTCGTAATTCTTCCAGGTATACATACATATATCACCCAACAAAATCAGACCCGAGCAATTGTCGTCCCAGTTCAGTATTTCATGTATTATCAAAAAATTTTGAAAAATTATTTATAATCGACAAAATTCTACTTCATTTCTATTGATTTTTGTATCAAGAACAATATGGATTTATAGCAAAATCAAATACATTATCAGCTACACTTGACCTAGTTACTAACACAAAAAATAAAGACGAAAAAAAATTGCCCTTGGAATATTCATAGATCCATTAGCCACGAGAAGCTTCTTAATAAATTAAATGACATACGAGTAGGTATTACTGGTAACGCTCATAAAATTTTTGAATAATAATTTATGTTCCTTATAGTTCCTTTTATGTGACCTGTTTTGACATGTACCAAATAGAGCCTTTGCAATCTTTTAGTAACTTTAATTGACGCTGACTGAAATTATTCCATTTGACTACGAAAGGATTATTACAAGTTAGGTTTTGGCTGTCTACGTAGTACTAATCTAATAAATAGAAACACGAACACAAACAATAATGCTCCTCTCCAGTACAAGGTGTATTATTCCAACTTCTTTTCCTTTGATTTTCGTAAGGCCTGCAGCGAAACACCAGGGCTCGCCTGGGAGTGAAACCTTATTTTTATGACAATTTAGTTATAGGCGCTTCGAAAGCATGTTCGCAAGAATAAAGGTTCTTCTTGTGTGAGATTGCTTTCTTCCTTGCGTTTTATCTTTTGACTTCTACAAAATAATGTCTGCTGCCAGAAAGAACTCGCATGGGCAAGAAACCTCATTCTTGTAACCATTTAAGAACACGCGTAGGGAGTATGCTCGCAAGAATAATTGGCTTCTCTCCAATACAAGTTTGCTTTTTTATTTCCGTATAGTAACGCCTTTGAGTATTAATAACGCCCGCTTCGAGGAACAACTCGCACAGAAGAGAAACCTTATTTTTAACCGACTTAAAAAAAGGAGGAGGTTATCAGTTCGTCGGAATCTTTTTATTTATGTATGTTCACCTATTATTCGAAGACGCCTGAACCGATTTGGAAAATTCTTTTTTTTTTGTTTGAAAGGGTATATATACTTCCCCGGTAGTCCCATATGAATCTCATCCAAATCAGTCGAGCGGTTTTTAAAATATCAACAATAAATTATATATATTGTATAGTGGCGCGGGAGTTAAAAGTCGCTTTTTAAAAAGAATTTTTTATATTAAATTATTGCGACCATTTACGCATTACCCTTAGAAAGCATACTCGCAAGAATAAGTTCCTTTCCTTGATAATTTCTTCCTTTCTTCTGACTTCAACAAAGTAACGTCTGCTACGAGGAAGAACTCGCACAGGAGAGAAGCCTTATTCTTGTGAACATTTAAGACGCTTAGGAAGCATACTCGCAAGAATAAGACTCCTCTCTCTAAAGCAAGTACTCGGATTGCTGGTCTTACTTTCTTCTTATTTACATGTATTAACGCTTGCTGCGAGTACAATTTTGTACGGAAGAAAAACCTTATTCTTGTGACCATTTAGGCATTACCCTTAGAAAGCATGCTCGCAAGCATTAGGTTCCTCTCCAGTACAGTACGCACATTTTCTTCTAACTTCCATAAAGTAACGCCTGTTGAGAGCAAAACTAACAAGAAAAAGATACGTTTTTACTAACGTAATAATGCTTAGAAAGCAAGCTCACAATAATAAGGTTACTTTTCAGTCAAAGTTTGTGAACAACGTTTGTGAATAACTTTTTTTTTGTTTTAACTTCCACTTGGTTATTCCTGCTGCGAAAAAGAGCGCATACATACGGGAGGAAAACCTTATTCCTGTGATATTTCAGGTATGAATGGAAGACTCACACGGTAAAGAAACCGTTTTCTTGTAAGCATTGAAAGACGTGATTGTAAGAAAAAGGTTTGACTCCAGTGCGGATTTTAAGATTGATTCATTATTTTCTTCTAATTTCTTGAAGTTATGTCTGCTGCGATCAAGGACTCACACTAGAGAGAAACCTTATACTTGGCAGTATTTTAGATGTCATGGCAAGAATAAGGGTCCCCTCGAGTGCGAGTTCGCTATTTGTTTCTACTTCTTCCGTTCTGGGGAATGATTTTCACTGCAAGAAAACTTTTTGAATGCAACCATTGTATTTTTCGTAATTCTTCCAGGTATACATACTGTCTGCTGCGATCGAGGACTCACACTAGAGAGAAACCTTATTCTTGGCAGTATTTTAGATGTCATGGCAAGAATATGACGTGTAATACTAATACTTATGAATAAATGACTATGACTATGACTATGACTATGACTAAGGGTCCCCTCGAGTGCGAATTCGCTATTTGTTTCTTCTTCTTCCCTTCTGAGGAATGATTTTCACTGCAGGAAAACTTTTTGTATGCAACCATTGTATTGTAATTCTTCCAGGTATACATATATCACCCGACAAAATCAGACCCGAGCAATTGTCGTCCCATTTCAGTACTTCATGTATAATCAAAAAAAAATTAAAAATTATTTATAATCGACAAAATTCTACTTCATTTCTATTGATTTTTTGTATCAAAAACAATATGGATTTATAGCAAAATCAAATACATTATCAGCTACAGTTGACCTAGTAACCAAAACAAAAAATATAGACTAAAAAAAATTGCTCTTGGAATATTCATAGATCTATTAGCCACGAGATGCTTCTTAATAAATTAAATGACATACGAGTAGGTATTACTGGTAAAGCTCATAAAATTTTTGAATAATAATTTATATTCCGTATAGTTCCTTTTATGTGACCTGTTTTGACATGTACCAAATAGAGCCTTTGCAATCTTTTAGTAACTTTAATTGACGCTGACTGAAATTATTCCATTTGACTACGAAAGGATTATTATAAGTTAGGTTTTGGCTGTCTACGTAGTACTAATCTAATAAATAGAAACACGAACGCAAAGAATAATGCGCCTCTCCAGTACAAGGTGTATTATCCCAACTTCTTTTCCTTTGATTTTAGTAAGGCCTGAAGCGAAACACCAGGGCTCGCCTGGGAGTGAAACCTTATTTTTATGATAATTTAATTATAGGCGCTTCGAAAGCATGTTCGCAAGAATCAAGGTTCTTCTTGGGTGAGATTGCTTTCTTCCTTGCGTTTTATCTTTTGACTTCTACAAAATAATGCCTGCTGCCAGAAAGAACTCGCATGGGCAAGAAACCTTATTCTTGTGACCATTTAAGAAGACGCGTAGGGAGTATGCTCGCAAGAATAAGGCTTTGAGTTATAATAACGCCCGCTTCGAGGAACAAATCGCACAAGAGAGAAACCTTATTTTTAACCGACTTAAAAAAAAGGAGGAGGTTATCAATTCGTCGGAATCTCTTTATTTATGTTTGTTCACCGATTATTCGAAGACGCCTGAACCGATTTGGAAAATTCTTTTTTTTTGTTTGAAAGGGTATACTTCCCCGGTAGTCCCATATGAATCTCATCCAAATCGGTCGAGCGGTTTTTAAAATATCAACAATAAATTATATATTTTGTATAGTGGCGCGGGAGTTTAAAGTCGCTTTTTAAAAATCTTCGTTTCTTGTTTTCTTCTGACTTCAACAAAGTAACGCCTGCTGCGAGGAAGAACTCGCACAGGTGAGAAGCCTTATTCTTGGCAGTATTTTAGATGTCATGGCAAGAATAAGGGTCCCCTCGAGTGCGAGTTCGCTATTTGTTTCTACTTCTTCCCTTCTGAGGAATTATTTTCACTGCAGGAAAACTTATTGAATGCAACCATTGTATTGTAATTCATCCAGGTATACATATATCACCCGACAAAATCAGACCCGAGTAATTGTCGTCCCATTTCAGTACTTCATGTATAGTCAAAAAAAATTTAAAAATTATTTATAATCGACAAAATTGTACTTCAATCCTATTGATTTTTTGTATCAAAAACAATATGGATTTATAGCAAAATCAAATACATTATCAGCTACAGTTGACCTAGTAACTAAAACAAAAAATATAGACTAAAAAAAATTGCTCTTGGAATATTCATAGATCTATTAGCCACGAGATGCTTCTTAATAAATTAAATGACATACGAGTAGGTATTACTGGTAAAGCTCATAAAATTTTTGAATAATAATTTATATTCCGTATAGTTCCTTTTATGTGACCTGTTTTGACATGTACCAAATAGAGCCTTTGCAATCTTTTAGTAACTATAATTGACGCTGACTGAAATTATTCCATTTGACTACGAAAGGATTATTATTAGTTAGGTTTTGGCTGTCTACGTAGTACTAATCTAATAAATAGAAACACGAACGCAAAGAATAATGCTCCTCTCCAGTACAAGGTGTATTATCCCAACTTCTTTTCCTTTGATTTTCGTAAGGCCTGCAGCGAAACACGAGGGCTCGCCTGGGAGTAAAACCTTATTTTATGACAATTTAGTTATAGGCGCTTCGAAAGCATGTTCGCAAGAATAAAGGTTTTTCTTTTTTATATTAAATTATTGCGACCATTTACGCATTACCCTTAGAAAGCATACTCGCAAGAATAAGACTCTCTAAAGCAAGTACTCGGATTGCTGGTCTTACTTTCTTCTTATTTACATGTATTAACGCTTGCTGCGAGTAAAATTTTGTACGGAAGAAAAACCTTATTCTTGTGACCATTTAGGCATTACCCTTAGAAAGCATGCTCGCAAGCATTAGGTTCCTCTCCAGTACAGTACGCACATTTTCTTCTAACTTCCATAAAGTAACGCCTGTTGAGAGCAAAACTAACAAGAAAAAGATACGTTTTACTAACGTAATAATGCTTAGAAAGCAAGCTCACAATAATAAGGTCACTTTTCAGTCAAAGTTTGTGAACAACGTTTGTGAATAACTTTTTATTTGTTTTAACTTCCACTTAGTTATTCCTGCTGCGAAAAAGAGCGCATACATACGGGAGGAAAACCTTATTCCTGTGATATTTCAGGTATGAATGGAGGACTCACACGGTAGAGAAACCGTTTTCTTGTAAGCATTGAAAGACGTGATTGTAAGAAAAAGGTTTCACTCCAGTGCGGATTTTAGTATCACTCATTATTTTTAACCGACTTAAAAAACAAAAGCAAAATGAGGAGGTTCTCAATTCAACGCGTATTTTTTTTGTCGATGTTATCTTCTGAATTCTTGAAGTTAGGTATGTCTGCTGCGATCAAGGACTCACACTCCTCAGAGAAACCTTATTTATTCGTCCACTCCGATTTTTTTTTGCATAATAAAAATTATGCAAAAGAAAAAAAAAACATACAAGAAAAGCGCACTGTCACTACTTCGCGAGTGAGATTCCAACCTACGGCATCATACACCATACGGTAAAGAAAGCGGCCGCTCGCCTACTGCGCCAGTACAGTAACAGAGCTACTTGCGAATCTCTAAAATGTTGAACGCTTACTGAACGACGGTGTTAGGTTTATTTTCGTTACGGAATTTCTTGATTCGGTCGCCGCGCTCAAACTGTTTGTCCTAGTTCAAAGAACGCCATAAAAGCTATGCAATAGCTTAAAAAATTGCTCTTGGAATATTCATAGATCTAAAAAATCGTTTGATACGGTTAGCCACAAGATGCTTCTTAGTAAATTAAATGACATACGAGTAGGTATTACTGGTAACGCTCATAAAATTTTTGAATAATAATTTATCTTCCGTATAGTTCCTTTTATGTGACCTGTTTTGACATGTACCAAATAGAGCCTTTGCAATCTTTTAGTACTGTAACTGAACTAAGTAACCTACGAAAATCTCTACCCTATAATTCCTATTGATCTTTCTATCTTTAAATTATGTCTTTAGAGAGGCACGTGAATCGCTAGTGGTAGAACCCTTTATAATGTTGTGATTGTATTAACCCAAGAACTTTTAGAGCGTCGGAAGTAATGAGTTCAAAAGGCCTAGGCGATATATGCAAGAGTTCGTGTATTAGATTTTAGTGGGTTCCCGTATTGGTTTATATTAAAGGATGTTAAAATCCAGTATGAATGATACCGGTTTGCTCTATTATCACGAGACTCAACACTGATGTCGAGAGACACAATTTTTTTCTATGGGTAAACATCAAAAGAACCTACATCACAACTTATGCACCTCGACATTCAACATCACATTGAACGTCTACACTACACATCGTTGCTTCAAGTTCCTTTGAGTCCATAGGCAACGTTCAACTTAAGATGGCATCATTTCATTGTGAAAAAATGAAATGATGATCGTTGGCTCCCTGCACGCCAAACGATGGTGAGCTCCTACCTTTTGTGGTACATCAAGGACCACTCAGTTGCGTCCATTAAAACAATAATGTATTATTATAATAATTGACGCAATGAGATCGCAGCTTGGATTTCTTAAACATACAAAATATTACTTTGGGTAATTATTTGTCAATAATCAGGAATGTTTACAAGTCCCTGAAATACCATCAAACCATGAGTCCCCCCCCCCACTGTCATCATTCACTCACACATGAATGTGCGAGGCTTTTTTTAACCGTGGTTTGCTCCACAAGACTTTTTTAAAGTGGTGTGATCCACTGAAGACACTTTTTTAACCGTGGTGTGTTTCCACAAGACTTTTTTATAATGGTGTGATCCACTGAGACTTTTTATAGAGGTGAGCTCCTCTCATATATAGTTGGTTGTAGGTTAATAGTTATACTGCGTGATGTTAATAGTTATACTGCGTGAAGTCACCACGGAGTGGTGAAGGACTCTAACTTAACGTCGGAGCAAGTTCGAAAGTAGAATCGGACACCTGGACCAGACAGCCCGGACTGGCAAGTTTAGTAGCCCATCCTAAGCTTATCCTATCCCGGCATCCAACCTACAGGTTGACACAACACTCAGCATAGAGCATCGCGATATAGATCAATCTTCATCTGAGATCGTCGGTCGCAAGCCCAAAAACAGGTTCATAAAGCACCAAGGCGCTAGAGCTCCCCATCTATTAACACTTTTTATTATTATAACAATTTTTAGTACTATCAAACATGAAAATTCCTTTGTACGAAGGACTAGGGTCGTTACAGTACCTAACTTTAATTGACGCTGACTGAAATTATTCCATTTGACTACGAAAGGATTATTATTAGTTAGGTTTTGGCTGTCTACGTAGTACTAATCTAATAAATAGAAACACGAACGCAAACAATAATGCTCCTCTCCAGTACAAGGTGTATTATTCCAACTTCTTTTCCTTTGATTTTCGTAAGGCCTGCAGCGAAACACCAGGGCTCGCCTGGGAGTGAAACCTTATTTTTATGACAATTTAGTTACAGGCGCTTCGAAAGCATGTTCGCAAGAATAAAGGTTCTTCTTGTGTGAGATTGCTTTCTTCCTTGCGTTTTATCTTTTGACTTCTACAAAATAATGTCTGCTGCCAGAAAGAACTCGCATGGGCAAGAAACCTCATTCTTGTGACCATTTAAGAACACGCGTAGGCAGTATGCTCGCAAGAATAATTGGCTTCTCTCCAATACAAGTTTGCTTTTTTATTTCCGTATAGGAACGCCTTTGAGTATTAATAACGCCCGCTTCGAGGAACAACTCGCACAGAAGAGAAACCTTATTTTTAACCGACTTCAAAAAAAAGGAGGAGGTTATCAGTTCGTCGGAATCTTTTTATTTATGTATGTTCACCGATTATTCGAAGACGCCTGAACCGATTTGGAAAATTCTTTTTTTTTTTTGTTTGAAAGGGTATACTTCCCCGGTAGTCCCATATGAATCTCATCCAAATCAGTAGAGCGGTTTTTAAAATATCAACAATAAATTATATATCTTGTATAGTGGCGCGGGAGTTAAAAGTAGCTTTTTAAAAAGAATTTTTTATATTAAATTATTGCGACCCTACGAATTTACGCATTACCCTTAGAAAGCATACTCGCAAGAATAAGTTCCTTCCTTGATATTTTCTTCCTTTCTTCTGACTTCAACAAAGTAACGTCTGCTGCGAGGAAGAACTCGCGCAGGAGAGAAGCCTTATTCTTGTGAACATTTAAGACGCTTAGGAAGCATACTCGCAAGAATAAGACTCCTCTCTCTAAAGCAAGTACTCGGATTGCTGGTCTTACTTTCTTCCTATTTACATGTATTAACGCTTGCTGCGAGTAAAATTTTGTACGGAAGAAAAACCTTATTCTTGTGACCATTTAGGCATTACCCTTAGAAAGCATGCTCGCAAGCATTAGGTTCCTCTCCAGTACAGTACGCACATTTTCTTCTAACTTGCATAAAGTAACGCCTGTTGAGCGCAAAACTAACAAGAAAAAGATACGTTTTTACTAACGTAATAATGCTTAGAAAGCAAGCACACAATAATAAGGTTACTTTTCAGTCAAAGTTTGTGAACAACGTTTGTGAATAACTTTTTATTTGTTTTAACTTCCACTTAGTTATTCCTGCTGCGAAAAAGAGCGCATACATACGGGAGGAAAACCTTATTCCTGTGATATTTCAGGTATGAATGGAGGACTCACACGGTAGGGAAACCGTTTTCTTGTAAGCATTGAAAGACGTGATTGTAAGAAAAAGGTTTTACTCCAGTGCGGATTTTAAGATTGATTCATTATTTTCTTCTAATTTCTTGAAGTTATGTCTGCTGCGATCAAGGACTCACACTAGAGAGAAACCTTATACTTGGCAGTATTTTAGATGTCATGGCAAGAATAAGGGTCCCCTCGAGTGCGAGTTCGCTATTTGTTTCTTCTTCTTCCGTTCTGGGGAATGATTTTCACTGCAAGAAAACTTTTTGAATGCAACCATTGTATTTTTCGTAATTCTTCCAGGTATACATATTGTCTGCTGCGATCAAGGACTCACACTAGAGAGAAACCTTATTCTTGGCAGTATTTTAGATGTCATGGCAAGAATAAGGGTCCCCTCGAGTGCGAGTTCGCTATTTGTTTCTTCTTCTTCCGTTCTGGGGAATGATTTTTCACTGCAAGAAAACTTTTTGAATGCAACCATTGTATTTTTCGTAATTCTTCCAGGTATACATACTGTCTGCTGCGATCGAGGACTCACACTAGAGAGAAACCTTATTCTTGGCAGTATTTTAGATGTCATGGCAAGAAAAAGACGTGTAATACTAATACTTATGAATAAATGACTATGACTATGACTATGACTAAGGGTCCCCTCGAGTGCGAGTTCGCTATTTGTTTCTTCTTCTTCCCTTCTGAGGAATGATTTTCACTGCAGGAAAACTTTTTGAATGCAACCATTGTATTGTAATTCTTCCAGGTATACATATATCACCCGACAAAATCAGACCCGAGCAATTGTCGTCCCATTTCAGTACTTCATGTATAATCAAAAAAAAAAAAAAAAATTATTTATAATCGACAAAATTCTACTTCATTTCTATTGATTTTTTGTATCAAAAACAATATGGATTTATAGCAAAATCAAATACATTATCAGCTACAGTTGACCTAGTAACTAAAACAAAAAGACTAAAAAAAATTGCTCTTGGAATATTCATAGATCTATTAGCCACGAGATGCTTCTTAATAAATTAAATGACATACGAGTAGTTATTACTGGTAAAGCTCATAAAATTTTTGAATAATAATTTATATTCCGTATAGTTCCTTTTATGTGACCTGTTTTGACATGTACCAAATAGAGCCTTTGCAATCTTTTAGTAACTTTAATTGACGCTGACTGAAATTATTCCATTTGACTACGAAAGGATTATTATAAGTTAGGTTTTGGCTGTCTACGTAGTACTAATCTAATAAATAGAAACACGAACGCAAAGAATAATGCGCCTCTCCAGTACAAGGTGTATTATCCCAACTTCTTTTCCTTTGATTTAAGTAAGGCCTGAAGCGAAACACCAGGGCTCGCCTGGGAGTGAAACCTTATTTTTATGATAATTTAATTATAGGCGCTTCGAAAGCATGTTCGCAAGAATAAAGGTTCTTCTTGGGTGAGATTGCTTTCTTCCTTGCGTTTTATCTTTTGACTTCTACAAAATAATGCCTGCTGCCAGAAAGAACTCGCATGGGCAAGAAACCTTATTCTTGTGACCATTTAAGAAGACGCGTAGGGAGTATGCTCGCAAGAATAAGGCTTTGAGTTATAATAACGCCCGCTTCGAGGAACAACTCGCACAAGAGAGAAACCTTATTTTTAACCGACTTAAAAAAAAGGAGGAGGTTATCAATTCGTCGGAATCTCTTTATTTATGTATGTTCACCGATTATTCGAAGACGCCTGAACCGATTTGGAAAATTCTTTTTTTTTGTTTGAAAGGGTATACTTCCCCGGTAGTCCCATATGAATCTCATCCAAATCGGTCGAGCGGTTTTTAAAATATCAACAGTAAATTATATATTTTGTATAGTGGCGCGGGAGTCTAAAGTCGCTTTTTAAAAATCTTCCTTTCTTGTTTTCTTCTGACTTCAACAAAGTAACGCCTGCTGCGAGGAAGAGCTCGCACAGGTGAGAAGCCTTATTCTTGGCAGTATTTTAGATGTCATGGCAAGAATAAGGGTCCCCTCGAGTGCGAGTTCGCTATTTGTTTCTACTTCTTCCCTTCTGAGGAATTATTTTCACTGCAGGAAAACTTTTTGAATGCAACCATTGTATTGTAATTCATCCAGGTATACATATATCACCCGACAAAATCAGACCCGAGCAATTGTCGTCCCATTTCAGTACTTCATGTATAATCAAAAAAAATTTAAAAATTATTTATAATCGACAAAATTCTACTTCAATCCTATTGATTTTTTGTATCAAAAACAATATGGATTTATAGCAAAATCAAATACATTATCAGCTACAGTTGACCTAGTAACTAAAACAAAAAATATAGACTAAAAAAACTTGCTCTTGGAATATTCATAGATCTATTAGCCACGAGATGCTTCTTAATAAATTAAATGACATACGAGAAGGTATTACTGGTAAAGCTCATAAAATTTTTGAATAATAATTTATATTCCGTATAGTTCCTTTTATGTGACCTGTTTTGACATGTACCAAATAGAGCCTTTGCAATCTTTTAGTAACTTTAATTGACGCTGACTGAAATTATTCCATTTGACTACGAAAGGATTATTATTAGTTAGGTTTTGGCTGTCTACGTAGTACTAATCTAATAAATAGAAACACGAACGCAAAGAATAATGCTCCTCTTCAGTCCAAGATGTATTATCCCAACTTCTTTTCCTTTGATTTTCGTAAGGCCTGCAGCGAAACACCAGGGCTCGCCTGGGAGTGAAACCTTATTTTATGACAATTTAGTTATAGGCGCTTCGAAAGCATGTTCGCAAGAATAAAGGTTCTTCTTGTGTGAGATTGCTTTCTTCCTTGCGTTTTATCTTTTGACTTCTACAAAATAATGTCTGCTGGCAGAAAGAACTCGCATGGGCAAGAAACCTCATTCTTGTGACCATTTAAGAACACGCGTAGGGAGTATACAGTATGCTCGCAAGAATAATTGGCTTCTCTCCAATACAAGTTTGCTTTTTTATTTCCGTATAGTAACGCCTTTGAGTATTAATAACGCCCGCTTCGAGGAACAACTCGCACAGAAGAGAAACCTTATTTTTAACCGACTTCAAAAAAAGGAGGAGGTTATCAGTTCGTCGGAATCTTTTTATTTATGTATGTTCACCGATTATTCGAAGACGCCTGAACCGATTTGGAAAATTCTTTTTTTTTTGTTTGAAAGGGTATACTTCCCCGGTAGTCCCATATGAATCTCATCCAAATCAGTATGAAATTATTCCATTTGACTACGAAAGGATTATTATTTGTTAGGTTTTGGCTGTCTACGTAGTACTAATCTAATAAATAGAAACACGAACGCAAAGAATAATGCTCCTCTCCAGTCCAAGGTGTATTATCCCAACTTCTTTTCCTTTGATTTTCGTAAGGCCTGCAGCGAAACACCAGGGCTCGCCTGGGAGTGAAACCTTATTTTATGACAATTTAGTTATGGGCGCTTCGAAAGCATGTTCGCAAGAATAAAGGTTCTTCTTGTGTGAGATTGCTTTCTTCCTTGCGTTTTATCTTTTGACTTCTACAAAATAATGTCTGCTGCCAGAAAGAACTCGCATGGGCAAGAAACCTCATTCTTGTGACCATTTAAGAACACGCGTAGGGAGTATGCTCGCAAGAATAATTGGCTTCTCTCCAATACAAGTTTGTTTTTTATTTCCGTATAGTAACGCCTTTGAGTATTAATAACGCCCGCTTCGAGGAACAACTCGCACAGAAGAGAAACCTTATTTTTAACCGACTTCAAAAAAAGGAGGAGGTTATCAGTTCGTCGGAATCTTTTTATTTATGTATGTTCACCGATTATTCGAAGACGCCTGAACCGATTTGGAAAATTCTTTTTTTTTTTTGTTTGAAAGGGTATACTTCCCCGGTAGTCCCATATGAATCTCATCTAAATCAGTAGAGCGGTTTTTAAAATATCAACAATAAATTATATATATTGTATAGTGGCGCGGGAGTTAAAAGTCGCTTTTTAAAAAGAATTTTTTATATTAAATTTTTGCGACCATTTACGCATTACCCTTAGAAAGCATACTCGCAAGAATAAGTTCCTTTCCTTGATATTTTCTTCCTTTCTTCTGACTTCAACAAAGTAACGTCTGCTGCGAGGAAGAACTCGCACAGGAGAGAAGCCTTATTCTTGTGAACATTTAAGACGCTTAGGAAGCATACTCGCAAGAATAAGACTCCTCTCACTAAAGCAAGTACTCGGATTGCTGGTCTTACTTTCTTCTTATTTACATGTAATATTGCATTATATATATTACAATGTAATAATAAGGTTACTTTTCAGTCAAAGTTTGTGAACAACGTTTGTGAATAACTTTTTATTTGTTTTAACTTCCACTTAGTTATTCCTGCTGCGAAAAAGAGCGCATACATACGGGAGGAAAACCTTATTCCTGTGATATTTCAGGTATGAATGGAAGACTCACACGGTAAAGAAACCGTTTTCTTGTAAGCATTGAAAGACGTAATTGTAAGAAAAAGGTTTTACTCCAGTGCGGATTTTAAGATTGATTCATTATTTTCTTCTAATTTCTTGAAGTTATGTCTGCTGCGATCAAGGACTCACACTAGAGAGAAACCTTATACTTGGCAGTATTTTAGATGTCATGGCAAGAATAAGGGTCCCCTCGAGTGCGAGTTCGCTATTTGTTTCTTCTTCTTCCGTTCTGGGGAATGATTTTCACTGCAAGAAAACTTTTTGAATGCAACCATTGTATTTTTCGTAATTCTTCCAGGTATACATATTGTCTGCTGCGATCAAGGACTCACACTAGAGAGAAACCTTATTCTTGGCAGTATTTTAGATGTCATGGCAAGAATAAGGGTCCCCTCGAGTGCGAGTTCGCTATTTGTTTCTTCTTCTTCCGTTCTGGGGAATGATTTTCACTGCAAGAAAACTTTTTGAATGCAACCATTGTATTTTTCGTAATTCTTCCAGGTATACATATTGTCTGCTGCGATCGAGGACTCACACTAGAGAGAAACCTTATTCTTGGCAGTATTTTAGATGTCATGGCAAGAATAAGGGTCCCCTCGAGTGCGAGTTCGCTATTTGTTTCTTCTTCTACCCTTCTGAGGAATTATTTTCACTGCAGGAAAACTTTTTGAATGCAACCATTGTATTTTTCGTAATTCTTCCAGGTATATACATACATATATCACCCAACAAAATCAGACCCGAGCAATTGTCGTCCCATTTCAGTATTTCATGTATTATGAAAAAATTTTGATAAATTATTTATAATCGACAAAATTCTACTTCATTTCTATTGATTTTTGTATCAAAAACAATATGGATTTATAGCAAAATCAAATACATTATCAGCTACACTTGACCTAGTTACTAAAACAAAAAATATAGACGAAAAAAAATTGCTCTTGGAATATTCATAGATCCATTAGCCACAAGATGCTTCTTAATAAATTAAATGACATACGAGTAGGTATTACTGGTAACGCTCATAAAATTTTTGAATAATAATTTATATTCCTTATAGTTCCTTTTATTATTTATTCCTGTGATATTATCAGGTATGAATGGAGGACTCACACTGTAGAGAAACCGTTTTCTTGTAAGCATTTAAAGACGTGATTGTAAGAAAAAGGTTTCATTCCAGTGCGGATTTTAGTATGACTCATTATTTTTAACCGACTTAAAAAACAAAAGCAAAATGAGGAGGTTCTCTATTCAATGCGTATTTTTTTTGTCGATGTTATCTTCTGAATTCTTGAAGTTAGGTATGTCTGCTGCGATCAAGGACTCACACTAGAGAGAAACCTTATTTATTCGTCCACTCCGATTTTTTTTGCATCATAAAAATTATGCAAAAAAAAAAAAAAACATACAAGAAAAGCGCACTGTCACTACTTCGCGAGTGAGATTCCAACCTACGGCATCATACACCATACGGTAAAGAAAGCGGCCGCTCGCCCACTGCGCCAAACAGAGCTACTTGCGAATCTCTAAAATGTTGAACGCTTACTGAACGACGGTGTTAGGTTTATTTTCGTTACGGAATTTCTTCATTCGGTCGCCGCGCTCAAACTGTTTGTCCTAGTTCAAAGAACGCCATAAAAGCTATGCAATAGCTTAAAAACTTGCTCTTGGAATATTCATAGATCTAAAAAATCGTTTGATACGGTTAGCCACAAGATGCTTCTTAATAAATTAAATGACATACGAGTAGGTATTACTGGTAACGCTCAAAAAATTTTTGAATAATAATTTATCTTCCGTATAGTTCCTTTTATGTGACCTGTTTTGACATGTACCAAATAGAGCCTTTGCAATCTTTTAGTACTGTAACTGAACTAAGTACCCTACGAAAATCTCTACCCTATAATTCCTATTGATCTTTCTATCTTTAAATTATGTCTTTAGAGTGGCACGTGAATCGCTAGTGGTAGAACCCTTTATAATGTTGTGATCGTATTAACCCAAGAACTTTTAGAGCGTCGGAAGTAATGAGTTCAAAAGGCCTAGGCGATATATGCAAGAGTTCGTGTATTAGAGGGAGGTTAGATAAGAGGGTCCGAAAGACATTTGTGGGAATGGGCGTGACGTTCTATAATAAAATTCCACAGTCGATCTTGGACTTGCCTTTACACAAGTTTAAGAAATCGATTAAAACTACGCTCATGAAAAAAGCATATTATACGATTGAAGACTATATAAATGACAAAAAAGCGTGGATGTTATTCGTTTCAGCGATTCATGAGACAGTAGGTAATGATTAACCTGTATAATTGTATATCAAAATAATTCTATTCTATTCAGAGTTTCCACTTTATTTGTGTACAAGTCATATTTTAAAATGAGTATTTGATTTGAATATTAGTTTCAATTCGATGCCTTAAGATGGGTAGCCTAAGTATGTCACACTCTCTTTAACATTTCTGCGGTGGTGTCGTGTGATGCAGGTTGTTGCGTTCCCTAAAATATGGTTGAGCGAAGCAATGGCTGGGTCATGCGTCATGCTCGTGAACGGGTGCCACCAGCGGCAATGGGGCTACTTTCTGTCTGCCCGTCTTGACATGTGTTGAATTATAATTAGAAATAATTACGTATGCTTTTGTGGACCTTTCCCTCATTGTGGAAACTCTGCATACATAGAATATCTGTTAAGTATATTGTAAAAGTATTTTGAAAAGAGCAACTGCCGAGTTTCTTGCTGGTTCTTCTCGGCAGGAACGGCATTCCGAACCAGTGGTAGACTCATTGACGATTCGAAAGTACTTGTAAAAGTTTATTTGAATAAAAAACATTTCTATTCTATTCTATTCTATTCTATTAGATTTTAGTGGGTTCCCGTATTGGTTTATATTAAAGGATGTTAAAATCCAGTATGAATGATACCGGTTTGCTCTATTATCACGAGACTCAACACTGATGTCGAGAGACACAATTATTTCTATGGGTAAACGTCAAAAGAACCTACGTCACAACTTATGCACCTCGACATTCAACATCACATTGAACGTCTACACTACACATCGTTGCTTCAAGTTCCTTTGAGTCCATAGGCAACGTTCAACTTAAGATGGCATCATTTCATTGTGAAAAAATGAAATGATGATCGTTGGCTCCCTGCACGCCAAACGATGGTGAGCTCCTACCTTTTGTGGTACATCAAGGACCACTCAGTTGCGTCCATTAAAACAATAATGTATTATTATAATAATTGACGCAATGAGATCGCAGCTTGGATTTCTTAAACATACAAATATTACTTTGGGTAATTATTTGTCAATAATCATTAATGTTTACAAGTCCCTGAAATACCATCAAACCATGAGCCCCCCCCCCCCCCCCACACTTTCATCATTCACTCACACATGAATGTGCAAGGCTTTTTTTAACCATGGTTTGCTCCACAAGACTTTTTTAAAGTGGTGTGATCCACTGAAGACACTTTTTTAACCGTGGTGTGTTTCCACAAGACTTTTTTATAGTGGTGTGATCCACTAAGACTTTTTATAGAGGTGAGCTCCTCTCATATCTAGTTGGTTGTAGGTTAATAGTTATGTGAAGTCACCACGGAGTGGTGAAGGACTCTAACAACGTTAGAGTTCCAGGTTGGTGTCAGACGCCTGGACCAGACAAAACCATAATAGCAATTGCCATCATTAGCTTCATCCTATCTCAGCACCCAACAGTTGGTTGTCACCACGAAGTGGTGGTAGGCTCCAACTTAACGTCAGAGCAAGTTCGAAAGTAGAATCGGACACCTGGACCAGACAGCCCGGACTGCCAAGTTTAGTAGCCCATCCTAAGCTTATCCTATCCCGGCATCCAACCTACAGGTTAACACAACACTCAGCATAGAGCATCGCGATATAGATCAATCTTCATCTGAGATCGTCGGTCGCAAGCCCAAAAACAGGTTCATAAAGCACCAAGGCGCTAGAGCTCCCCATCTATTAAGCAGCTTCCAACGTCAGATCAGGTATCACTCATAATAGATTTCGTGTATCGCCCCTTGTACTTTATCAATAATAATTGATATAAAGTATGTCACTACATACCACTTCACATTTCTCATAATACAGTATGTGCTTGTTTAAGTCTCTGAACATATTATGCCCCAAACACGAACAATGTTCTTTCTTATATACGATCCGCGCGTCAATGACGCTGCGGTCGTCACTGCCTTCCCTTATAGTATATCGTTCTACAGAATAGCGTCAACGTCAAATTGAAATTATATGACATGAAAATTGAAGTTCCTAAAATTATTATTTTTATGATCTCATGTGAAAATACATCTCGTAGCTTAACTACTGTACCGATTTTGATAAAATTTAAGCAACAATTTTTAGTACTATCAAACATGAAAATTCCTTTGTACGAAGGACTAGGGTCGTTACAGTACCTAACTTTAATTGACGCTGACTGAAATTATTCCATTTGACTACGAAAGGATTATTATTAGTTAGGTTTTGGCTGTCTACGTAGTACTAATCTAATAAATAGAAACACGAACGCAAACAATAATGCTCCTCTCCAGTACAAGGTGTATTATTCCAACTTCTTTTCCTTTGATTTTCGTAAGGCCTGCAGCGAAACACCAGGGCTCGCCTGGGAGTGAAACCTTATTTTTATGACAATTTAGTTATAGGCGCTTCGAAAGCATGTTCGCAAGAATAAAGGTTCTTCTTGTGTGAGATTGCTTTCTTCCTTCTTTCTTTTTTTTTATCTTTTGACTTCTACAAATTAATGTCTGCTGCCAGAAAGAACTCGCATGGGCAAGAAACCTCATTCTTGTGACCATTTAAGAACACGCGTAGGGAGTATGCTCGCAAGAATAATTGACTTCTCTCCAATACAAGTTTGCTTTTTTATTTCCGTATAGTAACGCCTTTGAGTATTAATAACGCCCGCTTCGAGGAACAACTCGCACAGAAGAGAAACCTTATTTTTAACCGACTTCAAAAAAAGGAGGAGGTTATCAGTTCGTCGGAATCTTTTTATTTATGTATGTTCACCGATTATTCGAAGACGCCTGAACCGATTTGGAAAATTCTTTTTTTTTTTGTTTGAAAGGGTATACTTCCCCGGTAGTCCCATATGAATCTCATCCAAATCAGTAGAGCGGTTTTTAAAATATCAACAATAAATTATATATCTTGTATAGTGGCACGGGAGTTAAAAGTCGCTTTTTAAAAAGAATTTTTATATTAAATACCCTTAGAAAGCATACTCGCAAGAATAAGTTCCTTTCCTTGATATTTTCTTCCTTTCTTCTGACTTCAACAAAGTAACGTCTGCTGCGAGGAAGAACTCGCACAGGAGAGAAGCCTTATGCTTGTGAACATTTAAGACGCTTAGGAAGCATGCTCGCAAGCATTAGGTTCCTCTCCAGTACAGTACGCACATTTTCTTCTAACTTCCATAAAGTAACGCCTGTTGAGAGCAAAACTAACAAGAAAAAGATACGTTTTTACTAACGTAATAATGCTTAGAAAGCAAGCTCACAATAATAAGGTTACTTTTCAGTCAAAGTTTGTGAACAACGTTTGTGAATAACTTTTTATTTGTTTTAACTTCCACTTAGTTATTCCTGCTGCGAAAAAAAGCGCATACATACGGGAGGAAAACCTTATTCCTGTGATATTTCAGGTATGAATGGAAGACTCACACGGTAGAGAAACCGTTTTCTTGTAAGCATTGAAAGACGTGATTGTAAGAAAAAGGTTTTACTCCAGTGCGGATTTTAAGATTGATTCATTATTTTCTTCTAATTTCTTGAAGTTATGTCTGCTGCGATCAAGGACTCACACTAGAGAGAAACCTTATACTTGGCAGTATTTTAGATGTCATGGCAAGAATAAGGGTCCCCTCGAGTGCGAGTTCGCTATTTGTTTCTTCTTCTTCCGTTCTGGGGAATGATTTTCACTGCAAGAAAACTTTTTGAATGCAACCATTGTATTTTTCGTAATTCTTCCAGGTATACATATTGTCTGCTGCGATCGAGGACTCACACTAGAGAGAAACCTTATTCTTGGCAGTATTTTAGATGTCATGGCAAGAATAAGGGTCCCCTCGAGTGCGAGTTCGCTATTTGTTTCTTCTTCTTCCCTTCTGAGGAATTATTTTCACTGCAGGAAAACTTTTTGAATGAAACCATTGTACTTTTCGTAATTCTTCCAGGTATACATACATATATCACCCAACAAAATCAGACCCGAGCAATTGTCGTCCCATTTCAGTATTTCATGTATTATCAAAAAATTTTGAAAAATTATTTATAATCGACAAAATTCTACTTCATTTCTATTGATTTTTGTATCAAAAACAATATGGATTTATAGCAAAATCAAATACATTATCAGCTACACTTGACCTTGTTACTAAAACAAAAAATATAGACGAAAAAAAATTGCTCTTGGAATATTCATAGATCCATTAGCCACGAGATGCTTCTTAATAAATTAAATGACTTACGAGTAGGTATTACTGGTAACGCTCATAAAATTTTTGAATAATAATTTTTATTCCTTATAGTTCCTTTTATTATTTATTCCTGTGATATTTCAGGTATGAATGGAGGACTCACACTGTAGAGAAACCGTTTTCTTGTAAGCATTTAAAGACGTGATTGTAAGAAAAAGGTTTCACTCCAGTGCGGATTTTAGTATGACTCATTATTTTTAACCGACTTAAAAAAAAAAAGCAAAATGAGGAGGTTCTCAATTCAACGCGTATTAATTTGTCGATGTTATCTTCTGAATTCTTGAAGTTAGGTATGTCTGCTGCGATCAAGGACTCACACTAGAGAGAAACCTTATTTATTCGTCCACTCCGATTTTTTTTGCATAATAAAAATTATGCAA
Source organism: Oeneis ivallda (assembly GCA_029955525.1). Classification (NCBI taxonomy): domain Eukaryota; kingdom Metazoa; phylum Arthropoda; class Insecta; order Lepidoptera; family Nymphalidae; genus Oeneis; species Oeneis ivallda. The sequence goes on from JARPMR010000001.1 coordinate 12,627,399, forward strand.
AAAAAAAAACACAAGAAAAGCGCACTGTCACTACTTCGCGAGTGAGATTCCAACCTACGGCATCATACACCATACGGTAAAGAAAGCGGCCGCTCGCCCACTGCGCCAAACAGAGCTACTTGCGAATCTCTAAAATGTTGAACGCTTACTGAACGACGGTGTTAGGTTTATTTTCGTTACGGAATTTCTTGATTCGGTCGCCGCGCTCAAACTGTTTGTCCTTGTTCAAAGAACGCCATAAAAGCTATGCAATAGCTTAAAAAATTGCTCTTGGAATATTCATAGATCTAAAAAATCGTTTGATACGGTTAGCCACAAGATGCTTCTTAATAAATTAAATGACATACGAGTAGGTATTACTGGTAACGCTCATAAAATTTTTGAATAATAATTTATCTTCCGTATAGTTCCTTTTATGTGACCTGTTTTGACATGTACCAAATAGAGCCTTTGCAATCTTTTAAAGTACCTAACTTTAATTGACGCTGACTGAAATTATTCCATTTGACTACGAAAGGATTATTATTAGTTAGGTTTTGGCTGTCTACGTAGTACTAATCTAATAAATAGAAACACGAACGCAAACAATAATGCTCCTCTCCAGTACAAGGTGTATTATCCCAATAAACCGGGAGCCAAGACGTTTCAGACCTTCGTTATTTTATAAAAGCTGAAAGTTCCTCTGTGTATGTCCCCAATAGAGATCAGAACGATCCCCGACTATGAAGTTTGGATCTTGCGGTGGCTTTGGGAGATATCAGGTAGTAAAGGTGCATAAATTCTGAGTATACTTTCGTCATAGTATAAAAGCTGAGTTTTACATATGTTACTTGGGGACCTATCAGAAGATGTTTACTCAGCAGTCAGACACTTCCGATAGTTCCTCCCCGTGTCAGACACCCTTAAACTATAGTAAATTATGAGTATACTTTCGTCATATTATAAAAGCTGAGTTTTATATATGTTACTTGGGGACCTATCAGAAGATGTTTCCTCAGCAGTCTATACTATACTATACTCTTCATTAACTTATAGGCTCCTTTTTATCCCGTAAAAATTCATGGTACCCGAAATATTTTGAAAACCCGAAATTCACGTATTGCGTCTTCACGCCACAACTAATGAACCGATTTGGCTGAAATTTGAAATGAAGATAGATTATAGCCTGGATTAACACGCAGGCTACTTTATATCCCGTAAAAGTTGATGGTTTCATCAAAGTTCGCCTACCTACCTACCTACGGCAGATTTTTAAAGCGTCTGACAGGGCGTAAGAACCATCGGAAGTGTCTGACTGCTGAGGAAACATCTTCTGATAGGTCCCCAAGTATAACATATATAAAACTCAGCTTTTATACTATGACGAAAGTATACTCATAATTTACTATAGTTTAAGTGTCTGACACGGGGAGGAACTATCGGAAGTGTCTGACTGCTGAGGAAACATCTTCTGATAGGTCCCCAAGTAACATAATAACAAAAGCATATAATACATATTATGTAAAACTCAGCTTTTATACTATGACGAAAGTATACTCAGAATTTATGCACCTTTACTACCTGATATCTCCCAAAGCCACCAAGATCCAAACTTCATAGTCGGGGATCGTTCTGATCTCTATTGGGGACATACACAGAGGAACTTTCAGCTTTTATAAAATAACGAAGGTCTGAAACGTGCTGGCTCTCTGTCTACAACTTCTTTTCCTTTGATTTTCGTAATAGTCTAAGATCCGGGATTAGAAAAATATACCCTCATCTGTTATATAGATGAAACAATTTTTTATAAGCTGATTTGAATATCATGAATTTATAAAAACAACCTCTGCCACCATAAGCCTGCTGCAATTAATAGTAATTAATTAATTAACTTATTTCCCTTATATGTTAATTAAAAGTTACGAGCATGATTTGAAAATTAAAAAAAAATTGAATTTATTTAGATGTGGCGAGCTATGCTCGGAGTGTCCCTGCGGGATCGAATCAGAAGTGAGGAGATCCGTAGGAGAACCAGAGTCACCGACATAGCTAAGCGAGTCGCGATACTGAAGTGGAAATGGGCGGGGCACATAGTTCGAAGAGCTGATGGTCGTTGGGGTACCAAGGTGCTGGAGTGGCGACCCCGCACCGGGAAGCGCAGTGTTGGCAGACCCCCCACCAGGTGGACCGACGACATCAAACGAGTCGCAGGGAGCCGCTGGATTCAGGCGGCGCAAGACCGAGGCCTGTGGAAGTCCATGCAAGAGACCTTTGTCCAGTAGTGGACGTCTATCGGTTGATAAAGAAGAAGAAGAAGAAGAAGATGTGGCAATTACCTTGAAATCATCTGCAGCCTTTATAATAAAAAGTTTAATTTCGAAAATTTAAGAAAAATAAATTTACTTATAAAAAATTGTTTCATCTATATAACAGATGAGGGTATATTTTTCTAATCCCGGATCTTAGACTATAAGGCCTGCAGCGAAACACCATGGCTCGCCTGGGAGTGAAACCTTATTTTATGACAATTTAGTTATAGGCGCTTCGAAAGCATGTTCGCAAGAATAAAGGTTCTTCTTGTATGAGATTGCTTTCTTCCTTGCGTTTTATCTTTTGACTTCTACAAAATAATGTCTGCTGCCAGAAAGAACTCGCATGGGCAACAAACCTCATTCTTGTGACCATTTAAGAACACGCGTAGGGAGTATACAGTATGCTCGCAAGAATAATTGGCTTCTCTCCAATACAAGTTTGCTTTTTTATTTCCGTATAGTAACGCCTTTGAGTATTAATAACGCCCGCTTCGAGGAACAACTCGCACAGAAGAGAAACCTTATTTTTAACCGACTTCAAAAAAAGGAGGAGGTTATCAGTTCGTCGGAATCTTTTTATTTATGTATGTTCACCGATTATTCGAAGACGCCTGAACCGATTTGGAAAATTCTTTTTTTTTTTTTGTTTGAAAGGGTATATATACTTCCCCGGTAGTCCCATATGAATCTCATCGAAAACGGTTTCGAAATCGAGCGGTTTTTAAAATATCAACAGTAAATTATATCCATAAAGTAACGCCTGTTGAGAGCAAAACTAACAAGAAAAAGATACGTTTTTACTAACGTAATAATAATGCTTAGAAAGCAAGCTCACAAGAATAAGGTTACTTTTCAGTCGAAGTTTGTGTTCAGTAGACGTTGGTGGATAACTTTTCATTTGTTTTAACTTCCACTTAGTAATTCCTGCTGCGAAAAAGAGCGCATACGGGAGAAAAAAAAAGTATGTGTGTCAGCTCCGACGCACGACTGGAGTTTACTCCTTAAGTACGATTGTCTAAACATACGCAAAAAGTTAATTTAAAAAAAAAGTTAATGATTTTCCGATGTGCCAACCCTAAACCGCAACGTCGTAATGCATTCGCGGCGCTCGCTGCGTCTCGGCGCCGCTCGGACCCGATCGGTACGCGCCAACAACTCAAGCGAAAACCAACCTTATTTACTCAATGTTAGGGTAGAAATTTGCATCGTTGTGAAAAACGTAACGAGGTCATTCATAAGTAGATTTTACTCCTCGAATTTTTCTCATACCGAGCGCCTTATATATGAAAATCGATTCTTAAGGAGTAAACTCCAATAAACTCCAAAAACCTTATTCATGTGATATTTCAGGTATGAATGGAGGACTCACACTATAGAGAAACCGTTTTTTTGTAAGCATTTAAAGACGTGATTGTAAGAAAAAGGTTTTACTCCAATGCGGATTTTAAGATTGATTCATTATTTTCTTCTAATTTCTTGAAGTTATGTCTGCTGCGATCAAGGACTCACACTAGAGAGAAACCTTATACTTGGCAGTATTTTAGATGTCATGGCAAGAATAAGGGTCCCCTCGAGTGCGAGTTTGCTATTTGTTTCTTCTTCTTCCGTTCTGGGGAATGATTTACACTGCAGGAAAACTTTTTGAATGCAACCATTCATAGAAACATGGTTGCAAATAAAAAGTTACTCTCCGGTGCCAGTTTGCGGGTTTCTTTGCCTTTTCTTATTTAGGGGTTGCAACTTCTGCAAAGTACGCCTAAAAAGTAAAAACAACTGTCGCAAGAAACAACTCACAATATAGTGAGCAACAACTCATTCAACATAATAGAGAGGGAGCCAAGACCTTTCAAACCTTCGTCATTTTATAAAAGCTAAAAGTTCCTCTGCGTATGTCCCCAATAGAGATAAGAACGATCCCCAACTATGAAGTTTGGATCTTGGTGGCTTTGGGAGATATCAGGTAGTAAAGGTGATAAATTCTGAGGATACTTTCGTAACAGTATAAAAGCTAAGTTTTATATATTATTATATTACTTGGGGACCTATCAGAATATGTTTCCTCAGCAGTCAGACACTTCCGATGCTTCCAACCCCGTGTCAGACACCCTTAAACTATAGTAAATTATGAGTATACTTTCGTGATAGTATAAAAGCTGAGTTTTATATATGTTACTTGGGGACCTATCAGAAGATGTTTCCTCAGCAGACAGACACTTCCGATGGGTCTTACGCCCTATCAGACGCTAAATCTGCCGTCTAAATAAAAATCTGCCGTAGGTAGGTAGGTAGGCGAACTTTGATGAAACCATCGACTTTTACGGGATATAAAGTAGCCTGCGTGTTAATCCAGGCTATAATCTATCTTCTTGACATGTATTGAATATTGTACTTATGTATTTTTGGAGTTGTTCTATAAATATTATATCATCGTATTGTTGGAAATATTCTATTCTAACAAGTTGCATGGGGTAAATCGGCATGGCATCCAGCTGCCCACAAGATATTATAAAAAGTTATTAAAATGTAAATACATATTAAAAAACCTTACCTACAAAAAATATTGTAAAATGTGTAATTTTGAAAAGAGCAACTGCTGAGTTTCTTGCCGGTTCTTCTCAGCAGAATCCGCTTTCCGAACCGGTGGTAGAGTCATGACTTGTCATAAGCGCCACAGGTTGGCCTACACGAAATAAATGATTTTGAATTTGAATTTGAATTCATTCCAAATTTCAGCCATATCAGTTCATTAGTTGTGGCGTGAAGACGCAATACGTGAATTTCGGGTTTTCAAAATATTTCGGGAACCATGAATTTTTACGGGATAAAAAGGAGCCTATAAGTTAATGCAGAGTATAGTCTATCTTCGTTTCAAATTTCAGCGAAATTAGTTCATTAGTTGTGGCGTGAAGAAGCAATACGTGAATTTCTGTTTTTCAAAATCCTGCGAGAACCATGGACTTTATGAGATAAATAGTAGTATATGTGTTAATCCAGGGTATAGCCGATCTACATTCCAAATTTCGGCCAAATCAGTTCATTAGTTGTAGCGTGAAGAAGTAATGCGTGAATTTCAGGTTTTCAAAATATTTTTGGAATTTTTTACTTTTTTAGTGGTAACGGGCCTATATTATTATTATTATAATATATATAGCTCGATTACCACTGACTGACTGACACACTCACTGATTGACATAATTGTTCTCCTAGAAGGAGACGGAAATCGATATAATGATGTACGGGAGATGTGTTCGGGGGGGGGGGAGTCGAGTTGGGGAAAATTATGACATTTCGGAAAAACAAGATGGCGGCCGACGTGAATCTTGCAACTCTTTTGTTTTCCGACCGATTTCTTTGAAATTTTGGATTATTGTAGAAATTAGTAAACGATTAACAGAAAAAGTGAAAAAAATTAAAAAAACAAGATGGCGGCCGAGCTGTGACGTCTCAAATTTCCGACCCCTCTCCTGTAAAATTTTGTATGAAAAAATTTTTTTTCACCCATGGTGTCGTATAGAGCTCAAAGAATGTGACTCGAAGAAAGGTGGAGAGAGCTGATGAGTGAGGAGTTCGGAGACGGGCGAGGGGCACGGCCAGGGTATAAAAGACAGGTGGAGGGTGCTCGACCAAATGTCATTCGAAACCTCGAGCAGTTGCCAGTGAGTTGAAAAAAAATTCCAAAATGGCGGAAAAAAAATGGCGGCAAATTTTGTCCGTCTCTCTCTCGGAGACTATAAAAGATGGAGGAGCGGTTTCTCGACAAAAGATGATCAAAACCCGGAGGTCTACCTGGTGAGTAGGAAAAAAATTCAAGATGGCGGATTTTTTTTTTTCCATACTAAATGTATGGGGAATATTGAAGGGACTAGAAGTTGGGAACTATGCAAGACATTGATTTTGATAGGTTCATAGGGCTTTTTTTCTTTTTCTTTTTTTTCATTTGCTTTTTTTCTTTTTTTTTTTCTTTTTTTTCTTTTTCTTTTGTGAATGAGGAGCACGGCCAGGTTATTGCAGATAGGTGGGGTGTGCTCGAACAAATTTTTTGGCAAAAGATGACCAGAATCCGAAGGTCTACTTGATGAGTAAAAAAAATCGCGGTCCGCTTTAGCGGGCCGCGCACCCACGCGCCCTACTTGTAGTAATAACACTTCCCGCGAGCTGCTTTAGCAGCTCGCGCACCGAGCAAACGCTAGTTATTATAATATATATAGCTCGATTACCACTGACTGACTGATTCACTGACTCATTGACAGGGTTGTTCTCCTAGAAGGAGACGGAAATCGATATAATGATGTTCGGGAGATGTGTTTGGGGGGGGGATTCGAGTTGGGGAAAATTATGACATTTCGGAAAAACAAGATGGCGGCCGACGTGAATCTTGCAACTCTTTTGTTTTCCGACCGATTTCTTTGAAATTTTGGATTATTGTAGAAATTAGTAAACGATTAACAGAAAAAGTAAAAAAAATTAAAAAAACAAGATGGCGGCCGAGCTGTGACGTCTCAAACTTCCACCCCTCTCCTGTAAAATTTTGTATGAAAAAAATTTTTTTCACCCAAGGTGTCGTATAGAGCTCAAAGAATGTGACTCGGAGAAAGGTGGAGAGAGCTGATGAGTGAGGAGTTCGGAGACGGGCGAGGGGCACGGCCAGGGTATAGAAGATAGGTGGAGGGTGCTCGACCAAATGTCATTCGAAACCTCGAGCAGTTGCCAGTGAGTTGAAAAAAAAATCCAAAATGGCGGAAAAAAAATGGCGGCAAATTTTGTCCGTCTCTCTCTCGGAGACTATGAAAGATGGAGGAGCGGTTTCTCGACAAAAGGTGATCACAACCCGGAGGTCTACCTGGTGAGTAGGAAAAAAATTCAAGATGGCGGATTTTTTTTTTTTACATACAAAATGTATGGGGAATATTTAAGGGACTAGAAGTTGGGAACTATGCAAGACATTGATTTTGATAGGTTCATAGGGCTTTTTTTCTTTTTCTTTTTTTTCATTTTACATTTTTTTTTTTTTCTTTTTTTTCTATTTTTTTCTTTTTTTTTCTTTTTCTTTTGTGAATGAGGAGCACGGCCAGGTTATTGCAGATAGGTGGGGTGTGCTCGAACAAATTTTTTGGCAAAAGATGACCAGAATCCGAAGGGCTACTTGATGAGTAAAAAAATCGCGGTCCGCTTTAGCGGGCCGCGCACCCACGCGCCCTACTTGTAGTAAGAACACTTCCCGCGAGCTGCTTTAGCAGCTCGCGCACCGAGCGAAATAAATAAAGCCGAACAATCGCGGTCCGCTTTAGCGGGCCGCGCACCCACGCGCCCTACTTGTAGCAACAACACTTCCCGCGAGCTGCTTTAGCAGCTCGCGCACCGAGCAAACGCTAGTTATTATTATAATATATATAGCTCGATTACCACTGACTCACTGACTGATTGACATAATTGTTCTCCTAGAAAGAGACAAAAAACGATACAATGATGTACGGGAGATATGTTCGGGTGGGGAATTCGAGTGGGGAAAAATTATGATATTTCGAAAAAACAAGATGGCGGCCAACGTGATTCTTGCAACTCTTTTGTTTTCCAACCGATTTCTTTGAAATTTTGGGTTATTGTAGAAATTAGTAAACGATTAACAGAAAAAGTGAAAAAAATTAAAAAAACAAGATGGCGGCCGAGCTGTGACGTCTCAAATTTCCGACCCCTCCCTGTAAAGTTTTGTATGAAAAAAATTTTTTTCACCCATGGTGTCGTATAGAGCTCAACGAATGTGACTCGGAGAAAGGTGGAGAGAGCTGATGAGTGAGGAGTTCGGAGACGGGCGAGGGGCAGGGCCAGGGTATAGAAGATAGGTGGAGGGTGCTCGACCAAATGTCATTCGAAACCTCGAGCAGTTGCCAGTGAGTTGAAAAAAATTCCAAAATGGCGGAAAAAAAATGGCGGCAAATTTTGTCCGTCTCTCTCTCGGAGACTATAAAAGATGGAGGAGCGGTTTCTCGACAAAAGATGATCAAAACCCGGAGGTCTACCTGGTGAGTAGGAAAAAAATTCAAGATGGCGGATTTTTTTTTCCATACAAAATGTATGGGGAATATTGAAGGGACTAGAAGTTGGGAACTATGCAAGACATTGATTTTGATAGGTTCATAGGTGTCTTAGATCTCGGAGAATTAAAAAAGAAAAATATACTGGCCGAATTGAGAACCTCCTCCTTTTTGGAAATGGGTTAAAAAAGGTGAAAGAGTGGTTCTTCTGCCAACTATCCACGCGACCAACTAGGTGGGGTGTGCTCCAACAAAAATTACTCGAAACCACATCCAATTAGCAGGGAGTTGAAAAAAAAACTCCAAAATGGCGGATTCAAGATGGCGGCCATAGAAACTTTCTCTGGGTGTCTATATCGGAGAGTATAAAAGATGGAAGAGTGGTTTCTTGGCGACAGATGATAAAGAACCGAAGGTCTACCTGATGAACAGATAAAAATTCAAGATGGCGGATTTTTTTCCCCATGCGAAATATATGGCGAATATTGATTTTTCTTTTCTTTTTTTTTCTTCTTTTTGTTTCTTTTTTCTTTTCTTCATTTTTCTTCATTTTTCTTTTTTTCATTTTTCATTTATTTGCTTTTTTTTCTTTTTCGTTTTTCTTTTTTTCTTTTTTTTCTTTTTTTCTTTCTTTTTTCCTTTTTTTTATTATTTTTCTTTTTTTTTTCGTTTTTCATTTTCTTTTTTCTTTCTTCTTTTTTTTTCTTTTTTCTTTTTTTTCTTTTTCTTTTGTGAATGAGGAGCACGGCCAGGTTATTGCAGATAGGTGGGGTGTGCTCGAACAAATTTTTTGCCAAAAGATGACCAGAATCCGAAGGTCTACTTGATGAGTAAAAAAATCGCGGTCCGCTTTAGTGGGCCGCGCACCCACGCGCCTTACTTTTAGTAATAACACTTCCCGCGAGCTGCTTTAGCAGCTCGCGCACCGAGCAAACGCTAGTTATAATATATATAGCTCGATTACCACTGACTGATTCACTGACTCACTCATTGACAGGGTTGTTCTCCTAGAAGGAGACGGAAATCGATACAATGATGTAGGGGAGATATGTCCGGGTGGGAGATTCGAGTGGGGAAAAATTATGACATTTCGGAAAAACAAGATGGCGGCCGACGTGAATCTTGCAATTCTTTTGTTTTCCAACCGATTTCTTTGAAATTTTGGATTATTGTAGAAATTAGTAAACGATTAACAGAAAAAGTGAAAAAAATTAAAAAAACAAGATGGCGGCCGAGCTGTGACGTCTCAAATTTCCGACCCCTCTCCTGTAAAATTTTGTATGAAAAAAATTTTTTTCACCCATGGTGTCGTATAGAGCTCAAAGAATGTGACTCGGAGAAAGGTGGAGAGAGCTGATGAGTGAGGAGTTCGGAGACGGGCGAGGGGCACGGCCAGGGTATAGTAGATAGGTGGAGGGTGCTCGACCAAATGTCATTCAAAACCTCGAGCAGTTGCCAGTGAGTTGAAAAAAAATTCCAAAATGGCGGAAAAAAAATGGCGGCAAATTTTGTCCGTCTCTCTCTCGGAGACTATAAAAGATGGAGGAGCGGTTTCTCGACAAAAGATGATCAAAACCCGGAGGTCTACCTGGTGAGTAGGGAAAAAATTCAAGATGGCGGATTTTTTTTTTTCCATACTAAATGTATGGGGAATATTGAAGGGACTAGAAGTTGGGAACTATGCAAGACATTGATTTTGATAGGTTCATAGGGCTTTTTTCTTTTTCTTTTTTTTCATTTTACATTTGTTTTTTTTTCATTTTTTTTTCGTTTTTTTTCTTTTTTTTTCTTTTTCTTTTGTGAATGAGGAGCACGGCCAGGTTATTTTGCAGATAGGTGGGGTGTGCTCGAACAAATTTTTTGGCAAAAGATGACCAGAATCCGAAGGTCTACTTGATGAGTAAAAAAATCGCGGTCCGCTTTAGCGGGCCGCGCACCCACGCGCCCTACTTGTAGTAATAGCACTTCCCGCGAGCTGCTTTAGCAGCTCGCGCACCGAGCGAAATAAATAAAGCCGAACAATCGCGGTCCGCTTTAGCGGGCCGCGCACCCACGCGCCTTACTTTTAGTGAAACACTTCCCGCGAGCTGCTTTAGCAGCTCGCGCACCGAGCAAACGCTAGTAATATATATATAGCTCGATTACCACTGACTCACTGACTGATTGACATAATTGTTCTCCTACTCGATTACCACTGACTCACTGACTGATTGACATAATTGTTCTCCTAGAAAGAGACAAAAAACGATACAATGATGTATGGGAGATATGTTCGGGTGGGGGATTCGAGTGGGGAAAAATTATGACATTCCGGAAAAACAAGATGGCGGCCGACGTGAATCTTGCAACTCTTTTGTTTTCCAACCGATTTCTTTGAAATTTTGGATTATTGTAGAAATTAGTAAACGATTAACAGAAAAAGTGAAAAAAATTAAAAAAACAAGATGGCGGCCGAGTTGTGACGTCTCAAATTTCCACCCCTCCTGTAAAATTTTGTATGAAAAAAATTTTTTTCACCCATAGTGTCGTATAGAACTCAAAGAATGTGACTCGGAGAAAGGTGGAGAGAGCTGATGAGTGAGGAGTTCGGATACGGGCGAGGGGCACGGCCAGGGTATAGAAGATAGGTGGAGGGTGCTCGACCAAATGTCATTCGAAACCTCGAGCAGTTGCCAGTGAGTCGAAAAAAAATTCCAAAATGGCGGAAAAAAAATGGCGGCAAATTTTGTCCGTCTCTCTCTCGGAGACTATAAAAGATGGAGGAGCGGTTTCTCGACAAAAGGTGATCACAACCCGGAGGTCTACCTGGTGAGTAGGAAAAAAATTCAAGATGGCGGATTTTTTTTTTTTACATACAAAATGTATGGGGAATATTGAAGGGACTAGAAGTTGGGAACTATGCAAGACATTGATTTTGATAGGTTCATAGGGCTTTTTTTCTTTTTCTTTTTTTTCATTTTACATTTGCTTTTTTTCTTTTTTTTTCTTTTTCTTTTGTGAATGAGGAGCACGGCCAGGTTATTGCAGATAGGTGGGGTGTGCTCGAACAAATTTTTTGGCAAAAGATGACCAGAATCCGAAGGTCTACTTGATGAGTAAAAAAATCGCGGTCCGCTTTAGCGGGCCGCGCACCCACGCGCCCTACTTGTAGTAATAACACTTCCCGCGAGCTGCTTTAGCAGCTCGCGCACCGAGCAAACGCTAGTTATAATATATATAGCTCGATTACCACTGATTCACTCACTGACTGATTCACTCATTGACAGGGTTGTTCTCCTTGAAGGAGACGGATATCGATATAATGATGTTGGGGAGATATGTCCAGGTGGGGGATTCGAGTTGGGGAAAATTATGACATTTCGGAAAAACAAGATGGCGGCCGACGTGAATCTTGCAACTCTTTTGTTTTCCAACCGATTTCTTTGAAATTTTGGATTATTGTAGAAATTAGTAAACGATTAAAAGAAAAAGTGAAAAAAATTAAAAAAACAAGATGGCGGCCGAGCTGTGACGTCTCAAATTTCCGACCCCTCTCCTGTAAAATTTTGTATGAAAAAAATTTTTTTCACCCATGGTGTCGTATAGAGCTCAAAGAATGTGACTCGGAGAAAGGTGGAGAGAGCTGATGAGTGAGGAGTTCGGAGACGGGCGAGGGGCACGGCCAGGGTATAGAAGATAGGTGGAGGGTGCTCGACCAAATGTCATTCGAAACCTCGAGCAGTTGCCAGTGAGTTGAAAAAAAAATCCAAAATGGCGGAAAAAAAATGGCGGCCAAATTTGTCCGTCTCTCTCTCGGAGACTATAAAAGATGGAGGAGCGGTTTCTCGACAAAAGATGATCACAACCCGGAGGTCTACCTGGTGAGTAGGAAAAAAATTCAAGATGGCGGATTTTTTTTTCCCCCCATACAAAATGTATGGGGAATATTGAAGGGACTAGAAGTTGGGAACTATGCAAGACATTGATTTTGATAGGTTCATAGGGCTTTTTTTCTTTTTCTTTTTTTTCATTTTACATTTGCTTTTTTTCTTTTTTTTTTTCTTTTTTTTTCTTTTTCATTTGTGAATGAGGAGCACGGCCAGGTTATTGCAGATAGGTGGGGTGTGCTCGAACAAATTTTTTGGCAAAAGATGACCAGAATCCGAAGGTCTACTTGATGAGTAAAAAAATCGCGGTCCGCTTTAGCGGGCCGCGCACCCACGCGCCCTACTTGTAGTAATAACACTTACCGCGAGCTGCTTTAGCAGCTCGCGCACCGAGCGAAATAAATAAAGCCGAACAATCGCGGTCCGCTTTAGCGGGCCGCGCACCCACGCGCCTTACTTTTAGTAAAACACTTCCCGCGAGCTGCTTTAGCAGCTCGCGCACCGAGCAAACGCTAGTAATATATATAGCTCGATTACCACTGACTAATTCACTGATTCACTGACTCATTGACAGGGTTGTTCTCCTAGAAGGAGACGGAAATCGATATAATGATGTTCGGGAGATGTGTTTGGGGGGGGGATTCGAGTTGGGCAAAATTATGACATTTCGAAAAAACAAGATGGCGGCCGACGTGAATCTTGCAACTCTTTTGTTTTCCAACCGATTTCTTTGAAATTTTGGATTATTGTAGAAATTAGTAAACGATTAACAGAAAAAGTGAAAAAAATTAAAAAAACAAGATGGCGGCCGAGCTGTGACGTCTCAAATTTCCGACCCCTCTACTGTAAAATTTTGTATCAAAAAAATTTTTTTCACCCATGGTGTCGTATAGAGCTCAAAGAATGTGACTCGGAGAAAGGTGGAGAGAGCTGATGAGTGAGGAGTTCGGAGACGGGCGAGGGGCACGGCCAGGGTATAGAAGATAGGTGGAGGGTGCTCGACCAAATGTCATTCGAAACCTCGAGCAGTTGCCAGTGAGTTGAAAAAAAATCCAAAATGGCGGAAAAAAAATGGCGGCAAATTTTGTCCGTCTCTCTCTCGGAGACTATAAAAGATTGAGGAGCGGTTTCTCGACAAAAGATGATCAAAACCTGGAGGTCTACCTGGTGAGTAGAAAAAAAATTCAAGATGGCGGATTTTTTTTTTCATACAAAATGTATGGGGAATATTGAAGGGACTAGAAGTTGGGAACTATGCAAGACATTGATTTTGATAGGTTCATAGGTGTCTTAGATCTCGGAGAATTAAAAAAGATAAATATACTGGCCGAATTGAGAACCTCCTCCTTTTTGGAAATGGGTTAAAAAAGGTGAGAGTGGTTTTTTTGCCAACTATCCACGCGACCAACTAGGTGGGGTGTGCTCCAACAAAAATTACTCGAAACCACATCCAATTAGCAGGGAGTTGCAAAAAAAACTCCAAAATGGCGGATTCAAGATGGCGGCCATAGAAACTTTCTCTGGTGTCTATCTCGGCGAGTATAAAAGATGGAAGAGTAGTTTCGTGGCAACAGATGATCAAGACCCAAAGGTCTACTTGATGATCAGGAAAAAAAACAAGATGGCGGATTTTTTTACCATGCGAAATATATGGCGAATATTGATTTTTCTTTTTTTTCTTCTTTTTGTTTCTTTTTCTTTTTTTTCTTTTTCTTCATTTTTCTTTTTTCTCTTTTATTTTTTCTTTTTCTATTGCTTTTACTTTTTTCTTTTCTTTTTCGTTTTTCCTTTTTTCTTTTTCTTTTCCTCTTTTTTATTTTTTTTTTCATTTTTCATTTATTTGCTTTTTTTCTTTTTCTTTTCTTAATGAGGAGCACGGCCATGTTATCGCAGATAGGTGGGGTGTGCTCGAACAAATTTTTTGGCAAAAGATGACCAGAATCCGAAGGTCTACTTGAGGAGCAAAAAAATCGCGGTCCGCTTCAGCGGGCCGCGCACCCACGCGCCCTACTTTTAGTACACTTCCCGCGAGCTACAAAAAAAGAGTATACTTCCCGCGAGCTGCTTTAGCAGCTCGCGCACAGAGCAAACGCTAGTTATAATATATATAGCTCGATTACCACTCACTCACTCACTGACTCACTCATTGACAGGGTTGTTCTCCTAGAATGAGACGGAAATCGATATAATGATGTTCGGGAGATATGTTGGGGTGGGGGATTCGAGTTGGGGAAAATTATGACATTTCGGAAAAACAAGATGCCGGCCGACGTGAATCTTGCAACTCTTTTGTTTTCCAACCGATTTCTTTGAAATTTTGGATTATTGTAGAAATTAGTAAACGATTAACAGAAAAAGTGAAAAAAATTAAAAAAACAAGATGGCGGCCGAGCTGTGACGTCTCAAATTTCCGACCCCTCTCCTGTAAAATTTTGTATGAAAAAAATTTTTTTCACCCATGGTGTCGTATAGAGCTCAAAGAATGTGACTCGGAGAAAGGTGGAGAGAGCTGATGAGTGAGGAGTTCGGAGACGGGCGAGGGGCACGGCCAGGGTATAGAAGATAGGTGGAGGGTGCTCGACCAAATGTCATTCGAAACCTCGAGCAGTTGCCAGTGAGTTGAAAAAAAATTCCAAAATGGCGGAAAAAAAATGGCGGCAAATTTTGTCCGTCTCTCTCTCGGAGACTATAAAAGATGGAGGAGTGGTTTCTCGACAAAAGATGATCACAACCCGGAGGTCTACCTGGTGAGTAGGAAAAAAATTCAAGATGGCGGATTTTTTTTTCCATACAAAATGTATGGGGAATATTGAAGGGACTAGAAGTTGGGAACTATGCAAGACATTGATTTTGATAGGTTCATAGGGCTTTTTTTCTTTTTCCTTTTTTTCATTTTACATTTGCTTTTTTCTTTTTTTTCTTTTTTTTTTCTTTTTTTTTCTTTTTCTTTTGTGAATGAGGAGCACGGCCAGGTTATTGCAGATAGGTGGGGTGTGCTCGAACAAATTTTTTGGCAAAAGATGACCAGAATCCGAAGGTCTATTTGATGAGTAAAAAAATCGCGGTCCGCTTTAGCGGGCCGCGCACCCACGCGCCCTACTTGTAGTAATAACACTTCCCGCGAGCTGCTTTAGCAGCTCGCGCACCGAGCAAAATAAATAAAGCCGAACAATCGCGGTCCGCTTTAGCGGGCCGCGCACCCACGCGCCCTACTTGCAGCAATAACACTTCCCGCGAGCTGCTTTAGCAGCTCGCGCACCGAGCGAAATAAATAAAGCCGAAAAATAGCAGTCCGCTTTAGCGGGCCGCGCACCCACGCGCCTTACTTTTAGTAAAACACTTCCCGCGAGCTGCTTTAGCAGCTGGCGCACCGAGCAAATGCTAGTTATTATCTATACTTATAATAAAACTGTAACTGGAAGATTTCTGTACATTTAATATATTTTGAAAATTTTAATTGGGGGATGCTTGACTATCGATACTGAGCCCAAAACAGATTTGTATTTAATTTTTGTCTGTCTGTCTGTCTGTCTGTCTGTCTGTCCGCGCTTCACGCGAAAACTACTGAACGGATTTAAATGAAATTTAGTACAGCGGTAGCTGATACTTTGGGTCAACATATAGGATAGTTTTTATCCCGATAAAACATAAGGTTACTCCAGGATAGGGGATGAAACTTTTTGTTGATTATACTCCATAACTCAGTCAAATCTGAACGGATTTTAATAATTCTTTCTTTATTTGAAAGTGTGCACGACAAGAAATACAATGACCAATTATGGTGAAGATCTGCTAGATATTATCGGAGATAGAGGACAAAACTTCTCACGGATAGTTCCAGGTCACTCGCATACGATATATACGTATATAGATCTTATTACATTCATACCATAGCCATATCTTGACCTGAGCCATTCATTACATACTAATTTTAGACTATATCACTGACCTCCAGGCCCTAGCTCCTCAATCCTGATGCTGCAGTGTACTGCCCACCTAAATCATGGATATTTACGAACTCGATTGTGAATTGATATTGTAGGTGCCAAATATTTAAAATATAATAGAGTAGTGGAGCCGTAAAAGAGGACTCAATTCTGATGCTGCTGGGTACTGCTCACCAATGGTAACAAACAACAAGTAACAATTAGTATGAACTACTTAGGGTAGTGGCATAACGCAGCCGTAAAAAATTTCGCGTCTCCGTTTTCCGTTTACTAAAATTTCCCACAGTAGCTTAGCTAATTTAACTATCGCTCGGTTCGGTTTAGGAATCATCTTCCTCCCTTCTCCTCCCCATGCTACAACTACTAATGGTACCAACTTCTCAATCCCGATGCTGCTGATGATAATACCCACCTAAATAGTGGGTGTTTACAAAATGTCGATAATGAATTCATATTGTAGGTACCAACCAAGTGAAGAATACAAAGTGGCATAGTGCAATCGTAAAAAATGTCTCACTCGCTTCGTTCGCGAGAATGTCGATTGTAGATTTCTTTTTAACCGACTTCGAAAAAGGAGCAGATTCTCAATTCGTCGGAATCTATTTTTTCGATTTTTTTTATGTATGTTCACCGATTACTCGAAGGCGCCTGAACTGATTTGGAAAATTCTTACTTTTTTGTTTGAAAGGGTATACTTCCCAGGTGGTTTTTAAATTTTACCGAAATCGGTTGAGCGGTTTTAAAAAATTAAGAAAAAAAAATATATACTTTGTTTTGTAAAAAAATTATATTAAATTATGTACTCATTAGTATATGGACTACACAGAGGCGTAGTGCGATCAAAAAATCTTCCCGCTCGCGTCGCTCGCGAATATATCAGTTTTCAGTTGCTTCTGCGGGTGCCAACTGAACATGAACTACAAAGAAGCGTAGTGCAATCGAAAATTTTTGCGCTCGCTTCGCTCGCTAAAATGTGTCTTCTTGATTGGTATTGTAAGAACCAAGTATGAAGGACATAGCTATGTAGTGCAGCCCAAAAGAATTTTGCGAAATGTCTGTTTTGGATTGCCAAGGATGGACTACATAGTGATGCAATGTAATTGTAAAAATTTTCGCGCTAGCTTCATTGGCGAAAATTTCTTAATTGTTGTTGTGAGTGTAAACAAAGTATGCTCGCTTCGCTCGCGAAAATATTAGTTTTCAGTTGCTACTGTAGGTGCCAAGTATGAACTCCAAATAAGCGTAGTGCAATCGAAAATGTTTGCGCTCGCTTCGCTCGCGAAAATGTCGATTGTAGATTGCTTTTGTCTATACCAATTAGTATGGACTACACAGAGGCGTAGTGCGATCAAAATATTTTCGCGCTCGCTTCACTCGCGAAAATTTCGGTTTTCGCTTGCTAATGTAGGTGCCAAGTATAAACTAAAAAGGAGCGTAGTGCAATCTAAAATTTTTGCGCTCGCTTTGCTCGCGAAATTGTGTCTTTTCTTGATTGGTATTGTAAGAACCAAGTATGAAGGACACAGTTAAGTAGTGCAGCCCTAAAAAATTTGCGAAAATGTCCGTTTTCGATTGCCAAGTATGGACTACATAGCGATGCAACGTAATTGTAAAAAATTTCGCGCTCGCTTCGCTCGCGAAAATTTCTTTTCTTCATTGTTGTTGTAAGTGTAAATCAAGTATGGAGTACATAGTTAAGTTATAGTGCAGTCCTAAAAAATTTCGCTTCGCTCGCGAAAATGTATTTCCTTCATTATTGTTGTGAGTGTAAACCAAGTATGAAGTACATAGTTAAGTAGTGCGTTCCTAAAAAAATTCGCGCTCGCTTCGCTCGCGAAAATATCACTTTTCAGTTGCTATTGTAGGTGCCAAGTATGAAATACAAAAAAGCGTAGTGCAATCGAAAATTTTTGCGCTCGCTTCGCTCGCGAAAATGTCCTTTGTAGATTGCTTTGATCTATACCTATAACTATGAACTACACAGAGGCGTAGTGCGATCAAAATATTTTCGCGCTCGCTTCGCTCGCGAAAATTTCGGTTTTCGATTGCTAATGTAGGTGCCAAGTAGAAACTAAAAAGCGTAGTGCAATCTAAAATTTTTGCGCTCGCTTTGCTCGCGAAATTGTGTCTTTTCTTGATTGGTATTGTAAGAACAAAGTATGAAGGACACAGTTAAGTAGTGCAGCCCTAAAAAAATTGCGAAAATGTCCGTTTTGGATTGCCAAGTATGGACTACATAGTGATGCAATGTAATTGTAAAAAATTTCGCGCTCGCTTCGCTCGCGACAGCGTCGGTTTTGTGTTGCTTATGTAGGTGCCAAGTATGGACTACATAGTGGCGTAGTGCAATCGTAAAAAATGTCGCACTCGCTTTACTAGCGATAATGTCGATTATAGATTGCTTTTGTCTATACCAATTAGTATGGATTACACAGAGGCGTACTTAATGCGATTAAAAAATCTTTGCGCTCCGTTTCGCTCGCGAAAATATCAGTTTTCAGTTGCTACTGTAGGTGCCAAGTATGAACTACAAATAAGCGTAGTGCAATCGAAAATTTTGCGCTCGCTTCGCTCGCGAAATGTGTCTTTCTTGATTGATACTGTAAGAACCAAGTATGAATGACACAGTTTTGTAGTGCAGCCCTAAAGAATTTTGCGAAATGTCCGTTTTAGACTACATAGTGATGCAATGAAATCTTAAAAATTTTCGCGCTCGCTTCGTTGGCGAAAATGTCTTTTCTTAATTGTTGTTGTGAGTGTAAACCAAGTATGGAGTACATAGTTAAGTAGTGCAGTTCTGAAACTTTTGCGCTCGCTTCGCTCGCGATAACGTCGCCTTTGTGTTGCTTATGTAGGTGCCAAGTATGGACTACATAGTGGCGTAGTGCAATCGTAAAAAATGTCGCACTCGCTTTACTAGCGATAATGTCGATTATAGATTGCTTTTGTCTATACCAATTAGTATGGGCTACACAGAGGCGTAGTGCGATCAAAAAATTTTCGCACTCGCTTCGCTCACGAAAATTTCGGTTTTCAGTTGCTACTGTAGATGCCAAGTATAAACTAAAAAGAAGCGTAGTGCAATCGAAAATTCTCGCCTGCAACACTGGACTGTAGTCCAGTGATGCATCATTGAAGACCAGTTACCAACTCCTCAATCCTGATGCTACTGGTCCTGCCTAAATTGTGGGTATTTACAAAATTTCCATTTTGAATTGATATTGTAGGTTTGCAGGTACCAAGTAGGTACAGAATATTATATAGTTGCGTAGTACAATCGTAACAACCTCACGATTAACATAAAACAATTCTTTTTTATTACTTTTTCCACGCGGACGAAGTCGCGGGCATCAGCTAGTAATATATATAGCTCGATTACCACTGACTCACTGATTCACTGATTCACTGACTCATTGACATAATTGTTCTCCTAGAAGGAGACGGAAATCGATATAATGATGTTCGGGAGATATGTTCGGGTGGGGGATTCGAGTAGGGAAAAATTATGACATTTCGGAAAAACAAGATGGCGGCCGACGTGATTCTTGCAACTCTTTTGTTTTCCAACCGATTTCTTTGAAATTTTGGATTATTGTAGAAATTAGTAAACGATTAACAGAAAAAGTGAAAAAAATTAAAAAAACAAGATGGCGGCCGAGCTGTGACGTCTCAAATTTCCACCCCTCTCCTGTAAAATTTTGTATGAAAAAAATTTTTTTCACCCATGGTGTCGTATAGAGCTCAAAGAATGTGACTCGGAGAAAGGTGGAGAGAGCTGATGAGTGAGGAGTTCGGAGACGGGCGAGGGGCACGGCCAGGGTATAGAAGATAGGTGGAGGGTGCTCGACCAAATGTCATTCGAAACCTCGAGCAGTTGCCAGTGCGTTGAAAAAAAATTCCAAAATGGCGGAAAAAAAATGGCGGCAAATTTTGTCCGTCTCTCTCTCGGAGACTATAAGAGATGGAGGAGCGGTTTCTCGACAAAAGATGATCAAAACCCGGAGGTCTACCTGGTGAGTAGGAAAAAAATTCAAGATGGCGGATTTTTTTTTTCCATACTAAATGTATGGGGAATATTGAAGGGACTAGAAGTTGGGAACTATGCAAGACATTGATTTTGATAGGTTCATAGGGCTTTTTTTCTTTTTCTTTTTTTCATTTTACATTTGTTTTTTTTGTTTTTTTTTTTTCATTTTTTTTTCTTTTTTTTCTTTTTCTTTTGTGAATGAGGAGCACGGCCAGGTTATTGCAGATAGGTGGGGTGTGCTCGAACAAATTTTTTGGCAAAAGATGACCAGAATCCGAAGGTCTACTTGATGAGTAAAAAAAATCGCGGTCCGCTTTAGCGGGCCGCGCACCCACGCGCCCTACTTGTAGTAACAACACTTCCCGCGAGCTGCTTTAGCAGCTCGCGCACCGAGCGAAATAAATAAAGCCGAACAATCGCGGTCCGCTTTAGCGGGCCGCGCACCCACGCGCCTTACTTTTAGTAAAACACTTCCCGCGAGCTGCTTTAGCAGCTCGCGCACCGAGCAAACGCTAGTTATTATAATATATATAGCTCGATTACCACTCACTGATTCACTCACTCACTCACTGATTGACAGGGTTGTTCTCCTAGAAGGAGACGGAAATCGATATAATGATGTAGGGGAGATATGTCCGGGTGGGGGATTCGAGTGGGGAAAAATTATGACATTTCGGAAAAACAAGATGGCGGCCGACGTGAATCTTGCAACTCTTTTGTTTTCCAACCGATTTCTTTGAAATTTTGGATTATTGTAGGAATTAGTAAACGATTAACAGAAAAAGAGAAAAAAATTAAAAAAACAAGATGGCGGCCGAGCTGTGACGTCCCAAATTTCCGACCCCTCTCCTGTAAAATTTTGTATGAAAAAATTTTTTTCCACCCATGGTGTCGTGTAGAGCTCAAAGAATGTGACTCGGAGAAAGGTGGAGAGAGCTGATGAGTGAGGAGTTCGGAGACGGGCGAGGGGCACGGCCAGGGTATAGAAGATAGGTGGAGGGTGCTCGACCAAATGTCATTCGAAACCTCGAGCAGTTGCCAGTGAGTTGAAAAAAAATTCCAAAATGGCGGAAAAAAAATGGCGGCAAATTTTGTCCGTCTCTCTCTCGGAGACTATAAAAGATGGAGGAGCGGTTTCTCGACAAAAGATGATCAAAACCCGGAGGTCTACCTGGTGAGTAGGAAAAAAATTCAAGATGGCGGATTTTTTTTTCTCCATACAAAATGTATGGGGAATATTGAAGGGACTAGAAGTTGGGAACTATGCAAGACATTGATTTTGATAGGTTCATAGGGCTTTTTTTCTTTTTCTTTTTTTTCATTTTACATTTGCTTTTTTTCTTTTTTTTTCTTTTTTTTTTTCTTTTGTGAATGAGGAGCACGGCCAGGTTATTGCAGATAGGTGGGGTGTGCTCGAACAAATTTTTTGGCAAAAGATGACCAGAATCCGAAGGTCTACTTGATGAGTAAAAAAATCGCGGTCCGCTTTAGCGGGCCGCGCACCCACGCGCCCTACTTGTAGTAATAACACTTCCCGCGAGCTGCTTTAGCAGCTCGCGCACCGAGCGAAATAAATAAAGCCGAACAATCGCGGTCCGCTTTAGCGGGCCGCGCACCCACGCGCCTTACTTTTATTAATAACACTTCCCGCGAGCTGCTTTAGCAGCTCGCGCACCGAGCAAACGCTAGTTATAATATATATAGCTCGATTACCACTGACTGACTCACTGATTGACATAATTGTTCTCCTAGAAAGAGACATAAAACGATACAATGATGTATGGGAGATATGTCCGGGTGGGGGATTCGAGTTGGGGAAAATTATGACATTTCGGAAAAACAAGATGGCGGCCGACGTGAATCTTGCAACTCTTTTGTTTTCCAACCGATTTCTTTGAAATTTTGGATTATTGTAGAAATTAGTAAACGATAAACAGAAAAAGTGAAAAAAATAAAAAAAACAAGATGGCGGCCGAGCTGTGACGTCTCAAATTTCCGACCCCTCTCCTGTAAAATTTTGTATGAAAAAATTTTTTTTCACCCATGGTGTCGTATAGAGCTCAAAGAATGTGACTCGGAGAAAGGTGGAGAGAGCTGATGAGTGAGGAGTTCGGAGACGGGCGAGGGGCACGGCCAGGGTATAGAAGATAGGTGGAGGGTGCTCGACCAAATGTCATTCGGAACCTCGAGCAGTTGCCAGTGAGTTGAAAAAAAATTCCAAAATGGCGGAAAAAAAATGGCGGCAAATTTTGTCCGTCTCTCTCTCGGAGACTATAAAAGATGGAGGAGCGGTTTCTCGACAAAAGATGATCACAACCCGGAGGTCTACCTGGTGAGTAGGAAAAAAATTCAAGATGGCGGATTTTTTTTTCCCATACAAAATGTATGGGGAATATTGAAGGGACTAGAAGTTGGGAACTATGCAAGACATTGATTTTGATAGGTTCATAGGTGTCTTAGATCTCGAAGAATTAAAAAAGAAAAATATACTGGCCGAATTGAGAACCTCCTCCTTTTTGGAAATGGGTTAAAGAGACTCACTCATTGATTGACACGATTGTTCTCCTAGAAAGAGACAGAAAACGATACAATGATGTAGGGGAGATATTATGTTCGGGTGCGGGATTCGAGAAGGGAAAAATTATGACATTTCGGAAAAACAAGATGGCGGCCGACGTGATTCTTGCAACTCTTTTGTTTTTCAACCGATTTCGTTACAACTCGCAATTATTGAAGAGATTAGTGAACGATTAATAAAAAAAAAGGAAAAAATTGGAAAAACAAGATGGCGGCCAAGCTGTAGTGTTTTAAAATTTTTGATTTTTCGACCCCGAACCGCGGCGCCACAGATCCGAAACGGGGCGGTCGAGGATAATAATTTTTTCTTGGTTCGCCTAATATTATCCTGTGTTTTGACAAAAATAAGAGTGGTTTTTAAAAATTTAAGATGGCGGCTGTCGCGGCGACCATTCGGTTAGAGATACGAAACATTGCAATTTTAAAATTCAAATTACTCACAGTTGGCAAGGTCGGAGCGTTTCAACTTGTAAGGGGCGATTGTGTGTACCGACTCTAGGTATGGGTTAGTGAAAAAAAATTACCCCATTTCTCGGGAAATTTTCAAGATTTACCCCAAAAATGAAAAAATCTAAATACGGACTTTTTGCAAAATCCGAGTACCAACAACTGCGTGTCTCACTCGCAAAAATGACATTTGGGTATTTTCGTCGTCGAGGTCTGGCAGCACTGGAATTTATCAAAGTAAAAGTGATTTTCGAGATGGCCCTTTTTCAGGGGCGATCATTTCGGCTGGGTGCGAGCGAGATGAAAAATTGAAACGTCATCGGGAGCGATATAATATCCTGTAGTTGATGGGAAAGTTATAAAACTGTGTGATATGTTTCTGTAGAACGAGGTAGCGGCCATTTTGTATTTTTCTTTGTGGTTTTGAAAATTTCGATCATGTTTTTGAGGCAGTTGGCAACATTTGGGAAAGTTGACATGTATGGGTCGATCGTGTGACTCGACAAAAGATGACCAGAATCCGAAGGTCTACTTGATGAGCAAAAAAATCGCGGTCCGCTTTAGCGGGCCGCGCACCCACGCGCCTTACTTTTAGTAATAACACTTCCCGCGAGCTGCTTTAGCAGCTCGCGCACCGAGCAAACGCTAGTTATAATATATATAGCTCGATTACCACTGACTGACTGACTCACTGATTGACATAATTGTTCTCCTAGAAAGAGACAAAAAACGATATAATGATGTACGGGAGATATGTCCGGGTGGGGGATTCGAGTGGGGAAAAATTATGACATTTCGGAAAAACAAGATGGCGGCCGACGTGATTCTTGCAACTCTTTTGTTTTCCAACCGATTTCTTTGAAATTTTGGATTATCGTAGAAATTAGTAAACGATTAACAGAAAAAGTGAAAAAAATTTAAAAATCAAGATGGCGGCCGAGCTGTGACGTCTCAAATTTCCGACCCTCTCCTGTAAAATTTTGTATGAAAAAATTTTTTTTCACCCATGGTGTCGTATAGAGCTCAAAGAACGTGACTCGGAGAAAGGTGGAGAGAGCTGATGAGTGAGGAGTTCGGAGACGGGCGAGGGGCACGGCCAGGGTATAGAAGATAGGTGGAGGGTGCTCGACCAAATGTCATTCGAAACCTCGAGCAGTTGCCAGTGAGTTGAAAAAAAATTCCAAAATGGCGGAAAAAAAATGGCGGCAAATTTTGTCCGTCTCTCTCTCGGAGACTATAAAAGATGGAGGAGCGGTTTCTCGACAAAAGTTGATCAAAACCCGGAGGTCTACCTGGTGAGTAGGAAAAAAATTCAAGATGGCGGATTTTTTTTTCCCCCCATACAAAGTGTATGGGGAATATTGAAGGGACTAGAAGTTGGGAACTATGCAAGACATTGATTTTGATAGGTTCATAGGGCTTTTTTATTTTTCTTTTTTTTCATTTTACATTTGCTTTTTTTCTTTTTTTTCTTTTTTTTTTTTTTTCTTTTTTTTTCTTTTTCTTTTGTGAATGAGGAGCACGGCCAGGTTATTGCAGATAGGTGGGGTGTGCTCGAACAAATTTTTTGGCAAAAGATGACCAGAATCCGAAGGGCTACTTGATGAGTAAAAAAACCGCGGTCCGCTTTATCGGGCCGCGCACCCACGCGCCCTACTTGTAGCAATAACACTTCCCGCGAGCTGCTTTAGCAGCTCGCGCACCGAGCGAAATAAATAAAGCCGAACAATCGCGGTCCGCTTTAGCGGGCCGCGCACCCACGCGCCCTACTTGTAGCAATAACACTTCCCGCGAGCTGCTTTAGCAGCTCGCGCACCGAGCAAACGCTAGTTATAATATATATAGCTCGATTACCACTGACTGATTCACTCACTCACTGATTGACACGATTGTTCTCCTAGAAGGAGACGGAAAACGATACAATGATGTAGGGGAGATATGTCCGGGTGGGGGATTCGAGTGGGGAAAAATTATGACATTTCGGAAAAACAAGATGGCGGCCGACGTGATTCTTGCAACTCTTTTGTTTTCCAACCGATTTCTTTGAAATTTTGGATTATTGTAGGAATTAGTAAACGATTAACAGAAAAAGAGAAAAAAAATAAAAAAACAAGATGGCGGCCGAGCTGTGACGTCCCAAATTTCCGACCCCTCTCCTGTAAAATTTTGTATGAAAAAATTTTTTTTCACCCATGGTGTCGTGTAGAGCTCAAAGAATGTGACTCGGAGAAAGGTGGAGAGAGCTGATGAGTGAGGAGTTCGGATACGGGCGAGGGGCACGGCCAGGGTATAGAAGATAGGTGGAGGGTGCTCGACCAAATGTCATTCGAAACCTCGAGCAGTTGCCAGTGAGTTGAAAAAAAATTCCAAAATGGCGGAAAAAAAATGGCGGCAAATTTTGTCCGTCTCTCTCTCGGAGACTATAAAAGATGGAGGAGCGGTTTCTCGACAAAAGATGATCAAAACCCGGAGTTCTACCTGGTGAGTAGGAAAAAAATTCAAGATGGCGGATTTTTTTTTCCATACAAAATGTATGGGGAATATTGAAGGGACTAGAAGTTGGGAACTATGCAAGATATTGATTTTGATAGGTTCATAGGGCTTTTTTTCTTTTTCTTTTTTTTCATTTTACATTTGCTTTTTTCTTTTTTTTCTTTTTTTTTTCTTTTTTTTTCTTTTTCTTTTGTGAATGAGGAGCACGGCCAGGTTATTGCAGATAGGTGGGGTGTGCTCGAACAAATTTTTTGGCAAAAGATGACCAGAATCCGAAGGTCTACTTGATGAGTAAAAAAATCGCGGTCCGCTTTAGCGGGCCGCGCACCCACGCGCCCCTACTTGTAGTAATAACACTTCACGCGAGCTGCTTTAGCAGCTCGCGCACCGAGCGAAATAAATAAAGCCGAACAATCGCGGTCCGCTTTAGCGGGCCGCGCACCCACGCCCTACTTGTAGCAATAACACTTCCCGCGAGCTGCTTTAGCAGCTCGCGCACCGAGCGAAATAAATAAAGCCGAACAATCGCGGTCCGCTTTAGCGGGCCGCGCACCCACGCGCCTTACTTTTAGTAAAACACTTCCCGCGAGCTGCTTTAGCAGCTTTAGCAGCTTTCGCAGCACCGAGCAAACGCTAGTTAATATATATATAGCTGCTGGGGCTGATTCACTGACTGATTCACTCATTGATCACCTCTCCTGTAAAATTTTGTATGAAAAAATTTTTTTTTCACCGATGGTTTCGTATTGAGGACAAAAATTCATTCGGAGGAAAAATATGGAGAGAGCTGATGATTGAGGATTTCGGAGATGGGTGAGGAGCACGGCCAGGGTATTGAAGATAGGTGGGGTGTGCTCGAACAAAAGTCACTCGGAACTTCATCCAATTCGCAGAGAGTTGAAAAAAAATCCAAAATGGCGGATTCAAGATGGCGGCCATACAAATTTCGTCGGTGTCTATCTCGGAGAGTATAAAAGATGGAAGAGTGGTTTCTGGGCAAAAGATGATCAGGACCCGAAGGTCTACTTGATTAACAGAAAAAAATTCAAGATGGCGGATTTTTTTTTCTCCATACAAAATATATGGCGAATATTGAAGAGAAGCTGAGAACTATGCAAGACTTTGATACGGTTCCTTTTCAAAATTTGTTTTTATAGAAGAATTCTCAGTGTGACAAATGATGAGATATGATGATCGAGGGTTTGGAAGGTGGGTGAGGAGCACGGCCAGGGTATTGAAGATAGGTGGGAGGTGCTCAAACAAAAAATACTTGGAGCTTCATGCGATTGTCAGTGAGCTGAAAAAAATTCAAAATGGCGGATTCAAGATGGCGGCCATACAAATTTCAAAGGTGCCTATCTCGGAGAGTATAAAAGATGGAAGAGTAGTTTCTTGGAAAAAGATGATCAGGACCCGAAGGTCTATTTGATGAATAGAAAAAAAATCAAGATTGCGGATTTTTTTTCCATAGGTATAAACTATGCAAGACGAAGGTTGCTTTTCAAAATTTGTTTTTATTGAAGAATTCTCATCCTGACAAATGATTTGGAGAGAAATATGGAAGTAAGTAATGCTGATCGAGGATTTGGAAGATGGGTGAGGAGCATGGCCAGGGTATTCAAGATAGGTGGGGGCTCCTCAAACAAAAAATACTCGAAACATCATCCAATTGTCGCTGCCAATTGGATGATGTGCTGAAAAAAAATCAAAATGGCGGATTCAAGATGGCAGCTATAAGAATTTCATAGGTGTCATCTCAGGGAGTTTAAAAGATGGGAGAGTGGTTTTTTGATAGAAAATGATCAAGACCTGAAAGTCTACTTGACGAGTAGAAAATACGCGGTCCGCTTGCGGGCCGCGCACCCACGCGCCCTACTAGTCTATACATATAATAAAACAGAAACGAAACCAATTCTGTACATGAAATAGATTCAAAAAAGGGTTTTTGCTTCTAATTGTGTTCACGATACAGATATCAAAACAGAAGCTAATTTTTTTTTGTCTGTTTGTTTGTCCTTCTTTCACGTAAAAACTACCGCACAGATTTCTACAAAATTTTATACCGTGGTAGCTTATTACTCGGGTCAACATCTAGGCTACTTTTTATCCCGGAAAATCAAGGAGTTCCCGAGGGACTTTAAAAACCAAATCCACGCGGACAAAGTCGCGGGCATCAGCTAGTTTTAACATATTCTATATTGTTTCAAAATGTCATAGTTAAAAAAAAGATAACAAATGAAGCACGATGGCAAGAATAAGATCCCTCTGTATTTTGAATTATTTTATCTTCTTGTTTCGGTAAGTACCTAATGCCTGGTCTGAGGAACGACACGCACTGCAGAGAAACCTTATTCATGCAAGCATTAACGTAATCATGTTTGCAAGAACAAGGTTCCTCTCCAGTGCGAGCTTTCGCATTTTCTTCTTTTTCGTTTTCTTGGTCGCCACATCCATACGCCTGCTGCAAGGAAAACTCACACGAAAGAGGACCCTTAGTGCGGATTCACGTAGAAAGTGCGTGTGCGACATTTTTAACAAACACGTGCGCCCGTTTTTTATTTCGGGAACGCGCTCGCCACCGCTCCAACGTGAATACGCACTTATGAAACATGCATGCAAGAATAAACTCCTCTCCACATTTCCTCGCCACTATCTTGCTTCCAGCTATCCTATAACGCATCGAGCCGCTAGTTAAGGAATAGTTTCATTTAAACTTTAAACAAATTCAAAACTATTTATTTCATGCGCACTTGTAGCTCTTAAGACAAGTCAAAACGCTACCATTTCCACCACCGGTTCTCACAGCAGAGTAGGCTCCGCTGAGAAGAGGCTGAAAGAATTCTTTTTTCAGCCTCGACGACGATTCAAAATCACTTGTAAATAAGTTTATTTGAATAGAAAATATTTCGATTCTATTGTATGTATGTATGTGTGTATGTATTTATGTATTATTTATGGTTATAGGTCAAATCTTGCAAGATGAATTAGACCACTTCCCAGTTTTCGACGGAGTGAAATTTTGCATGTAGGAATGTGTAAATAGGATGGCAATGCAATATTATTGTGACATGGAGGCGGAAGGTGGCTATGGGAACTCTGTAGTAAAAATCACATAACCCCATCAAGTTTGAGCGTGTTTGATTCGTCTTGACAAGTAAATAAATAAATAAATAAATAAACATTTATTCAGCTTATCGGCACCTCTCCTCCGACCGAGCGTCTAATAAAGGCAATCACACAATATCTCAGAACAGAACATCATTCTCAGCAATCATCTTCTCTCAATGATAATAACTACTCACAAAGGAGGTACATTGTAATCTTCACATAACAAGCATGGAACCCAACATTTCCATGTCTAACTAGAAAAACCCGGCTAACTAAGCTAGCCTAGGCGCAGCCTCCACCATCCCCAAATAGCTGCCCTGACTCCACCTCGGAAGACCCTAAGCAAAATCTCCTTTCTTACTCGCTCATGGCCCATCTCAAGGCAACGAAGTATTATCATAGTACCACCGAATATGCATTGGGACGAACTCACCAAATAACTAATTCATCACTCACTCACTCCACAACGACTGATCAATCTTTCCGCACCATCACCAATTACACTATCAATCACTCTAGATACCAAATGCATCGCAACCATAACCAACCACGGCACCAACGCGACGCCATAACGCCTATGACCATGTTACTTGTCAGCGAACCTAGCAACCACTGCATAGCCAGTAACACTTCAACAATAATCACTCTACACAATCGCATATCATTATCAAAATCACTAATCTTAATCCTCGAATCCTAAATCCGACAAATTAACGACAAACTAAAGAATGCCTGCGAGTTGCAACCATCTTTTACAGAATCCCGAATCATAGACCATGAACACTAGAATAATCTAAATGCTACCATAGACTACAAACATTAGGGAATGTGACATGAATCATGATACAAACGTCCACAGACCAATCGATAACACATGGAACTAGGAATTACGACTACGTCCACAGATAGCACTATACCTCCTACAAGCTTTTAACAAGAAGGTGTTTTAGAATAAACAAAATATACAGAAAAAAAACTTTATCACTAAATAATATTATTGTACCTAAATGTTAAAGCTGAAAAGGCTACTCAGCATAATGCTGCAACATTAAAATGCTGAGCGCTGATTTCCAGGCATAGCCTTAAATGAAATCGCGAGCCAACCACGAGACAGTTATAGAAGTAATAGGAAAAAGAAATAAATAAATAAATACAGATATTAACATGTGTTTCGGTTATCAGTTGATACATAGATAAATTGGGAGTAATGTAAAATTAAATAGTTATATATAGGTAATTTAAAGGTAACTAAGGTTAAAAGGTAAACGTACAAAATAAATGAATACTACATGTTATTGTGTCTGAATAGTTACAGGTATTGAACACATGTAAAAAAAACCCGGCCAAGTGCGAGTCGGACTCGTGCACCGAGGGTTCCGTACTCCAAAAGTAAAAGTAAAAGGATAATATTATATTAATTGCTTATTTATCGTTAACTTTGTTTGTTGAGGTTTATTGTTAATATAAAAAAAACTATGCTAGTTAGAGCGTTGGTTTTATTTTTCCTGTAAAATATACATAATTGACCATAATTATTTCAGATTTTTCGATTGGTAAACTTCGGAGATAAGGGGGGGGGGGGGGGGACGGTATTTTTTTCGTCATTTTGGCCGATTACTCAAAAACTATTATATATAGAAATAAATAAAAAATCGGCCAAGTGCGAGTCGGGCCTCGCTCTTTTAGGGTTCCGTTAAAAAAATTAAATTAAAAAATTTCCATCTACCCACCTACCCATTTTAATTTAATTTTTTTAATTAAATTTAATTTTTATTATTTGTTGTTATAGCGGCAATAGAAATACATAATATGTGAAAATTTCATCTGTCTATCTATTACGGTTTACGAGATATAGCCCTCTGACAGACGGACGGACGGACGGACGGACGGACGGACGGACGGACGGACGGACAGCGTAGGCTTAGTAATAGGGTCCCGTTGGTACCCTTTGGGTACGGAACCCTAAAAACTGTTTTACAATGCACAAGTAAAAGCCTTTCATATGATACCCCACTCGGTATAATCATCTTACTTTGAAATTGCAAACCCCTGATTTTCCCCCTTTTTTAATTAAACTAAAATAATTTTCGCGTTGATTTTATGTTTCCTGTAAAATATACATAAACTTCTATTGACCATAATTATTTCAGATTTTTCGATTGGTAAACTTCGGAGATAAGGGGGGACGGGGGGGGACGGGGGGGACGGTATATTTTTCGACATTTTGGCCGATTAATCAAAAACTATTATATCTAGAAATAAATAAAAAACTGTTTTAGAATGCACAAGTAAAGGCCTTTCATATGATACCCCACTCGGTATAGTTATTTTACTTTGAAATTTCAAACCCTCGATTTTCCCCCTTTTTTACTTATCCTAAAAATAATTTTCGATTTTTTTTCGTCCAATGATATTGGGCCACTATTATATACAACTATTTCAAATAAAATTTTTTTTTAATAAAACTAAAAATAATTTTCGATTTTTCTTTATTCCAATGATGTTGGGTCACTATTATACAGAACTATGCCAAATTTCATGTCGATAGCTTTAATAGTTACTGAAATAATCGACTGTGACAGACGGACGGACGGACGGACGGAGAAAGTCTCACCATAAGGGTTCCATTTTTACCATTTTGGTATGGAACCCAAAAAAATCGTGCCTGTAAGACTCGGAAAGATCTCTTATTATAATGATTTTTGCCTGACTAAATAATATTGCTTTAAGGCCTTTTTAAAAGATATTATTGATAAGTACTCCTAGATGATATCCAGTTTCTGATGATGATGTAGCTACTAAAAGCTTTTTAAAAATATTTTTTTTAATTTCACTTGTTTGTGTTGTACGACATGATGTAGTCTCACATGACGACGGTGGTTTTAGTTTAGTTAAAGCCTCAATAGCCCAACGGTTAAAGGTGCGGACTTAAACTGAAAGGGCGCAGGTTCGAATCCCTCCCGTTGCACTATTGTCGTACCCACTCCTAGCACAAGCTTCCCGCTAAGTTGGAGGGGATAGGAGGATATTAGTCAACTTCAATAATTTGACTAATATTCTTTAAAAAAAAAAAAGTTTATAATCGGTTTCAGAAGGACGATTGTGAGCGTGATACTCAGCCCGTTTTCATAAAGATAGTGTGAAGGAGCCGAATAATGTTTTATTTCATAAAGACTGTATCATCATCATCAGCATCCA
Source organism: Oeneis ivallda (assembly GCA_029955525.1). NCBI lineage: Eukaryota > Metazoa > Arthropoda > Insecta > Lepidoptera > Nymphalidae > Oeneis > Oeneis ivallda. The sequence continues at coordinate 12,659,385 of JARPMR010000001.1, forward strand.
TTCAAAGGCACACTACTGAGCACAGGTCTCCTCTCAGAGAAAGGATAAATAATAATTATATAATAAAGACTAGTAGGGCGCGTGGGTGCGCGGCCCGCAAGCGGACCGCGGTTTTCTACTCGTCACGTAGACTTTCAGGTCCTGATCATTTTCTATCAAAAAACCACTCTTCCATCTTTTATGCTCTCCGAGATAGACACCGTTGAAGTTTGTATGGCTGTAGGGCGCGTGGGTGCGCGGCCCGCAAGCGGACCGCGGTTTTTCTACTCGGCAAGTAGACTTTTAGGTCTTGATCATTTTCTATCAAAAGACCACTCTTCCATCTTTTATGCTCTCCGAGATAGACACCGTTGAAGTTTGTATGGCTGCCATCTTGAATCCGCCATTTTGGATTTTTTTTCAGCTCACTGCCAATTGGATGAGGTTTCGAGTGACTTTTGTTCGAGCACCCCCACCTATCTTCATTACCATGGCCGTGCTCATCACCCACCTTCCAAACCCTCGATCATCATATGTCATCGTTTGTCATAATGATAATTCTTCAATAAAAACAAATCTTGAAAAGGAACCGTATCAAAGTCTTGCATGATTCCCGGCTTCTAGTCTCTTCAATATTCGCCATATATTTTGTATGAAGAAAAAAAAATTCCGCCATCTTGGATTTTTTTTGTATTCATCAAATAGACCTTTGGGTCCTGATCATCTTTTGCCAAGAAACCACTCTTCCATCTTTTATACTACCCGAGATAGACGCCGACGAAATTTGTATTGCGGCCATCTTTTTTTCCGCCATTTTGAATTTATTTTCAGCTCACTGCGAATTGGATGAGGTTTCGAGTGACATTTGTTCGAGCACACCCCACCTATCTTCAATACCCTGGCCGTGCTCTTCACCCGTCTCCGAAATCCTCAATCATCAGCTCTCTCCATATTTTTCCTCCGAATGAATTTTTGTCCTCTATACGAAACCATGGGTGAAAAAAAAATTTTCATACAAAATTTTACAGGAGAGGTGATCAATGAGTGAGTGAGTGAGTGAATCAGTCAATCAGCCCCAGCAGCTATATATATATATATTAACTAGCGTTTGCTCTGTGCGCGAGCTGCTGCAGCAGCTCACGGGAGGTGTACTCTTTTTTTGTAGCTCGCGGGAAGTGTACTAAAAGTAGGGCGCGTGGGTGCGCGGCCCGCTAAAGCGGACCGCGATTTTTTTACTCATCAAGTAGACCTTCGGATTCTGGTCATCTTTTGCCAAAAAAATTGTTCGAGCACACCCCATCTATCTGCAATAACCTGGCCGTGCTCCTCATTCACAAAAGAAAAAGAAAAAGAAAGAAAAAGAAAAAGAAAGGAAAAAAGAAAAAGAAAACAAAGCACCCATCTTTCCATCCATTTTTCCATCTTTTATACTCTCCGAGATAGACACCAGAGAAAGTTTCTATGGCCGCCATCTTGAATCCGCCATTTTGGAGTTTTTTTTTCAACTCCCTGCTAATTGGATGTAGTTTCGAGTAATTTTTGTTGGAGCACACCCCACCTAGTTGGTCGCGTGGATAGTTGGCAAAAAAACCACTCTTTCCCCTTTTTTAACCCATTTCCAAAAATGGAGGAGGTTCTCAATTCGGCCAGTATATTTTTCTTTTTTAATTCTCCGAGATCTAAGACACCTATGAACCTATCAAAATCAATGTCTTGCATAGTTCCCAACTTCTAGTCCCTTCAATATTCCCCATACATTTTGTATGGAAAAAAAAATCCGCCATCTTGAATTTTTTTCCTACTCACCAGGTAGACCTCCGGGTTTTGATCATCTTTTGTCGAGAAACCGCTCATCCATCTTTTATAGTCTCCGAGAGAGAGACGGACAAAATTTGCCGCCATTTTTTTTCCGCCATTTTGGATTTTTTTTCAACTCACTGGCAACTGCTCGAGGTTTCGAATGACATTTGGTCGAGCACCCTCCACCTATCTTCTATACCCTGGCCGTGCCCCTCGCCCGTCTCCGAACTCCTCACTCATCAGCTCTCTCCACCTTTCCCCGAGTCACATTCTTTGAGCTCTATACGACACCATGGGTGAAAAAAATTTTTTTCATACAAAATTTTACAGGAGGGGTCGGAAATTTGAGACGTCACAGCTCGGCCGCCATCTTGTTTTTTTAATTTTTTCACTTTTTCTGTTAATCGTTTACTAATTTCTACAATAATCCAAAATTTCAAAGAAATCGGTTGGAAAACAAAAGAGTTGCAAGAATCACGTCGGCCGCCATCTTGTTTTTCCGAAATGTCATAATTTTTCCCAACTCGAATCCCCTACCCGAACATATCTCCCTTACATCATTGTATCGTTTTCCGTCTCTTTCTAGGAGAACAATCGTGTCAATGAGTCAGTCAGTCAGTCAGTCAGTGAGTGATAATCGAGCTATATATATTATAACTAGCGTTTGCTCGGTGCGCGAGCTGCTAAAGCAGCTCGCGGGAAGTGTTATTGGTACAAGTAGGGCGCGTGGGTGCGCGGCCCGCTAAAGCGGACCGCGATTTTTTACTCATCAAGTAGGCCTTCGGATTCTGGTCATCTTTTGCCAAAAAATTTGTTCGAGCACACCCCACCTATCTGCAATAACCTGGCCGTGCTCCTCATTCACAAATGAAAAAGAAAAAAAAAAGAAAAAAAAAAAAAGAAAAAAAAGAAAAAAAGCAAATGTAAAATGAAAAAAAAGAAAAAGAAAAAAGCCCTATGAACCTATCAAACTCATTGTCTTGCATAGTTCCCAACTTCTAGTCCCTTCAATATTCCCCACACATTTTGTATGGAAAAAAAAAATCCGCCATCTTGAATTTTTTTCCTACTCACCAGGTAGAACTCCGGGTTTTGATCATCTTTTGTCGAGAAACCGCTCCTCCATCTTTAATAGTCTCCGAGAGAGAGACGGACAAAATTTGCCGCCATTTTTTTTCCGCCATTTTGGAATTTTTTTTCAACTCACTGGCAACTGCTCGAGGTTTCGAATGACATTTGGTCGAGCACCCTCCACCTATCTTCTATACCCTGGCCGTGCCCCTCGCCCGTCTCCGAACTCCTCACTCATCAGCTCTCTCCAACTTTCTCCGAGTCACATTCTTTGAGCTCTATACGATACCATGGGTGAAAAAAAATTTTTTCATACAAAATTTTACAGGAGAGGGGTCGGAAATTTGAGACGTCACAGCTCGGCCGCCATCTTGTTTTTTTAATTTTTTTCACTTTTTCTGTTAATCGTTTACTAATTTCTACAATAATCCAAAATTTCAAAGAAATCGGTTGGAAAACAAAAGAGTTGCAAGATTCACGTCGGCCGCCATCTTGTTTTTCCGAAATGTCATAATTTTCCCCAACTCGAATCCCCCCCCCCAAACACATCTCCCGAACATCATTATATCGATTTCCGTCTCCTTCTAGGAGAACAACCCTGTCAATGAGTGAGTGAGTGAGTGTGTCAGTCAGTCAGTGGTAATCGAGCTATATATATTATAACTAGCGTTTGCTCGGTGCGCGAGCTGCTAAAGCAGCTCGCGGGAAGTGTTATTATCACAAGTAGGGCGCGTGGGTGCGCGGCCCGCTAAAGCGGACCGCGATTTTTTTACTCATCAAGTAGACCTTCGGATTCTGGTCATCTTTTGCCAAAAAATTTGTTCGAGCACACCCCACCTATCTGCAATAACCTGGCCGTGCTCCTCATTCACAAAAGAAAAAGAAAAAAAAAGAAAAAAAAGAAAAAAGCAAATGTAAAATGAAAAAACAGAAAAAGAAAAAAAGCCCTATGAATCTATCAAAATCAATGTCTTGCATAGTTTCTTCTAGTCCCTTCAATATTCCCCATACATTTTGTATGGAAAAAAAAATCCGCCATCTTGAATTTTTTTCCTACTCACCAGGTAGACCATCCGGGTTTTGATCATCTTTTGTCGAGAAACCGCTCCTCCATCTTTTATAGTCTCCGAGAGAGAGACGGACAAAATTTGCCGCCATTTTTTTTCCGCCATTTTGGAATTTTTTTTCAACTCACTGGCAACTGCTCGAGGTTTCGAATGACATTTGGTCGAGCACCCTCCACCTATCTTCTATACCCTGGCCGTGCCCCTCGCCCGTCTCCGAACTCCTCACTCATCAGCTCTCTCCACCTTTCTCCGAGTCACATTCTTTGAGCTCTATACGACACCATGGGTGAAAAAAATTTTTTTCATACAAAATTTTACAGGAGAGGGGTCGGAAATTTGAGACGTCACAGCTCGGCCGCCATCTTGTTTTTTTAATTTTTTCACTTTTTCTGTTAATCGTTTACTAATTTCTACAATAATCCAAAATTTCAAAGAAATCGGTTGGAAAACAAAAGAGTTGCAAGATTCACGTCGGCCGCCATCTTGTTTTTCCGAAATGTCATAATTTTTCCCAACTCGAATCCCCCCCCCCCAAACACATCTCCCGAACATCGTTACATCGATTTCCGTCTCCTTCTAGGAGAACAACCCTGTCAATGAGTGAGTGAGTGAGTGTGTCAGTCAGTCAGTGGTAATCGAGCTATATATATTATAACTAGCATTTGCTCGGTGCGCGAGCTGCTAAAGCAGCTCGCGGGAAGTGTTTTACTAAAAGTAAGGCGCGTGGGTGCGCGGCCCGCTAAAGCGGACCGCGATTGTTCGGCTTTATTTATATCGCTCGGTGCGCGAGCTGCTAAAGCAGCTCGCGGGAAGTGTTATTGCTACAAGTAGGGCGTGGGTGCGCGGCCCGCTAAAGCGGACCGCGATTGTTCGGCTTTATTTATTTCGCTCGGTGCGCGAGCTGCTAAAGCAGCTCGCGTGAAGTATTATTACTACAAGTAGGGGCGCGTGGGTGCGCGGCCCGCTAAAGCGGACCGCGATTTTTTTACTCATCAAGTAGACCTTCGGATTCTGGTCATCTTTTGCCAAAAAATTTGTTCGAGCACACCTCACCTATCTGCAATAACCTGGCCGTGCTCCTCATTCACAAAAGAAAAAGAAAAAAAAAGAAAAAAAAAAAGAAAAAAAAGAAAAAAAGCAAATGTAAAATGAAAAAAAAGAAAAAGAAAAAAAGCCCTATGAACCTATCAAAATCAATGTCTTGCATAGTTCCCAACTTCTAGTCCCTTCAATATTCCCCATACATTTTGTATGGAAAAAAAATCCGCCATCTTGAATTTTTTTCCTACTCACCAGGTAGAACTCCGGGTTTTGATCATCTTTTGTCGAGAAACCGCTCCTCCATCTTTTATAGTCTCCGAGAGAGAGACGGACAAAATTTGCCGCCATTTTTTTTCCGCCATTTTGGATTTTTTTTTCAACTCACTGGCAACTGCTCGAGGTTTCGAATGACATTTGGTCGAGCACCCTCCACCTATCTTCTATACCCTGGCCGTGCCCCTCGCCCGCTTCCGAACTCCTCACTCATCAGCTCTCTCCACCTTTCTCCGAGTCACATTCTTTGAGCTCTGCACGACACAAGGGGAAATTTTTTCATACAAAATTTTACAGGAGAGGGGTCGGAAATTTGGGACGTCACAGCTCGGCCGCCATCTTGTTTTTTTAATTTTTTTCTCTTTTTCTGTTAATCGTTTACTAATTCCTACAATAATCCAAAATTTCAAAGAAATCGGTTGGAAAACAAAAGAGTTGCAAGAATCACGTCGGCCGCCATCTTGTTTTTCCGAAATGTCATAATTTTTCCCCACTCGAATCCCCCACCCGGACATATCTCCCCTACATCATTGCATCGTTTTCCGTCTCTTTCTAGGAGAACAATCGTGTCAATGAGTGAGTCAGTGAATCAGTGAATCAGTGGTAATCGAGCTATATATATTATAATAACTAGTATTTCGCTCGGTGCGCGAGCTGCTAAAGCAGCTCGCGGGAAGTGTTATTACTACAAGTAGGGCGCGTGGGTGCGCGGCCCGCTAAAGCGGACCGCGATTTTTTTGCTCATCAAGTAGACCTTCGGATTCTGGTCATCTTTTGCCAAAAAATTTGTTCGAGCACACCCCACCTATCTGCAATAACCTGGCCGTGCTCCTCATTCACAAAAGAAAAAGAAAAAAAAAGAAAAAAGAAAAGAAAAAAAGAAAATGAAAAATGAAAAAAAAGAAAAATAATAAAAAAAAGGAAAAAAGAAAGAAAAAAAAGAAAAAGAAAAAAAAAGCAAAAAATGAAAAATGAAAAAAAAAGAAATAAAAAAGAAAATGAAAAATGAAAAAAAGGAAAAGAAAAAGAAAAAAGTAAAAGAAAAAGAAAAAAAAGAAAAAAAAAGAAAAAAAAAGAAAAATGAAGAAAAAGAAAAAAAAAGAAACAAAAAGAAGAAAGACAAAAAGAAAAATCAATATTCGCCATATATTTCACATGGAAAAAAAATCCGCCATCTTGTTTTTTTCCTGATCATCAAGTAGACCTTTGGGTCTTGATCATCTGTTGCCAAGAAACTACTCTTCCATCTTTTATACTCTCCGAGATAGACACCAGAGAAAGTTTCTATGGCCGCCATCTTGAATCCGCCATTTTGGAGTTTTTTTTTCAACTCCCTGCTAATTGGATGTGGTTTCGAGTAATTTTTGTTGGAGCACACCCCACCTAGTTGGTCGCGTGGATAGTTGGCAAAAAAACCACTCTCTCACCTTTTTTAACCCATTTCCAAAAAGGAGGAGGTTCTCAATTCGGCCAGTATATTTTTCTTTTTTAATTCTCCGAGATCTAAGACACCTATGAACCTATCAAAATCAATGTCTTGCATAGTTCCCAACTTCTAGTCCCTTCAATATTCCCCATACATGTTGTATGAAAAAAAAAAAATCCGCCATCTTGAATTTTTTTCCTACTCACCAGGTAGACCTCCGGGTTCTGATCATCTTTTGTCGAGAAACCGCTCCTCCATCTTTTATAGTCTCCGAGAGAGAGACGGACAAAATTTGCCGCCATTTTTTTTCCGCCATTTTGGAATTTTTTTCAACTCACTGGCAACTGCTCGAGGTTTCGAATGACATTTGGTCGAGCACCCTCCACCTATCTTCTATACCCTGGCCGTGCCCCTCGCTCGTCTCCGAACCCCTCACTCATCAGCTCTCTCCACCTTTCTCCGAGTCACATTCTTTGAGCTCTATACGAGACCATGGCTGAAAAAATTTTTTTTCATACAAAATTTTACAGGAGGGGTCGGAAATTTGAGACGTCACAGCTCGGCCGCCATCTTGTTTTTTTAATTTTTTTCACTTTTTCTGTTAATCGTTTACTAATTTCTACAATAATCCAAAATTTCAAAGAAATCGGTTGGAAAACAAAAGAGTTGCAAGATTCACGTCGGCCGCCATCTTGTTTTTCCGAAATGTCATAATTTTCCCCAACTCGAATCCCCCACCCGAACATATCTCCCGAACATCATTATATCGATTTCCGTCTCCTTCTAGGAGAACAACCCTGTCAATGAGTGAGTCAGTGAGTGAGTGAGTGAGTGGTAATCGAGCTATATATATTATAATAATAATAAAATAATAATAACTAGCGTTTGCTCGGTGCGCGAGCTGCTAAAGCAGCTCGCGGGAAGTGTTATTACTAAAAGTAGGGCGCGTGGGTGCGCGGCCCGCTAAAGCGGATCGCGATTTTTTTACTCATCAAGTAGACCTGCGGATTCTGGTCATCTTTTGCCAAAAAATTTGTTCGAGCACACCCCACCTATCTGCAATAACCTGGCTGGCCGTGCTCCTCATTCACAAAAGAAAAAGAAAAAAAGAAAAAGAGAAAAAAAAGAAAATGAAAAAAAGAAAAAGAATAAAATCTAGGTATTTCGTAGTTCATTCGATTTGTTGTGGTTATACACATATAGATGGCAGCACTATGAATTCCATAGTAAGTAGGTTTTTAGGGTTCCGTAGTAAACAAGGAACCCTATGTCCGTCCGTCCGCGGTTTAGAGACTATTGGTAATAGAAAACTGTAATTTGACAAGGCTATAAATATTAATCACGTGTCGTTGAATAGGTCTTTTAAAAATATTGTGGGGGTGAGAACATAATTGCCCCCCCCCCCCCTCTGCCAGCTCAATGGTTGTTTATAGGATACATGAAAAAATTCACAGCAGTAATAATATATAGAATTTTATAGGAAAACTATCACGGCATAAGTTACGGAGATATATTATCTGTTTGTTCTAGGTTAGGTATTACAAGTAGTGTAAGTTGCATATTTTGTAGTATATTATAGTATTTAAACCATGGAAATCAAAATATATTTAATAATCATAGAAAACATAAAAGCACTATCCTAGGTCAGCAATAATATCTGTGACTTGCAACTACGGAACCCTGAAGGGTTCCGTAGTTGCAAGTCACAGAACAGTCGGGCCACGCGCAGTGCAAAATTTTCGACATTCCTCCGGTTTTTCCTCAATTAATATTTTCCCTTGCGTCCCAAGGCAAAAGCATTTCTATACTTTTTTGAACAAAAATTTTTGTATGTCAATTCGTTACCGAGATATGGCGCTTCGAAAAAAAGGTAGGTTTTCAAAATGAACGTCACTGGTATTTCATATGATCTATAACTAGGATACTTACGTGGTGTGTCCAAATCTCGTCATGACTCGCGGCCTCTCCTTCTGATGGCACTACCTGCAATCAATCAATCAATCATTTTATTTTGCAAGAATATGGTGCAAGTAAAAAGGCTTTGATGAAATGAGATCGACTTCATTATGTCGACCAAGCGGCATATATTCAATGATGTCTCTGTGATCAATAGGGTGAAAACCGGTAGCGATCACCGGATGGTAAGAGGCACGTTGAATATTAATGTAAAGCTGGAAAGGGCCAGACTGGTGAAGTCCACTCTCCGACCTTCTCGTGCTCATATCCAAAATCCCGAAAACTTCCAACTCGAACTGCAGAACCGATTCGAGTACCTAGCAGACTGCGTTTCTGTGGACGATCTAAACAACAGGTTCGTGGAAACTGTCCATACTGTGGGGTCTAAATTCTTTAAGACCCATCGCAGGAAAAGAACCGAAAAGTTCTCTGACCATACTCTCAAGCTAATGAAGGAGAGACAAGAGATGAGGCTGCAGTCATCGGCAGACGCGGCTGCCTACCGGCGGATTAATAGGCAGATCTCTAAGGCACAAACTCGCGACCTCCGTGTCTTTAATACCAAGTGTATTAAAGATACCATTGAGCGGAACAAAGGCTCAAAAGTGTTCGCGAGAGATCTGTCTATCGGACAGAGCCAGCTGACGCGGTTGAAAACTGATGACGGCCGTCTCGTCTCTTCTCGACCTGAGGTCTTGGGAGAGGTTGAGAAGTTCTATGGACAGTTATATACCACGACACAAAAACCTGTTGAAGATTTGGCGAAAGATCCCAGAGCCAAACTGACCCGACACTATACCGAAGATATCCCGGACGTCAGCCTATACGAGATTAGAATGGCTCTCAAACAGCTCAAGGACAACAAGGCACCAGGTGATGACGGAATCACTGCGGAACTCCTGAAAGCGGGTGGAAAACCGGTACTTAAGATCTTTCAGCGATTGTTCAATTCCGTCATCCACGAGGGCACAACGCCGGAAGCATGGCACAGGAGCGTGGTGGTTCTGTTCTTCAAAAAGGGTGATAATACCTTGTTGAAGAATTATAGACCCATCTCGTTGTTGAGTCATGTTTATAAGTTGTTCTCGAGAGTCATTACGAATCGTCTCGCTCGTAGGTTCGACGACTTCCAGCCTCCCGAACAAGCCGGATTCCGAAAAGGCTTTGGTACCATAGATCACATCCATACGCTGCGGCAGGTTGTACAAAAGACGGAAGAGTATAACCAGCCACTTTGCTTAGCGTTTGTGGACTATGAGAAAGCCTTCGATTCGGTGGAAACTTGGGCTGTGTTGAGGTCGCTGCAGAGATGCCGGATTGACTACCGGTATATCCAAGTGTTGAAGTGCTTGTATGAAAACGCCACAATGTCAGTACGTATACAGGACCAGACTACGAGGCCAATCCACTTGCAGCGTGGAGTGCGACAGGGAGACGTTATCTCCCCGAAGCTCTTTACCGCTGCGTTGGAGGACGTCTTTAAGCTTCTGGATTGGAACGGGCTTGGCATCAACATAAACGGCGAGTACATCACTCACCTGCGATTTGCCGATGACATAGTAGTCATGGCAGAGACTCTGAGAGACCTCAATACAATGCTCAACGATCTCAGCAGGGTTTCTCAACAGGTGGGCCTGAAAATGAACATGAGCAAGACGAAAATCATGTCCAATGCTCATGCACCGCTCCACCCAGTAATTGTTGAGAACTCTGCACTCGAAATTGTCGACGAGTATATTTACCTGGGACACACAGTCCAGCTAGGTAGGTCCAATTTCGAGAAAGAGATCAGCCGCCGAATCCAACTCGGCTGGGCTGCGTTCGGGAAGCTCCGAGATGTCTTCTCGTCCAAAATTCCTCAGTGCCTGAAGACTCAAGTCTTCGAACAGTGCGTGTTGCCAGTGATGACTTACGGATCCGAGACATGGTCGCTAACTAAGGGCCTCATAAGTAGGCTCAGGACCGCTCAGCGGGCGATGGAGAGAGCTATGCTCGGAGTGTCCCTGCGGGATCGAATCAGAAATGAGGAGATCCGTAGGAGAACCAGAGTCACCGACATAGCTAAGCGAGTCGCGATACTGAAGTGGAAATGGGCGGGGCACATAGTTCGAAGAGCTGATGGTCGTTGGGGTCCCAAGGTGCTGGAGTGGCGACCCCGCACCGGGAAGCGCAGTGTTGGCAGACCCCCCACCAGGTGGACCGACGACATCAAACGAGTCGCAGGGAGCCGCTGGATTCAGGCGGCGCAAGACCGAGGCCTGTGGAAGTCCATGCAAGAGACCTTTGTCCAGCAGTGGACGTCTATCGGTTGATAAAGAAGAAGAAGAAGAAGAAAAAGGCTTTGAAAATATAACACCGTGTAACCTAAAGGGGGTGTACGATAACACATTTTTCCGGATAATGTAATAGTTATCCGGAAAAATGTGTAAACACTTTTTGTCTACGGTGTCTTAGGATATAAGAACGTGTCGTGGTATTCAGGAATCGCCAAATCTAAACTAAAATAACTAGTGGTTCGCCCCGAACTGAGACTTCGCGGTAACGGTATCCCATGATTATTCATTCAATCGATACATGACGACCAAAACTGACATTATTATTATGCCCGTTTTCACCAAACATACCTAAATCATCCCCTATGTAGGAGTCTCTTTACGTAGGTAGCTCCAAAACACAATCCTAAGTCCTAACATCCGTCCCAATGTCCTTTTAGGTGTCCCGTACAGGATCGTGATAAAGAAGTTGACAGTAATCATCACCTAACTTATCATAGGTAGCGCGTAAAGGTTAGGGAACGTCAGTGAAAACATTGAATTATTATGTAGGTACTAACGAGTGAAAACGGGTTAGGGGCATCTGTACAAATCGTCATCTATCGACGCGAATAGAAAATATACAAAATGCAGCAATCAATAGTTTATTGAAGTTTGATATTTAACTAAAGAATAATTTTAATTGAATAATATGTTATTATATTATGTACCTAAATAATAATGCTCGACGCAAAACTGTTTTTGGGATAGATCGTAGTCGTAACTCCTACGAGTAGTTCCATGGAATAGTTAATGACTGCGCCATCTATTAGCATTATTGTGAAGCTATGTGAAATTTACTGATGCTCATTAAAAATTAAATAATCTCGTTTCTTTATAATATTCATATAATTTTAGTATTTGTTGTTCAAGTACAGGATACAAGTGAAGTAAGAAAATAAGTACAACTTGAAAATATATACCCAATTTTCCCAGAGAGCGTCTTCAAGCGAGCGTATTAAATCACCACTTTGAAAGCCCCCCATTTCGTCAATTTTAGGAAAAAAATAAAAAAAAAAAACGTTTGTACTCTGTTCCAAATTGTCTTTAAAATGATACACAGAAAACCTATGAATCGCAAATAAAAAAAAAATCTTCGCATTCGCTTCTATGAAAGCCCCCCTGAAATAAAGATTTTTATAACTTTTTAAGCCATTTTCGGCTGGAGGCCATCGGTTTACATATTATATCTAAATTTGAAGTAATTACGTTCAGTAATTCAAAAGTTATAAGGCTCTGACAGACGGACGGACGGACGGACGGACGGACAAGTGCAAATCGCTCTAGTAAACTCAGAGACCTCGCTTCGCTCGGTCAATAAAGCGGAAGAGTTTGTCTGTTTGTTTGAACGTGCTAATCTCAGGAAATACCAGTCGGATTTGAAAAATTATTTTTGCATTTGTTAGCACGATTCTTGAGGAACGATATAGGATATACATCACGGTACTGCACTAAGAAGCCGAGCAAAAATAAAGAACCAATGGATCAAAATATTGTTAAACCATTACTGAAATTAACTAGAGAAGTTTAATTTATTTTTCCGCATGACAACGTATCTGAAAGAACCATACGCGATATGTGATGGGATGGATGTCACTGGGACCCAATAACACATTCTCTTCATAAAATTAATTATACGGCTTTTCGATTATCTGAATGACTTACATCCAATTTTCCTTACTCGGGGTACAGTTTTTAAACTTTTTGCTTGTTCACTATTGTGTTCATTAACGAGTCCCTGGGATCATCCCCGGGCGCGCGACTCAAAGTTCGTTAGCGAGCGATTAAGCTTGTTAACCTTCCCGCGTGTGTTGCACATCAATAACACCAATAATCTGCTTTGAACAAGTACCTAAACCCGCCGTCATTATCAAGATGAAGCTGGCACGATGGGGCTATCGTTCAGTTGCCAAAATAAAGAAATGCGGGTTTGACAGTTCTTAGTTGGGAACTTTCTATTGTTTTTAACAGGCCACTGGAAATGACAAAAATAGAGTCGAAGATAATTTTCACGAGCATGACGCATGACCCAGCCATTACGTTCCCTCAAATGTGGTTGAGCGAAGCAATGGCTGGATCATGCGTCATGCTCGCGAACGGGTGCCAACGGCGGGAATGGGGCTACTTTCTGTCTGCCCATTTTAACATGTATTGAATTGTAAGTAGATATGCATTTTTCGAACTTCCCCTCATTGTGGAAACACTGCATACATAGCATAGTACCTATTGTAAACTATTTTGAATCTAGAGCAACCGCCGAGTTTCTTGCTGGTTCTTCTCGGTAGGAAGGGCATTCCGAACCAGTGGTAGATTCATCGACTATTCAAAAGTACTTGTAAAAGTTTATTTGAATAAAAAATATTTCTATTCAATTCTAAAAAAGAGAATAGACTCCTAGTTTACCGTTGTGATCGAAGACTGACATTGCTCATCGAGTCGCGAAACTAATACTAGAGATAGCTGTACTTTTGGTAACAATCGCTAGGAAAGCTGATTCAGTATTTAGTAGATATGTAGGGCCCTCCTCTGATCAAAATGGTATCAGTCTGCCTGCATACGGTTGTTTACTTGGCTACTTGTCGCCTTTCAAAGTCGAGTTATGGTTACAAAAAATGAACAATAACTAGTTGTTATGATATGAGATGAGAAGTACCTATGTGAATTGTTTAAAAAAAACTTGAGAGGTGTCAAGGGACACCCGGATGGAACGAAGTTCCTTTCGATTAATTAATTTGGCATTTTCACAGTAGAATATAAGATCTCGGTAGCCTTGTGGTTTCGACAGTCGCTAAACAGTTAAAAGTCGATGGTTCGAATCCCAGCTCGACAGACTGAATTTTCTATTTTCTATTTTATTTTAAATAATTTCTACATGTGGAATTTTCCCCTAATTTTTTTATTTTTATGAATTAACTGGGTATTATTTAATAAATTAATAATAAAAATAAAAAAATTAGGGAAAATTCCACATGTAGAAATTATTTCAAATAAAATTGATAATAGAAAATTCAGTCTGTCGAGCTGGGATTCGAACCATCGACTTTTAACTGTTTAACGACTGTCGAAACCACAAGGCTACCGAGATCTTATATTGTACTGTGAAAATAATGAACACAATGCCAAATTCACATTCAAAAAGTGTCCGGTTTCAAAAAAGTGTCGGTTCAATTTTGTCTTAATTTTTTCCGTCTAGCCCCCTTCCGCACCGCGCGATAAGGAACTACGTTCCAAAAACTGACGCTATTTAACGGTTTGTGCATAAGGTATAGCATCAAAAAGCCACTACGAAAGATTCGCCTACGTTTTTTACGTGAGCAATGATGCAGTGGTTTTGTATTGCTTTACGCATCGAACAGGGATTCCTGTAAATAATAGGTCTTTGAAACCTATGAAATTGGAGATTTTTAAAACAAGCATTTATATGGGAATTGTGCGCAATTCGATATTCAAATAAATTTTATTCGAAAGCCATGTTTTTTAAATTTCAAATTCAATCACTAATTGTTTTTAGATAGTGCTTTGTTTTTGTGAAATTGTGGTAGTTTTTGGCGCCATGAATAAACTGAAAAATCGTTCAATTTTCGAATATGAGTTCCTACGTGGAAATTTCGCTGCGCAAACAACACGAAACCTTAATGACGTGTACGGGCCTAGCACTGCTTGCAGAAACACGATCCATTATTGATTCAATCGTTTTAATCTGGTTATTTTGAGTGGAAGAACGAGCTCGCGGTCGGCCGGTAACTATTATCGACAAAGACGAATTGAAGGCGATAGTGGAAGCGGATCCAACTCAATCTACGGCTGAGCTTGCTGGGGGCTTTGGAGTTTAAAGTGTCAAAACAACAATGAAGCACTTGCGTCGAATCGGAAAGATTAAAAAGCTAGATAAGTGGGTGCCACACGAACTAAGTTACCATCAGCGAGACTTACGCGTCGAAGCATGCATAGCACTACTGCATCGGCATAGAAACCAGGGAATTCTAAATCGTTCGTCTTTCGTCACTGTTCGTCACAGTGCACACTGGTCTGCCCATAGGTCATAAGTCCGACATATTGACCTCAACCTATTTACAATTTCTGCTTGTTGATTATTTACCTAAAAACCATTATGAATTAACTGGGTATGTACTATTATGATTTTCTATTTTTGCTAATATTGAACCATTAGATTCAGGTAAATTAAGGTGTAACCCCGTGTTTTTTGAGTTAAAATAGCAATTCGTTATTTCACTAAGGCGACGTTTTCGCATAGGCGATTCGCCGCGCGACGCGCGGTGCGTCGCTCGCTCGCTCTCTCTCGCCCTCGTACCTTATATGCCATATGGCGCGACGGCTCGCGCGACACGCCGAACTGCGCGCCGCGCGGCGATTCGCCTATGCGAAAACGTCGCTTAGAGATTTAACTATGTTACCGCGATCATCCCCGAATGATTTTCATATGGTTACACAGCTAATGTAGTGTAGTTTAAGGAACAATATCATTTGTCTTCCCGTTTTTGCCCGTTTGTTTTTTATAACATTTTAACGCGAAGAGCAATTAAAAATATTTGTTTATTTGGTTTAAGGTACTTTTTACCAGTTAACTTTTTCACGGGTGGATTTTATGGAGATTTGGCTTACAATGAATGGTTCTCAGAATGAAAGGGCAAATCATTTGTTGGAAAACTTACTGCAAATGGTGCCAAATTCAGAAAATGTTGATATTGAAAATCTTCAAAGTCGTATCAAGTACATTAATAAGAAGTGGAAATATTGGAAAATAGCTAACAGATGCAAGGAAAATTTCATAAAAAAGCATGCTGAATGATTGGCAATGGTTGAGATTGTTGATTGGCCGAAGTGTGCCACCCCCAGCGCATCTACGTCCACAGAGAAAGTGCCACAAGAAGGGATTTCGAATATTGGAAGACCCAGAAAGTATTTTAGTGATTGTAGCAAACGGAGCCAACGCAGAAAATTATCAGAGCTCTCAAAACATGATCAATCCACGGTTAACACTTTGATGGACTTATCAAGCCAATCAGAGAGCAATTCTACCAAAGTGAATGCTAATGAGACCCTATCCTTAATCACTGTTTTCTGATAAGACAATTTGTGAATAACAGGAAATCTCCCCTTTTACCTTCCTACAGGAAAATTTTAAAAGCCAAGAAGGAGTGTTATCCGGAAGAGATAAAAATATCTGAAACAGTAGCCGAGGTAGAGTTACAGAGTTTATTGAATCACACTACCAAACGAATTCTCGATTAACAAGCAGAAGTCTTTAAACAGTATTGATTACGAAGCAATAGGTGACATAGTGTTGATAGGTAAATGGGGGTTTGATGGAAGCACGGGTCGTAGTGAGTACAAACAGTGCTTTTCCAGTAGTCCAGATACTAACGACGAAGATTTATTTGTTTAAGTACCCTTACGATTAGTATCAATAACGACTGTAGAAGAAACTGTGCTGTGGGCCATCATCGACCAGATTTTGCCGACCTCTGCGTCTTCAGTTCGCCAAAGAGACCAAAGAATTGACGACTAGAGAAGTAAACACAGTGCTTTTCCAGTAGTCCAGATACTAACGACGAAGATTTATTTGTTACCTCTTAAGTACCCTTACGATTAGTATCAATAACGACTGTAGAAGAAACTGTGCTGTGGGCCATCATCGACCAGATTTTGCCGACCTCTGCGTCTTCAGTTCGCCAAAGAGACCAAAGAATTGACGACTAGAGAAGTAAACACAGTGCTTTTCCAGTAGTCCAGATACTAACGACGAAGATTTATTTGTTACCTCTTAAGTACCCTTACGATTAGTATCAATAACGACTGCAGAAGAAACTGTGCTGTGGGCCATCATCGACCAGATTTTGCCGACCTCTGCGTCTTCAGTTCGCCAAAGAGACCAAAGAATTGACGACTAGAGAAGTAAACACAGTGCTTTTCCAGTAGTCCAGATACTAACGACGAAGATTTATTTGTTACCTCTTAAGTACCCTTACGATTAGTATCAATAACGACTGTAGAAGAAACTGTGCTGTGGGCCATCATCGACCAGATTTTGCCGACCTCTACGTCTTCAGTTCGCCAAAGAGACCAAAGAACTGACGACTAGAAAGTAAACTATTATAAAGATAAAATCTGCAATTTGCTTCCAACAAAATACCAACTAAATGACCACAAATACGACGTGCATCATGAACTGAAATTCACAATGCTGAATGGCAAAATTTGTAGTACTCTGAGTGATTTATCATCCATGAGATCCTATATATGCAATGCAACACCCAAAGAAATGAATTAATTTGACACTTGCCTCCAAAAAGAAATAGACACTTCTATATTACAATTTGGGTTGTCTACTCTTCACGCATGGATTACATTCTTCGAATATCTGATTCATGTGTCTTACAGGCTTGATGTTCACATCCTGTTTCAGCCACAACCCTCACACAAGCTTGTTTCTTCAGAAATGGCAAGTGCGTTCATCTAAAGAGAACGAAGAAATAATGCAAAGAAAGAAGACTATCCAAAGTGAGTTTAAGCAGAAATTTGGTCTTTTTGTAGAAAACCGCGTTCAGGAGGAAGTGGGACGTCTAATGATGGCAATATGGCTCGCAGGTTTTTTAATAATCCTAGTATCTCTGCCAAAATAGAAAGAGCTGCTGCATCAAGAAAGAGGTTATAGATAAGTGTAGTACCATTTTACAATGTCTTTCTTCGGGATACAAAATAAACCCAGAAAAATTCAGTCTTCGCATTGGACACGGCTCGGTTGCTTGTTCATGAGTATCTGTGGTACAACCTTTCTGCTTCAGTACCCAAGGTACTTATTCATGGGTCTCAAGTTATAGAACATATGATGTGCCCTATATTTAGACAATCATACGAGGCAATAGTAAATATCATTCGTCTATGGAGGCAACCAACACAGATATAATAAATGGTCTATTATTAAACTCAGACCCACTCATCACGGGCCTCAGAAAGCTTCCTAAGAAAAAGAAAACTGTGTTAAGTAAGACAGTTCTTAGTTTATTAGATATTTAAGTTGTATTTTATATTTTATAGACAGACTTGTATAAATTTTCAGTTGATATCTTATGTTGTATTCTATTTTTATATTCTATTTATAATATTATCTAATGTAAGTCGTTATAATATGACTGTTTTGCATTCCAACAAAACAGTTATTATGTGTGTGAAAAAACACACAGCATTGATTGAAGAAGCATCCATAGATTCTACCTTTATAGTACATGCTAAGCTTTCTTTACCTGTACTCTTCAACTATCTGTCACCTTCAAGCAACAGCAGAGCGCGCCAAATCTCCTGTCAATGTCAACTCATAGTCTTCAATTAGCCACCAGCAAGCATCTTGCTCTAATGCTGTGTGTTTTTTCACACACATAATAACTGTTTTGTTGGAATGCAAAACAGTCATATTATATGTGTTTCCAAAACACACAGCATTGATTGAAGACCTGTTTGATATCTGCTGGTGAAAGAGTACTACAAACGCTATGTGATGATAAAATCAAAACATAAAAATATCACTCCTGTATATTACTTTATCACTGAAAAACAAAATTTTTAAATCTTGTTACACCTATCTCTTCATAATTTTAAATTTACTATTAATCATAAGAATAAATCAACTGAAAACCCAGGGAAATAGTCACAACTCATATGACATATTGTGTGATCAAAAATTATTAAAAAAGGAAATCACTATTCCTCTAATAAGGCACATTACACACAACACACATTACACAAGAATTAATCTAAAAGAAACTTATTTTTACTATTAATTCTCTACAAGGATACATTGAGGTCAAAAATTCTATATGTACCTCTAGGTACTTACAGACCCACTAAAGAATATTACAAACTAAAAATAAAGACTCTCTTGTAGAAATCACCTTATTAGATCAAAAATTTAAATTATGATAAACACTGATAAATCAAAATTATTCTCTGAATTAACTTTCACCTCCTTTTCCTCTGAATCAACATCGATTCTTGAAAGAAAGAAAAATAAATGATTGCAAAACTATCTAATGGCTATTTGTTCTAGTTAGACTAGACTCTTTCTCTAGAATAGAATCAGACTGATTCTCTGCAGACAATAGAATTTTCTAAAGGTCCGGGAACTCCTCCAGTTACCTCTTTCTAGAATCTCCTCTACAGGTCTATTTTTCAAAAAGCTTCTTGAAGCAGCTGCTCAGCGCACACTGCCTGGAAATGCATCTATTACAATCTTTTTTTTTTTTTAAATTGTTCTCACCCAATTTGCTATCATGGTTTGATGAGCTGGTTTAATAATTATGCTAGTTGTTCAAATTTAAACAGACTAGTTATATTGATCTCTTCTGAATGTCTACTCTGTGTCTAACTAATTACTTTAGATGTCTCTCGTCTCTAGACATAAGCGTGCATCAGGATGCTACTTGCTTAGCAGCTTCTTTTATCTACGCTGTCCGTCCTTGACACAAATCTTGGCCACAAGTCCACTTCATTACTGCTGTTATTCACAACAAAGTTATTCCTAGCCACCTCCAACAAAGTCAGGTCATGAATATAATGGCCAGAAACTAATAATAAAATAACAGCTGTTTTTCTAGCTGTCTCAGACAATAATTCTACAACCTCTTTTCTAGATATCTAATTCTAGAGTCTCCCTAAGCCAATTAAAAGTAACCCTGTATGCCAAATGGGTGTCTTTCATCTTTGGGGGCTTAACAATTGATATTTACTATTTCTTGATGAACAAAGTTTGTCAATTTGCCAATTTGATGAACAAAGCAATTTTTTGATATTACCTCTGCACTAGTTGCTGTATATATATATATATATATATATATATATGTATGTATATATATGTACTAGGTGGTGACTACAGACTCATATAGAAGGATAGTATGCTAAGCAATCCTGTCCTCCCGACACAACCGTGCCAAATATCTAGCCACTTACATCACTACCCAGTGGAGACTTAGGAATCTTGTTAAACTCACACCAAGTTACCCAACATCTAATTGGAGCTTTATATGTAGCCAATGTTGAATATCGCCAGCTTCTTTTTTAAGAGATCCTTCTCCTGTGCAGACCAATGTGCTACCCTATCTTTCCACCCCAAACCAAGCATGCTAATTGCTAGATGCTCCAGTCTCTCCACCTGGGGAGGAACCTGCCTCTCATGAGGTCTATCAGGTTCTTTTGCAGGCACTCTATTGATACTGGTTCTGCTAGGGCTCGCGCCCTAAGGTCTACTAGCCAAAGCACTGTGTCCAATGGGGCACTATCACTATATAAATACCTGTCGCTGCATTGAGTCGGCGTACCACCCGCGGTGTTAGATTGGGTGGTGGAAATACAGATTGGGTGCTAAGAGTCGCAAATAATAATAATAATTCTGACCCATCTCTGGAGTCCCATGTTACGTAGCTGTCTACTACGGCTTACGTTACGGCGTTCTTTTGAAGCGAACAAGGCGACTTCTGTTACGCCCCAAAAGCCTGAATATGGCCTCCGAGGCCGGGGGCAACAAGTGCCATTCCGGCACTGGCCGATTCCTTGACAGGCGGTCGGCTATGCCGTTGTACCTCCCCGGGAGGCACGCCGCCGAGAGTGTGATGTTCAACAATGTAGTCAGCTCCCGGAGCCTTGTTGCTCAACAAGTGCCATTCCGGCACTAGTCGATTCCTTGACAGGCGGTCGGCTATGCCGCTGTACCTCCCCGGGAGGCACGCCGATGAGAGTGTGATGTTCAACCGTGTAGTCAGCTCCCAGAGCCTTGTTACTAATAGAGTAGGGCTGTATAGTGTATACGTCACAATTCGTTGTCCGACTGAAACAATATTATGTGTGCATTTCTTAAGAAGTTTTGGTGGTGACTTATTGCACCATACACTACAATCAAACTTATTTACGTCTTTAAGTGCCAGGACCTCTGGTGCACTAACTACCTGCTTAGATATTTCCTGTTGAGGTGAGCGCCCTAGTTCGCATCCGTTGTGTCTGTGTTCAAGAAGTGGGTCACCTCTAACTTGTGCAGCGAAACCAAACTTTGGAATGGTCAAGTTTGCGAAAATCAGGAGTCCTATCACCCTCTGAATCTCTTGTAGTGTACTACAACCCCTTCTTAAGATCCTTGATAAAAAATCTTTTATCATTACGACACTCTTTGGAGGTCAGGCCATGGTACTGTTCCTAGTATTCCACAAAAGACCTAAATATTCCAGTTCCTGAGGGGTGCTGTCACAGACTTTTGGTAATTGCCAATTTGGTAAAACCAAAGCTCTCCAGAATGTTGATGGTCCCCGAGACCTTATGCTGCAATATTTTTCTGTCCTGGTTCACTATGATGTAATCATTCAAATAAACCAAGACCCCCCTAAACGCCTCTCCCCTGCAAGCCAGATCTGTGCTATCTAATTGGACAAAGCAGCAATAGCTCGGGGGACAGATGAAAGGCTGAAGGGGAGCTGTCAACTGAAGTACCTGGTTGTCATAGTGAATCCTTAGAAAGCAACGGTGACTTCGCAATAGGCAGATGAAAATAGGCCTGTTGTAGGCCTGTCTACTTTCAACATCCAATCTACTTCTCGTAGGAACTCTGCAACATCTGAGAACTAATTGAAAATGCTTGTGTGCTACATGTTTATGTAGTCCTCTCAGGATGTATGTCCCACCCTGATCTTTTTTTTTTTAATGAATGAATGAATGAATGAAAATTGGAGGCACTTCCAATATTCCTCTCTTTAAAAATCCTGACTTATTGTTGTAATCTCAAGAGAAATCCTCGTGTTGACTTTCCTCAGTAAATGCGGTGATAAATGAAGTAGTGGGGGGTCTTAATCTGAACAGTATTCAGTATTAATCTTCTGTATCTGTACCACTATTCAAACACTCCCCCCCCCTGAATTTTCTCTCTCTCTGAACATAGTTATTTCTGCTTTTTAATCTGCTCTACACTATTCCTCCTGGTGTAGCCTCCACAAAAGCAATGGTGTTTGAGAGGGGCTTGAAAATTATTATTCAGACAGGTAACTGTCTGGTCTGCTCCAGTAATATTCTTGATAATAAAGGCATTGCGAGTAGGTCTCTTCCCTGATCTAGACTTTGTAATGAGTTTTGAGCGATACAGTCCCTTATTTTTTATGTATTCTGGTTTATTCAGTCATGTTTGTAAACCTCACAGCGACTGAAGCGTGTCTACTAAAGAGGTATTCAGCACTAAGGGGAATGAGCATAGGACTGTTAAATTCTTTAAAATTCTTTCTCCTTCTCAAAAAGACCTGACATATTTAAGCCAACAAGGTTCCCCGCAACCCACTTAAGTAGCTCCTGCAAACCCTGTTTCAATAGTTCCTGCCACTCTAATTCGGCATTAGTCAAACATGCTAACATATTTTCAGTAGAAACTAGATAGTCTTTTGTTTTGTTAAAATGACATAATTCTTCATTAAGTAACAAAACCTAGATTTGCAGAATAACCTGCTAATGTTGACCTGTATCACATGCCCTTCCAGGCCTGCGTTTCAACATGCTGAAGATGATCTAACTTATTAAGCTTTCTTAGAATGAAGAATTACCCTCCTTTCATCAGTCAGTTTTTAAATCACCTAACTGAACCGTCTTATCAGAGCTTATACAAGGATTAATCAAAAATGGAGACTGAACTAAGTTTTTCCCTGCTACTGGGGCCCGGATTACTCTGGCTTTATGTGTCTTGATTAGCAACTACGATTTAATGGGGTAGCTGTGACAAATAACCCAAAATAAAGTTAACTTTTAACCAGGTTAACTACTAACCAGGTTACTAAGGAATTAATTTGGTGGTCACGAGATTCACGAATAACGTGCTTATCAAATCTACGGCGCCTATTGGGCGGCGGTGTAGCATACCCCTGTTCATCTTCCGAAGATGATACAGAGTCGCCTTCTCGAGATGGGCGCTCTTCATCCGAAGCAGCGGCATCCGACCGATCGCTGACGCTGGACTTACCTTGCGCATTCCGCAAAGACTGAGCGCTCATTCTCGTAAACACGAAGCACAGCCCAGAAATAACTACGCAACAAACACTCACTCACTATAAAAAACCTCAATTCAATTGAGTTTTCTTTAAATTTTACAGTTTTGCATGCTCTTGCGGCAAAATCTACAAACGCTATGAGTTGACATTGACTTTGACAGGTGCGCGTTGACAGGAGATTTGGCGCGCTCTGCTGTTGCTTGAAGGTGACATACCTAATTGAAGAGTACCTACAGCGGGGCGACCGGCTAAGAAATTTAAAGGACAGCGTCAATGTCAAAACATGGTTTTGGCTCCACGTATCATTGATACAGTCCTTAAAGGATCGTTGAGGACAAAAAAATGTTTTGACATTGATGCAGTACACTATCGATACAATTTTTGTATAAACATTGCTGAAAATTGGTTCCACGTAAGACTTTTGAAGTAAGATGTCGTTTAAGGACTACGACAAAAGTTACGTCAAACTAGGCTTTCATTGATAAAAGCCGTGAGGTGTTCTTATCGGTGACATAAGGTGTCCACTAATCGTTTTACTACTCATATTTTCTGTGAGTGTTTTAAAAAGCTTTATTAAATAATTTGTCAAATTAGCAAAGCAATTAGTAGTATTTTAAGAAGTATGTTTAATGTTAAAATCATTGAAGAATAATTTTTAGATTTAAAGGTTACTTTTTGACACTTTCGTATGTCTACGGATTGTTTAAAGAGCATGGAACTAGGAATTACGACTACGTCTAATTAAAGAGTAATCTCTAGTTTCCCGTCTGAAAGTTTGTTACGAAGTATAAAGTTTAAAAATCTGAAATCATAAAAATAGTTTGGTGTTTGGGTGGCATCAAACTCGCAGTTGTTATCATTGTTGGATTAATCAACGTAGTCGTAATTCCTAGTTCCATGAACTAGCCGCATAGGTTATAAGTACATAAGTATTACGTATGATTTATGTATATACCTACATAATATTCTATATTAATAATTCCGTGAAGGGGTACGGTAGACTCGATCGAAACCTTATATGAATAACAAGGCATAAAAAAATATTGATTTCGAGTCCACAACATATATCCGCAAAATTCGGATTATCGAGAATTTCGTTAAATTCTAATGGCACTGACAAACAAACCAAAACAAAGCAGTTGCCATTCAAACAAACCGTCAACACATCTTTTTTTTGGCTCTGGGTTTTTTTTAGCCCTTCTGAGCCTGTCAACACATCGCGTGCGTCGCGCCAAAGAAGTATCCTTCACAAAGAACTGTGACTCATGTGACCATAGAGATGCTACGTTTATTATGCTGTGTAAGGGTGAAACCACATTTGTGAGGATCGTTTCGGTTTTCGCCCATACAAAACTGTCAAATTCCATAGAAACGTGTACGGATCAAATCTGCTTTTCGATGCGTACACGAATGTATGGAAAAATGACAGTTTTGTATAGGCAAAATCCGAATCGATCCTCACATATGTGGTTCCACCCTAAAACGAACATAGAAAACGAAGCGTCTTGCCGGAAATATTGAGTGAATCCTCATGGAACTAGGAATTACGACTTACGTCTATTTCTATGTGAATCCTATAGAAAGTACAGATTAGGAAAATCCTACTAATATTATAAAGGCGAAAGTTTGTGTGTATGTTTGTTCCTCTTTCACGCAAAAACTACTGGATGGATTTGGCTGAAATTTGGAATGGAGATAGTTTATACCCTGGAATAACACATAGGCAACAAATTATCCCGGAAAAATCCAAGGTTCCCGCGGGATTTTGAAAAACCACCGATAGATGGCGCTGATTGTACTTAAATCACGTTTACATTATCCGCAGCATCGAGAATAAGTAAAAAATTCCAATTCAACAATCAAGTAGGATAAACACAGTTATTGAAGTTTTTCATTAGCAATAGAAAATTTCTTAGGGATTAGGGATGTATTACGAAATAAATAAAAATAATACAAATAGTAAAAGGTATCGATTTGTCCAGTCATAGTGAGTACATCCTACAAATATTACCAGTCATTATAATACCTAGCAATGTACTCACTATGACTGGTGAGTACATTGCATACATACATACATATTATAATGACTGGTCATGTTATAGATCCTATTATCCTATTTCCTATTTCCTTAATATTATAAATGCGAAAGTTTGTGAGGATGGATGTTTGGATGGATGGATGGATGGATGAACCCTAAAAATTACGTTGACTATATATGCACTTACACTTTATATGGTGAAATATTATAACTGCGAAAGTGCGTTGGTTTGTCCTTCAATCACGCCCCAACAGAGCTACGGATCGACGTGATTTTTTGCAGTGTACCTATAGTTGAGGACCTGGAGAGTGACAGGCTACTTTTTATCCCGCAAAGTCAGAGTTCCCAAGGCATTTTAAAGGCTAAGTTCACGCAGACGAAGTCGCGGGCATCAGCTAGTCAATAATAATTTGCGCCTGGGTAAATTCTGACGGTGATGCGGGAATAAGTTTTAGTTTTCGAAATAGAAATAGAAATGTTTTTTATTCAAATAAACTTTTTTACAAGTGCTTTTGAATTGTCGATGAGTCTACCAAGTTTTATGTGTTTATGTGTAAGAAGTACCATCCTATTTAAATACTTAAATATTGCATAAATTATTTGCAGATATTAAATATTTAATTCAAAAGCAATTACTATTAACTATGGCAGTTATTAATTATTTCAATTGGTATAACGCAGTAAAATTTGGAAGACTGCTATGGCCGTATAGATTGCTAGATTGTCATAGATGTTCAAATTAGTCGGATTATACGTATGACCCACCACTAAAATATCGATAGTCACGTGATAGTCACCTGATTGCGACCTATTGCTACACTCCTGAAAAAGCTTACGCGGTACCTGTTATAAGGACTGTAACGATAACGATCCTTAAGGATATTGTTGGATGTGAGATGTGAGACAATAGTTACGTGGTCGACCTGCAGGTAAAGAAAGCTTAGCATGTACTATAAACGTAGAATCTATGGATGCTTCTTCAATCAATGCTGTGTGTTTTGGAAACACATATAATATGTAAATATAGTATAAATAACATTTTCATCATACCTATTCGAAAAACGAATATTGGCTTCAGAGGATAGCGGGAGCAAAATTTAATTTTAACCCCATGGGACTTTTCATTTCTCTCTTCTGATTGGTCCGCGTTCGTACTTTAGCATACTAAAGCAATAACGCGGACCAATCAGAAGAGAGAATTCAAAAATGTGTCGAAATTCAAAAATGCTTGAGACGCTGTTGTCTTCGATAAGTCACGTGATCAAATTTGTCGATTAGATATATACGCCCATACTTCCAACATAAATATTAATGCTTAATTATTTCATAAAAAATTATTTGTGTTTTATTTAAACTTTCAATATACGTATTGGTAATGTCTATTGGTCCGGGAGCCAGTGACAGATTTTCATGACCAAGTCCCTCCCAATCAAAACTTCGTGAAACGCATTAGGGATTTATATTATGAATATTCGCGACCTTCAGCTGCGACTCCGTGGGTGGGGCGGGCAGTGGCAGCCTCCAACGCATGGAGAAAAAAAAAAGTTTTTTAGTCATTTCCTCCCATTTGAAAATTTGTCAGATTATAGTTTACCTAATATTTTGAAGGAAAAATAAATTCAGCTGACCATAACATGATGGATTATACTTCAGCTGGCTGCTTGAACATGAAAAAAAAATTATATTTTCAATGATTTCCTCTCAACTAAAAATTTACCTGGTGATCGTTTATATGCTACTATGAATGAAAATTAATTTCAGCTTGCTGTATCGCAGTGGAAAGTTCGTCAGCTGGTACCTTGTAAGGTGTGACGCAGCAGCATCTATCGCCTACTGAATCTTATCAGCTGACGACTTTTCCCTTGACTTACAGCTAGCTGAGTTTTTTCATTATTTACTAATGCATGTTAACAATCCTCTTATAAATTTTCATCCAGGAGGAAATCACTTTTCTTAAGTTATTCTCTTTCTTTTTACAGATTGAGGCTATACATAAGCATGGAGGAAAAAAAAAGTTTTTTAGTCATTTCCTCCCATTTGAAAATTTGTCAGATTATAGTTTACCTAATATTTTGAAGGAAAAATAAATTCAGCTGACCATAACATGGTGGATTATACGTCAGCTGGCTGCTTGAACATGAAAAAAAAAATTATAAATTCAATGAATTCCTCTCAACTAAAAATTTACCTGGTGATCGTTTATATGCTACTATGAATGAAAATTAATTTCAGCTTGCTGTATCGCAGTGGAAAGTTCGTCAGCTGGTACCTTGTAAGGTGTGACGCAGCAGCATCTATCGCCTACTGAATCTTATCAGCTGACGACTTTTCCCTTGACTTACAGCTAGCTGAGTTTTTTCATTATTTACTAATGCATGTTAACAATCCTCTTATAAATTTTCATCCAGGAGGAAATCACTTTTCTTAAGTTATTCTCTTTCTTTTTACAGATTGAGGCTATACATAAGCATGGAGGAAAAAAAAAGTTTTTTAGTCATTTCCTCCCATTTGAAAATTTGTCAGATTATAGTTTACCTAATATTTTGAAGGAAAAATAAAGTCAGCTGACCATAACATGGTGGATTATACGTCAGCTGGCTGCTTGAACATGAAAAAAAAAATTATAAATTCAATGAATTCCTCTCAACTAAAAATTTACCTGGTGATCGTTTATATGCTACTATGAATGAAAATTAATTTCAGCTTGCTGTATCGCAGTGGAAAGTTCGTCAGCTGGTACCTTGTAAGGTGTGACGCAGCAGCATCTATCGCCTACTGAATCTTATCAGCTGACGACTTTTCCCTTGACTTACAGCTAGCTGAGTTTTTTCATTATTTACTAATGCATGTTAAAAATCCTCTTATAAATTTTCATCCAGGAGGAAATCACTTTTCTTAAGTTATTCTCTTTCTTTTTACAGATTGAGGCTATACATAAGCCTTCTTTCACGTAAAAACTACCACACAGATTTCTACAAAATTTTATACCGTGGTAGCTTATTACTCGGGTCAACATCTAGGCTACTTTTTATCCCGGAAAATCAAGGAGTTCCCGAGGGACTTTAAAAACTAAATCCACGCGGACAAAGTCGCGGGAATAAGCTAGTGTTTCTATAAGACGTTATCACGGAAAACTACCGTCCGTAAACCGAGTTTACAGACAACAAATTTATTTCTACCAAAAATCTGCATGTGCACTATACACAATAAAGGGCCTTTGTACGTAGTCATGGGTAAAACTTACCCCCTCTAAGTGGACCTTTAGCATTCTATGCTCTGCTATAGCATAGCATCTGGAGAAGGTAATTTTAATCCACAATCTAGCTGCAATATAGAAAGGGCTTATGTATAGCCTCAATCTGTAAAATGAAAGAGAATAACTTAAGAAAAGTGATTTTCTCCTGTATGAAAATTTATAAGAGGATTGAAATTTATAAGAGGATTGTTAACATGCATTAGTAAATAATGAAAAAAATCAGCTAGCTGTAAGTCAAGGGAAAAGTCGTCAGCTGATAAGATTAAGTAGGTGATAGATGCTGCTACGTCACACCTTTCAAGGTACCAGCTGATAAACTTTCCACCGCGATACAGCAAGCTGAAATTAATTTTCATTCATAGTAGCATATAAACGATCACCAGGTAAATTTTTAGTTGAGAGGAACTCATTGAATATATAATTTTTTTTTCATGTTCAAGCAGCCAGCTGACGTATAATCCACCATGTTATGGTCAGCTGACTTTATTTTTCCTTCAAAATATTAGGTAAACTATAATCTGACAAATTTTCAAATGGGAGGAAATGACTAAAAAACTTTTTTTTTCCTCCATGCTTATGTATAGCCTCAATCTGTAAAAAGAAAGAGAATAACTTAAGAAAAGTGATTTCCTCCTGGATGAAAATTTATAAGAGGATTTTTAACATGCATTAGTAAATAATGAAAAAGCTCAGCTAGCTGTAAGTCAAGGGAAAAGTCGTCAGCTGATAAGATTCAGTAGGCGATAGATGCTGCTGCGTCACACCTTACAAGGTACCAGCTGACGAACTTTCCACTGCAATACAGCAAGCTGAAATTAATTTTCATTCATAGTAGCATATAAACGATCAGCAGGTAAATTTTTAGTTGAGAGGAATTCATTGAATTTATAATTTTTTTTTTTTCATGTTCAAGCAGCCAGCTGACGTATAATCCACCATGTTATGGTCAGCTGACTTTATTTTTCCTTCAAAATATTAGGTATACTATAATCTGACAAATTTTCAAATGGGAGGAAATGACTAAAAAACTTTTTTTTTCCTCCATGCTTATGTATAGCCTCAATCTGTAAAAAGAAAGAGAATAACTTAAGAAAAGTGATTTCCTCCTGGATGAAAATTTATAAGAGGATTGTTAACATGCATTAGTAAATAATGAAAAAAATCAGCTAGCTGTAAGTCAAGGGAAAAGCCGTCAGCTGATAAGATTCAGTAGGTGATAGATGATGCTACGTCACACCTTTCAAGGTACCAGCTGATAAACTTTCCACCGCGATACAGCAAGCTGAAATTAATTTTCATTCATAGTAGCATATAAACGATCACCAGGTAAATTTTTAGTTGAGAGGAAATCATTGAAAATATAATTTTTTTTTCATGTTCAAGCAGCCAGCTGAAGTATAATCCACCATGTTATGGTCAGCTGAATTTATTTTTCCTTCAAAATATTAGGTAAACTATAATCTGACAAATTTTCAAATGGGAGGAAATGACTAAAAAACTTTTTTTTTCCTCCATGCTTATGTATAGCCTCAATCTGTAAAAAGAAAGAGAATAACTTAAGAAAAGTGATTTCCTCCTGGATGAAAATTTATAAGAGGATTGTTAACATGCATTAGTAAATAATTAAAAAAATCAGCTAGCTGTAAGTCAAGGGAAAAGTCGTCAGCTGATAAGATTCAGTAGGTGATAGATGCTGCTACGTCACACCTTTCAAGGTACCAGCTGACAAACTTTCCACCGCGATACAGCAAGCTGAAATTAATTTTCATTCATAGTAGCATATAAACGATCACCAGGTAAATTTTTAGTTGAGAGGAAATCATTGAAAATATAATTTTTTTTTTCATGTTCAAGCAGCCAGCTGAAGTATAATCCACCATTGTATGGTCAGCTGAATTTATTTTTCCTTCAAAATATTAGGTAAACTATAATCTGACAAATTTTCAAATGGGAGGAAATGACTAAAAAACTTTTTTTTTCTCCATGCGTTGGAGGCTGCCACTGCCCGCCCCACCCACGGAGTCGCAGCTGAAGGTCGCGAATATTCATAATATAAATCCCTAATGCGTTTCACGAAGTTTCGCTCGAGAGGAAATAATTGACCGAATTTGTACCTGGCTCCCGCGGTCCATATACTCTATACATATTAGGTTGATACTCCTAGCTTTTTCTCATAGGTAATGATGAAAAATAGTGTGTGTCATTCGGGGCCAAAATTTTTTGTTCTCGGGCGGCGTATATTGAATTCCTCGCTACGCTCAGGATTCTACTTTAGAATCCCTCGCTGCGCTCGGGAGTCTACTATAGAATCCTTCACTTCGCTCTGAATTCAAAATAACGCCCTCGGGGAACAAAAAATTCCTTTGACCCCATATAACACAAATAACTATTTTGACAGATATCCAGAATGTTTTATTTAACTGTGTAGAGTAATGTTTTTTTTTAGTTTATAAGATTTTTAATATAAATAATACATATTTTACTAACAGTAAATTCCATTCATACGTAAAATTATTATTTTTATCAAAACAAGGACTGTTATAACCATTTAATAAACATTTGAGTGATAAACGGACTTATGACCGGGCTAGTTAGAGCGCCAGACCAGTGTGCAGTGGGTGGACCCGGATACAGCACCTATTATATTTCTATGGAACTTTACATTGGACATTTTAATCTTTAACATTGACTAGCACTTTTATTAATTGATAAAGTATAATATTTTGATTAATTATTTTGTGATATACATAAAGGTTATAATGTAAAATTCTATTAAATACGAGTATGTAAGCAAAGAGTATCAGTATTGTGTAAAAATTATTAAAATGTAATAAAACTAGATATTGTATAATTTAACATTTCAACACCATCATACGGCAAAACATGTTTGGATCATCAAAATAATTTTATTCTATCTATCTGTAACCCATGTTTGAAGCAAATAAATGAATTATTATTATTACTAGTGGTTCGCCCCGAACTGAGACCTCGCGGTAACGGTATCCCATGATTATTCATTCAATCGATACATGATAACCAAAACTGACATTATTATTATGCCCGTTTTCACCAAACATACCTAAATCATCCCCTAAGTAGGAGTCTCTTAACGTAGGTAGCTCCTAAATACAATCCTAAGTCCTAACATCCGTCCCAATATCCTTTTAGGTGTCCCGTACAGGATCGTGATAAATAAGTTGACAGAAAACATCAATCACCTAACTTATAGGTAGCCCGTAAAGGTTAGGGAACGTTAGTGAAAACATTGAATTATTTATCAAACATTGAATTTAACTCGTAGTTCCATGGGAATAGTTACTGACTGCGCCATCTATTAGCATTATTGTGAAGCTATGTTGATGCTATATGAATTACTGACGCCCATTAAAAATTAAATAATCTCGTTTCTTTATAATATTCATATTATAATTTTAGTATTTGTTGTTCAAGTACAGGATATAAGTGACCTAAAAACATAAAATCAGTTTGAAAATCCATAGCGGATTTTTCTAGAGAGCGTCTTCAAGCGAGCGTATAAAATCGCCACTTTGAAAGCCCCCCATTTCGTCAATTTTAAGGGAAAAATTAAAAAAAAAATATTTTTGTACTCAGTTCAAAATTATCTTTAAAATGATACGTAACAATTTTATGTAACGCGATTTTTTTTTTTTACTTCGCATTCGCTTCTATGAGAGCCCCCCTGAAATAAAGATTTTTATAACTTTTTAAGCCATTTTCGGCTGGAGGCCATCGGTTTACATATTATATCTAAATTTGAAGTAATTACGTTCAGTAATTCAAAAGTTATAAGGCTCTGACAGACGGACGGACGGACGGACGGACGGACGGACAAGTGCAAATCGCCCTAGTTAACTCAAAGACCTTCGCTTCGCTCGGTCGATTAACACTTTTGCATTTATAATAAATTAAAGATGATGAATGCTATGTATATATGTCACCATAAGATTATGAAAATCGTTAGTTTATAAACAAACTAGTAAGAAGCTAGTGAGATTATAAACTGGCACAAGATTGTGAAATGTATCTAAGCTTAGGTGACCATGAGTTGACTGTGATGATATTGCCCAAGCATTAGGTATACATAATGTCTATCACCTTAATAGGCGATATAATAATAAGATATGTTTTACTACTAAAAATCATAATTTTGAATATTACCTAAAAACGAATTCCACATAGTCTTGTCTGCCCTACCCCTAAGTGTTTTTTTTAAGTGTGGAGCCAGAAGCTAGCAAAGGAGTTCCTGAACGAAGCGAGTAGGTGAAGCTAAATAGAGGGGCAGCAAGTCTTCTGGCGTAGCCCATTTTATTTGTAAATAACTGTATTTGAAATGCAAGACAGTACTAATGGTGTACAGTACAAATCAAATGGGCTAAGCCATAAGACTCGTTCTGTAGCTCCTTCATTCAGCTTTACCTACTCAACCTTCGTTTTACTACAGAGGATGCCTTCGCTCACCACCTCCCCCCTTTGCTTCGCTTGGCCTTGTAGGTTTGCTTCATTCAGGATCTCCTTTGCGAGCTTCTGGCTCAGCGCTATAAAAACACACTCTAGGGGTAGAACAGACAAGACTGCGTGGAGTTGGAGCGCTAACATTTCGTTTTTAGGAAACAAACACATGATTCCCAAATAACAATAATAATATTTTAAACTACTTTAAACAATTTCTAATGTCGGTTATTTCATCTTTTTTGTCACATGAACAGTGGTCACCCTATTGTAGCTTACAATTTAACGTACGTTAAATTAGAAAGTAAGCGATGCTGTTCGCAGAGTTCATGAGGGGTGGGCATTTGAATCCACCCGCACGAATTTGGAATTACTGAGGCATGAATTAGAAGTAGTTTGGATTCTTCTTTCTAAAAATATGTTTAATTTCTGCGGGAGATGCGTGGTTTTTTTTTAAGTGAAACTTCTTTAGGCGCATGAGGGTAAAATTTTTACAAATGTAACGTCACGCAAGTATGCAACGGAAGTGTCGAAAAAGAGAGAGAGAGCGATCGAGACCGATTGAGAGAGAGTAAGACAGGGCGAACGTAGCGTATATAAATATAGACAAGACTGATAAATTAGTTCGCCAAAGAAGTTTCACTTCTGACATGTGTACTTTGTACGCACGCACTTTTTTTTTTATTTTGATTTTTCATTTATTTTTATTTATCATCAACAAGTGTGTAATGGAACGACATTTTTAACTTGGAACAATGGAACTATAGACAATTTTCTATAATGTATGTGTAAAATGGAACCCAATTTGAAACAACATGGACTGATATAGGTCGAACAGTGTGACAGAACCGAATTGGCCAACCCCGACTCCACATAGTCTTGTCTGTCCTACCCCTAGAGTGTTTTTAAGAAGCGCGAAGCCAGAAGCTCGCGAAGGAGGTCCTGAATGAAGCGAGCCTACGAGGCCGAGTGGAGCGAAGCGAAACGAAGGTCGAGTAGGTGAAGCTGAATGAAGGGGCGACGGAGCGAGTCTTCTGGCGTAGCCCATTTGATTTGTAGCTTGAACAAAACGCAACTCACGCCACAGCCTTCGTGTTTATTATTTTCTACCGCCTAGAAAAACTTGAGCATTGAGTTATATTGGTTTGAAATGAAAAATCAAATTGGAAGGGCTTCTATGCTTCCTCTAACCACCAGACTATGGAAAATTTGAAGTTAGGTTAGGTTGGGTTAGAACATAAATATTGTTGGTGCCCGGCCGGTGCAAAACCTAACCTCAAAATGAGATTTTTAAAAATTCATAAAAAAAAAACTAAGAGGCGCCCGCAGGGGGGAGTGATATAACAAGGTACTACCCCCCCTCCCCCTACCACTCTTAATTCCTGCGGTTGGATTCAAATGCAACCCCGAGATACATCCTGCCGACAGAGAGATGGATGGACAGCAGAGGCTTAGTAATAGGGTCTCGTTGGCACCCCTTGGATACAGAAACCTAAAAACTTGTGTTTGGATTATGGCAATGTTCAAATAACCACACGTGCTTATTAATAGAAGAGGCAATTATTTCGAAATTTCGCACAGACACTTATATTTTATAATATATAAGTATAGAGTAGTCTGTACTCTATACTTATATATTATAAAATATAAGTGATATTACGATTTTTTACTAACTACTTCCTAAAATAAAATTAAAGTTTCATAATTCACAAAAATAGCTACGGGTAGTTATAATTCAAGGTCAAATGTACTCACTGGCCACACTTGGACGAGCTAGGCTGTAGAGAGTCATCCATTCTGCGTAATGAAACATGGAACCGTCAACAATGTGTAACTCGTAAATCGTAGCGTGATAGCAATGTTGAAACACTTTAACTTTTTAACTTTGACTGTTAACGGCACTATCGTAGCATACGATAAAGTTTTTGTTTATCACAAATCAATGTCTTCGATATTCAAAAATATCATTTGATAGGTAATCGTACACTTAGCTAAACAAAAATGCAAAGCGAAGGTCCATTCGAAAATCCAAAAATCACTGGCTATCAAGAAATTTCTATAATAATAAATAAAAAGGAAAACACTATAATGTTTGTAATAGAATAGGGACAATTTCCCATTGAGTACTGAGTACTAATTATTACTTTTATAGTTATGTATTTCCAGATTTCCAGTCTTTTCCAATTAAGGGTGGAACCACATCTGTGAGGATCGTTTCGGATTTGGCCCATACAAAACTGTCAAATTCCATAGAAACGTGAACGGATCAATTCGGCTTTTCGCATCGATTCGGCTTTCGCATTTTTTGTACCTAAAAGTGCCTAAAATCCTTACAAGTGTAGCTCACGTTTCGCATGCGAAAGGATCCTTTCGCATCCTTACGGATCCGTAAGGATGCGAACGGATCCTTACGGAAGCGAACGGATCCGAAAGGATCCTTACGGATCCGTAAGGATCCTTACGCGTGCGAAAGCGTCTTCGGCAACTAGAGAAATGCATGAAGTGCCAAAAAGTATCGATGAAATCAGTTTTTATCTCGGTGCCACTTTTCCGCCATGTTGGAATTCTTTGTTATTACACCGATTTAGTTCAGAATCGATATTTAGGCTTCCCTGGGGACAAGTAAGAGGAAAAGATTGGCAAAATTGTAAAAAGTCACCGCCATATTGAAATTCTTTGTTATTGGACCGATTTCGTTCAAAATCGATATTTGGGCTTCCCTGGGGTCAAATAAGAGGAAATTATTTGCAAAATTATAAAAAGTCGCCGCCATATTGAAATTCTTTGTTATTGGACCGATTTCGTTCAAATTCGATATTTAGGCTTCCCTTGGGTCAAGAAAGAGGAAATAGATGCCAAAATTTTAAAAAGTGACCGCCATATTGAAATTCTTTGTTATTGGACCGATTTCGTTCAAAATCGATATTTGGGCTTCCCTGGGGTCAAATAAGAGAAAATGATTGGCAAAATTATAAAAAGTCGCCGCCATATTGAAATTTTTTGTTATTGGACCGATTTCGTTCAAAATCGATATTTAGGCTTCCCTTGGGTCAAGAAAGAGGAAATAGATGCCAAAATTTTAAAAAGTGACCGCCATATTGAAATTCTTTGTTATTGGACCGATTTCGTTCAAAATCGATATTTGGGCTTCCCTTGGATCAAATAAGAGGAAATGATTGGCAAAATTATAAAAAGTGACCGCCATATTGAAATTCTTTGTTATTGGACCGATTTCGTTCAAAATCGATATTTGGGCTTCCCTGGGGTCAAATAAGAGGAAATTATTTGCAAAATTATAAAAAGTCGCCGCCATATTGAAATTCTTTGTTATTGGACCGATTTCGTTCAAAATCGATATTTAGGCTTCCCTTGGGTCAAATAAGAGGAAATAGATGCCAAAATTTTAAAAAGTGACCGCCATATTGAAATTCTTTGTTATTGGACCGATTTCGTTCAAAATCGATATTTGGGCTTCCCTGGGGTCAAATAAGAGAAAATGATTGGCAAAATTATAAAAAGTGACCGCCATATTGAAATTCTTTGTTATTGGACCGATTTCGTTCAAAATCGATATTTGGGCTTCCCTGGGGTCAAATAAGAGGAAATTATTTGCAAAATTATAAAAAGTCGCCGCCATATTGAAATTCTTTGTTATTGGACCGATTTCGTTCATAATCGATATTTAGGCTTCCCTTGGGTCAAGAAAGAGGAAATAGATGCCAAAATTTTAAAAAGTGACCGCCATATTGAAATTCTTTGTTATTGGACAGATTTCGTTCAAAATCGATATTTGGGCTTCCCTTGGGTCAAATAAGAGGAAATGATTGGCAAAATTATAAAAAGTGACCGCCATATTGAAATTCTTTGTTATTGGACCGATTTCGTTCAAATTCGATATTTAGGCTTCCCTTGGGTCAAGAAAGAGGAAATAGATGCCAAAATTTTAAAAAGTGACCGCCATATTGAAATTCTTTGTTATTGGACCGATTTCGTTCAAAATCGATATTTGGGCTTCCCTGGGGTCAAATAAGAGAAAATGATTGGCAAAATTATAAAAAGTCGCCGCCATATTGAAATTCTTTGTTATTGGACCGATTTCGTTCAAAATCGATATTTAGGCTTCCCTTGGGTCAAGAAAGAGGAAATAGATGCCAAAATTTTAAAAAGTGACCGCCATATTGAAATTCTTTGTTATTGGACCGATTTCGTTCAAAATCGATATTTGGGCTTCCCTGGGGTCAAATAAGAGGAAATTATTTGCAAAATTATAAAAAGTCGCCGCCATATTGAAATTCTTTGTTATTGGACCGATTTCGTTCAAAATCGATATTTAGGCTTCCCTTGGGTCAAATAAGAGGAAATAGATGCCAAAATTTTAAAAAGTGACCGCCATATTGAAATTCTTTGTTATTGGACCGATTTCGTTCAAAATCGATATTTGGGCTTCCCTGGGGTCAAATAAGAGAAAATGATTGGCAAAATTATAAAAAGTGACCGCCATATTGAAATTCTTTGTTATTGGACCGATTTCGTTCAAAATCGATATTTGGGCTTCCCTGGGGTCAAATAAGAGGAAATTATTTGCAAAATTATAAAAAGTCGCCGCCATATTGAAATTCTTTGTTATTGGACCGATTTCGTTCAAAATCGATATTTAGGCTTCCCTTGGGTCAAGAAAGAGGAAATAGATGCCAAAATTTTAAAAAGTGACCGCCATATTGAAATTCTTTGTTATTGGACAGATTTCGTTCAAAATCGATATTTGGGCTTCCCTTGGGTCAAATAAGAGGAAATGATTAGCAAAATTATAAAAAGTGACCGCCATATTGAAATTCTTTGTTATTGGACCGATTTCGTTCAAAATCGATATTTAGGCTTCCCTTGGGTCAAGAAAGAGGAAATAGATGCCAAAATTTTAAAAAGTGACCGCCATATTGAAATTCTTTGTTATTGGACCGATTTCGTTCAAAATCGATATTTGGGCTTCCCTGGGGTCAAATAAGAGAAAATGATTGGCGAAATTATAAAAAGTCGCTGCCATATTGAAATTCTTTGTTATTGGACCGATTTCGTTCAAATTCGATATTTAGGCTTCCCTTGGGTCAAGAAAGAGGAAATAGATGCCAAAATTTTAAAAAGTGACCGCCATATTGAAATTCTTTGTTATTGGACCGATTTCGTTCAAAATCGATATTTGGGCTTCCCTGGGGTCAAATAAGAGGAAATTATTTGCAAAATTATAAAAAGTCGCCGCCATATTGAAATTCTTTGTTATTGGACCGATTTCGTTCAAAATCGATATTTAGGCTTCCCTTGGGTCAAATAAGAGGAAATAGATGCCAAAATTTTAAAAAGTGACCGCCATATTGAAATTCTTTGTTATTGGACCGATTTCGTTCAAAATCGATATTTGGGCTTCCCTGGGGTCAAATAAGAGGAAATAGATGCCAAAATTTTAAAAAGTGACCGCGATATTGAAATTCTTTGTTATTGGGCCGATTTCGTTCAAAATCGATATTTGGGCTTCCCTGAGGTCAAATAAGAGGAAATGATTGGCAAAATTATAAAAAGTCACCGCCATATTGAAATTCCTTGTTATTGGACCGATTTCGTTCAAAATCGATATTTAGGCTTCCCTTGGGTCAAGAAAGAGGAAATTGATGCCAAAATTTTAAAAAGTCACCGCCATATTGAAATTCTTTGTTATTGGACCGATTTCGTTCAAAATCAAAATTAAGGCTTCACTGGGGTCAAAAAAGAGGAAATGGTTGCCAAAATTTTATAAAGTGACCACCATAATATTTAAATTCTATGTTATTGGACCGATTTCATTCAAAATCGATATTTGGGCTTCCCTAGGGGCAAGAAAGAGGAAATAGATGCCAAAATTTAAAAAAGTCCCCGCCATATTGAAATTCTTTGTTAAGGGACCGATTTCGTTCGAAATCGATATTTGGGCTTTCCTGAGGTCAAGTAAGAGGAAATGATTGGCAAAATTATAAAAAGTGACCGCCATATTGAAATTCTTTGTTATTGGACCGATTTCGTTCAAAATCGATATTTGGTCTTCCCTGGGGGCAAGAAAGAGGAAATGGATGCCAAAAATTAAAAAGTCACCGCCATATTGAAATTCTTTGTTTTTCGACCGATTTCGTTCAAAATCGATATTTAGGCTTCCCTTGGGACAAGAAAGATAAAATAGATGCCAAAATTTTAAAAAGTCACCGCCATATTGAAATTCAACATCGATATTCAAAATCGATATTTCGGCTTCCTGTGGTCAAGAAAGAGGAAATGTTTGCCATAAGTTTTAAAAGTATGACGGCACCCCCCTCATCGCCGTGCGTCTAATAAAAGGAATCACACACAATATCAGAATAGAACATCATTCTCAGCAATCGCCTTTTATCAATAAAAATAACTACCTACCCAAAGGAGGGTACATTGTAATCGTTACGTAACAAGGATGGAACCCAATATTTCCATGTCTAACTAGACAACCCGGCTAACTATCCTAAGCAAGGTACGGCCTCCAAAACCACCCCTTTCTAGCCGTCCGTCTCCACCAAGAAGACCCTAGCAAATCTCCTTTCTAACTCGCTTATGGCCTATGAATACAACTATTTGGGCTTCCCTGGGGTCAAATAAGAGGAAATTATTTGCAAAATTATAAAATGTCGCCGCCATATTGAAATTCTTTGTTATTGGACCGATTTCGTTCAAAATCGATATTTAGGCTTCCCTTGGGTCAAATAAGAGGAAATAGATGCCAAAATTTTAAAAAGTGACCGCCATATTGAAATTCTTTGTTATTGGACCGATTTCGTTCAAAATCGATATTTGGGCTTCCCTGGGGTCAAATAAGAGGAAATAGATGCCAAAATTTTAAAAAGTGACCGCGATATTGAAATTCTTTGTTATTGGGCCGATTTCGTTCAAAATCGATATTTGGGCTTCCCTGAGGTCAAATAAGAGGAAATGATTGGCAAAATTATAAAAAGTCACCGCCATATTGAAATTCTTTGTTATTGGACCGATTTCGTTCAAAATCGATATTTAGGCTTCCCTTGGGTCAAGAAAGAGGAAATTGATGCCAAAATTTTAAAAAGTCACCGCCATATTGAAATTCTTTGTTATTGGACCGATTTCGTTCAAAATCAAAATTAAGGCTTCACTGGGGTCAAAAAAGAGGAAATGGTTGCCAAAATTTTATAAAGTGACCACCATAATATTTAAATTCTATGTTATTGGAATAATTTCGTTCAATATCGATATTTAGGCTTCCCTTGGGTCAAGAAAGAGGAAATAGATGCCAAAATTTACAAAAAGTGACAGCCATATTGAAATTCTTTTTTATTGGATCGATTTCGTTCAAAATCGATATTTGGGCTTCCCTAGGGTCAAATAAGAGGAAATGATTGGCAAAATTATAAAAAGTGACCGCCATATTGAAATTCTTTGTTATTGGACCGATTTCATTCAAAATCGATATTTGGGCTTCCCTAGGGGCAAGAAAGAGGAAATAGATGCCAAAATTTAAAAAAGTCCCCGCCATATTGAAATTCTTTGTTAAGGGACCGATTTCGTTCGAAATCGATATTTGGGCTTTCCTGAGGTCAAGTAAGAGGAAATGATTGGAAAAATTATAAAAAGTGACCGCCATATTGAAATTCTTTGTTATTGGACCGATTTCGTTCAAAATCGATATTTGGGCTTCCCTGGGGGCAAGAAAGAGGAAATGGATGCCAAAAATTAAAAAGTCACCGCCATATTGAAATTCTTTGTTTTTCGACCGATTTCGTTCAAAATCGATATTTAGGCTTCCCTTGGGACAAGAAAGATAAAATAGATGCCAAAATTTTAAAAAGTCACCGCCATATTGAAATTCAACATCGATATTCAAAATCGATATTTCGGCTTCCTGTGGTCAAGAAAGAGGAAATGTTTGCCATAAGTTTTAAAAGTATGACGGCACCCCCCTCATCGCCGTGCGTCTAATAAAAGGAATCACACACAATATCAGAACAGAACATCATTCTCAGCAATCGCCTTTTATCAATAAAAATAACTACCTACCCAAAGGAGGGTACATTGTAATCGTTACGTAACAAGGATGGAACCCAATATTTCCATGTCTAACTAGACAACCCGGCTAACTATCCTAAGCAAGGTACGGCCTCCAAAACCACCCCTTTCTAGCCGTCCGTCTCCACCAAGAAGACCCTAGCAAATCTCCTTTCTAACTCGCTTATGGCCTATGAATACAACTATATGAAAATACAACGACCAATGAAATCAACGCTTCAAGACTACTGGAACTAGATGACGCTACCGTCTATTGTCAGTATACAACTGATCGCCGACAAGCACATAAGGACGTGGCTTACCTACGACGATTATACGAGTCAACACGATCGATATTGAATCACCCAGCATCTTCAATTCTTCATCAGCTGCTTGAGACTTCGCCAGCGCCACCAGAATGTCCTCAAATGTGACGCTCTCAGCACGTGGGAATGTGACAGCGACAGGGTTCTCAGCTCCCTTGACATGTGGTTTGTCAGTAGTGAACTCCGAAATAAAAACTTTTGACGTGACAACGTCTTATAAATTGGTTTGCCGGGTGACACTTCAAGAAACTGCGTTACGCTCCGCTAACGTTATGCGCTCACAATGAGAGCGAGTGAGAGCCACTCAGGCATGGTTAGCCCGCCTAAGAGCGAGAGAGACAGACATAAAAAGTGAAAGGCACGCGTCCCTTCCACTCGAGCACAGTTAGCCCGCCTAAGAGCGAGAGACAGAGCGAGAGAGAGAGAGTGAGAGAGATAGGCATACACACCGGTTCATGTCTTGCGCTTCTATTTCGGTTGTCACGTAAAACTTTCGCCCGTATACCGACTTTACAGGCAACCAATTTTTTTGCTTAAGCTGAATAGGCGGGATTTTTCATGCTTTTGAGTGAAAACGTTAAGTAGGGATCATACAGATCATTATAGATCGTTGCAGGTCGGGCTTCAATAATATGCCTAAAATGCTGCACGCTTTCATAAATGGCTAATAATTCGTGATAATAAGCCGGCCAAGATGATTGCTTGGTAGTCAGCTTTTTACTGAAAAATGCTATAGGTTGCCAGCCCTGCTTCACTTCTTGTTGAAGGCATGCACCGACATGAGAGCTCGATGCATCTGTAAATAACCCTTATCTTACATTTAAAACTGGGTGAGCTAAAGCTGAACCAA
The DNA here is from genome assembly GCA_029955525.1 of Oeneis ivallda. NCBI lineage: Eukaryota > Metazoa > Arthropoda > Insecta > Lepidoptera > Nymphalidae > Oeneis > Oeneis ivallda. Next base: position 12,701,340 of record JARPMR010000001.1, read on the forward strand.
TTTGCATTAGCTAAACTTTCTTTGTAAATATTAAAAAAACGCTCTAAATCGGGAGTCCCAGTAAAAGGTTTAGCACTTTTATCTTGAATTTTTGATAAAGCATCTAATAATGTTGCTTGAAGTCGCGCTATGCTAGGGAGAAATTTTCGATAAAAATTAATCATATCTTCTAAATCCCTGTACTGTTTTAGGTAGAGGAAAATCCTGTAAACTCTTAATGCGGTCAGCAGGAGAGCCAATCCCGGAAGCGCTTATTTTGTATCCAAGGAAACGAACCTCTGGAACATTAAAATGCCATTATTCTCGTTATTAACTATACCGTATCCTTCAAAAACGTTTGAAAAGAATACGTAAATGTTTTGCATGCTGTTCGCTATCTTTTGAAGAAACTAAAATAACATCGACGTACGCGAACAAAAAATCTAAACCACGAACAACTTTGAACCCAGAGAAGCCTAAATATCGATTTTGAACGAAATCTGTCCAATAACAAAGAATTTCAATATGGCGGCGACTTTTTATAATTTTGCAAATCATTTCCTCTTATTTGACCCCAGGGAAGCCCAAATATCGATTTTGAACGAAATCGGTCCAATAACAAAGAATTTCAATATGGCGGTCACTTTTTATAATTTTGCCAATCATTTCCTCTTATTTGACCCCAAGGAAGCCCAAATATCGATTTTGAACGAAATCGGTCCAATAACAAAGAATTTCAATATGGCGGCGACTTTTTTAATTTTTGGCATCCATTTCCTCTTACTTGACCCAAGGGAAGCCTAAATATCAATTTTGAACGAAATCGGTCCAATAACAAAGAATTTCAATATGGCGGTCACTTTTTAGGGTTCCGTACCCAAAGGGTACCAACGGGACCCTATTACTAAGCCTACGCTGTCCGTCCGTCCGTCTGTCAGCGGGCTGTATCTCGTAAACCGTAATACATAGACAGATGAAATTTTCACATATTATGTATTTCTATTGCCGCTATAACAACAAATAATAAAAATTTAATTAAATTAAAAAAATTAAATTAAAATATTACCATGGGTACATGGAAATATTTTTATTTAATTTTTTTTTAACGGAACCCTAAAAGAGCGAGGCCCGACTCGCACTTGGCCGATTTTTATAATTTTGCCAATCATTTCCTCTTATTTGACCCCAGGGAAGCCCAAATATCGATTTTGAACGAAATCGGTCCAATAAAAAAAAATTTCAATATGGCGATCACTTTTTAAAATTTTGGCATCTATTTCCTCTTTCTTGACCCAAGGGAAGCCTAAATATCGATTTTGAACGAAATCGGTCCAATAACAAAGAATTTCAATATGGCGGCGACTTTTTATAATTTTGCCAATCATTTTCTCTTATTTGACCCCAGGGAAGCCCAAATATCGATTTTGAACGAAATCGGTCCAATAACACAGAATTTCAATATGGCGGTCACTTTTTAAAATTTTGGCATCTATTTCCTCTTTCTTGACCCAAGGGAAGCCTAAATATCGATTTTGAACGAAATCGGTCCAATAACAAAGAATTTCAATATGGCGGTGACTTTTTATAATTTTGCCAGTCATTGAAATGAAATGAAATGAAATGAAATGAAATGAAATGAAATGAAACTTTATTTGCTGAATATGAGTACAGTATAGTTAGATGTTATTAACAATGTCATAAAATTTCCTCCATATTCTGCTAAATAGCATGCAAATGTTTAAATTAGGTACTCATCATAATTTTGAAAATTTCGATGAGCTAAATTAATTAAAATGAATATAAAGTGTCAATTTTCTATTTGACCCCAGGGAAGCCCAAATATCGATTTTGAACGAAATCGGTCCAATAACAAAGAATTTCAATATGGCGGTCACTTTTTATAATTTTGCCAATCATTTCCTCTTATTTGACCCCAAGGAAGCCCAAATATCGATTTTGAACGAAATCGGTCCAATAACAAAGAATTTCAATATGGCGGTCACTTTTTAAAATTTTGGCATCTATTTCCTCTTTCTTGACCCAAGGGAAGCCTAAATATCGATTTTGAACGAAATCAGTCCAATAACAAAGAATTTCAATATGGCGGCAACTTTTTATAATTTTGCCAATCATTTTCTCTTATTTGACCCCAGGGAAGCCCAAATATCGATTTTGAACGAAATCGGTCCAATAAAAAAGAATTTCAATATGGCGGCGACTTTTTATAATTTTGCAAATCATTTCCTCTTATTTGACCCCGGGGAAGCCCAAATATCGATTTTGAACGAAATCGGTCCAATAACAAAGAATTTCAATATGGCGGTCACTTTTTATAATTTTGCCAATCATTTCCTCTTATTTGGCCCCAGGGAAGCCCAAATATCGATTTTGAATGAAATCGGTCCAATAACAAAGAATTTCAATATGGCGGTCACTTTTTATAATTTTGCCAATCATTTCCTCTTATTTGGCCCCAGGGAAGCCCAAATATCGATTTTGAATGAAATCGGTCCAATAACAAAGAATTTCAATATGGCGTTGACTTTTTAATATTTTGGCATCAATTTCCTCTTTCTTGACCTCTGGAAAGCCTAAATATTAATTTTGAACGAAATCGGTCCAATAACGAGGAATTTCAATATAATAATAAATATAAATCGTTTATTTCCATCATTATACAGAAACATCAATTTGATCTTGAACAAAACTTGATACCTATCAACAAAAATTGATGCCTACTACTAATTGAGAAGTTTACAAAGAGTACAAGATCAAGAACTGGCTATCCTAGCTAGATTTTTAGATCTGTGTTAAGGATAGCCTGCCCTCTCCCTCGAGTAGCCAAAACTGTGCACAAGCACATGTTTTCCAAAAATAAATAGCCTTAGGCATTATACAATACAAATACAACATTAATAGATAGTTTACACACTTTAAATTTATCTAATAACTGGCGTGTAATATGTGTGTGTTTGTGTATGTTTGTGTGTGTGTGTGTGTGTGTGTGTGAGTATGTTTGAGTGTGTGGGTGTATGTTTGTGTTCAGTGTGGATGCACGTGTTTTATAAAAAATTATAATATGAACGAATAACTGGTGAATTAATTTATGTAACAATATAGTTTTTATTATAAGAAAATATATAACTAGTGGTTCGCCCCGAACTGAGACCTCGCGGTAACGGTATCCCATGATTATTCATTCAATCGATACATGATAACCAAAACTGACATTATTATTATGCCCGTTTTCACCAAACATACCTAAATCATCCCCTAAGTAGGAGTCTCTTAACGTAGGTAGCTCCTAAATACAATCCTAAGTCCTAACATCCGTCCCAATATCCTTTTAGGTGTCCCGTACAGGATCGTGATAAATAAGTTGACAGAAAACATCAATCACCTAACTTATAGGTAGCCCGTAAAGGTTAGGGAACGTTAGTGAAAACATTGAATTATTTATCAAACATTGAATTTAACTCGTAGTTCCATGGGAATAGTTACTGACTGCGCCATCTATTAGCATTATTGTGAAGCTATGTTGATGCTATATGAATTACTGACGCCCATTAAAAATTAAATAATCTCGTTTCTTTATAATATTCATATAATTTTAGTATTTGTTGTTCAAGTACAGGATATAAGTGACCTAAAAACATAAAATCAGTTTGAAAATCCATAGCGGATTTTTCTAGAGAGCGTCTTCAAGCGAGCGTATAAAATCGCCACTTTGAAAGCCCCCCATTTCGTCAATTTTAAGGGAAAAATTAAAAAAAAAATATTTTTGTACTCAGTTCAAAATTATCTTTAAAATGATACGTAACAATTTTATGTAACGCGATTTTTTTTTTTTTACTTCGCATTCGCTTCTATGAGAGCCCCCCTGAAATAAAGATTTTTATAACTTTTTAAGCCATTTTCGGCTGGAGGCCATCGGTTTACATATTATATCTAAATTTGAAGTAATTACGTTCAGTAATTCAAAAGTTATAAGGCTCTGACAGACGGACGGACGGACGGACGGACGGACGGACAAGTGCAAATCGCCCTAGTTAACTCAAAGACCTTCGCTTCGCTCGGTCGATTATATATGTATCAGATTGTAAGGAAGTCTTCTATTTCTTCATAAGATTTACCCAGCAAGAAAGATGTTACTAGTTTTTTGCACTGAGTAACTGGGAGATTATAAATGGGTAATATTGCATTAAGCTTGTTGTACAAGAATGGGCCAAGATAGTAAAGAAAGCGCTTTGTGAATGCTAATTTAGGCGATGCAAGGTACAAATCTTGTGTTTGCGACGCTCCTCAATAGGTCGAAACGGAGTCACCTTGTGCTGATACAGAATCACATTAAGAATAAACAGCTTTCTAACACTAAGGACGCCACAGTCTTTGTACAACAAAGTGGTAGGGAAGAGTATTGGTCTAAACGTTGACACTTTTAGTATGGCCCGTTGGGCAATTTCAAGGGGCTTTAGTGTGGTTTTAGCGATGCCTCCCCAACAAGTTATGCAGTATTGAATGATGGATTGGCACAAAGCAAAATAAACATTACGGATTACGAGTGGATTTGCAACGTTTCGTAGATTTTTGAAAATAAAAATCAATTTACGGACCCTGTTTGTAAGTAGATCGATATGGTTTTTAAAATTTAAGTTTTGATCTAAAACAATGCCTAGATATTTAATTTTATTAGTAGAAGCTATAGACTCACAGTTACAATTTGAACTAAGCCTATCAGAGCAAGAATGAACTTTAAGAGTTACCGGAGTCTCAGGTTGTGAAGCATTTCTTACTGAATAGGTTATAAGTTTAGTTTTTGAGATGTTTAAAGTTAAAGAGTGCGATCGTAGCCAGTCGTTAATAGAGTTGAATCCAAGTTGAGCAGCTTCTTCAAGATCAGACCAAGAATTAGCATAGAAGGTGATGGCAGTATCATCGGCGAAGGAGACTATTTGGGCATTTTTAATGCGGAGATTGCAAAGATCATTTATGAAGATTAGAAAAAGTGTTGGGCCAAGAATACTACCTTGTGGGACGCCATACGATATTGGTAGCTCGTCACTCAAGTTGTTATCGATTTTGGTCATTTGCGTTCGACCAGAAAGGTAACTCCAGAAGAAATTTAGTTGATTGCCACGTACACCCATTTTTTCTAGCTTATTTAAGAGAGTGGGAACAGGAACTGTGTCGAAGGCTTTAGCAAGATCCAAAAATACTGTAAGGACTTTGTGACCATTATTCAAGAGGCTAATGATATGGTCTGTTAATACTAAAACAGCATCATTAGTGCTTCTTCTTTTCCTAAATCCAAATTGTTGTGTAGAAATTAATTTGAAGTGCTCCAAAGAACAAGTCGATTGCAAACCAATCGCTCAAGTACTTTTGACAAGGCTGGGAGTATAGCAATAGGTCGGTAATTGTTAATTGATTTAGCGTCACCACTTTTGTAGATTGGGATAATTATCGCCTTTTTGAGGGCCGTTGGGAACAGTCCTATCGCAAAACTTAAATTGAAAATATGACACAGAATAGGGGCCAAAATTTGGGAATACCTTTTTAATATTATTGAGGAAATCCCGTCCCATCCAGTAGCGGCGTTAGTTTTTAGGGATTTAATAATAGAATTTATTTCATCAGTGTCAGTAGGTTCTAAAACAAAAGAGGACAAAGAATTTATTGAAGTGTAATCTGTAGAAAAACTTGTACTGGGTAAATTTTGCTTTATTTTGTCAGCTAGATCTTTACCTATATTTACAAAAAAAGTATTTGCATTGTTACAAGACTGTAGTGCAGAACAGTCATTGGACAACAATTTAGTACTATTTTGTTTTTGTTTTGAAGTAAAGCATATTTTTTTAATCGTATCCCACAACTGCTTTTTATTATTTCCTGCTCTGTTTATTTCATGAGAATCATAAAGCTGTTTTGCTTTTTTTAAAATTTTAGAACAGTAATTTCTGTACCGTTTATAAGTAACTTTGAGGATTTCATTTTCTGGAGATTGTTTTACTTTTTTGTGCATCGAGTCTCTGTTTCGCATACATCTTAATAGACCTTCTGTGATCCAGGGTTTCAAGATCCTCTTTTTGCTTGGCACCCTTGAAACAGCCGTGTTTTCACTGATAGCTAAAGACAGAGACCTAATAAGACAGTCAGTTGCTATATCAGGACTAACTATTTTATAAATATAGGACAAATCCAATTTATCAATAGTACTATCTAAAGTTTCATAATTAACTTTTGTGACTGTACGGATTGTTGGAGGTGAATAAACTTGTTTAGGAAGACTAATTAGGGTTGAGAAATGGTCAGTTATAGTGGTATCTAATATAAGTGTTAATGATGGTAATCTAGAGCGTATTATAACGTGGTCTAGACAGTTATTTCCACGAGTTGGAGTTGTATGGGCTGGTAGATATCCATAAAAAGCAAGGGTATTTAGGTAGTCCTGAGAGCTCGAAACTAGAGAACCGGGCTTTATATCTAAGTTTAAATCGCCTGTAATCACTACTGTTTTAAAACCACTAAGTGAGGAAAGTATACTACTAAGAGAAAGAATAAACGTATCAATGTTATCATTTGAAGGAGATCGATAAATACTAAGAATAGCTATATCACAAATAAATTTAATGATTAGTCCTGAAGCAGAAAATTGAAAATCTGGCTCTTCAATAGTATGGCTAATGTCAGAATTTACAAAAACAACGACACCGTCACTCTGGTTTAAATGCTTTGAGGTCTGGTGCCTAGAGTAATTTTGAATGGACGGTAAAACTTGGTTATTATTACATGGCAGCCAGCATTCCGTTAAAACAATGATGTCATTCTCAAAAGGTATACGCTCCAATAGAGATAAGAAACCATTGAAATTGCAATTTATAGATCTTATATTTTGGGTTAAGATTTTTAAATATTTTTCCGGATTTTGAAGGTAAGTGTGTGCTAGTTCAGGAGTACTGGTGTAAGAATCGGATACAGAAAATTCATCCACGATGGCGGATTCATATGGCGGTGACTTTTTATAATTTTGGCAACGATTTCCTCTTTCTTGACCCCAGTGAAGCCCAAATATCGATTTTGATCGAAATCGGTCCATTTACAAAGAATTTCAATATGGCGGTGACTTTTTAAAATTTTGGCATCTATTTTCTCTTTCTTGACCCAAGGGAAGCCTAAATATCGATTTTGAACGAAATCGGTCGAAAAACAAAGAATTTCAATATGGCGGCGACTTTTTTAATTTTTGGCATCCATTTCCTCTTTCTTGACCACAGGGAAGCCCAAATATCGAATTTGAACGAAATCGGTCGAAAAACAAAGAATTTCAATATGGCGGCGACTTTTTCAATTTTTGGCATCCATTTCCTCTGTGTAGAAGAAGATTAATATCGTGGTTGAGCTGGCAATTAAAATATCGATGCCATCATCGACCATCCCTACGCAGACAACAATATTTATAGGCTTTCGCCTCCTTACGGATCCGAAAGGATGCGTACGCATCCTTACGGATCCGTAAGGACGCGTATCTATCTATCATATAGTATCTATTTATTTGTAAAGCCAAATTGATACGTACACGGTTCTATGTTCTATGGAAAATGACAGTTTTGTATGGACAAAATCATTTGGTACCTTCATGACAAAATCCGAATCGATCCTCACAGAAAAAAATTGAAAGCGAAATTATTGGTTATTGGTCATGGTTACCACAGAGAGGTTACCAATTACCATTTACCATGGCCACATACCATGGCGGAAAGTGAGCAATTCTGGGCATAGACCACGAACACCACAGAACACTATTACTCACGAACACTTTCAGGGAGTGTGAATTAAACATTAATTGGAATGTTTTACGAAAAGAATTATTTATTTAATGAGAATTAAGCAAGCAAAGATATAATAGTTATCAATGGCTTCATATGCTTCACTTTTTTAGAGCTTTAAGCAATTTCGTGATTTTCTTTCATCGTGAAATATAATTATTTTTGAATTTTCGTTTTTAGGGTTCCGTACCCAAAGGGTACCAACAACGGGACCCTATTACTAAGCCTATGCTGTCCGTCCGTCCGTCTGTCAACGGGCTGTATCTCGTAAACCGTAATAGATAGACAGATGAAATTTTCACATATTATGTATTTCTATTGCCGCTATACCAACAAATAATAAAAATTAAATTAAATGAAAAAAATTAAATTTAAATACTTCCATGGGTACGTGAAAATATTTTAATTTAATTTTTTTTAACGGAACCCTAAAAGAGCGAGAGGAGCGACTCGCACTTGGGCGATTTTTTTTTCTCCGTTAATCCGCATAACATGGAAAAGCTATCTACAAATAATATATTATGATCTTTAATAATTATCCTTCTTGACAATAAAAACAATCGATAAACCAAAACAAAAACAAACATGAACTTAACGTCGACAGAAGGTCTTTAGGTACAGGCTCACACGAGTTGAATCTCTTTCAACAAGAGAGATAGATAGACAGATAAATTATTTATTGCTACACACTATCTTTAAACGAGCAATTCTTGTATATATAAGTATATATAATCTTAATCTCGGAAACGGCTCCAACGATTTTCATGAAATTTAATATGCAGGGGGTTTCAGGGGCGATAAATCGATCTAGCACGGTTTCATTTTTAGAAAACGCCGTTTTATCCATGTTTTCAGGCAATGAAAAACCCCCTACAATATCATTAGAATACGAAGGTAAAATGAAACAAAAAGAAGGATTAAAAATAATTTAATAGATTTGGCATTTCTATTGATCCTAAGTGTTCACAATTTTGAATTTTTGCCTTAAAAGAACCTCATATAAAGCAGCAGCAAGTAAATTGCAAATTTTATAATCTATTTTAAGCCATAAATATTTATATATATATATATATATATACATATATATATATATATATATATATATATATATATATATATATATATATATATATATATATATATATATATATATATATATATATATATATATATATATATATTCACAGAAAATGTATCGGTTAGACGGGTTAGTGACGTGTTTTTTTGCGGCGCTTTAGATGATCTAAGTTTTGATTGTCCCATGTATCACGGTCTCATTGTTAATTCGTAGTAAACATAGAGTTCCTATGAAAAGCGTCGCTTACGTGTTTCTGCTAAAATGTAAGTGACTTTTAAGTCAGCTAAGGTAAAATAAATTGGTTTTAATTTCTACATAATATTATGTTTTAAACAAAAATTCTAGATAGATTTAATAAAACATTAAAATGCTTAAAAAATATTGGATACTTAATCAATATCAGTGACTTTATATACTTAAGACTTAAATATTATAAACTTAATTACTTGTGCAAAAAGGCAACTAATGCCCGATTTTACCAACATTCCCTAACTTTTACCGCCTAAGCCAAGTCAATTTCTTTCTTCTGTCAATTTGGTGTTCACGAACTTTAATGGAACACCTAAAGGTGGATACCTAAGGGATTGTATTTAAGGGCTACCTACTTAAAGAGACTCCTACTTAGGGGATGATTTAGGTATAGTTAGTGAAAACGTGCATTAGTATCATATCTTAAACCTAAACTATTTCATCATCAAATCATTCCATTAATGTGAAGTAAAGTCAATAAAAGATAATAATACAAAACAGATAAAAAATCATAAAATCTTAGTTACAAAAACTATTCACTCCGTCAAACCTTTCAAACGTTCACCATGCCAAATAAAATATATCTATAGTTAAAATATATAGGTAAGCATAGGCCAAAACAATTATTTAGTGCCAGATATTTAACTTTCCAATTCTTTAACCTCAATGCAAAAAAAAATTCAATGTGGTTTCATTTAAAGTTTTAACCTAGATGGTTTAGTTATATTTTTGTAGGTTTTGGCAAAGATTAAAATCGTTAGATTAGCCTTCGACTAGTATTATAATTATTACATACGTATCACTTCACCGACTTGACCTGGTTGGTAGGAAATTCTATCGACATATTTCACACAGCTGGAAAAGTTAGCTTAGGTAGGAGAAAAAGAGATAACACTGATCTCACAGTTTAAGCAAACGGTGCAATTTTTTCAGTGAAGGCCTATCTAACAATTTAAATCTTGTGTTTGATGATTTTAACCATTGGGATGAATTTTCTAAAACTTAGGCTAAGATCAGCGTCCAAATGTAAAATAATGGCTCAGGACGTTACCTAGTAGGACGGTAAAATTGTATTTATTCCTCCACAGATTAAAATACTCTCGATTATTTTATAGCTTTGTGCGATAACAGTGAATTTCTAGTACATAATTTATTTTTAACTTTATATTTTGATAAATAAATTTTGATATTATATAAAGCATTTTTACAGTAATTATAATATAGTATCTCATTTAAATATTATAGATGTTTTTATTGCATGGTTTTAGGTAGGGAATATAGTAATTTTATGAATTTCAATTTAATGTAATACAATAATGATTAAGTTACGATTTCTTTTATCAGTGTATATGGATCATAAAAACTATATTTTGGAATGATTATATCAGGTAACTTAGTTAAGTTTATCAAAATGTGGAGTAAAAGTAGGATGTGTACGCCTTTACTTTAGTTACATAAATTTTATCATAATACGTCTTATATCAAAATATATCCACATACTCCGTATTTTGATTTTATAACTTTACTATTGCATAAACAAAGTTGTCGCAGTTTCATACAATTTTTTGAAAAACGTAGTCTGGTACATTAAAATATTTAGTACCTATATAAATTAGTTAATTAATAGCAAAAGTTATTACAATTAAAATAAAAAGCACAATAGAATTAATATAAAAGACCTAATTCTAAACAAACAAAATAAAAACTAACAACAGAGTCAGTCCACTTTTGACAACTGTTAAGGGCAAATTTCACCAACGTAAAGTAAGTCTTATCCGAGCGTAAATTTGATATTTTGACAGTATTATCAATACAAAATCTGTCAGAACGCCCAATTTATTGCTCGGTAAAACGCCACTCGACGTTGGTGAAATCGGCCATAAGAATGTTTTAAAACAATCTAATTTTTATTGTACCAGGCGGTTACAGTTAAGGTTCAACTTGCTCACTAAACGCAGAGTTAAGTGGGTTGGATTATTATTGGTTATTTATTCATACCTCGGTGGATAAGTATGTCGAATTTAAAATAATAAGTTACAAAAGAGTGACTTGTTCATACCAATAATATATTATTGTATTGAGCAAGCCACTCTTTTTTAACATTTTATTAAAATTTGAGATATTAAAAATAAAATTACCAATAAGGGCCGATTTTCGAACAGTCAGATAACTTTTTTTTGAGGAATATAGAGGTACCTATGACAGTTTTTAGGTCAGATTTATTCGTCACATAAGGTTTATCTGATGACTGAAAAATCAGCCCTAAATGATATAATTTAATGGTAATTTTATTTTTAACAACCTTAACCGTTTGATAAAAATTTCTAACCAGTATTTCTGTCGTTAACGTTGTAAAATAGCGGTTTTTTTTTAGTTATACGCGTGTACTGTACTACCAATAATAATAATTAATATGATGAAGCCACCCGTTTAAAATTGACAATAGGGAATATGCATGATTTTTTTTAATTTCTTAAATTAATCATTTACATCTTTATAACATATAAAAAATATAAATAGGTTTGAAAATAGTCAGTGAAAAGTGAAATTTAAAACATTGAATAAATTTGAGCCGTTCAAACGCCACCATTAGCGCGCGCTTTTGATGACGTCATTCGACATGTCCCGTGTTTGTTTACTATAGCGTTTCAGTTACTTCATACTTATTTTCAGTTTTAATTGCTACACAAACCATGGAAGAAGTTAAAAAACCTTCTTACAAGTATTGTATGGTACCTAAGTACAAAAACACTATTATTATACACCCGATAAAGTGTTTTTTCGTATTCCACGAGATGCGAAAGTACGAAAAAAAGTGTAAGAAAATTGTTCATGTAAATCGGAATATCGTATTTGTATAATACTTATTTACAATAACCGGCCAAGTGCGTGTCGGGCCACGCGCAGTGTAGGGTTCCGTAGTTGAAAGTCTCAAATATTATTATTGCTGACCTAGGAGAGTGCTTTTAATTTATTTATGAATATTGAATACATTTTGAGTTCCATGGTTTAAATACTCTAATATACTACAAAATATGCAACTAACACTACGTGTAATACCCAACTTAGAAAAAACAGATATAACTCCTTAACTAATGAACCCAACTTGGCCGTGATAGTTTTCCTTTAAAATTCATTATATATACTACAGCTGTAAATTTTTTCTTGTATCCTATATACAACCATTTAGCTGGCAGAGGGGGGGGACACTTGACTCTAATAAAATTTAGCACTTTAAAATATCATATTTCACAAACGGATCCCTGAATTGAAAAATGGTGTTCTCACACCCACAATATTTTTGAAAGACCTATTTAACGACACCCCATACTATGGGATAGACGAGAAAAAAAAATTCATCCCCACTTTACATGTAGGGGAGGTACCCTAAAAAAATTCTTTTTCATAATTTTATTTCACGACTTTGTCGGCGTGATTGATATTTATACCCTTGTCAAATTAAAAAATATTTGAGACAAATTTAAATTTTATGCATATTCCCTATTACATAATATATTTCAGAAATGTCAAAAGTGGTTCATCTAACAGCTATAGTATTGAATCACCACTGCTTGGCTGGTACTGTCTCTGCATTGGTTTCAATACATTGATTCATCATAAACGTAGTGTGTTGAAATTAGTAGTAACACTATACTTAAAATTAGTTGCATTAAAGTAGTGGAGATGGAATTTGAAGTTCCAGAATTTATTTAAAAATAATAATATACATTATACCTTTAAAGATAGTAGTACCATATTAATTTAGATTCTATTTTTCCTTAAAAAATATTTAAATATCGTAAAACAGTTACTCACTATGCCCAACGATCACGTTAAAAATGTTGATACTCGTAGTACTTGTTATATCCTTTTGATATAGTGCGTTGCTCAAACGTACATGCGAGAAGCAATTTGTTTCTAAGTAAAATTTTTCGTTTCTTGTCGAAAATACTATGCGTTAACTATTATATATAGTAGGTATGTCGGTCTTACAGAAAAATAGTACGGGAATGATATTTTTTTAGGAATTTGCTTTTGAAGGCCTTGTTGAACTACAAATAACATTATTTTGCCATTTTTATGATCAAAAATATTTAATTTTCAAATAGGAAAGATGTGTTCGGAACTTTGGCACTCAAATTATTTCGGTATCGAAACTCAGTTTGTATTTCCCGTACCATGAAATCGTCGCAATCGCGCGCACACATAAACAATTTCGTTTCGTCCCTAGTTTTGGGATTTTTTTTGTTAAAGACGTATTTCATATACATCAGAATATTTTGATAATTGGATGTAGTTATACAAAAACGTTCCTTTTTAAAATAAAGAAGTTTATTTGACGCTGTCTTTTAAAATAAGACTATTTAAAAGTAGTTTAAAAGTGCATAACATGCAATAATAAAAATATCTGAATAATAAAAAAGTGAATTCATTAAACTTATCTAAATAAATCTACAGAAAACGCTTCACACTCAGACCAATAGTGGGTTTGGCTACAAGCAGTAAAGAACCCTAAAAAAAGCATTGATGAATTCATGAAACAATCTATTTGTTTTTTTTTATTTAACATAGTTTCGATTAATTACATTTATTTATTGTAAAGTTTTAAGATTATACTACTTAAACAGCTGTTTCCGGGCTCAGCTAGAGAACGAGTGTAACAATTTTCACGGGATTTTGACAAGCTGCTAAAGAACTTTAGAACGAGAGATCTTAGCTACTTTTTATCTCGGGAAATCGAAAGTTAAATGCGATTTAAAAAAACATCAATCCTCGCAAACGAAGTTGGGACATAAAGTATGTTAATTTAGCTTGACGTTGAGATTTTATGGGCTCATTTCTAAGGATTCATTCACTGCTTGTATGAGAATTTATATGTATAGTGATCGGGTCAGAGCTAAAGCATTTGAACCATTTTCATTAAAATGTTCTTTGTCAGTTGGACAGTCTTCCTCATTAGGAAATTATCATTATAAAGAATTCTATGAGTCAAGGAATATTCTGTCTAACTGTAAAATGTAGATATTCAATTGTAGATTTTTTTTGAAATGTAGGTACTCAATGGAGACATTTTATCTTAGTATTTTATAGTTAATCTTATTATATTGAATTATATACAAATAAAATTTAGCTAAATACGTATATATCCAAGCAAAAGATTTAAATATTTTATGAAATAAGTCAACATATTATACTATGTCATATCAATAAATAATAATTATCTATTGATAATTATTTATTAATTATAATTATATAATCAATGTTGCTTATCGCGCGGAATGTACTTTTTTTGAGTGATATTAATTTTTTTCTTTGCATTGGTGATGTGTATAATGTTTGAAAAAATGCAAAATTATACAGTACATAAATTTAAAGAAGTGGTTCAAATGCTATACAGCCTAACTGGACCGAAAAAACGTTTAACGAATAAAATAATATTTTATTTAAAGTGTAGACAGATAGTTAATAGGGGGAGGGGGAAAGGTTATTGGGGAAGAGTTAATTGGGACAGGAGGGAAGGATATTGGTGGTAGAGTTAACTGGGGGGAGGGGGGAAGTGGCTTAATTGCCATTCTTCGAATTCGATGGCTTGTTTGAAGATGACTCCTTTAACGGGATCTGAAATCGAGACAATCATAATGTTAGTATATACTAGCCTCAATAGCCCAACGCATAAGGCGCGGCCTGCAAACTTGGGGGTTGACGCTTTAAGACGATAATAGATATTTACTCGTGTGATAATAGTGCATTAGGTAGGGACCTAATGCACTATTATCGTAAGAATAAAATAATAAAAATCTTCTTACGACCTCCTGGCTCCTCTTCGTGTGTCCGGGTTTCGAAAGGTGTAGAATCCCAAGCAAGTTTTTCTATTACGGCAAAGGAAAACATAGCGAGGAAACCTGCGAGCTATTTTAAACAATTTCTACATGTGAAACCTTTCCCTAATTTTTTAAAATTCGGTCGGGAGGACATTATTATAATTATGTGATACTTACGCTAGCCCTTTGGTCCTCCATGCGCCCAGCCTGGGCACGCATCAAGTTAGTAAAGAAGTCATCGTCTGAAGGTTGACGAGTGATCGGCTGATCTTCCGGCGTCGGCTTCGGTCGCGGAAGTTCGGAGCGCTGGTCGTCGAGGCGGGTAGAGCCCTGGAAGGATATTGCATCATATTATAAATCCATCTACACGCGGATGTTAAAACGTAAAATGATTCGATTCGCATATTGTTAAAACGAAAAATGTTCAATTTCTGTTAATTTTGACATCAGAATGATTAATACGGTTTAAAACTTTATGTTACAGTAAGAAACGAGAAATAAAAAGAAAAACAGATTGTTAACATAACAAAACAATATGTTAATAATATAGCACGTTTATAGTCAAATACAACAGTATGTCCTAAATATAAAGCTATTAGTTTTATACTTGTTTACGCTTATTTTGTATAGCGATGATAGCCTGTGGTAAAGATTTGGAACTCCGTTTCAAAGGGAGGGTTCGTAGATTTCGAGCCTATAGAATCTATAGATTGGACTCCCACTCAGCTCGGACTCAAGACTGAGTTAAAACGAGACAGATTTATGTCAGGACATATTTGTGTCTCATTTTAACTCTATCTTGAGTCTTGAGCAGAGTCAGAGTACGATCTATAGATCTCAGCCTTACTTCTGTCTGACGGAGTCTTAAGAAATTATATAACACGTAATTTAACGTTGAAGGAACACATCGTGAGGAAAACTGCATCCCTGATAGTTCTCCATATTGTTCTCAAAGGTGTGTAAAGTCCACCAATCCGCAATATTTCTTTCGAGAGATGACCACTCCTTCACAGATTAAGCAAACGAAACTGAAACAATCCAAATCATTCCGATACCGGGCTCAATGACCGAAGTAGGTTTGAAAATGCCACTTTTCAAGTCTGTAGAGAATAGAATAGAATACAAACATCATTGTCACTTACTTGCACGCGCGCTATCATGTCAAGGAAGTCGTCTTCAGGACGTGTGCACTTGGTCGGCATCGGGCGGAGGCCGGGCAGAGAGGTCGCCTTGGCATCCTTGGGCGCCTTCTTGATGGGGCGGAGTTCGGCGCGCTGGGAGTCCATGCGCTCAGACTGCAGGTCCGAGATCATATTCATCATCTCTAACATGCTGTCTGGGGAGCTGTAATGAAAAAAAACTTGAGAGGCGTCAAGGGACACCCGGATCGAACGAAGTTCCTTTCGATTAATTAGTGAAGGAATTGTAATAAACTAGTGGTGTCATCTAGTATTAATTAATTAACTACGATGAATTATATTTAGTTTATTTCTATTGCAGCAATGTTACAAAACCAAAGAGTTACTCTGGTTTTTTAACAGATGGCGTTAGTAGTACAATAACATTTTATCCAATTTTATACAATAAAAAATTAGGGAAAAATTCCACATGTAGAAATTATTTAAAATAAAATAGAAAATAGAAAATTCAGTCTGTCGAGCTGGGATTCGAACCATCGACTTTTAACTGTTAAGCGACTGCCGAAGCCACTAGGCTACGGAGACCCAATATTGTACCGCGAAAATACCGAACACAATGCAAAATTCACATTCAACAAAAAAGTGTCGGTTTCAAAAAAGTATCGAGTGTCGGTTCCTTAATTTTTTCCGTCTAGCCCCCTTCCGCACCGCGCGATAAGGAACTTACGTTCCATAATATAGGTTCAGGTTTAATAATTTACTCCCAAAAGAATAATTTGTGCACTTAAAGAGAACTTAAGAGTATAAACTTTTTTTTTATTGATTAAGAAAAATTTAAAAACGAATAACAAACAATTTAGCCGTTCTCATGAAACTTGAGTGTAAACTTTATGATAATATTATACACAGTACTAAACATATTATGGTGGTTCTTTATTTTCATTTCATTTTTAACTAATTTTAATTTTATATAATTTTTGGTTTAAAGATTTATTTCTCAAGAAGAACTTACTGTTCACTTAAACAGAGATGAAGTAGTTTTACATGTTTTAGGTATATACACAGACGCATGCATTATATAATTCAAAGCTATAATCTATGTTCTAAATTACAAAACATCTAAATTAAATTATCTTAATTATCTTACAACAAAACAATATGGACCAGGAGCCAGCACGTTTCAGACCTTCGTTATTTTATAAAAGCTGAAAGTTCCTCTGTGTATGTCCCCAATAGAGATCAGAACGATCCCCGACTATGAAGTTTGGATCTTGGTGGCTTTGGGAGATATCAGGTAGTAAAGGTGCATAAATTCTGAGTATACTTTCGTCATAGTTTAAAAGCTGAGTTTTACATATGTTACTTGGGGACCTATCAGAAGATGTTTCCTCAGCAGTCAGACACTTCCGATAGTTCCTCCCCGTGTCAGACACCCTTAAACTATAGTAAATTATGAGTATACTTTCGTCATAGTATAACAGCTGAGTTTTATATATGTTACTTGGGGACCTATCAGAAGATATTTCCTCAGCAGTCAGACACTTCCGATAGTTCTTACGCCCTGTCAAAATCGCTTTAAAAATCTGCCGTAGATAGGTAGATAGGTAGGCGAACTTTGATGAAACCATCAACTTTTACGGGATATAAAGTAGCCTGCGTGTTAATCCAGGCTATAATCTATCTTCATTTCAAATTTCAGCCAAATCGGTTCATTAGTTGTGGCGTGAAGACGCAATACGTGAATTTCGGGTTTTCGAAATATTTCGGGTACCATGAAGTTTTACGGGATAAAAAGGAGCATATAAGTTAATGAAAAGTATAGTCTATCTTCGTTTCAAATTTCAGCGAAATCAGTTCATTAGTTGTGGCGTGAAGAAGCAATACTTGTATTTCAGTTTTTCAAAATCCTGCGGGAACCATAGACTTTTTATGAGATAAATACTAGTATATATTGTGTTAATCCAGGGTATAGCCGATCTACTTTCCAAATTTCAGCCAAATCGGTTAATTAGTTGTGGCGTGAAGAAATAATAGCTGAATTTCAGGTTTTCAAAATATTTCTGGAAACATGAATTTTTAAGGTATAAAAAGTAACCTATAAGTTGATACAAAGTATAGTCTATCTTCGTTCCAAATTTCAGCTAAATCAGACCATCAGTTGTGGCATCAAGAAATAATAGCTGAATTTCAGGTTTTCAAAATATTTCTGATACCATGAATTTTTACGGTATAAAAAGGAACCCATAAGTTGATGCAAAGTATAGTCTATCTTCGTTCCAAATTTCAGCTAAATCAGACCATTAGTTGTGGCGTGAAGAAGTAATGCGTGAATTTCAGGTTTTTAAAATATTTCTGTAACCATGAATGTTTACGATATAAAAGTAACCTATAAGTTGATACAAAGTATAGTCTATCTTCGTTCCAAATTTCAGCTAAATCAGACCATCAGTTATGGCATCAAGAAATAATAGCTGAATTTCAGGTTTTCAAAATATTTCTGATACCATGAATTTTTACGGTATAAAAAGTAACCCATAAGTTGATGCAAAGTATAGTCTATCTTCGTTCCAAATTTCAGCTAAATCAGACCATTAGTTGTGGCGGGAACCATGGACTTTTTATGAGATAAATACTGGTATATGTGTTAATCCAGGGTATAGCCGATCTTCATTCCAAATTTCAGCCAAATCGGTTCATTAGTTGTGGCGTGAAGAAATAATAGCTGAATTTCAGGTTTTCAAAATATTTCTGGAAACATGAATTTTTACGGTATAAAAAGTAACCTATAAGTTGATGCAAAGTATAGTCTATCTTTGTTCCAAATTTCAGCTAAACCAGACCATTAGTTGTGGCGTGAAGAAGTAATGCGTGAATTTCAGGTTTTTAAAATATTTCTGTAACCATGAATGTTTACGATATAAAAGTAACCTCTATGTTGATGCAAAGTATAGTCTATCTTCGTTCCAAATTTCAGCTAAATCAGACCATTAGTTGTGGCGTGAAGAAGTAATGCGTGAATTTCAGGTTTTTAAAATATTTATGTAACCATGAATGTTTACGATATAAAAAGTAACCTCTATGTTGATGCAAGGTATAGTCTATCTTTGTTCCAAATTTCAGCTAAATCAGACCATTAGTTGTGGCGTGAAGAACTAATGCGTGAATTTCAGGTTTTT
Source organism: Oeneis ivallda (assembly GCA_029955525.1). NCBI lineage: Eukaryota > Metazoa > Arthropoda > Insecta > Lepidoptera > Nymphalidae > Oeneis > Oeneis ivallda. The sequence continues at coordinate 12,720,609 of JARPMR010000001.1, forward strand.
AAAATATTTCTGGAACCATGAATTTTTATGGTATAAAAAGTAACCTTTAAGTTGATACAAAGTGTAGTCTATCTTCGTTCCAAATTTCAGCTAAATCAGACCATTAGTTGTGGCGTGAAGAAGCACTACGTGAATTTCAGTTTTACAAAATCCTGCGAGAACTATGGATTTTTATGAGATAAGTAGTAGCATATGTGTTAATCCAAGGTATAACCATATATATAGGCTTCTTTCAATTCCGTAAAAGTCCATGGTTCCTGCAGAATTTTGAAAACCTGAAATTCAGCTTTTATTTCTTGATGCCACAACTGATGGTCTGATTTAGCTGAAATTTGGAACGAAGATAGACTATACTTTGTATCAATATAGAGGTTACTTTTTATACCGTAAAAATTCATGGTTCCAGAAATATTTTAAAAACCTGAAATTCACGCATTACTTCTTCACGCCACAACTAATGGTCTGATTTAGCTGAAATTTGGAACGAAGATAGACTATACTTTGCATCAACTTATAGGTTACTTTTTATACCGTAAAAACTCATGGTTTCAGAAATATTTTGAAAACCTGAAATTCACGCATTACTTCTTCACGCCACAACTAATGAACCGATTTGGATGAAATTTGGAATGTAGATCGGCTATACCCTGGATTAACACATAATATACTAGTATTTATCTCATAAAAAGTCCATGGTTCCCGTAGGATTTTGAAAAACTGAAATTCAAGTATTGCTTCTTCACGCCACAACTAATGAACTGAATGCGCTGAAATTTGAAACGAAGATAGACCATACTCTTCATTAACTTATAGGCTCCGTTTTATCCCGTAAAAATTCATGATACCCGAAATATTTTGAAAATCCGAAATTCACGTATTGCGTCTTCACGCCACTTTATATCCCGTAAAAGTTGATGGTTTCATCAAAGTTCGCCTACCTACCTACCTATCTACGGCAGATTTTTAAAGCGTCTGACAGGGCGTAAGAACTATCGGAAGTATCTGACTGCTGAGGAAACATCTTCTGATAGGTCCCCAAGTAACTTAAGTAAAACTCAGCTCTTATACTATGACGAAACTACACTCAGAATTTATGCACCTTTACTACCTGATATCTCCCAAAGCCACCAAGATCCAAACTTCATAGTCGGGGATCGTTCTGATCTCTATTGGGGACATACACAGAGGAACTTTCAGCTTTTATAAAATAACGAAGGTCTGAAACGTGCTGGCTCCCTCTCTAATAGTAAAACTAAGTGAAAAATATTAATTAAAGCTGCTATGCAATATTATCACTGATGTATATTTTCAAATTGTTCTTATATTGTAATTTAATGGAATTTCATTTTTATTTCATTTCCATTCCATCCTATTTCCATTTAATCCCATTTTATCTTTTCATTTTCATTTCATCTTAATTTCATTTTTATTTCATTACATATTCATTTTTTCATTTCAATCATCAAAATGAAAATTAAATGAAAAGCAATTTTATTTAATGTAATTTCATTTCATTTTCATTTCATTTATCAATTATTTTCATGTGCCCAGTACTCTTATACACCGGCCGCCGGTAACATTGAAAGTCTCGTCATGCGGAATCGAAAATTTTTCATTTTAGTTAATAAATTTATACGTTTATAATAAGCTTGGTATGCGGCTTTTCAAATTACGAGTAACGCACACCAACCTTATTTTATACGTATAATTTTTAACTATCAATTCGAATACAAAATTTTTGACTCCGCTATGACGGGTGCTTCAATGTTACCGGCTCGCAGATCATTAATTACCACTCGAATTAATGAGAATTCCATTTGCAATAAAGTACCTTCTATAAATATAGTAGTAGGTAGTTACGAGGGGAGTTCAATAAGTTCTCGGTATCGATAAGGAAAGACGACAGAAATGATTTTTAATAGTTTAAAATCGTTTCATTTTTCAAAGTAATACCCTCTTAACCTGGATTCTTTGTTACATCTTGATTTATACAACTTAACAATTCCCTGGAAAAATGTGATTCTATTGCTACCTTGAGTTCTCGTCGGAAAATATATTCTCACGAAGATCTTCTTCCAAAGGGAACAAATAGTTTGCGTTTATGATTTCACCTGCTTCACACCTGCTCGGAAAGTACCTTCTGATTTGTGTCATATCGAACAATAATATATAAAAATTCGTTTTAAAAAACCGACTTCAAACGCCACTGTAAAGTATCTGGGGACACGGGAGTGTCCCCGCCACGACGAGCCAAGCGAAGCGCAAGCAACACTACCTATCTTTTCTCGATTTTCGAGTCGTCGTAGTTTTGTCGATTTTTTGAACCCTCATAACTTGGGTTTGGATTATACCTGATCAACCAAATTCTCAGGATGTCAATAGTGACCTTATTCAACATATAAAGTTTCAATTGCATAGCTCTTATACTTTAGATTTTATCGATATCTAAAAAACCCCGTTTTCGTCACTGACTCACTCACTGATCGAAAATTCTTAGGGTACTTCCCGAAGTCCTAGAAAGCTGAAATTTAGTATATAAGCTAGTATTAGTACACAAACAACAAAAAAATTTTGAAGTAAAATAATTTTCGCGTTGGTTTTATTTTTCCTGTAAAATATACATAAACCTCTATTGACCATAATTATTTCTGATTTTTCGATAGGTAAACTTCGGAGATAAGGGGGGAGGGGGGTAGGGTTATTTTTTCGACATTATGCCCGATTAATCAAAAACTATTATATTTAAAAATAAATCAAAATCTGTTTTAGAATGCACAGGGTACACATGCCTTTCATATGATACCCCACTCGGTATAATAATCTTACTATGAAATTTCAAACCCCCGATTTTCCCCCTTTTTTACTTAAACTTAAAATAATTTTCGATTTTTTTTCTTGCAATGATATTGGGCCACTATTATATAAGTACAACTATTTCAAATTTCCTGTCGATAGCTTTAATAGTTACTAAAATAATCGACTGTGACAGACGGACGGACGGACGGACGTAGAAAGTCTCACCATAAGGGTTCCATTTTTACCACTTTGGTACGGAACCTATACTTACTCTGTGACAAGCTGTCAGTATGCCTGGGAGCATGGAACTAGGAATTACGACTATAGTCTTCCTATTTCTATACCTGGGAGTTTTAGACAGGTACACGCTTCTCTTCTTGCGTGTCCTATCTGTATCTGGTATACATAATCATTAATCTGTGAGAGCAACAAACCTCCATCCATCCATACATACATCCACCTACATCCATCACAAACTTTCGCATTTATAATATTAGTAGAATTAGTAGATGTTTATTACTCTCCTGCTAAAAGTGGCATTATTAATGTAGACGGAATAATTTATTTACACTCTTTATTCACATAAACTATAGGTTGGTGTCACATCAAACCTGACCTTGTACCTGTGCAGTGGGTGATTTATTTCTCTACGGTCGTGTCAAAGTGAAGGAATAGAGAGTGCACCTGTGTAGCGTATATGGAATGGCTTTGTAGACTATTTACATTTAAAGTATTGATTGCAATATTATTTTTAATAAAGAAACTAAAATGAGTTTGGCAATATTATTAGAAAAACCTTACTGTATTAATTTTATCTCTCTCTACCCCTCAGAGTGACAAACAGTTAGAGTGATATAAAAGTTTTATTTTTATCGATATTCAATTTTTATGTGAACAATACAATCCCAACACTATTGACAAACTCCGACAAAAACTCGTGAAATAATCAAAAAGTTTCATTTTTATCGATATTCAATTTTTATGTAAACAATACAATCCCAAAACTATTGACACACCCCGACAAAATCAAAAGTTTTGAGGATAGTGCATAAAACGTATAGAGAGGGAGCCAGCACGTTTCAGACCTTCGTTATTTTATAAAAGCTGAAAGTTCCTCTGCATACGAGTATGTCCCCAATAGAGATAAGAACGATCCCCGACTATAAAGTTTGGATCTTGATGGCTTTGGGAGATATCAGGTAGTAAAGGTGCATAAATTCTGAGGATACTTTCGTCATAGTATAAAAGCTGAGTTTTATATATGTTACTTGGGGACCTATCAGAAGATGTTTACTCAGCAGTCAGACACCGAAAATTCATGATTCCAGAAATATTTTGAAAACCTGAAATTCACGCATTACTTCTTCACGCCACAACTAATGAACCGATTTGGCTGAAATTTGGAATGTAGATTGGCTATACCCTGGATTAACACATATACTACTATGTATCTCATAAAAAGTCCATGTTTCCCGCAGTATTTTGAAAAACTGAAATTCACGTATTGCTTCTTCACGCCACAACTAATGCACTGATTTCGCTGAAATTTGAAACAAAGATAGACTATACTCTGCATTAAATAATAGGCCCCTTTTTATCCCGTAAAAATTCATGGTTCCCGAAATATTTTGAAAACCAGAAAATCACGTATAGCGTCTTATAATAATCATCTTAATATAATTATAATCATTATTTAAAAATGTCTACATGAGATAGTTTAGGCAGTAAGAAATCGGGAAGTGTAAGTTTCAGTCTTACGGTAGTAAATAAGTCTATGGGTTCAGTTCACAAAATTATAAAATAAGTTTTATATTTTTTATAGCACATCGACATCATCATCATTAGCAACCCATCAACGGCTCACTACTAAGCAAAGGTCTCCCTCTCAGAGAAGGGCCATAGTCCACCACGCTGGCCCAATGCGAATTGGTGGACTTCACACACCTTCGAGAAAGAACATTATGAAGAACTCTCAGATGTGCAGGTTTCCTCACGATTTTTTCCTTCACCGTTGAAGCAAGTGATAGTTAATTACTCAAACGCACTTGACTCCGAAAAGTCAGAGGTGCGTACCCGGGATCGAACCTGCGACCCCCCGAATAGGAGACCACAGTCGTAAACACTAGGCTATCACTGCTTCTGCACTGCACTGCTTTCTTTTATAGCACAGTGTGACCTAAACCCGCACTTTACGCACGCTTTTCCGTGACCTAAGTTGCCTTTTTCTGCACGGGGCGTAAAAAGTTCCTTGTGCGTAAATAATTTAACCAACTTCACTCATGTAGAAAACATAAAAGAATATATTTAAATAACCCTTTTGGATGTCCAAGGCAATATATGGACAAAACGTCAAATTACACTTAAGTGTCCACATATGGCACTAATTTCAAAATTCGCACCCGGCCTTTTTAGGGTTCCGTACCCAAAGGGTGCCAACGGGACCCTATTACTAAGCTTCCGCTGTCCGTCCGTCCGTCCGTCTGTCAGTTGGCTGTATCTCGTAAACCGTAATAGATAGACAGTTGAAATTTTCACATATTGTGTATTTCTATTGCCGCTATAACAACAAATAATTAAAATTAAATTAAATTAAAAAATAAAGGGGGCTCCCATACATGGAAAAGGAGTTGAAATAAAATTTTATTTTTTTACACTGGCATGTGGGGTGTCATTGTCTAGAGCTCATTAAGTGGAGTTCAAATATATATATTTTTTTATTTTCTAGCTACAAAAATGAAGAAATGGAGGGCCGTCAAAGTTGTCAGTTTTAGACCAATTTTGTTAGGGGTCTATCTCAAAAACTAAACTAGTTAGGAATTTGAAATTTTGGTATATTATGTAGTATAGCGTATTTAAACAAAAAATACTAAAACACCGATTTGTAATGCAATTTGTAAGTTGTGACCAAAACAAACGAGCATTTTTCCCCATATGGTAATTTTTTTTTTTATTATCAAATAAGGGGAATATACAAAAATGTTCTTATTAGCACACGAAAAACCACTTAGGTTTAAATTGTGAGCTATAAACCGATTCTGTTAAACACAAATACCTATAATAACATTAACAAGCCAACTTATCCAAAAAATATGATTTTAGTTTACGTTTTAAATTATTTTCAGTAAATTGTAATCTTACTTTACTATCTAAATCGTTTATTAGACGAGGGACTATGTATGCAGTGGTGCGTTTACCATATTTATTTTTAGATCGAATAGTTTGTAATGTTTTATGCTTTACTCTACGTGTATCACATTTAATTGGAATAATATGTTGTATATTTAAATTAAAAAATTGCTCCTTTAGCAGCTGATATTGGACCTTCTCCTGAATGGGTATTACTTCGCACTGCTTAAATAGATATTTTTCATCCGTTTTAGCTATACTTTTAATATTTAAAGGTACAATGGATTTTAAAATTCTAAATTGTAATCGATAAATATGTATACTGAAGATATGATTTGTCTGTTCGACCATAGCTGCTAAGACCATAAGTTATTATCGAGTCTGCAAGTGCATTGTAAAGCATAATTTTGACTTTATAATTTAAACGCTTCCTAATAATAGACATATTTGCCAATAAAGCTCTAAGCTTGTCACAAACATTTTTAATGTGCTCGTGCCAGTTGAACCTATGATCTATTGTGAACCCTAGATATTTATGCGATTTAACGACTTCAATAGTTGAACATAAGCAATTGAGTTGCGGCTGATGCAAGCAATTATGATCATGTGCAATTATTTTATGTTTTAATAGGTATACTGTTTGACTTTAAATTTGGTGAATGAATGTGGACTAATTTAGTCTTTTGGGAATTTAAGATCAAACCACTATCGTGACACCATTTATTTAAATTATCTAAATCTTCCTGTAGCAGTAACAAAGCAGTATTGACATCTTTATGTGCAACCAGCATGCAAGTATCATCCGCATACTGATAGGAGGCACAATATCTAAAAACTTTATGCATGTCATTGACGTAAGCTATAAAATGCAATGGCCCAAGTACGGAACCTTGAGCTGTGCCTTCAGTTACCGTAACTGGTGAACTGTAGCTGTTGCAGATTCTTACGCAATAACTTCTGTTCGTCAGATAATCTTTACACCAATTTAAAAGCGGTCCACGAATTCCTGAATCTTCTAACCTTTTAATTAGCTTATAATGGTCCAATGTATCGAAATCGCGAGAAAAATCAATAAAAAGAGCCAGAACATGTTGTTTTTCGTTCATCCAAGAATTAACTGTGTCCGTGAAATCTGACAGTAGCATTGTTGTGTTTTTACCTGGTCTAAAACCGAATTGATTAGGACTGAGAATATTGTTTTTCTGATAAAATGTATGAATTTGATTACAAATATATTTTTCTGCTATTTTATCTATTGAAGATGTTAAAGTAATTGGTCTATAGTTACAAAATTCGTCAAACTTCCCTCGCTTATGCACCGGTCTAACGCAGCCCATTTTAAGTTCGTCAGGATACGACTCTGTTCTGATACAGGTGTTAATAAATTTAGCTAATGTTCCGAAACTCTGTTAGCAATTAAGAACTAAGATGTCTAAATATGTATCTAGTTTTAAAAAAATGATTTGGTCACATGTACGGAACCCTAAAAGAGCGAGGCCCGACTCGCACTTGGCCGATTTTCTTTTATCTCTTAGCAGTTTTTCAAGTTTTTCTTCAAATTATATTATTAAAACTTGTATAAATTAGATGTTTATGGATACTTTGAAATTTTATTCTGTTGTAATAGTATTTGATTTTTGGAACGAAGTTCCTTATGGGGCGTTGCGGAGGGGTACCCTAGCCGGCAAAAAACGTCTGTAACGTTAAAAAAAAAGCGTAAGATTTTTTGAAGAAACACTACTTTTTGTACCAATTGTTTAGTGTTTAGTGCAAGTGTTTAGTGTTTAGTGCAAGAGTTTAGTGTTTAGTGCAAGTGCTTAGTGTTTAGTGCAAGTGCTTAGTGTTTAGTGCAAGTGTTTAGTGTCTAGTGCAAGTGTTTAGTGTCTAGTGCAAGTGTTTAGTGTCCAGTGCAAGTGTTTAGTGCAAGTGTTTAGTGTTTAGTGCAAGTGTTTAGTGCTAGTGTTTAGTGTTTAGTACAAGTGTTTAGTGTTTAGTGCAAATGTTTAGTGCAAGTGTTTAGTGTATGGGGCAAGTGTTTAGTGTTTAGTGCAAGTGCTTAGTGGTTTTATTAAATATTATTATAAATCATTGTAAACAAAATAAAGGTGTTAAGAAAATTTTTTGTAAAGTAGTTTTTTTGATTTTTATCGATAAAAAAATCATGATAAAAATGTATAGCCGAATAATTATTTTCTTTATACCTCGAATAGAACTTTGGTGTTTCACGACACCACACGACATTTTTTTTTCTTTTAAAATACACATTTAAAATAGTAATCTGAACCGGCGGGGGGGTTGCGCCCCCCGAACACCCCCCTGCTCCCCCACCCCCACCCGACCGCGCCGGTCCGGGGCGGATTTATGTCACACTTGCTATAAAATAGTGTACGATACTTGAGACCTAAGTTGTCTATTAATGCAATGCAATAATAGGCTACTTAGGTCACGCGTACCGTAATGTACTAATTTCAAAGTTGACACTTTTATATCTATGCTTGTAGCATATGCCAAACGCTCAAACGGTACCCGCCAAATACAATAGGCGCCAAACATTTGAGCAAACAAATTTACTATACAAACGACGTCATCACATGGTGTCTAGTGATGTTTCGTCGTTTACGCGCGGAAAAAAATGCAATATTTAAATGCAATTTTTTGGTACTTATCGATTTAATAAAAAATTATGTGCAATAAGTTAGGTGGTATTCTTAGCCTCTTTCGTAGGTCCAATTGACTCAGCTGAGCCTCAACATCGAACGGTGAATAGGATATTGAATATTCGCTTATTTAACATTGAACAGGATCCTGATATGAAACCGTTGGGATAAGTTCCAGAAAGGGATTTTATAATATTTTTCAAATTAAATTCAAATTATTTATTTGCCAGATTGAGTACATTTAAGATCTTAATAAGTATAATACATTCGCTTCAATCCGCCACAGAGTAGCATGCAAATATGTAATTATTAGTTACAAAGTTAATAGTTGTCCTTATAACTAAGTAATATTATATTATTATTAATTTCAATTACTGAAAAGGTACAATAAAATAATAATATGTCACCCAGGCGAGAAAATATGTACATTTCAGTTTACTTTATGGCCTTAATGTCATCTATACTAATATTATAAAGAGGAAAGATTTTTTTGTTTGTTTGTTTGTTTGTACCGAATAGGCTCTGTAACTACTGGACCGATTTTAACCATTTTTTCACCAGTAGAAAGCTAAGTTATCAGGAATTATCAAAGGCTATAATTTATTTTCAAAAAAATTAGAGATCCATAAGAAAATTGCAATAATTTAACCCAAAGTAGCAAAATTTTGCCTGTAATATGCATTATTTGGCGTGTGCTGAGAAAACTATTGATGATACTTAAAAATAATATACTACATGACTAAAGTACTCATTATTCTCTACAAAAAGTCCCCGAGGAAATATATCTCACTATCATATTTAAGCCACAATAATAGCTTTTGTGTTTTAAAATTTAATTACATCGCCTTTATTATCGTAGTATATTAATTCTTCCTTACTAATACATAATATTATAAATTCAAAAGTGTGTTTGTTTGTTTGTTAGATAGATATAGTTGAGAACCTGGATGGTGACATAGGCATCGCGGAAAATCAAAGAGTTCCCGCGGAATTTTAAGAACTAAATCCACGCGGACGAAGTCGCGGGCATCAGCTAGTAGTAAATAAATCACATAACACTTTTGATTAGATTTTGTTTGAGGGACACTAAAGGATCCTGAGTATATAGCAATGTCGTCAAGAAAATAATTTAATTTCTAAATTATTTTCAGTGACCAACTAGAGATTGGTACGAGTATGTGATACAAAATGTTATACAAATAAATTAGTTTGTAACAAATTCATGATATTCATCATCATCATTAGCAATCCATAAACGGCTCACTGCTGAGCGCAGGTCTCCTCTCAGAGAAGGGTTATAGGCCATAGTCCACCACGCTGGCCCAATGCGAATTGGTGGACTTCACACACCTTCAAGAACATTATGAAGAACTCTCAGGTGTGCAGGTTTCCTCACGATGTTTTCCTTCACCGTTGAAGCAAGTGATATTTATTTGCTTAAACGCACTCGACTCCAAAAAGTCAGATGTGCGTACCCGGGATCGAACCTGCGAACCCCCGAATAGGAGACCACAGTCCTAACCACTAGGCTATCACTGTTTCTAATATTATTCTTCATGATATTAAATATTATAAAATTCCTTACTACCCAAATAAGAAAGGCTAAGACATAGTTTTACTTTTTTTAATCAAAAACTACATCGTATGGCTTTATCTATGGAGGAAAATGCAACAAGTCCACTATGTTTTGTACATACTGACAGACATTTTTCACAGAGTAATTTATGTCCATGCGACTGTCGATTTTGAACATAACATGTATTTTGATTTTATTACGTTTGATATTATATTTAGTGAATATTAAGATTAAAACATTATGGATTCCATACCGACAGGTAAATGTCTGTTTTATTAAATAACTAAAACGTTTACATTATTTACAATTGTAAGGATACATAGTTTTAAACACAAGGCTACAACGCCTATCATAGCCATTTAAATTTTGTCAAAATCGGTCGAGCGATTTTTAAAAAATCAACCATAAATTATATACTTTGTAGTGGCGCGGGTGATTGAAGTCGGTTTTTTTAAAAACAGTTTTTCATATTAAATTATTTCTTTTTTTTCACATATGTATATGATATAAAGGTAAATTTACCTGCAGGTTGATGAGGAAGGTGTACTAAATAACTTGCAGCACATTTTTTCAAACTTTTTAAATAAAGTATGTCACGATATACCTATATGGACGCAACTTTCCGACTGGCCGGGATCCAGTATCCTAGGCGTAGGTATGCACTAACGGGCGCGCTTCCAGGGAAATGAATGAAAGTCCTCGATACAGGGAAACCGTTTCGCGGAATTTCATTGCGCAATCAAAGTTCATATATAAAAAATAAAAAGAATGTCAGATTCGCTTTTGCATATATTATACATGACACACAACGATACTCCTAAGTCCTAAACAGTTGGTAACTATACTAGTAGGTTCGTTTTGTGCCCTAGAGATGCGTTAAGATGGATTTGAATTATTTTTAACCGACTTCAAAAAATACAAAAAAGAGGAGGTTCTCAATTCGACGCGTATTTTTATTATTTTTTTTTGGCGATGTTACTCCATATCTCCCTCAAATCTTAACCGATTTCAGTATTTTTTTTTTATTTGAAAGGGCGTATCTGCAGGTAGGTCCCATTTAAATTTGGTGAAGATTTGATGAATATCTTCGGAGATGGAGGACGGAACTCTTCAATGAATTAGAGGAAATCGCTCGCGATCAGAGTATGTGTAGACTTTTAACCATGCCTACTAAAACTAAAAATAGCACATAATATGTCGTGTTTTGTGTTGTGTTTGTTATTGGATTCGTTTTAATCAGTACTTGATTCTACATAGAATGCAATGGTGGCAACACGATAAGCTGATGCTGCAGCCAGGATATCTAGCACACTAGTTCACTCTTAAAATAATAATAGCAGCTATGAAGTGTTTGGATTAGTTTTGATCAATAAATAGAAACAAATCGCTCGCGATCAGAGAATGTGTAGATTTATCCTATGAAGCTACACTAAAAAGCTTAAAATAATATATAAAAAATTATTTTAAAAAAACCGACTTCAAACGCCACTGAAAAGTATAAAATAATTTCAGTTTGTACACGTATGTTGAAGTTGGGCGGGCCTCAATAGAACCATAGACCACATAGACAACAAACAACAACCAACAGCTAAACCACAAAATCGTAAGGATTTTAGCTTAGCTGCTGGCAAAACTCATTTTGTAAAATCATGATATTGGATTAAATAAATGATATTATTATTATTATTATTAGTAGGTACATATTCTGTGACTGGACCTACAAATCAATATTCTGGCTAGCGTGGCGCATTCGTTTCATCGTTTCTGTTTAGGCCCGCCCGACTTCAACATGTACGTAAAATGTATGTAAAATGAGTCATTATAGCTTAGCGTAAGGCAAAGTATACATAGCAGCTTAAGTCCCGCTTCGCTAAGCTATAATAGTCCGGGAGCCAGGTACAAATTCGGTCAATTATTTCCTCTCGAGCGAAACTTCGTGAAATGCATTAGGGGTTTTTATTATGAATATTCGCGACCGTCAGCTGCGACTCCATGGGTGGGGGCGGGCAGTGGCAGCCTCGAAACGCATGGAGAAAAAAAAAGTTGTTTTTTTGTCATTTCCTCCCACTTGAAAATTAGTCAGATTATAGTTTACCTAATATTTTGAAGGAAAAATAAAGTCAGCTGACCATAACATGGTGTATTATATGTCAGCTGACTGCTTGAACATGAAAAAAAAAATTTATATTTTCAATGATTTCCTCTCAACTAAAAATTTACCTGGTGATCGTTTATATGCTACTATGAATGAAAATTAATGTCAGCTGGCTGTATCTCAGTGGAAAGTTTGTCAGCTGGTACCTACTTTGAAAGGTGTAACGCAGCAGCATCTATCACCTACTGCCTCTTATAGGCTGACGACTTTTCCCTTGACTTACAGCTAGCTGATTTTTTTCATTATTTACTAAAGCATGTTAACAATCCTCTTATAAATTTTCATCCGGGAGGAAATCACATATCTTAAGTTATTCTCTCACCAAACCAGACTCAAACCAAAGTGGGAGTGAAAATGATTAATTGTCAATATTATTATTAATCAATTCATTGAAATAAAAGTTAATTAATAAAAAAATTATGCTACAATAAATTATTCATATTAATTTACTATACCAACATTTCCTCCATTATTAAACTTCATATTTGATATCAAAACACTCAAATCAAGCATACTGCCGAATAACTTAAGAAACGTGATTTCCTCCCGGATGAAAATTTATAAGAGGATTGTTAACATGCACTAGTAAATAATGAAAAAAATCAGCTAGCTGTAAGTCAAGGGAAAAGTCGTCAGCTGATAAGATTCAGTAGGTGATAGATGCTGCTGCGTTACACCTTTCAAGGTACCAGCTGACAAACTTTCCACTGAGATACAGCCAGCTGAAATTAATTTTCATTCATAGTAGCATATAAACGATCACCAGGTAAATTTTTAGTTGAGAGGGAAATCATTGAAAATATAAATTTTTTTTTTCATGTTCAAGCAGTCAGCTGACATATAATACACCATGTTATGGTCAGCTGACTTTATTTTTCCTTCAAAATATTAGGTAAACTATAATCTGACTAATTTTCAAGTGGGAGGAAATGACAAAAAAACAACTTTTTTTTTCTCCATGCGTTTCGAGGCTGCCACTGCCCGCCCCCACCCATGGAGTCGCAGCTGACGGTCGCGAATATTCATAATAAAAACCCCTAATGCATTTCACGAAGTTTCGCTCGAGAGGAAATAATTGACCGAATTTGTACCTGGCTCCCGGACTATTATAGCTTAGCGAAGCGGGACTTAAGCTGCTATGTATACTTTGCCTTACGCTAAGCTATAGTGACTCATTTTAGTCTCTAGGGACACAGACTACCAAATTAATCTGATACTATGAAAAATAAAAAGACCTTTTTGAAAATATCATTTCATAGAAAATAATTTACACCAAAAAGACTACTTTCATAAGTGTTATATTTTTATGTTTTTAGGGTTCCGTACCCAAAGGGTACCAACGGGACCCTATTACTAAGCCTACGCTGTCCGTCCGTCCGTCCGTCCGTCCGTCCGTCCGTCCGTCTGTCAGCGGGCTGTATCTCGTAAACCGTAATAGATAGACAGATGAAATTTTCACATATTATGTATTTCTATTGCCGCTATAACAACAAATAATAAAAATTAAATTAAATTAAAAAAATAAATTAAAATGGGTAGGTGGGTAGATGGAAATCTTTTAATTTAATTTTTTTTATCGGAACCCTAAAAGAGCGAGGCCCGACTCGCACTTAGCCGATTTTTTTAATGGAACTGACAAAGCGAACTGCTACACTGACGATCCTTTGTGTTCGTTGAATGAAGGTGATGCGTCAATGCGTTTTTCAACAAGAATAAATTTAAATTAGACTTCGCGACAATACCAATATTTAAAATAAATTTTATTGTAATACTACAAATTGAAGTGAAGGTGAACGTCACTAATTATGTGAAAAATACCGGTTTTTAAGGTTCCGTACCAAAATGGTAAAAATGGAACCCTTATGGTGAGACTTTCTCCGTCCGTCCGTCTGTCACAGTCGATTATTTTAGTAACTATTAAAGCTATCGACATGAAATTTGGAATGATTGCACAAAATAGTGGCCCAACGCCATTGGAATAAAAAAAAATCGAAAATCATTTTTAGTTCAATTAAAAAATAGGGAAAATCAGGGATTTGAAATTTCAAAGTAAGATAACTATACGGAGTGGGGTATCATATGAAACGGCTTGACCTGTGCATTTTTATTTATTTTTATATATAATAGTTTTGATTAATCGGGCAAAATATCGAAAAAATCAGAAATAATAATGGTCAATAGAGGTTTTTTATGTATATTTTACAGAAAAAATAAAACCAACGGTCTAACTAGCATAGTTTTTTGATATTAACAATAAACCTCTACAAACAAAGGTACAAACGATTAATACAAAAAATATATACATGAATAAGCAAATGAATGTAATAAAATATTATAGTTTTACTAGAATACTTTTATACTTCTGGAGTACCGAAGCTTCGGTGCGCGAGTTCGACTCGCACTTGGCCGGTTTTTTAAGTTTTGTACAAATTAAACTAGGCAACCTATTCGAGATATGTCGATGAGTATATATGATTTATCATTTACTTCTTATCTCTAATAAATAACAGATGAAGGTATAAATTGCTTATACCGGATCTCGTACTATTGGCAGTCCTCTCTTGATGTTAACCTTAACATGCCTAAAAAATTCTGAAGAGACCGAAACAGGTGGAAATCTGAAGGTGCAATGTCAGGGCTATATGGCGGATGCATTAACAACTCCCAGGCAAACTCTTTACATTTTTGCTGAGTGGCTAAAGTGTTTAAATGGTGTTTTCTAGCGTTGTCGTGATGAAAGACTCCCTTTCTATTGATAAATTCCGGCCGCTTTCTCTCAACTTCTTGCTTTAATCTCATCAGTTGTTGGCAGTAGAGATCCAAATCGAATTTACCTACTGCCGAATTTGCCCGGCGGTGAAAGCTTATAATGAACAATGCCCTTCCAATTCCACCTTACACACAGCACCACTTTATTGCGAGTTTACCCGGGTTTTGGCATAGTCTGTGAAGCCTGGCTGACCGTTGACCACGACCTTTCCCGCACGTTCTTGTCGTAGCTACGTGATCTACTTTTCATCACCAGTTTTATCAATCTCTTCAAAAACGGTTCGGTTT